>JAYKQN010000005.1:7147500-7747500 GCA_036785175.1 Eupleurogrammus muticus
AAAAATATAAACGCACCACTTTTGTTTTTGCTCAGGTCTCTTATGAGAGGAAATAAAAGATCTATCCATCCATCCATCTATCTATCCATCTATCCATCCATCCATCCATCCATCCATCCATCTAAAAATACATGATTGTTAGTAACTTAACTGACATAATCATATGTATAAAAATATTTAAGAATAAAAAAATAAAGGTTAACCACAAATGTAGAATTACAGATTTTCATGGGTCGAAAAAAGCCACGGCCTCATGTTCCAAAGGTTGAACATTACTGCCAATGTTTGATCTTTGGTTCCATCTTACAGCCTACAGATGATTTGCGTTGAACAGGCACTGAGCTGTACAGTATGCCACCGTGGTATGTTTCCATTGGAATGCTATAAGGTGTAAAAAGTGTCGCTTTTTGAGGCAACTTTAACATCTCCCAGTCAGCCAGAACTGACTGTACTAGAAAGACTGCGGTGATGGAGGCGGATTAGCTGTATTTACGCTCCCAGATGTTTGTCTGGAAGTGAGTAATCACCAATGAGCGTACTCCAAGATGCCAATCCCGAGGGGAGGTAAGCCAAAGACAGAGGAGGATCGTTCGGAGCAGGGAAAAACAAAAAAGCAAGGGGAGACTTTGATGGGATTAGAGTCAAGAGACAAACGCCGGGGAAGAAGAAAAAAAAAAAGCGGAGAAGCTTTATCTTTTGCCGTTTTCTCCGGGACCACAGAGCTTGCTTTGTACACCTGGCAATTTGTTGATATAAAAACCACATCTTTGGCATGTAATTATAGCTCCTTCCATCACGGTGCTAAAGACTGCTCCGCCATCTCCGTTAGCTTAAAAGCTCTTCGGGGGATTGTAGTCAGAATTTATTTAAATTCTATTAACCCAAATCACGTATCGGGGCACCAACAAAATTGTTTTTGCGCAGGGGGTGTGGGGGGGAAGGGGAGCTAAATAAATAAATACAACACACTGAACTCAAACTCAAAGCGTATCGGCTGCGGCGAGTTAAGCTTGGCTTGCTCTGATCTAAACACATTTTGACACCCCCCTTTCCCAAAAAAAAAAAAAGGAAAAAAATACGGAGGAGGGCTGGGGAGGAGAAAAACAGATGATACAGAGTCCCCGCTGTGCTGTGGATGGTCTATTCTGTGGGGCCTCCAGCTGTCTCTCTTGGTTCATCTGAGCCCCCCAGCTGGGGTGACCACCAGGCCGCTGTTATCAAAGCTGTCTGATGTCTCGCACAGTCGGGACCATAGAAAGCCTACATGTCCTTTTTGTGAATACGTCCCTTCAGTCGTCATTCAAATGAAACGGGCGCGTGCGCCGCATGCTAATTAATACCATTCATCCGGGGGGCCCCCGACGTGACAGATAATGCTTTAAAAGCTGCTTCAGTGACACAAAATCATGTATTGAATGCATTTACCTATTCCGGGGGAAAGGCTGATGTAACGGTAGCGGTGGCATATTAAGTGCAGACGCCTGCAAAAACGCTTCCAACGTGAGGTTTGAGCTGCGGGGAAAATGTGACATGAAAAAAGGGGGATGTCAGAGAGGAGCAGTAACTTACAGGCCATCAGCTGGTCTGTAAAGGTTACAACTGCAGGCTTTTTAGACACGGAGGATCAGCACAGACCTAATGAATTGTACAGACTCGGGATTCTGCAAAATCTCCGATTCCATATCGACAATTATACTGCAGCGCTTGTTAATTTGTCAATCCTTTTGCCTCATGCTTTTCTCTTTTTGATCCAATGTTAACATTTTAACACATTTTCTAACTCTCACCTCCTTCAATATCGATGTGAACAATGGCTATAAACAATAGGAATTTCATAATAATGTCTTAAGTCATTCAAAAAGCGTTTTTTCCTTCTTGTTGCTTCACTCTTCGAGCTTCTCCACACAAAATGATGTATGTGCACAGCGTGTTTTCACATTCGTCTGCAGCAGGACAGACCCTGCGCTTGCCACAAATCTCCGTTTAAGGCTACGAGCATGATTTGTGATATCGCAACTATGGTTTAGGAGCCAATCATGGTCCGCTGACTTACGAGTGATGTGGACGCTTGAAGGCTCCTGTGGACACATCGAGAATGGACTTTACAGTGCAGACCCGATTTGGACCACACAAATGCACTATGGGGGTGTGTCCAAGTCATTTTTTTTTTAAATTAGAAGACATGGCATGACACTTGGTATTAAGTGGAGATATATACATATGTTCTTAAACACTTCTAAGGCTTCCCATCTAAACAAACATTCTGGGAAAACTCCTTTATGATGATTTTTGTAAGTGTAAAATCTGACATTTAATTCAGCTCATGTTTACAAATGACCTTAATTCTCATTTTGAGCAGTAAGGCTAATAAGTTATTTATAGCCTTCAGTTTTAGTCATTTTAGTTTATTACTTTTTAGTTCTTGGTGGCTTTTGACGTTATGTTCCTAGAACTGCAGCTCCAAACCATGGTAAGAAAACCTTTCTCTCAGCCCTGCAGCTGTCAGCAAAACGAATGGATTTGTTTTAAAAGGCAAACACAATGTGTTCTAGAAATTCCTTAAGCTTGTTTAATTTGGCACATTAAGTGGAATGTCTTCTGTGATAAACGGTTAAGAGTAATTACCAGTAATGAACAGGCAACATGGAAGCCTGAGCTTTCAGAAAGAGCAGGTTGATTTAACTCAAACCATGAAAAAAAATTGAAATTGTGTTGGGTTTCATGCATGACATGGAGCAGCCATGTGGCCTCACAAACATTGGCCTACAAAAAGCCTGTGATTTCTAATTTCTGCTGCTTGTTATTGCTTTTCAAAGCTAAAAACACCTTATTTTTGGACAATCCTAGAATTCGAAGCACACGTGAAGGCCACACTGATGGTGGCTTGTAGAAGAAGACGCTCCTCTCTTGTAGCTCTTACGTCACGACTGGATATCCAGCATGTTTAGGTATCAAGTCAAGTCAGAGACGAGCTGTTGGCAAGTGTCCGACTCACATCTTCACACAAAGTGATCTGTCAAGCGGACAACTTGATCCCCCAGGTTTGTGGAGGAAAACCAGTCAGCAAGTGACCGATCAGGACTAAAATCCTGTAGTGTGAAGAATGCTTGACTAACTGTTGTTTAAACAATGTTCTATGGCAGGACACTGTAAAAGTGCATTTACTGACTTTTTATTTTTTTTAATTTAGACTTTATTTAACCAGGTTTAGTCCCATTGAGGTTAAAGATCTCTATTTTAAGGGAGACCCGGCAAAGATGGCAGCAGCAAAGTTAAATTAGAGACATAAAATACAGCATTTAAACTCGCTCCCATGACACACATCCAAACAGTCATGGTAGGTTGTGATCCTTTCAGAATAGTTTGTAATTTTTTTTCCAAGCTATAGCTTTATTTGCCCAGTTCAGTTTGTTTCTTTTGGAACAACAAATTGCAGAATGCATATTGTGGCTTTCATGTTTCTCTGTTAAAAGACAAGACAAATAGAATGGAATGCTACCCAGGCGAGTTTTGCAAATGTACACATACCAATGACATCAGGCACATGAAGAAACCCAGTTTAACCTTTGGAGTACAGTACATAATGGTGAGTAATGAACTTCAGTGTCCCATGGTAGGCTCTATCTAGCATGAGCATCCATTTACATTGTCATAATAATAAGCATAAAGGTTGTTTCCATCAATGTATATTGCTAGAGTCCGGATCTGTGCTGGTCTCCAAGCTCAACCATCTGATTAGAGTGATTAGTTTGTATCAATGCGAATTGTTTTAACCTTGTAGTTTATTTTATATTTAGTAGTAAGTTACTGATTAATTTTGATTTGTAGACATTTTCCCTATGTTTTTTTTTCCATTTTTGTCGAAAGCCTGTCATTCAGGCTGCAGACAAGCTGCTTGGAAACGTGTACTTACAAATAACACCCTCAAGGACGTAGACAACATCAGATTCTTCACATTTCATCGTCGATTTAATGTTGCTGCTGTTTCTGTCCTGAGAAAAAAAAATATATATGCCATCGTCTCGACTGAGGCTGCTCACTTCAGTGTCAGTTCAAGAGCCATAAAAGCTCTGCTCAGAAGCAATGATCTGCGGAAACAAAGCGAGCAAAAACCACTTAAAGTATCACTAATCAAATCGCATTAAAGGAGGAAATCAGTGACAAAGCCTCAGGGTCTCGATCTCCACTTACACATTGCAAACCTTCCCTTTTTGTTCGAAAGGAGAAACCATATCACCAAACCTAATTGCAGGTGGCACTTTGTTGAGACACCGGTCATATTTTCTCCATCTTGTGTGGGATACAGTAGAATGAGACACAGCCGCCTACACAGCGGGCCGTCCCGAAGACATTAGTCCAAAGTTAATTTGAAAGACTCGGTATAAACCGACGGCCAGGTGCATAAAATGGATGGTCATTACGCTGAGCCCCATTTCCTCCTCTCAACAGCTGGTCAACTGATACTATTGCCACCAAGACACTGGAGGAGGCTCGGCACCCGCTGGGCCGAATCAAATAAGCGGCAACATGCGCTGGGCCTGTGCCTGTGAGGAGGATGTCGCAACGCTTTGAATAGTAAACCCAATTCCAAAGCGCAAATTGACAGAGAGTAATCCCACCAATTCCAGAGAAAGATTAATGCAACAGTTCTGCGGCATACTAAGTCCGCGCTGTTATTTACTAAACCGAGTGCCCAGGAATTACTGCACAACTATGAGAGGGAAATCAGGTTACTTTCTGCATGAGGACTATATTCAATCACTGACCTTTAGAGCTCCAAAAAAGGGTGGGGGCTTTGCTATCCTCTCATTTAAATGAACCTGTAATGGAGAGCCATGCATAAATGATGGATGAGATCTGCCCAGAATCTCGCTGCCACAGAGAGCCGCGCTGTTTTTCATCGTGACTTCCGATTCCGCTGTCACGAGAGAGGCAAAGCGTTGCTCTCTCGATGCGGAGGCAAAAGAGGAGACGGCGAAATGGTTGAAATGTTCATTACAATATATATATATGTAACAGCAAATGATTACACAAAAAAATGAAATGATAACCTCATGTATGGAGTTTTGTAAATGGGTCTTTTCCCATTGTAAACCGGGTAATTGTAAATGTAATGACTTGTGATGGAAATGCATGCACAAATGCATGCATACATTCTGACATACACAGAATGAACAGAATGTAGGGTATCATTACTAATGCAGCACTGATGCATAAACGCTGAATCAGTAGGTATTTCTGTTCAGTTTCTGTTCAGTCTGTTTTTAAGACATTCCAAGAAGATCTCCTGACTTTTTTTGTTTGTGCTACACTCATAATTTTGAGTTTGGTTTTCCATCCAAATGTGTTGCGGATTTTTTTTTTTCCAGTTGAATCATCAAGATGTCAACATTGTGATTACAGCTTTCTACAAAATTGAAATGAATATCAGTTTAGAAAGATGAGATTCTTAAAGGGGCTGTTTTTTTTGCTATTTTCCCAGTAATATTTTGACTTTCATTGTCTGTTAAATAAAATGCTTTTGTGGTCCAAACGCACTGAGTTTGCAAAACCCTCCCCTCACTATTATCCTAGACATCAAATAATCTACATTGATTTTCATGTGAAGAAATAATTAGACACATTCAAATAAAAAAAATGTCTATTTTTAGCCATGTTGCTAAGTTCTGAGATCTCAATTGCAGTGCTTCGATGAGTACAATGTTAGTCCTGAAGTTAGTACTTGCAGTAAATTATTACCATCCCCTATAAAGGCTGTGGAAGCTTTACATCAAATAGTAAAAACGTAGTGAAACTGGCTGTCGTATCATCTTCCTAAGGTTTAGCGGAGAATCATGAGTAGTCAAACCAACATTTTCTCCTCTCGCTGAATAAATTGATGGTAGGGGATGAAGTAAAGTGATTGCATGATCAAAATCTATCAACAATATCAGTGTTCATATTGACTTTGATGAATACAATCATGTGTTTTAAGTGTCGAGCTTTCCACAATGGTGCATTTCAGGCAATAAACCATGTAAGGTGTACTCTGAGCTGTGAGGAAAACAGGATGCTGGTCAGTGAGACACTTTTTCTCTGTCCGTACAGTTTGGCAGAAGACCAAGGCCACTAATTAAGTAGCCCCATACATTGTTAAATACTGCAGCACCTCCTGCATAGGTGAGGGTCTGGCCAGTAACTCGGGGAACAAGGTCAGCGTGCTCAACATCAGCTGTCTTCATTCCACCTTGCTGGACATGGGAATAATCTCATGCATCTTTAATCCTGTTGTACTTCCTGCTCAGACTGAGGGAAATAGATTGGATGTAGAACACCAGAACAGCGAGGTGGAGGGAACAAGCTGCAAAGCGATAAAAAAAAAAAAAAAAAACGCATACGGGAAGGAATCCGAGCCTGTGTGGGCACATTCACATGTTCGATATCATCCGCCACCATGCGCTGCAAGTTCGAGCCGCTGCAGCGTCGCCCGAACCAACCGGCTAATTGCATCTCTCCAATATATCACACAACCCAATAAACTCAACTGCACTTCGCTGCAGTTGTGAGGTGGTTATAATGCGAGAGCCATTTTCATTAAAGTACAAATCAGATTTGCGTTGCTTGGGAAGTGTTTCAATATGAACAAAAAAGAAATCACAAAAAATGTTACTTTTATATATATATATATATATATATATATATATATATATATATATATATATATATATATATATATCCTTTCATTTTTGCCTCATGCACATCCTGGAATTATTCTGTTTAAAACTCATTGTGTTCAATATATTTCAAGAGTTGGGTCATAATCAAATTCTGCCATTTACCATTCTGCTATTGCGCTTTAGCTCATGCAACGTCAGGTAGTAATTTCCTTTCCCAGCAAAGGCTTTTGACAACTCCCAGAGAATGAAACTGAACCTATCGCTGCCAATTAAAGCCGGGGCGTAACAAAGCCAGGAACATTATCATCAGCGAGATGAAATCCTTATCCTACGGTACGGTTAGACAAACAGAAGAATCCGAGAGAGAGAGATTCAGAAAGGAATGCAATCAGCACCCCCCCCCCCCCACCCCCACCCCCACCCCCCCAACACACACATCACTGACATATGGAATGTGCATAATTTCAAAAGACAAGCCCAAGGAAGAACTCAAAGGTTTGTGGGGAAGAAAAGGTGAGGACTACAGAGTGAGGCAGCAGGTGTGCAGCTGACAGCTTTGTATTATTTTTCAAACGTGATTGGTTTTGATCAGGTGATGTTACATGTCCTGCGTGAAGGAAGGCAATGCTTCATATAGCTAACTATGCTCATAAATACTAAAAAGGTCATGTCCATTATGTGAAAAGCAACATATCCTGTGGAGATAATAGTCTGTGCCACCTTGGAAAAACATGTATATACACCTCATTTATTGAGCATTAGGCAGGGATCTACCCAAGATGGGTAACCACCCTATCATGGACACACACCCACAGGCAATTTAGAGTGCTAAATCATCCTCTGAATGTTTTTGAACTGTGGGAGGAAGGCAATGAACCCCCGCCGACATGGGGAGAACATGCAAACTCCACACAGAAAGGTCTGAGCCCAAGAACTTGAACCTTTGACCTTCTTGCTGCGAGGCAACAGCGCTACCCACTGTTCCACCATGTCGCCCTGACACCAGCTCATCTGTGATTAGTTGTTCTCCATTAAGACGTGAGGCAAGTCGCCCTGCAAAAAGCTGCATCTTTCACCAGCGCTAACGTGTTTTAGAGTGCAGCTTTCTGCTAATATATGCCCTTTGATGGGGGCTTTTTTTCATACTGCGCCTGGTAGCAACATGAGCATGCATAATTTGGCCCCAGTGGGGGATCCACCTTTAAGGCTGCTTTCAGACCAAATCTGGCACCACGATCCAGGGGGCATGCTGTGCGGAGATACGGGTGAGGTGATGAAACGCGATGCAGGGAGTTTGAGTTGCAGATTAATATATTGAAAGATTAGTCAGGGATCCAAAACACAGCGGAACTTGTTTCATCTTTCCTCACGGCGTCACAAGGTAATCGGAGGAATATGGCCGTCCGTGTTATGTAAGTAATCCACCAGGAATGTGCGCTCGCATGTGCATGATTTACCACCACAGCGTGACGTTGGGTTGCCTATCAATGTGGGGGGGGGTTCCAATTCAAAGTGTCTGGTTCCATTAGCATGCGATACTGGTCCCAGTGGGGATCCATTCTTATGGCTGCCTTCAGCCCAGATCTGGCAATCCAGCAGAGAGGGCATTTTGGTATATGGAGGGGGGGCCGGATTTTTTCTGAGTGAGCACATGTGAGGACTGGCGGACTGTATTGCTGCTACAGGTCTAGTTAGGTACCTTAGGGAAATGAAGATATACAATTTTTGTTCATGAAGAGACCACAAAAAATGTAATATTCAATCGGGCCGCTTTTAATGTGAATGTTGCCATTTCATTGTTAAACCAACACGGTTCAAAAGACTATCTATCAGAAAAGTCAGGAGTTTTCTCAATGTTGCTGATAGTTGTCAATGCACGGCAGGTTAGAGGAGCCCGGAAAGGAAATGTTGGGGTTGGAGGTCTGATTGCATTTTATCCAATCTGAATCCTTTCAAATCCCCCATTGAATACATTTGTGTTCGGCATTCAACAGCATGTAAGTAACACAAGTTATCCATGAACTGAAAGACAGGCATCTGTAATCACATCTTGGTGGCTGATAATGTAGAACGGCTACTGTACAGTTCTGATCGATAGCTGCTACAGCCTGGAAATTTGATTTAGAGCAGAAGAAATCAAGTTTTTAAATGTGTGTCGGAGAATTTATAACATACTTTCTGCTGCACATATATTTAGTTACATACTTTACTTATACATTTTGCTTGAATTTTTAATATGATTATCATGAAACATTTTCATTAAATAGCATCTAGGAAATATATATATATATATATATATATATATATATATATATATATATACAACGGTGAGAATGTTTTTACCAAAACTTGCCAGCTGCGCCTCTTTTCACATCACAGCAAGATACTATGAAACAAGATGTCAGACAAACTTATTTACGGGATTAACAATAATTAGCGGCAGTGTAGCCTGGCTCCGCCCTCCTACATACCTTCCCTTGATCGTCTGTTTTTCCTTCAGGATTATCTATATATTATTCAAAGTATATTTCACAGACAAATATTTACTTGTCCAATCAGCAAACAGAGGGCGTGGCTGAGAATGATGACATTGAGATTCATGTGCCAGTTTGAGGAGGATCATGCAAAGCCACTCGGTCTGATGTGGAGTATTAGATAATAAGTTAAAGATAGGGCAAGAACAATCTTTGTTGTTTTTTTTTTCTGGCGCAATCTGGGACAAGACGCACGTCGCGATCAAAAGTTAAGGATTCGGTTATGGCAGGTCCGCAGTAGCTCTGGGCAGATCCAATAGTTTCAAACTTCCACAGTAACGAGTATCCACTTTTTAGCGGGTTAACACAACAATGGAGGTCGTCCAGTCTCTCTGCACAAATAAAACATAGTTCATATTATGCATTAATCAACCCAACCAGACCCACAAACTACCAACTCTGTTTACCGACCACTTTCACTAAACATCTGTAGGCTCGGCGAGCTGCGGCGGGGAGTAGCACGCTACACTGCTGTTGTGCATGTCTGTTTATTAATACCTTTGGGCTAACATTGCCAACAGAAAAAAAAGAGAAAAGAAAAGGTAAAGGCTTTGTTCTGCTATCGCTCAGGAGCTTACTTTTTGCTGCTTTGTTGAGAAAATATTGTTTGTTTTAGCTCTGTGTGTGTGTGTGTGTGTGTGTGCGTGCATGCTCAGGTGTACTTGCAACTTCCCATTGCGGTGGTGCTTTGTTGTGAAATGTGATTTAGGCGATGGAGGCAGCTAGCCGTCTCATTAGCTGAAGAGCTAATATCTGCAGGTTTATTTTTTCAGGGTTTTTCTTGTGCTGGGTGCCTGTCTTTTGTTGCTGTTGGGAGTAAGAAAAATGAGGCAAAACAAAAACTTTAAGCATTGTATTTTCCTAAAAAAAAAAAAAAAAAAGGGCCTGAGTCCTTCACATAAAAAAAAGGTTACGTTATGATACATATGATACATGCTTCACAAATCTTGCATATAGTAACTTCTGAGTGTAAGTTCATAAAATGTTGTAAAATATCAATCACTCAAAGCTGCAACCTAAAATGTCGTTTTTTTGTCCAGACCAGGCCACAGCCGAAAGATCTTCAGTTTAATATTATAGAAGACTAAATAAACCAGAAAATAATCGGATTCGAGAATCTGGAACCAGAGAATTTGGACATTTTCAAATTGATTCAAATTGATTAAATGATTATCAAGATAGTTGAAATGCTATTTTGTTATCCGCATACCAAAAAGACTTTTCCTATAAAGAATGTTCCTTCTCATGTCATTTAAATGCTAATTTGTCCATGTGGTGACCTACATGTGACCTATATAGGTAAAACTACCAGAAAGCTAAAGCAGTGCATTAGCAAACATAAAAGTTCTATTCAAAGAAATGACCATGATTATCCAGTAGTGATTTACCCTAATGACACAAGACATGATATTTCCACTCTACACTTTACACGTAGAGAAGGTGATTCTGATTTGTTAAAAGGACATAAAGCCTTTTGGATTTTTCACTTTACAGACTGTGGCCCCTAAAAGGTCTTAACGATGAATTGCCTCTCAACGGATTCAGAGTCATTTTTTTCTGACAGCTTATATTGGATGTTATTTATTTGCTTATTGTTTGAGCTGCATCTTATTCATTTATGCTTGTCCATGTTGTAGTCATACAGTTCTATAGACTATATGATCCCTATGTATTTAATTGCCTATTCTTGTAGGCAATTAAATCTATAGGGATCATATATATGTAATTAAAAAAAAATGCTGGCCTGTGTGTATATATTAGCTCTTTAATCAAAATTTTTTTCGACAAAGTGTTTGTAAGCAACTGATGTAACTGATCCATGTGGATCTAAAATCGCATTTAAATTTTGCTCCTCCTTCCCCGTAAACATTAACTCATGAAGGTATGAGATCTGAATAGTCGTCATAGTAATAGTAAATTAATCTTTTGCTAGCGAATGACAGTGTATGGGAGTCTTTCTCTCTGCTACATTTTCTTCAAAAAAATTTGACAAATCGAATCATCGATTAACATAATAGTTGGCATCTTAATAGATTAATTGGCTAATTGTGGCAGCTCTAGTCTTCATGTTGGCCTGACACCATTCTAGGATGTAGCAAAAAGCATTTAGATAAAATGGATAAAATTCAAAGCTAATATTTCCATTGCTGATAACATGTTTAATTCAGTTAGTGGCTGCTGAAGTGCCACATGGCTGTCACTTCCTATATGGCTCCCTGTAAACGCGCCTTGCATTGTGATGCGGGGTGTGCCGCAGCCTGTTCTCTAATTGCTCGCTAAGTGCAGTAAACTACCACCGCGATTCATTTGGCGGCCGCCAAAGAACAGGAGATGGCTCTTTACCCCGCCAGTTTGTGTCAGATGAATTCTCCCTCCTATTCTCCAGAAGTCGTCAGACACCCGTTATGTGAGTTGGAACCTCAACCGTTAGCAATATCAGTCAACAAAAAGGCGAGGCGGGTGTTTGATCTACCTGTTCCGCAGTGGGTTTTGTGCACAACCGCTGTGGCCACCATCAGCTCTCACTTATGTTAAACATACTTCAATGATGCCTTGAAATAGTTCTCCCTGGGGCTCGTTTTATTAACTTGACAAATCTTCCGCCATTCCACTGCATCATCACCCTTGAAAATCTCTCACAGCATAGGGGGGGGGGGTCAGGGTAGGAATGATATTTCCATGTGAGGCGCAGTGGTAGAAGGGCTCTAATGGTATTAAATGATTCGTAACTTGGTTATCAATAGTAATGTCCCTCAGGAGGAGAGTTCTCCAGCCTCGGCTCCCTGGCAGATGCTGCAAGAGGTTGATGCTCAGGAGGAAGACGTAGCACGAGGGCGTGTAGTCACAGAGCCAGGTTCAGATCGAGGTCCGTTTTTTCACACGAGATGGTACAATCATCCCCCGCTCCGATTTCCTTATTTTAACCAGTATGTCTACACTGGAATATCTGTCTGAGTTTGCGATCCTGTGGAGTTTTATCTTTATTATTCCAATGTAACTGCTTTTCATTCATCTTTTCAAATTTTTTTGGAACCTGCATTTCTACAAAGTAGCATATTACACAAGCTACCAGCTAGTTATTCTCTTTCCTCGCTTGACATTCGCAATCTATGGGAATCCAACAATTTGATTCTTGGCAATACGCCCATATATTCAGCGGACTAGCAGTTAAGCTAATTGACATTGATCAGGGTCAGAGAACATTAACAGCATAAATTTGGAAGCATCTCACAGTCTTCTGCCTGTAGGAGAATAATGAAAGGAACGTTTAATTTACAGTCCAGTGTCATAGCATACAAGTTGTCATGTCTAAGCCGGAAAAAGCATGAAATATAATGACATAATTAAGTATTAAACAAAAACAAAAATGAAATAGCTTAGTTTGTTTGCTAACACTAGCCTTAGCATCAAGAGACTTTGCGCCCTTGGGGAATATCTGCTGTAGAAAAAGTGTCTATAAGGAACATTGTTGTCTTGTGTGTATGTGTGTGTGTGTGTGTGTGTGTGTGTGTGTGTCTCAGAGGTATATACAGAGATGCTAATTGCTCTGTGTAATATGATGATTGCAGTGGTCTGAAAAATTGAACACCTCTCTAACATGTATTACACCTTCATAGCTCTCTGCATTCAAGTCCAGGAAAAAAAGAAAAGAAAAAAAAAAACAAACAGCTCACAACATTAAGACAATTTCCTACAGTCATTCTGAAATGATCATGAAACACTGGAATGTAATCATGTGGTCCATTTGTCTGTTTCCATCGATTGGTAGAAATATATCACATAGTGTGAGCACAACACCAGCAGATTCCCTTTTGCAGTGAATATGTATGAATACAAATGCAAACTCTCAGCATGAGTGCACGAGCACAAAAGACATTTGATTGAAGGCAGGAGACACATCACCAGAAATGTGACACCATGGATGATGTGTAGAAAATGAGCAGGAGCATATTGATGGGGAATATTTCTCCCCAGCGGGGGAAAAAAAAAAAGGGGTCATTTTATGTGCCTGCAATATTACACCTACAATCTAAAGCGATATTGGAAAAAGGCTGATTCTGAGGCAGTCAGGAAAAAGAAAACAAGCAGCAAAGTAAATCATGGAGTACCACATCACCCGCTTCAGATGATATCAACCCATTAAATGGACGTTATCAGTTGGTATCTCTACCATATTAATGCTTTATATAGGGCAGACTGCACCTACCAGTATGTGCATATCTTGGAATATGAAAGTAATAAGTGTTATGTTATAGCTTGTAATATGATTTGGATTAAAGTGATCAAAAGATAAAATGGTTAATTGTAGCAACTGTCAGGAACTGTGATAAAAATACCCTATTACACTAAAAATGTATAATGAATAAACAGTAGGCAAACTATGGCCTTGAACACTTGTTGTTGGAACTTTTTACCATTTTACTTTTTTAATTTACCTGTTTACATTTCATTAAAGCTTGATGTTGCACAAAATTAAAGTTAGGGTTTGCAGCTTTAAAAATCAAGCATGAAGCCCCATTGGAAACAACCCCTTCTCTCCATGTTTCTCCTCTGCCCCGCTCTACTGCTCTGCCTGCCGTGCATGTGCAAGCTAACAAGCCACTACAGCACACAGCTACAAATCACTGTTCTCAGAAACATCCTGGCAAGCCACTTACAGT
This sequence comes from Eupleurogrammus muticus, assembly GCA_036785175.1. Taxonomy (NCBI): domain Eukaryota; kingdom Metazoa; phylum Chordata; class Actinopteri; order Scombriformes; family Trichiuridae; genus Eupleurogrammus; species Eupleurogrammus muticus. The sequence continues at coordinate 7,161,352 of JAYKQN010000005.1, forward strand.
TACAACAACAAAGAAAATATTGACTCCAGTATTGAGCATAAGTGAGTGTTTTTTTTCTGATTGTTAGCATCATTTTAAACTAATAAAAAAACAATCAGCACAGCGATAAATCACCTGTTTTCACAGTAACTTTATGTGAGCAAACACAGTGAACACTTCAAAACACACTGTAACTTTACAAGACATTTAGGTATGACAGAAAAATGAAATTAGCAGCTTACCAGTCCGGGAGATGAATTGCATTCTCTGGGTCTACCTTCAAGCTGAGAATGTCCTGCATTCCTTGCTGAAAGATTTCAACACATTTTGCCAAGTTTATTCATCAAACTTTCTCTTAGATACATTTTAGGCGTAATTCTGCTTTAAAGACTTATAGCCTTCAGCCTGCTCCACATTGTCATTCAAATACGTTCACGGAAAAGACACTTCTGGATGAAAAAAAAAAACAGCTGAGATTAGGTGCCAAACATGACAAACTGATGACATGGCAGCTACACCCATTATTTATGGACAGTCTATGAGGATAACGACTTACTGAGCCAATTGGGTGGTACAGTAAAGTACTGATGACAACTGACAACTGCCATTCAAAGAGCTGATAACATCTGAATCCGCTTCCCACATCAAGTAACTGACACTTCTCATATAGTGACAAACACTTCTTACTTGGATACAACATTTCCTTCACACAACACCTTTAGCATAAAGGAGAAAAAAAAAGAAAGAATTGATGTTTTTGAATGCAATCCCTGAGGATAAACCTCCCTTTTACTTACTAAAGATCCCTTTTGTTGATAGCAGCTGTGGTGAGTAGTAAACTTGAAACACAGCAACACCCCCAGGACTAGGATTTGATTTCTAACTTTGTTTAAGAAAAAAAAATGTTATGAATGTGCTAAGGTAATGCAATTTCAGTCAGCATATTTCTGTAGTATAAAAATCTAATTTCCAGAGGTAGTTTTGTGCTCCTTTATTGCGTGGAGATCAATAAAGGTGCCAGTGCGGCTCCAGTGGTGCGAGGGCAGCCACTGTTTACTGGAACACGATGGGAACTATTCACAAATATTAGGTATGAACAGCATTTTATGTCATGAATATAGAGCAGGCCTTGAGGCTGGCCGTTTAATAATGGGGGAAAGTAGGAATGAGGGAACCTTGAAAAAGCAGTTTAGTGTTAGCTAGCCCACAAAACATTTTTTTTCCTTCCTAGAAAAAGTGACCCCCCCCCTCCCCACCAACACAGTAATGCGGCGAGGACACCATGACAGATGGAGATTATCATCTTTATTTCTGATCATGATTTAAAAAAAATAGGCTTCCCTGGGTGGTGGTGGTGGTGGGAGGTCAATTCATGGACAATGGACGTGTAAGAAATAATATTTGTGTTTAAATATCTTCTCACAGAGGTAATATCCTGCAATCACTTGAAAGCAGGCACCTGGTGACCCTGAGTTGAAAATATGTGTATTCAATTTTGCAACCAAAAATAATATATATGTAATACTCCCTCATGAATAACGCAAACAGGTAAAATACACTTATCTCCAAATTGCACCTGATTTAATTCCAGCATGAGAAGCTAACCTTGCATTGTTAACTTTGGACCATTTATCAGCCCCCACCCCTCTCTCATAAAAAACAATAGCCAAGAAAAACAAAAAAAATAAATTGCTCTAAAATTTTCATAATCCATTTGATACATTTTGGACGTTGTCTCCCCAACCTCCTGCAATGCCGATGAACCCATAAGACACCCTGATCCTACTGAGCTTGTATTAAATCAAGCACTTGTTAACCAAATCACTGCTTTTCCTTGTATTGCTGATGTCGGCAGGCGGCGGGGCTGATGGGGGAAGCAGTGAGTGTCCCCGTCCCCGGAGAGCCCGCGCCGATGATATGCTAATGCTCTCTTCACATGTCTGTCAACTGCTGCACGAGTGTACCTTTGCCGGGAAACTAATCTGAGTTTTATTGGCCTGCCAGAAGGAATTTATACATTACTATTAGATTACCGAGGCTGGCAGCTGTACAGTGCGTAGAACTAATGTACTCTGTCACAGATTGTGTGTATAATGAACTTGGGAGGAAAGTAGCCAAGGCGAGTCCAGGAAAGCAGGCAGTCGCAATAACACCTTCGGAGGCCTGGTTCTAGTCAACAAGCTGGGGAATAGCATGGTGCCTGCATTGATGGCGGCGGCGCAGCGGCGAGTCATCCTTTAAAGACAATGTGCCTGGAATGTGAGTGGAATCCCGCCATCGGGTTTGGATTGTTATGATCAACGGTAATTTAAAAGGAGGAAGGGGGGGGGGGTTATGTGTGCTATACGAGCTAAGGTTTGATTTCCACTGGGACACGTGAAAGGGACATGCTCCCGGCCGTTACACAAGTTCCGCAGTTCCCGATTGGTCGAACGCACTAAAATCTCTCCCAACAGTTACGTCTCACCGCTCGGGCCATGGCCCTGTATACAGATGAGAGAGGAGGGGAGTGGATAAAAATGTTGATACCGCCGCGAGTCGCCTCCACTTACTTCTGTGTCCTCATAGTAATACCTGAGCTTTATGAGGAGCAGGGTGCGCACTATTGATGTTTTTTTGTCGCCCCTGCTGTTCGTGCTCTCAGACCACAGACCAGGCTAGACTGTGCTATAATTGATGGGGGGGGTTGGATGCCGCCTGTGAAGACGATCCATACATATAGAAAATGCAGCACTGGCACATATTTCAGATATTCTGTAAAAAAAAAAATGCTATTAAATAATTTAGTATCCTGGGGGGGGTTTGTTTGCAACTATATAGCTGCATTTTTTAAGATCTCATCACTTTCTTTAGTGGGGACAGTGTTAACATACCTGATCTAATCAATGGCCAGAGCTACTAAGGATAAAAACCAGAGTTGTATCATCATTCTTTTTAACTATCCTCCTAAAAAATGCTTTTTTATGTGAGTTTTCCACCTTTTACTCATAGTAAAACAAAATATCTTTGTTCTCTGCTCCTTTGTTGTGTATGAGATATTGTGTTTCAGTTGTGGGCGACTCATTACTGCAGCCATGTGTTTGTTGTTTTATGTTTGTGTGTGTGTGTGTGTGTGTTTGGCAATGGAGCTGGCCATCTCATTAGCTGGGGAGATAATATCTGCATGGTGTTTCCAGTCGGGTAATCCTGTGTTTTTGTTATGGTGGATGCCGCTGTGGTTTGCTGAAGTAGCGGCAGAAAGTCAAGGCACGGGAGAGCGTGCGTATCCCTCAACTTGAGGCCTCCGTATGAAAATGATTCCACAGGCTGTTTTAGTCAAGAATGTCAGGGGAAGGGTTTCATTTTTTTTTTAAGTTATGTAACAAACCCAAAACACAAACATGTATCTTCACAAATGCCCTTTTAAAGATAAGCTTAGTAACATCACAACAGTATAGCACAACAGTATCAATCATTTTTTGTATTGATTACATCACTTAGAATAAATGTGATTTTAGGTAGGATTATGTGCATCTATAGCATAGGAATTTAAATCAGTCAGGTCTGTTTTATTTGTCTAGCCCCAAATCACAAGTTAAATGATTATGATGATTTATAGTTAGTACAGGAATACAATGTCCATCATCCTGCAGTGGTTGGGTGGGATTAGATACGGGAGTGTCGTTGAAATACTTTTGTTCAGCCATGTCTGTTACAACTTCTTAATTTACATTTTTTGGAAAGTCTCAAAAAAATGAATCAATGAAATATCACAAATGTTTGAACAGGATAATAGAATTAAAAGGATTTATGAACAGAACATGGCCTGAAATAGTGTGAAGACCACTAACAAGTGATAGACCATCAGTCTTCTACTCCACACAGCTGCAGTGTAAGGCCAAGTTCTATTCCTCAAGATCGCTTCTTTTTTCCCGTTTCTTCCATTCCAGCTCCCCGTGCGCCAGCCGTTGGCATAAGGAAAACCCCACAGCAACTGTTTCGCACCTGCAGAGATCACAGAACCGAACAAGGTGATCATCTGTATCACTTTAAAGTAGTTTATGGTCAGTAGGGAGCTGCTGCATATGGACGCTACTCTTTGTCATGAGGTTCAGGAATGCGTTTGCTCTGGTTTGTGCTAAAACAGCAGGGTTCTTTAGTGAAGTTGTATTGTTCCCGTTATGGTTGCGATGTTCTGTCCATCTCAAGGAATGAACCTTGAGTGCTAATAGAGAACCTGGACTCATTCAGCTCCACACATCTCACAGCTCTCCTTGTCTTCATTTCTCCTAGCAGCAGTCAGCTGTTTTCAGCCAAAATACTCTAATGAACCCACTGTACACTACAGACATTAATGAACTGCAAGCTGGTGAACACAGCACATTTTAGTAACTTTAGTAACAGCACATTTTAGTAACTAAAAAGTAAGAAGAGACAAGAGGTGGTAAAGCAGAGCTAAAATATTGAATATATGGACTTACAGGATTCCAAATTAATGGAATATGCTTATATTGCTTATACACTACCACTAGATGTAGTTAGTTAAATGTCGTTATAGTTTGTTCTGCTGCCCCTAAGACTTAAAACTTAATCATAGAGGAGTTAGTCTGCTTTCTATAAAAGTCACCCTGCCAATAAAAGTTCATAAGACGCTATTATGGGGAAGTTACAATAAACCTGTTGTAATCCTTTAGTTTGGAGGACTTATGGAAATAGTTGTAAGCACTTTCAAAGCTGTGCATTTTTTTAATTCCCCCCCCCCCTCCTTTATTATGAGGCCACCCTAAAGACATCAGTGATATGAACTTCCATAAGCATAACAATGGTCAGAGCATGGGGGGAAATAAAAAAAAAAAAAAAAAAACATGGGTGCATGGGGCAGAGGGGAGGGGGGGTGCGGGTGGGGGGGGGCATTATCATAGATAGCGAAGCGGGGCCTACTGCTCTGGAGATGTAGTCAGTGTTGTTGTATCAGAGAGTCTGTTCAATGAATCACACATTGTGCAGCCGCTTAGGTGATAAATACACAAGCATGAGGTCTAACATACAAGATAGGACTCATTGTCGGCAGCGCCTGGCCTGTATTTCATAGCCCGGGCAGCCCCGATGATGGATGGCCCGGTGCTCTGCAATATTTCTTCCACAATCTCAGTTCAGACATCATGTTGGAAGTGCAGGGAGCAGTCCACTGTGGAGGTAAAGTAAAGGTGGGGCAAGAAGTGTGGGGGGGGAGCCCCCATAGACCGGCTATGTCACCATGTGAAGCCATCCCCACGATTAGCTTGGAGAGAAATTAGATTATTCATGAGTCACGAGGGCGGAATGCTGAAACAGATCGGCTTAGTTTCAGCCTCAGTAATGAAACCAATCAGGGCTTTTCAATAATGTCCTTAATTTCCTTGAATTTGACAGGGACAACAAGGCAACAGATTGAGCCAAAAGATGTAAAATGTATCCGGGTATACACTTGTTGTTCCCTGGCAACACGCTTCCCATGAGAAAACAACAACTCCTTGAATGGCGTTGCCCTTCATAAGCGTTTGCCTTGTACATCACTGCCTTCAGCAGGAGAGCTAAGCAGGCGATATGATGGATGCTAAAGGGCCAGAGAGATGAATAATGAAGGATAAAAGCGGAAACAGAACCTGAGGGAGGGTCTTGACACCCCGTCCAATTATCATCCTTTTTCAAACAACAGCTGACAGCCCCGATCTAATCACTTGACAAGCCCGTGCTTCCACACAAACGCGGACGTGGCGAATGACACATTCTGACGTCAAGAAGCTGAAGGAGCGAGTCTCCAGGACTCAGACGCAGACGTCGCTCCCGGCAGCAAATGTCAGATTTTTACTTTTTTTTTTTTTGTTTTTGCTTCTGGCCCATTTATTTGCCATGTTTCTCACCTATTGTGTTCCTCTCCAGCTTAGCTGTCCCCTCTTCTATACCACTCCCCAAAAAAAAAAAAATGATTCACCATCGCTAGAAGGGCTCAGGAGATTCAAGACGTGATACTTGGAAGCTTAGAGTAACTTTGTTAGGTGCCTACGTGTATCCACACATCGTCTAAAAAGTCTCCCTCTTAGTTTTTCCTCATCCAACTTGGAAAACGTTCCAGCCAGTTCTGTAATACCCTATGTTACAGTGTATCACCCCTCCTGACCCCTACTCAGTTTATATCAAATAGACCTCAGGACAGATAAAATAATCATAGTAGGTGATTTCCTTATTGATGTATATGCTGATGATGATTGTCTTGCCTCTGCAGTTCTATCTTTATTGGACTCAATCGGCTTCTTTCAGAGGGTAGGTGCACCCGCCCTTTAACCCGTTTTGATGTATAGAAGAACTTTTAAACTTTTTCTACTGGACTACTTACCGGTTCACAAAAATAAATTCACTAGCCTTTACTCACTACAACTGAGGACTTTTATGTTAGCGCTTGCCCATCTATACAGATCATGGAGGTGAGAGCGCTGCAGGTTCACTGCAAACAACACTCGACACCATCGCTCCCGGTAAAGCTCTTGAACCCTTAAACTGAAGCGAACTTCACAACTTGACAGACTTGAAAAAAAAATGGTGTTGCAGCAAAATGGAAGAATCTCACTTCACAGGAAAGATACTCTTAAAACCTTTAGGAAGGCCCTTTGTAATGCCAGAGCTGCACAATAACACAACCATCGGTTTCTTTCCAGCAGCTTAGCTGTGCGGACGAAGAGTCAAAACTCTATTGATCCATGTACTACAACGCTCGGTAGCAATGACTGCATGAGCTTCTTCAATGATAAAATTATGACTATTAGAGAGAGAATTCATCACCACTTAACTGGCACACATTTAACCCTAAGAGAGATGGAAAAGTTAATAAAGTTACCTTTATTTCCAATCTTCCTGGACTAGCTTCAATGATTTCTTCATCCAAAACATCAATTTATCTCTTGGACCCTAAACCAACTGGATTACTTAAGGCATTTTTTTTCCCTTTGATTGGATCTTCTTTCGAGACACGCTCAATATATCCTTATCATCTGGCTATGTACCACAGTCCTTCAGAGTAGCTGTAATTAAACCTCTTCTCAAAAAAAAAAAGGCCTTGATTCAATTTTTTTTAGCCAACTATTGACATCTATCCAACCTTCCATTTCCTTCTATAATCTTAGAGGAAGCAGTGGCCAAACAGTTACATGACTTGATATACAAAAATGGTTCATATAAGGATTTCTACTCTGGATATAAAGTGCATCATAGCAGAGACTGCAATGGTGAAGGTTTCAGATGACCTTGAAAATACATCACACTTTGACACACTTGTTCTGTTAGACCTCAATGCTGTGTTTGATATCTTCAACCATCAGATCCCATTAGAGAGATTGGAGAATGTTACTCGTATGAAAGGGACTACATGAAGCTAGTTTAAGCATTACCTTTTGGTTTAATTTTTGTTTGTTCTCATTAACGATCAATTCTCCATGTGCACAAAGACGTGGAGTTCCACAAGGTTCTGTGCTTGGACCAGTACTTTTCATCCTATATATGTTTCCTTTAGGTAATATTATTAGGAATCACTCCATTCATTTCATTGTAATGCAGATGATACACAACTTTATTTGTCAAATAAGCCAAATGAAGCCAATTAGCCAGCAAAACGTCGACCTGTAATTTTTTGCTACTGTACTCAGACAGGTATTGTGTTTAGGCCTGAACACCACAGAAGTGCACCATTTAGTGATGCTACTTTGGATGGCATTACCCTGCCTTACAGTACCATAATACGGATTTTATCTGGGTATTATCTTTGATCAGGATTTGTCTCACTCATGCAGAAAAAATGCAGAAAGGCTAGTCCATACATTATGTTACTTCCAGATTCAACTACTGCTAGTCTTGGCTAGCTAACAGGTGTTTATGTTTTCCAGAGTTTTCCTCAACATCTCTAAAGTTAACAGTGTTTCGGGGATGTACGGTTTCTTTTCTCAAGCTGTAAAACAGAGGGTCTAAGAATAAGGGATGTTTATTGCTGTTGTACGAACTGCAAAGCCCCCTGAGGTGAATCTGATATGCATGTTGGGCTTTGCAAAAATGAACTTCACTCGACTTAAAAGCTTCTCATTTAGAATTCTCATTCAAAGCCAGGACAATAAAATGAGCAGCATACACTTATTTGGATGATATCATCATCTTCTCAGTGAATGGTAAAAAAAAATGCAAAGAAATTGAAGTGTAATTTTGTAAGACCTTTTTCTTGCACTGGCACCAGGAAATCATGGTAAAGCGTGATGATTGCACCTGAAGTGGAATAAAAACAGTTAAATTCTCTTAGCAGAATAATAGTTCACAATGGTTGAACATGGGGGGGGAGCACAAATAATTACAAGTACAATTGAAAGAGAATGATTAATTCCTACTATCAAATAGTAATTTTTGTGCCGAGATTTTTAACTGTGGATATAATACCATATTTAGGACAGAGATTGCTATCAGTCCTATGTCTTTTATAATCACATTTTTTACATCTTAAATCATTCATTACTTGCATTCAAATCACAGATATTAAATGATGTTCTTAACTGTTTTTACCATATTTGTGGATTTTTGTCAGAACATGGTTCCTCTCTAATGAACCTCAGACAATACAACTGAACAAGCTGAGTCAAAAAAATAAAGCTGACTGATGCCTCCTCACCACAAGTCACATGACCCTCACCTGGCTGGTGTTATCTCTCCTCAGTCTCCTGTTGAACCTATAGGAGCCACCGTTTTTTTCTATTTCGGGGCCAATTTAGGAAGGACAATAATGTATGTCCACTACAAAAGTTTAAAACAGAAAGGTTGAAGTCTTATCATTAATATTAACCAATTTTATAATAAAACTCTCATATCATAGTCAAAGTACTGATATAAGGATTTTCAGGAATATCTGACTTTAAATGAATAGCACTCGTTTTGCCGAGCCAGCCTTTTTTTAAGGTTATGTACAAACTACACCTGCAGCAAGTGTCATCCTGCACATGCAAGGACTGTAATGCTGCACGGCTGCAGCTGTTCACAATATTTTATGTTTGTGTGTGTGTACATGTACGCGCATGTGTGTATGCGTGTGCGTGTGACTTAGAGCCATGTTTGACTTAAGCGGAGCAGCCACTGATACATGAAGCCCCCGGGAGCCATCTCCACTAAAGACATCTACTCTCACCTCTCGTGACTTTCTCTTCACCTACTACAGCCTCCTCTCACTCAGTCTGATACCAAACACACACACACACACACACACACACACACACACATAAACTTGTGCATCCATAGGCCTGCTCTTTTCAATTTAAATAACACCACTACAACATCCAGAGCCCAGCTAGATTATTATTATTAATATTATGGAGCAAAATGTGTGTGAATTTTCTCCCCGATAAATTTAACAACTATATTTTACATATATACATATGTATATAAATGTTTGTATCCTTTAATACATCTGACTAGTATTATTTAAACTGCTTTGAAGTTGTTTTTTCCCCCTCTTATGCAACCTATTAAAATGTTTCTAAGAAGTTTAAAGCCATAAAGCCCGACTCAGTGCGTTGTGGAGCAACTTATGAACACCTAAGAATTAGCTCTTTGTTAAGTTTATAGGGAGAAGCCCCGCTGCCCCCCCCCCCCACTTCCCCCCCACAGCTCCGTGCTACTTTACAGATGTACTCTCTCCCTCAGTGCAAGCTGCTCAGGCTTTAAAGAAGCAATTAAAACAAGACATTCTCCTGGAACTTCACCGGGCTGCTCTCCTCATATGCTGCCGAAGATAAGCCGCTCAAACAGCAAGCCTATTTTTCTACCTCTCAAGGCTCGGGGCCGGATGAGACGAGGGGGGCGGGTTGGAAGGAGGGGGGCAATAACACCCTCGCTCTGTGAAGCCTGCTATCAACCGGGGAGGTCAAGTCACGTAAAAAAAACTTGTTATCTTAATTCACTAATCACATCATTGATCCTTGGCACTATCAATAATGATAAATTAATTGCTTTGACCTATAGTCTGTTAAGTTGCTTTGCTTGTGACATCACAACGGGAGTCGTTTCTTAATGTCTTGTTCTCAATCAGGTTTCAGTGACACCACCGAGGAGGCCAGACCACAATTAAATGACAAGCACTAAAGGTGTTTTTATATATATATATATATATATATATAATAGGCCCCCCCTAATATGATATTTAACTTAGGGTGACTTTTGTTTGAATTTAACTGTACCATACGCATTCATTATACTACTAGTACTGATAAGTGTGGTGAACTTCATTGTGTATTTTATGATAAATTATTTAATGCAATTGACATCCTATCCACTTAATCAAATTTATTTATAAAGCACATTTAAAATAACGACAGGTTAGTTGACCAAATTGCTGCACCTGATAGATTATACATGTGCATGCAATATATAATATAACAGCACAGGACAGGTCAGGTACATACAAAGGTTGATAAAAAAAAGGATGTTGGTGGTGGAGGGGTGTCATGCTGAGTTGAACGGCAGAGCAAAAACAGGCGTCTTCAGCATTGATTTAAACACAGCGAGTGTAGGGGCAGACCGGGCAGCGGAGTGGCGGGGGGCTCCTTCCACAGCCCCGCGGCTGCTCCGCAGACAGGGCGGCCAGCCTCTCGATTTTAACTCGGTCTTTGGGACCACCAGAAGAGACTGCTCAGCAGATCTTAGTGACCTCGAAGATGTATATGATTTTCAAAAGGTCAGCAGTATATATGTTGGAGCGGCCCCGCGGTACAGAAGGAATTTAATTTCTGTGTTGAATTCTATTTCTAATGTCTCTACCTCTTTTTATTTAATATTGATACATTAATGCCAGATGTTGACTTAAATCTGTGAAACTGACTTCTTTATATAGTGAATAAACACAAGGAAGGTATTTTCTTTCCTTTTTAGTCACCTTTATCATGATATATGATTAAATTTCTTACAATATAGCTGTTATCACTGTATTCCAATAAAGCCATAATCAAAGTAACATGATACAATATTGTGAGGGACTTGCTAATATCAAAGCAGGCATGGGAAAAGTAGTCACCTATAAGGAGACTATTACTTAAGAAGGCTGTTGAACAAATTCAACTGTTTTCTTCATCAATGTAGCCATTTCCTTGACACTTAATTGGTCGTCCGATAATGTCATATGGAGGTAACTTAAATGTTGACTTTGGCACGATCTTTTCATAACTTCTCTGTTTTCCAAATATAAAAAAGCACCATGCCGCAGTGTTCTGTGGAGGCCATTACCATGGGTAGCCCAGCTGGCGGAGGCAGCTGAGAAATGGCTCTGGGACCTGCACATCCATCACAATCTGGCCTCCTTTTTCATGGAGAATCCATCACCTGAGATTTGGCCCGGAGTCACTCCCTCACCTAGGTAATTTTCAGTCGCGGAGGGAAACTGAGCCGGGTCAGGACGTGGGGTTTTACTCATAAAAGTGACCTCAAAGGTAAAGCGGGAAAGAGGCTGGATGGACAGATTTACCTCCTCTGGTGCTTTTTACTCTCATAATAGTATGAACTCAGATGTGGGCTGTATATCTGACACCTCATAAAGGTCTGTTCAACTGTAAATACAATGCTCCTGGTGGTTAAAAGAAATGTTTTTTTTTTTCCTTTTTTTATCATTGACATATTAAACCCTAATATTGATCCGTCCCTGTGTGTGACTCATTTTCTCGCTCCCTATCGTCAACCTGGTTATAAAATATATAAACCCCTGACCTCACTATCCGCTTCATCGGGACAGATCAAAGATTGCCAATCTTGTTCAAAGAGTTTTTTCCCCCCGCGGGCGCTGCACGGCTATCGGAGAGACCTATGAACATAAGTTGTTCGTGTCACCGAGCGCCCCGCAAACATTTCAAACTCAACATGTTTTTGTGGCCACTATTGCTGGGTCTATCTGTACTTTGGAACCGAGAGAACGCGCTGGAGCAAATTGGAAAAAAGAGACAAATGGCAAAGACCTTTGGGAGGTTACATTTATCAACAGACACAATCTGATCTAAGTATCCCAGGTGCCATTCAGATTGAGCACCTATGTGGTATAAACCCTTACGGGTCCAGTGTACTTCAAATTAACTAGCTTGTATATGGGCCTTCTGACAACATTTAAGGGCAAAAGTGGTTCTACCTGTTCCAAATGGCTGACAATCGGAGGCGGAGTAAAAGCTATGTCATCACAGTCCAGTCTTGCTATATCTCACAACATCTCTCCTCAAGAGATATTTTGTAATCATGCAGATGCATTCATTCAGGCTTTCTTCGAGGGGGTTCATTCTTTTACTGTTATTATCAATAATATTACTATTTTGATAATATACTAATTGACTTGAGTCACTTAAAAAAATTTCCATATTCTCAAGATTCTCAAATCTAAAATTTTCCTGGTTTCTTTACAATTGCATAATAGCAAACTAAATATCTTTGGGTACCAAAAATGATCTTCACGTATGCCAGTTTAAAGATAAGCTTGGAAATACTAACAATACAAGAGAACAGCACAGTAACAACCATTAACATTTTGACTGCATTTATACTACAGGAATTTAAGTCCAGGCAAATCAAGTCAGTTTTATTTGTCTAGCTGAAAACCACATATGTTCAGCCCCTCTTTACAATACAACATCTCTCATTATTAGCCTAGAGCTGCAATGATTAGTCGATTAATAAATTAGCTGCCAATTATTACAATAATTGCTAACTATTGTGACAATCAATTAATTGACTTGCTTCCAGCTTCTTAAATCTGATTATTTTCTGGTTTCTTTAATTTTAAGTCGGTGATCTTCGGGCTGTGGACTGATGGTCTGGGGAAAAAATAAATAGATTTTCACTTGCACTTGTGTTGTTGCTGAAACAATGATTGACATTTTACACCATTTTATGAATCAAACAACCAATAAATTCATTTTGGTAATTGATAGATAAATCAACCATCAAAACAAATTATCAATGCAGTTGTCTGTACCACAAAAGGTACAAAAACATTGCAGACCCTCCCCAAGTTCTGACAGTGAGAAGGTGGAGATGGTTCCAGACACTTTGTAATGATACAAAACACACATAATGAGTCTCTTAGGATCATACTGAGGCTCTTAGTCCTTATTTAGACTGAGAGATTTATTCCTCAAATCAAATCCTCGGCTGCCCACACTGTTATTTGCAACTGATCAGTATCAGGAGGGACATCACTAACCTATATGGATGGGTTGCCAGGGCAACGACACAGGTGTCAGTATGTTGCTCGGTGACGTGATTCTCCACCTTTCCAGTGCAAGCAGGCAAGTTATCTCTGTGTCTGTCCACAGAGACTGTTGTTCTCCTTATTGACCTCCATTTCCATACTGCCGAAAAGTTTGTAAAAAAGTTCTCTGTTGTGGTTTACTCTATCTGACAATTCCTTCACATTCATGGATATAGCATATGATATCTGGATAGGCTGCCTAAAAAATGGACGAGGCGCCATTTAAGATCCAGTATCCAGTTATCATAAAGTTCTATTTGGGTATCCAGTGCGTCCAGACTGAGAAATATCTGTAAAAATCAGAATGGAATCATCTTATGGGTTTTTTTGCTTGTTTTTTTTGTGTGCTTTTTCCCCCCACTGTTCGGACTTACTAAAATCAGTCTGGACACAATTTGGATGTGCCAATTCTCTGAACAGAGCCTCAAAAAAACACTAACTAGATAGAGAGTTAGATGTGGATAGCTCACATTGGTGATTGAGTGGGAAGTTCCCATCACAGATGGCGCACTGAATTAGGCGCTGCGACACCCACGGAGTGATCCGCAGCAAGTGCCGGCACTCGAAGGCCACCCTCTCTCACATTTGCTCTTATCACTTATCAAAAGGAGACCTCAGCCATTGCAGAGAGCACCAACGAGCTCCTCAACTTTTCAAAGTTATCGCCTCGGATCGCCACGCATCTGTGATTCCCTGCCAATGGGATTTTGTTCCGCAACCAATCGTTTTGCCCGTTAGTGCAAAATCAATGGGGAGTTGATTACAGCCATTCATAGTTTCCCACTTCTCTATAACTTTCATTCGAAGGGCTACAGGAATAAGCGTCTCCAAAATAATGATTGGAGGAGGGTTTCATGCATCGTTGGTGTTGATGGTGTGCTTGAAAGCAAATGTATTGATTTTTTTTTTTTTTTTTTATGGTTTATTTTCTATTACAGCCATCTAATACACACTTGTGCCAATATGACCTGCAAAACCTGCAGCCGACTTCCCATGCGGACGAATGGGGAATTGAGTTGACTTGTTGTTTTTCAAGTTTGAATGGGGGGAGACAATTCCATAGCTGTGTTCATAATGTGTTTGTTCGCCATATTAAAGCTTAACCCATTTAAGCCTTTTTTTTCCCACATTTTGTACTTTGCTTTGAGGAAAATAGCATTTTAACGACTTGCAAATGTAGTTGCCACTTGCAGAGATATGCCCATAAACAAACATATTTCTCCCAGGTACAAAAGTCTTCTTTGGGTATTTCAAAAGACTTGGGTGATTAAACACACATATACATGTCAGGTTTAAAAATAATACTATAATAATTAAAGCAATAAACAACGTAAAGGTAACATTTAGAATTTTTTTCATTTTGAGACAGTAAAAGGACAGCTTAGATTTCAAATCAATACATTACTAATGCAAAAAAAAAATACAAGATTAAAATCCACCTGATCTCCATATTGTTGAAGAAGAAACCACCATTAGTACATCATCGTCTTGGTGGATCCTGCATCAAAGATTAGGCACGGCATTTATTCAATGGATTTCTAGCCTCGCCTGCAGGCAAATACAGTGAAACAAACAATCACATCCCGAGCCTGCTGGATACATATTATAACAGCACATGACAAATAAGCCTGTCAAAGCCTTTCATAATCTTTGTGGCTAAAATATTCAGCTGCCTTCAACAATTTGTATAGAATGGTAATGAATTACTTGTCAACTTTTACAAAACAGGATTCAGATGATGTGACATTCTCTGCAGGTTGCTTTTCTGTCCATCTGCCGATATTCTATTGTGACGTATGATCAGTAATGATCTTAGCATTTCAATTGTACCATACCATTATAGCATATTACCAAAAATACATGCAGATAGCAGTAGAACAGTAATTGTTCCAAAGCCTCATGGTTAAAATTAAATAAAAGATTTGCAGTCGAAGAATCATGGTTGTAAAATATCTCTGATTCTCATGGACATTGTTGTTGGACATTGTCACTGGATATTTCATAGGCATTCAGACCAGAGCACAATAACTTCAGATTTGTCTGAATTAAGAAGCAGAAAGTTGCAGCAACTAGGATTTTATTACTTTAAGACATGCTTGAAGTTTTGCTAGCTGGTTGGCTTTATTTGGCTTAATTGACAGGTACAGTTGTGTATCATATGCATAAAAGTGGAAATTGATAGACTGTTTCTTAATAATTGACCTAATGGGAGCATATAAAGGGTGAAAAGTATTGGTCTGAGTATAATATAAGTAAAATATGTAATATGCAATACAAATGTAACATGCTGTACAATCCTAACAATGAGTGGAAATGTACAAATCAGCTAAATAAAGATGGGTTTACAGTTCAGCAGTCTGATGGCTTGATGGACAAAACTGTTACCTCGTGGTCTTCCACCAGATGCCGTGGAACCTCTTATCAGAGGTCGCCAGAAAAAAACAAGGTGATAGGGGTTTGCTGCTGATGTTTTCAGCTGGGGATAAGCATCATTTCTGTGCAATATCCTGTCCCTACTACTTTGCTTACCTTCTTCCAGGCAGAAGCACTGCAACCTCTGAACCACACAGGGATACAACTGGTCAGGAAGCTCTCTATGGTGCTTCTTTAAAATGTAATAAGGATAGGCGGGGGCAACTGGGCTCCCCTCATCTTACACGGGAAGTACATGCACTCTTGACCAGTGTTTACAGACTAGGTGAGCTTGTCCTATGGTATGCACCCCTAGAAACTTGGTGCTGCCGACCACCTCCACAGTCATGTTGCTGAGAAGTGGGACATCTAGTCAACATGATCTCTTTGGTTTTGCTAACATTTAGGTTTAAGTCGTTATCCCTGCACCAGCCCACCAGCTGCTCCTCTCTGTAAGCTGTTGTCCCTATCACTGTCGGACAGTCATTTTCTATACCACTTATGCATCACTAGCCTATTGTGGGGCACACACACACCATTTACTCAAACACTAATACCTACAGGCAATTTAGAATCGCAAATTAAACTAAGCATGTTTTCGACTATGGGAGGAAGGGGAGAACCTGGAGAGAACCCACACAGACACATGGAGAACATTCAAACTCCACACAGAAAGGCCCCAGCCCAAAGACTTGAAACTGTGACCTTCTTGCTGTGAGATAACAGCATTACACACTGCCTTACCATCAGTGTTGATCCTTATTTTTTCTACAAACAATGGCTCAGAGACAGCCTTTCATATTTTTGCATACTCAGAGGATTGCCCTCTTGATTGGAAAATATAAGAAAGCCTTGAGAGAGTAATAAGGGATTCATTTTTTTATTTGATTGCTTCAAAAGTCCTTAATTCAAACTAAGGCCATTAGGGTCAAAGGTCAGTCCTGCTGATTCAGTACAGTCTTACACATGCGATCCTCCATTGTATCATTTTGCATATAGTAAGAAGCAAGACAATCCCTTTCTGTCTTGCTGGTTATTGTCTGTAGGGATAAACAACCAACTAAACACAGAGGAACACAATCATTTTGGGGCAGTATTCCATGGAAAATAAAAGTTGACTGTTCCTAATGATTCAATAAATGATCAGCTGTAAAGCCAGTGTTTGGTGACTCATTTAATTGGCCACAGGGACATCATCACGATTATTTAGCAGCTGACATCTTCATAGGCAACCCAAGGTTTATTAAACATCTTTGTTATTAGGCTGCGCGACTGGCAATCAGTGGTCATAGCCGAGGAAGCAGAGCGCTGCTTTGTTTATATCCATGGAAACATTCAAAACCATCATTTGCGTATGGGAGACTTTATTAATTCATAACCTCTCAGATGCTTCCCACAAATGAGGGAACAGAAGGCGAAGGCTGACAAGAGCTAACATGTGAAGATGGAGGAGAGGGAAGGGCTTTTCAAAGGAACGGAGAGATACAATAAGGCTGTGAAAGAATAGCAGGTGAAACTTCTTTTACAGATAAGAGAGATGACTCTAGTAGCAGATAACAGGGAAGAACAGAGTGAATGGGGAGTAAAAGCTACTATATTTAGAAGAGGAGAGTGTCTTTCAGTGGAACTTGGGAGACATCCTGTATTATCAACAGGAAAAAAGAAAGAATGTTAGTCGCAAGAGCTACAGATACAAAATGAAAACGCTAGAGTTGGGAGTTCGGCCTGCTGGGCTGAATCAATAATTCTCAGGGGAGTAGCAAAAGCCATAAACCGGCATGTACAGTATCTTCAAAAAAAAAAAAAAAAAAGAAAAAACAGAATCAAAGAGTGCAATCAGTTTGAAAATGATTCACACCGAGCAGCTTCCTGGCTGCCGACACTCTCAACTGTCACTCCTGAATGCCTCCCCCCCGTGACAACATGACAACAGATTATGAAGCGGATGTGGGGATGGCGGCGTGCGCAGAGCAGCGTGACTGGCGTGCCCTCCGTTTGCTACCGCCGCAGATTGCCTGGCAAAGTGTCACATTTGCAAAGAGGCCGGACGGGAAGCTCGGAGTGAGCGACCATTCATTAGGAGGCGACGAGCCCCTCCTGTGATGGGTTTTTCGTCGCCGTGTCCTATTCTTTATTCTTCGGCTGCGGCCTGTCAAGCGGCCGACGTGTTCGCCGTCCGGCCCCTCTCTTTGCGCAGCTGGCACATGAGCTAACGTGAAATGAGCAATCAAAAAGAGATCAGAGCGGGTGATCCTCCTTTTGCCTGGGCCTTTTTTCCTCTCTCAGAATGTCAGCCTGGTAATTCCTTTGCATATATTAAGTGATCCGAGCTGCGTAAGTGTCTATCATAGCCGGGGGACGATACATCATCTGTGGCATATGCAGCGCTTACGTACAGCAGCTAGCTTTTGTTAGGCTCTGAAAGCGGGAGATGAACAGGACACCCGGAGAGATTGTCATCCATGAAGCATGCATGAGTAGAGGTGAGATGTGTAGGGGAGACTGGGGCTTCTTTTCACATTGGTAAGTCGTCACATTGCAATTATCTTCACCACCAGAGGGCGCAACACGGTTTTTTGACCTTTAGATGGTCAGGTGTCGTGTTCCTATCTCAGAAGAGAGTAGCACATTGTGAACTGAAGTGAGTATTTTAAATAACCCAAAGTATATTTTAATAGTAATAATGAATTACCAGTGGCACGTGTGACAAGGAGGATAGTTCAAAGCATCCTGTCACACATCATTTATTGGTTTACTTTAAGCTAAGTTTAAACCCTTTAAGGTCTGCACCAAGAAAAAAGTGATAAACATTTTTTATTCACAGTAACAACAATCAACTGTTTTTTGTTTTTTTTTAACTCAAATATCACAGATATAGATATAGGTATAGCCCCCTACCATACCATTGAGGTGTCTCTCTTTCTTTGGTTGCACAAACTGCACTGATGATTTTTGGTCAGGTATGTAACAGCACTTCCTCTTTTTTTTCTTTTCTTTTTTTTTGTTTGTCCTTGGCCATTGGATGCATTGTATGCTTGATGGTATGTTGTGAAACATTCCTGCTTTCTATTGAAACACAAGAATACATTGCATTTCTGGCATTTCCATCTCAATACTCTCTTTGGACAGAGGTTGCACCGCCCACCCGCTCAGTGAAGTGGCAAATGTCCACATTTGTAATATCACACATCTGGTTGTGGCTGTGATGGTCTTGGGTTGTTTGTGTCACAGCCTCGTTGGTGACCCTGAGTTTCCCCTGTGTGTCTCGTCTGTCTGCTCCTTGTGTGTGGCAGGGCACAGTGGTGGAGTACTGGCACCTGTCCACAATCATCTCATCAGCTGCAGCATTTAAACACAGACTCTCCTTCCATTCATCTCCAGAAAGTTCTACTTGCTCAACTGGTTAGGCGCGGCTTCTTAACTTATGGATTCCCAGTTTCCCTCTTTCCCACCTATTCTAATTGCTGCTGTCTTGCCTCTACCACCCACATTCCTCTCTGTGTCTATGCTGGGGTCCTACCATGAATTCTAGACAGCTAGTTTTTTTTTTGTGATGATGTATGGTGGAGAGGATGATGATGGTCAACCACCTTTGGATGCTGGTTTGTTTCCTTGTGCCAAAGTATGGGCGAATGCCAGACAGAACCTATTAAGAAGCAGTGGTGCCTCATTAAGGAGGTCGAAGGAGGGGCCAGGTTTTTGAAATGCACATGTTATCCAAACAGGAGGAAGTTTCTATCGCTTTGACTTGCCTGGGGTCTTATATTGTACATGTCTTTCGGTATGTTAGAGAGATCAATGCCTCCTATGATGGTTGTAGGCAGGGATGAGTGATGGGCAAAGGATGAAAATCTCTCTGTGTTGGCCTTTTTGCACCACTGACGAAAGAGATGTGATCTCACAGGCATTGCTGAGGGAGGGTAACACATTTTTTTGTCAAATCCTTTCACTGCAATCAGCCCTTCACCAGCCCATCACTGGTAGTCAAAACCTTCACATCCTTCCTTCATCAGCTCTTTGTCCGTGTCAGTACAGCTGACGCTCAGGTGCACTGACATGCGGGATCTGGACCAAATTGAAACTGGTGAGGTGGTTATCATAGAAGATGACTGAAAGTTGTGAGAAATTGGTGAATTAAGATATGTTAAATTATCTCATCAGTAAAGAGCATTTTGAAATACTGAATACTGTCAAGTGAGAATTACCTATTGTGTCATGGATTCCTTTGCTCTTTCATTTGACATAATCTCACAGCAAACAATCAAACAAACAAAATCAGTTCTAAAATTTTCAATGCATTTTGGATGAAAACCTAATCAATGCTGAGGACAAGCACAGCCGGCAGAGCCTGCCCTGGCTTCTCTGAATGCATGGTTCCTGTGGCAACCAGGTTGGTATGCTTTGCCTGTTCCTTGGTGGCAGGATATGTTTGGGTTTTTGACTTTAAATTACATGTCATTCTGAAGGTTTGAAGGTTGATAGAAAAAGTATTTTAAACTAACATGCAATTGCAAACATGTCTCTTTTACCTCAGTCTCTATTGAGCACTCACAATGGAGGTTTTCCACACTACCCATTGAAATACATCAAAAAATATGATCCTAAAAAATAACGTGACAATACCACATTTGAATAGGTTATTTTCTCATGATGGCACCACAAAAGGTTGTAAGATTGGAATGTTCCACCTCAGTGTTGACTTTTGCAACAGTTTCTATCGACTCCCAACACTTTATATAAAAAAAAGAAATGGTGGCACTTGGCATTGACTGCATGTCCTAATTACAGGTGTCCTCTGACATACAGCTTAGCTCATCTGATGTGTGATCCAAAGCACATTTTAACCGCTCCCAATTAACGGGAAGAAGTTCAAGAAAACATGTCAACCTGCTCAGGCTTGTTTATTCTACCTACCCATGAGCACAATTAAGCAACAATAATGAGTCTGAACCGCCATAATTTCCCAGTTGGGGAAAAACAAACCAAAAAAAAGTTTTACAGTCTAAAAATGTGATGGATCGTAGGCAGGTGAGAGTTTGGTGTGCTTTTTCCTTATTTTCCAAGTCCGCCCACCCAGCCTCGATTCATGAAAACCATTACTCATCATCTGATGGCTATATCAATCCATCGATTCAAATTTCTCTCACTCTTACTTGGGAAAAAAAAAAATTAAATATTTTTTTCCTCCCTGAGCAAGGTCACTGAGTTGGAGTGGGAACATCACACGTTTGGTTTGTGATGAGACAAAAAAAAAACTGGTGAGTCAGGGGAAATTGTATTGAGTCTTTCAGAGGGAAACGCCATTGAAATTTATAAGCGTGAAAACGAGGAGGGGTAGAGATACAGTACGTGAGGAGAGGGGAGGGCCAGGGCAGGATAAATGCCAAAATTGATGCTGCATACAGTAAATGAAAGAAACAAGTGTATCCACTCTTCCAGATGATTTTTTCTTTTCAGATCGTTGTTTCTGTGCAGGATGTTAGTTAACATTTTGATATTCAAGTCGTTTTCCCACAAGAGAGATGGAAGCACTGCAAGACTCAGAAGAGAATATGCCCACTCAAACCGTGCGAGTACCTGAATGCATCATTGCCAAAGTTTGTCTGGAAATATGAAAGGAAGGCTGCATGAACATATCACTGACACTCATCTGCATCATGCAAAAGTGAGCAACTACCGGTACAGAGTCTGTCTCAAGGACATACTGACTGGTGCAGACAGTAGTGGAATAAGAATGCAGAGGCCTCTGGGCAAAAACCAGTATTGGAGCCAACAATCATCAACACATTAGCCAAGTGTAATGATGGTATATGCAGATATATATAATATATTATATATAATATATAAGAATATACTGCCCAACCTCCACAAATCCAACTCAAAGATTAATTATTGCATATTTTACACACAGTGTAAAATATGTAGTAATTTACCAAAGTGGTAAATGCCTGTATTAATATAGGACATTTTAGGAGTGCATCCTTGCAAGGTTAAACAAACCTTGTTTAATCATCAAATTTGCATTTCATTGTTCCGAAAGATATGTTTTTGAGGTGGTTATGCTACTAGAGCCAGGTCACTTTTAATCTCGAAATGTTGCATACTCTTTCGCTCCCATTTCCTGTTTGAACTTCAGATATCCTCATCGGTTCAAATGCAGTTGAGATCGATTTGGTAGTTTCACACAGCTGAGATCACACTTGCTGCAATGTGGGTTGATGCTAGACTATTATTGTTGTATTCCTAGTCTATAGGACTTTCTGAAGGTTTGTGAAAGGGGTTTTTCTCTGCTTTTCGGGCTTGACCTTGGCCTGGGCCAGTTGACATTTGCTTTAATTGAATAGAAATGATGTAGGTTGTCCACATACAACTAGTGCTATCTCCTTCCTGTCAATGTCTATCCTGTTTCGCCCACAATGGTAGATAAACAGCTAGCTACTCAACTGGCCTAAGGTTGGTCTGCACCATTTCCAGTTGCTTGCACGTCATCGACATCATCAATAGCATTTTCACCTTTAATACTGGCGCTGTTTGTTCTTCTTAATAAAAAAAACCCGTACCTCTCTTCTGTTTGCTGCTCTGTTTACTTCTATTACTTTCATTAATTGTTCAAGTTAGTACTACTCCCACGACTCAATAGGTTCAGCACCGGGTCATTTGAAATAACGGCGTAGCAAGGGGGCAGGAGGGATTTGCAATCACGGATTTCGCACTTGACCAATTACATCATTCTCTTTAGATATACTAAATAGAAGCATGTTTTTGATTGATTATATGTGGTGTCATGACCTCAAATGTGGGTAGGCTTGTGCCCGAAATGCCCATTGGACAATCCAACCTGCAGGAATCAAAGCAGCTACAAATGAGCTAAACCGGTTACTTCACACCAGTGTCCAGCATTAAAACTTTTGAAATACAAAAATTCATATATGATATTTGCAGATTCATATATTCAGGACTTTCTAACAAGGGCAAAGCAGTAGCTGTCATTTTAAGGAATTTAATGAGGTAATTAAATATGTTTTTTGTGTAGAAAAAAATATATCAAACACGATTTATTACCCAAAGTCGAGCATCTTATATACATCTTAAATCCTGTCTGGAGGGGATGCCCTACTGCTACAGTCAGTGGGGGATAAATTAAATCTGTGCAGATCTCACTGTCAAGTTCAACTGGTGAACACTAACATGTGAAATTGAGCTGTTAACTAATAGTATGCAGTTGTCAATGGGGGATGTTATCACGGCTTATTAGGTGTGTTGTGCCCTTCACTTCAAATCAACCATACAGCAATCTGCCAGAGTACTTGTTGAAAGGGAAAATGGGTTGCAGATTTTTTTTATTTTATTTATTTATTATTTTTTGTTTTGTATATTTAGTTGTTGTGTGACATGTATAAAAGAGGAGTTGATAGTACAAATCATTATTATTACTATTATTATTATTTTTTTTCTTTATATGCTTGGGCTAAGCAAATAATGCATTAGAAAAAATAAGGATTTATGTGGCTGAATAATGTCAACGTGTTCCTCATTACCTAGCATGTTAGAATAAGAAATGCAGATTTTTTTTTTTTTTAAGATCACTATAAAATACTATTTTTCACACAAAAAAAGCTCAATCATGTTGTTAAAGCCCTAGAAATGACATCTTCTCCTTCTAACTTTTAACTGCTGGATAAAAGACACTGTAAAGTCCATTATCACTCTTTGTGCACTCAAGGCTTCAAGTTTTTGATGTCTTCTTGGTCAATTTGTCATTTTTTTGCAGCAAAGTTATCTAAACATTCAGTCAACCTCACCCCTCCAAAAGCATAGGATTGTCACCACCTTTTACTGGTGCCAATATTCTCACTGCATTTATTTCAGATCTTTTGGTTGTTTCATTTTTCATTTTTGAAGATGATGCCACAGGGTTAACCAACACATTGAATAGTAACGCTGATGGACGTGACAATAAAAGGCAACATCTGCGGTAATGACAGCTGTCTCTGGTCAGGGCTGAAGCTGTGAAGTGGAAGGAGCTGCACCTTCTGGCTTTTACTATTTCTGGTTCTTCTTTTTGTAATACTCTGGGGGCGATGGTGGTGCAAAACAGAAGCACAGTTTGTGTGTTTGTAGTGTGTTTTGGTGTGTAATATGAACTCACTCTATCACAGCCTCATCCACTTTGAAACTAGGTTGAGCTCTCACCTATACTCTGCCGCCTAAATGGAAGCTTCAGCAAGTGCAGGACCATATAGGATGATTTAGGGCAGACTGCCAACAATTGCTCTAGGCTTAAATTAGATTCATTGATTTAAAGCTAGGGTATGCAACTTCGAAAATCAGGCATGAGAGGCAACCCCACCTCCCCCTCCTTTCCATGCTTCTCTTCCATAGCTGTGCCCCACATTACTGCTCTACCTGCTGTGCACATGCAAGCTAGCAAACTACAAATCACTGTTTTCATAAACAACCTAGCAAAAGCAAATATCACTTACAACACCCAATAATAGCAATGGACATTACAACTTTGAACTGTTTAAATTAATATTACATACAATGCTAATGTAGCTTTGTGTCGGAAGGGCAGAAAAAAAAAAACTACTGTATAGAAAAGTAATACTCAATGCAATTCAATGCATTGCTGAAAAAAAATACTGTGCAGTGGTACAAAGAGGGCATGTAAATTTGAGATTCATACAGAGAGTTTAAGTACTTCCATTTTTTGGTTATCCCAGATAACCATATTTTGGAAAAAGCATGCATGGTGGTCAACAGGCAGAAAAAAAATGATCTTTTAATCTCAATTCAATTATGAGATGAATCACACATATAATTTTAATCAACTTTGTCTTTGTTTTCCACTCTATCAGGTCAGGTAACAGGGACATCAGCCGTAGCAGGTAAGCCCAGACCTACATTCCTTTTTTACCAACTTATACTATATCTCTTAAACATAAATAATAAACGTTGTGGGATCAATAAAGTTTTATCTTATCTTATCTTATCTTAAAAAAGAAGTGCAATAGTTAAAATTCGGAAGAAGGGTATTCAGCTGAAGTCAGTTTAGTCTAGTTGAACTAGCTATTGTTACATGGCTATAGTTAAACACATTTCATGAAAAAGTGTGGCTTTTCGACTTTCAAAATGATCTTTTAAACAGACAATATATATCGTTCAAGATTATCTCTTGCCATTGACAAACATACATAGCCTTTCTGAAATAGGTTATCATTGGATAAGTGGAAGCCAGAAGTCCTTAGGCTCTCCATGAGTGTAAGTATAGTTTTGTAGTTGCATCCTGTTGGGTCTTATGTGTAGGTGGAGGACGTAATAGCGACCATATTGTGAGTAACAGCCAGGGAGTTTAAAGAATGAAACACACAAGACATGTTTCTTATTTCTTCTCTCTCTGTTGTGGCTTCACTAAATTCTAGTATTTTCTAGAGAAAAAAAGTGTCTCTGCCTGTTTTATGACAGATTTACCCAGTGTGACTGTAGATGTTAAACTGTGATCCTAAAGAGAAGTCCGCTGGTTGATTCTGTGTTTTATGAAGATGATACATATTTATACTATTAAACCCCACTGGGGCTCCACGTGACATCACATTGTCATATCGCAAAGTGATATCATATTGGTCATTTATTCACAGGAGCAACAAAAAGTGTAGTTTGTCAAAGTGATTTTAGAGTGCCACACTCACAGTCCTGGAAACGGTGGTATAAACTGCTCATTGATATTGGTAAAGGGGCCGGATTTAATGCTTTGTTGAATTCAGACTTCAGTTTTGCTCTTTGAACAAGAGAGACAGTGGTCGATAGGAAACCTTGGGCCTTCTCCTTTGTGATGAGTCATTTCGGAATGGTGAGCGGGCATAGATTGGCTTGCCGAATGCGTCTATCTATTTTTTTTTTTTCTTTCTTTGACACAATGGGACTGATTAAAAAGACAAAATTGAAAGCCGCTGGCGATGTGCTAATTCGCTGCACTCTAACCGGGAGTAGAATTTCTGCTACCACAACTGACCTTCTTTGATGTAATTGTGCACACATGCACACACACACACCACACGCTGGCACACACACAACCCATGACAGAAAAATCTCTAATGGACATACAGTAGGTAAGTCCATTTATTTGTCGAAATAGGTCCAGAAAAAAACTTTCATATTGCGCTTGTGTAATGGCTCTGCCCAGTCTTCATGGGATAATATTGTATGGCTGTACACAGAAAAATTTTGTCATTTAGCTGCTGTCTGCTGTCCCCGGTGATCAATGATTGTTCCTTGATGGAACAGAAATCATCACTTCAGCAACGGCAGCCAAGCTGAGTGGTCCCAATCTGAGGAGGACGTTTGTTCAAAGTCTTAATAATGCATCAACACATGCTCAACGGCAGCAGCAGCAAGTCACATGACTACACTAAATCTAACTAACTGGGGCTTCCAAACCCAATTACCTGCAGTGCAACAACCCCGCCCCAAGCAGTTTCAAAAGAACCCGGCACCTTGTTTTAGTGAAGATTGAAAGCTGTTCTGTAGGATTTTACAAAGAAAAGGGACACATCTCAAGGTCCCTAGGAAATTGAGCGGAATGCATGTCATCCCGCTTCGTCTCCGCCTGCGTACCCTTGAAAGCATTGTGCATGAAACACAATGCTCTGCTCTTATTGTGAATCTGCCAAGACCAAAGGCGTAAAAGACACAAAATATGAAGACGGCCCAGGCCACCTATAGATAGCCTGGACAAATAGCCAATGTAAAGTCCAAGGGGAGAATATTTCCCTCCGACTTTCCTTGTTCCAAACGTGTAACGGCAAAAACTCGATGAATGCAACATAAGTACGGGCCGCAGAGTCTCTGGAAAGAATAATGACAGGCGCATTTACAAGTTTCATGTTGTTAGGCTTGAGATAAACTATTTCACTTTATGTAGTGCTTTGGCCATTAATCTTGGGGGATTGCAGAGACAGTACCGTCCCCTTCCATTTTATTTATCATAGTTTCATACCGGAGCCTCGTTCCCCCCGCCGGGTTGTAACCACAGAGAACAGTGGTGCTCCACTTCCCTGCCTTCTGCTGGGCTGCTCGTTTTAGGGTCACTCCTATTCTCATTGTAACCATGTGGCTACACTCTCAGAGAAAAGCTATAATGGGACCAGTGATAGACCGCTGACACCTACAGTAAAACTTCTAGAGGACAGAGCGCACAGTTTCTCACACTATCTCTGAGAATTTGTTGTAATTCCACTTGCGACTGTTGGTAATGTGATTCCCTGGCAGCTTTGGTAGGGAAATAATTTGCAGACCCGCATAATGGGATTTCTCCCCAATAACCCTAGCACAAATCTGTGAGAGCTAATAACCACAATGAGTTCTTATGCATGGGTCTGTCTCATAATATAGGCTGCATGAGTATTATCTCTTTGCTCCTAATGTACATTTGCAATACTTGACGGCCAGCAGCCACGACTTAACTCAGTGCAGGGCTGCACATCCAAATGGAATCCGAATCGGGGTATTGACTTTGAGGTATTATAAAAGACTACATTAAGTCAGAGCAGGGATGTGACATTGCAAAAGAACTAGCGGAGCTTATTCAGAGCCATCACAGATCAATTGTGCGGCTCATACACAGATGAGATCCATCATATGCACTTATAATCCTGTCGGCGGTTTCCGACGAGATCTTCAGCTTTGTGTCTATTCTTGAACATGATGCGTTTTCTAATAAAAAGAGGAGGGAGCCTCGTGTTGTCTGGGTTTTAAGCCCATGGTGTTGTCTGTCACTTAGCAGGGATGCTGGCAACAATCTCTGCTTACTGGATTAGTGCAGGGGAGAAATGATCACGACTGGTAAGTTAAGAAAAAACAAATATTATGATTTCAGAGTTATTGGAGGGTTCACAATTAGTAGTACACACAGCAAGAAGGTCACGGGTTCAAGGCTTATGGCTAGGACCTTTCTGTGTGGAGTTTGCATGTTCTCCCCATTACTGTGTGGGTTCTTTCCAGGTTCTCCAGCTTCCTCCAACATTCCAAAAACATGCTTAGTTTAAATGGAGATTTTGATCTGCCCGTAGCTATGAGTGTGTGAGTGAATGGTGTTTGTGCCCGACGATAGGGTGTCGACCTGTCTGGAGTCAGCGTTATTGGTTAGTTCAGCTAGACTGGTATCACAAGGCTAAAACTACCCAGCTCATCTCATGTACAGGTGCAACCAATGGATGCTTTTTCCTCAGGAACTAACGCTAATGTTAACATTAACAGCAGACCTCTCGACATTTGTCAAGGGTATATTGTGCCTATATTGTGCTGTATTAATCTTATTTACGTACATTTGGGGAAGGATATGCTGAAGAAATGTGGTTATGAATTGTTACAATTTATCTTTAGAAGAACAACCAAAAGTACATTGCTTGTACAGCTATTTTTTTTCAACACATTAACTTTTCCTAAATAAGTTTCAAATAGAAATCAGTAAAGTGAGCATAATATTTCCATTTCGAAATAATTATATTGACTTAAACTCTGTCACCCTGTCCCAGTCCTGATAGGACGGAATGTAGTTGTTAAAGTCAGTGTCAGTTAAGAATTGCCTTGACCAAACAAACTATTTAACCTGTTGAGGGCCTATCCCAGCATAGGTTTGGTGAAGTGTATCACAGGACAGACACCAGCAAGGAACAAATACGACCTGCAATCATCTGGATTTAAACCCATTCACTGTCTGTCAACAATGATGTTCACTGAGATACTGTCTCTGCTTATCTTAAGAAAGGCCATGTAGCCATATGTTGTAAAATGTACTCTGTGTAATGAAAAAAAACACTCATTGATGAACATCTGACTCTAAACAACATTATATGTTAAAAGATACTGTTCACATTTGTTTGCTGAACCTGAACAAAGTATACACAGGAACTAGCCTCCTGTTGTACAGGGAACTATGTCCACGGGGAATCGTGGAGGCTGTGGAAAGCCAGATAAATAAAATAGTTCAGGCATGCAACTTTCCCAATTGCAAGGATAAAATGACAAGATCCACATTGTGCGGTTCTTATGGACGACCACCGGTTCCGATGTTCGGTCCGGCTGGCCTCGTGCTTTCCCTACAGTTGATATTCTGAAGGTGAAACAGATGTTGATCAAATCTGTGAATCCTTATGTAGTAGTCACACAGCTGGTTAGACTCATCCGTGGTCAGACAGGACAAAAGCGTTGCTTCTTCTCTTTCAGCTGGTTCATCTCCTCTCTGTACGGTTGGCTATCAAAGTGAAATTTTCATCTCTCCTAATTGTCCATGGGATAATAGCTCATTAAATATCTTACAGTGCAACCATTCTGAAAGATGAAAGTCAGCCTCATACATGTACACAAACCCGTGTTTGTAGATGATACATGGAGCCGTAATGACTACGTTTTTGGGAAAAAAAAAACAAGTAAACAAACAAGAAAAACTAATTTAAGAGGTTTTTAAAGGTCCCACACTGTAAACATGAGATTTGGATTGCTTTTTAATTATAAGAAGGACTAGATTCTATGAAAAATAATGTCCAATATTTCTATACCATCCATCCACGCAAGATTGTGGCTTAAAAGGAGGCATCAGGACCTCATATTCACAAACATTCAACTCAGCCAATCAGAGGAGATGTTATCAATATCACAACCATTTATTATATCTATCATCTATTAACAGTAGATGGAACTTTGCATTATAGTAACTTGTGATGCTCAAATTCCTGACACTTTTCACTATTCAACTGTTGCACATCATTTCATTCTAGCTACTTTTCTACTTTTTTGTCTATTTTCTTCCTTTACTTCTTTTACTACTACTACTTTTTAACACTTAGTATGTTGTCTTTGTCTTCTGTTTACTTACTTATTTACACAAATGTCAAAGCACTG
The DNA here is from genome assembly GCA_036785175.1 of Eupleurogrammus muticus. Lineage (NCBI taxonomy): Eukaryota > Metazoa > Chordata > Actinopteri > Scombriformes > Trichiuridae > Eupleurogrammus > Eupleurogrammus muticus. The sequence continues at coordinate 7,190,906 of JAYKQN010000005.1, forward strand.
CGATTTACCGGAGTCAAATTCCCTCTTTGTCCTGCACAAACTGATTCTATGTGACGTATCACATAATTACTTTAAGCCAGTATTTCTCACTGTGCCATTAACAGAGCTGGGTCGGATTCAGAGTTGGAGGCATCGGTTGCACCTGAAGCAAGTGACGATGCTTTTTAAGCTTTCTCACCTCTGTCTCACATCTTTGCGTTGCAAAGCGTCGGCCAGGGAAAGCTGCAGATGCGTTACTTCAGTTCGCTTCAACGGAACTCATGTGAATCTTGGCTTTTCCACTCTGGCACAAACAAATGACATGAGCGTTGCGTTTTCATAGACTGAGCCTATAACAAACATGGTGGTTGAACATTTCCCTGAACCACACACACACACACACCTCTCTTTAGGACTGATGGAGCTCAGCTCTCATTTTATTCTCACCATTGCTCTCTCAGCAATATGTGGTAATGGTAAAAGTTTCTAGTTCTAAATCAGAGGTTTCCAACTCATTTTAGCTCATGAGTCCATGTACAGACCAATTTGATTTCATGTGGGTTGGAACAGTAAAATTGATCTATAATAACCTCACATATAGAAGACCTCCAAATGTCTCCTTTTCTCTTTATACAAAAAGGTGACAGTGATAATCTGAATAGCTCCCACATGAACCATCCATTTCCAAAAAGGATGATGAACAGCCTGAGAAAATTTGACAATTTGAATTAAAAAAAAAACTGATTTATATAAAATATTTATGAAAAGGACAAGCACCAATGATTCACATTTCTGTGAAAAAAGATCCAACACTCTGGGTCCCCTCGTTTCATCCAGCCGGTTGGACGGGACCCTTTGGCGGGCTGGTTCTGGCCCTCAGGCCGTATGTTTGACACCCATAGTAGGCATTGGGTGGTAGACAGGAAATCCATTAAATAATAAGTGCAAAAAAATTAATGAATGACAGGAAGTTTAAGTAAGGTAAAGAGGTTTTCCAATCTCTAAGAACAATGCAAAGCTTATGTGATTTTTCAAATAAATTTGAATTAAATTTTATTTTTGGTTTACTAACTTATATGGCATGGCAATGCTTTTTGTATTTTTCCATGTTTGGGACCCAAGGAGACACCAACCTTCTAAATCTAGAGAAGCAAAAAGTTTGCGAACCCCTGCTTTAACCTTCCCAGAAAGCTCAGTTCATTGAATCCAACCTCGAAAACAGAAGAAGACGTGATATCAATGTTGTTTTTTTTGGCTTCTTCTTCTTTTTCTTTTTTTTTTTTTTTTTTACATTTTGACCCAGCTGCTCAGACAGAGACTGGAAAACACGGCCGTACAGAAGGTTGAGGTGAGGGTGAAGCAACATCTGTGTGGCTCTTTTATTACCAGCCAGCAGGCAGATTTGTCCTGGAGGAGGCGCAGCTGCTCCTGACAGCTGAAAGTCAATGCTCACCCGAGTGTACCCAGAGTTCTCTGCCTGATTGACAAAACCTTTAAGCCAAGGTCAGCCAGAGTGTGTGCGTAGGCGTTGCACGTGCGTGCAGGCGTGTGCGTGTGCGTGTGTCTGTTGGCGGTGCTGCTGGCGGCCCTGAGGAGTCAATGAGCAACCCCCTCCCTCGTGGTTTGCAACCTTCGCCGTCGGTGGGGGCGATCGTCTCCATGCTGCCGTTGAGTCTAACCATTACAGACGCTTTTATGCATTTTTCACATGTGAGAAATCACACACACACATGCTTCAACCCGCCAAACGTTTGACGGACAGCGGTGTGTGGGAGGCGGCCAAGTCCCGCCCCTCAGGTTTATATGGCACGTCGGCTCAACATCAACCCTAACAAGCGCTGAAAAATCCCTGAATATATTACAAAAGCATGGCGAAAATCCGGGCGGCTTTAGAGGCAGTTTCCTTTCCACTCCACTCTACTTCAGGGTATCAGGATGCAGTAATTTTAAACACTTGAATCTTGTTTTGAAATACAGCATGGAAGAAGGGAAGAAGGAAACTCAGATCTGCAGCGAGGCAGTAATGGAATTTTAAGATATCGGAGGATTTATCGAGGGGGTCCTTATTTTTTTTTAATTTCAACAAGTTTTTAAGCAATTTGAGAGAAACTCAAGGGACCCACTGGTTGCATAGTGATGGGTCATGCTGAATTTTCTGCTGAAATTCGTGTGAGTCAAAGCGTTTTTTCACTTTAGCTGTAACGTAAATAGGACACATCTATTTTACTACGCATGTGTTTTCAAATGTGTTTGATGTAAAACGAGTGCAGCAATATATTGTATTCATTTTTTATCTTGTTAGCAGAGCAACATGTGGAAAAACAAATAGACCAGCTGCAAAAAGCTAGAGAGGAGTCATGCTGGCTGAAGTGAAGCTGCTGTAGTTGATTAACATGGAGGCCATGTGCTGAGGCCCCTATGCGACAGCCCTGTGCTTCGAACAGTGCTAAGATAGGGTCTGGGGACCACCATACCCACATATATATACACTATATGCTCTATAAGTAGAGATTTGTCCTACAAGGAGCTTCCACGTCTGACCCTGACTGTCAAGAACTTAACACAGGGCGGTAAGGACTCAACTATACTACTCGACTCGGTTAGATCAGGTATCCAGAAATGTGAAGCAAAAGGCAATGTTGGAAAAAAAAAAGGTTCAAAATATAAGAAGGCTATGGCTGCAACTGTGGGACAAGGCCGGACTGTTGGTAAGGAACTAGCTGGTCACAAGACAAGACACAACGGGGAATATATACAGGACTGTTGGGTGATTAGACATAGGTGCAGATGACACCATCAGGATTCAGATGCACATAGATGAGGAGGGGGCAGGGCAGAACAAAGAAAAGAGGGACAATGGGGTGCAACAAAAATCAAAAAGGAAGACCAGAAAAATCATAGAAATACTTAACTGAAAGGTGACACAGACTCAGCTAGCCCCTCCTCAGTCTGTAGCTCTTACACCCACAATGTCAAACTTTTACTCAAGATTTTCATCATTATATATTGACGGTGAACCCTAAATATTAAAAAAAAAAAAAAAAAAATCCAACAAAAATCCACAACAGATGAGGGCTACAGGAGCAAAGTGAACTTATAAAAGTGAACCAATAAAAATGTCCATTAGGAATGATTGGCACACATAGCTGCCCATCAACAGTCAACAGTGTATAAAACACATAGATGGCAGATTGCTGTGGTGAATGTGGTGCATGAAAACTGAAAGAGCCACCAGAGAACCCAGCGGAAAAGGTCAGAAAAAGTATCCACATCCTTGGTTTTCATTTTAACCTTTGTTTTACTCCCTGTTTCTATGCCCGGATGAAGGCCAATAAGGCCCCAACACATAGGCCCATACACACACACACACACATATATATATATATATATATATATATATATATGAGGTCAGAACGGTCACATTTATTAAACATATGATTATCTATGTTGGCGAAGTCCATGTGTTAATAAATCAAGACCCCTTTTGTTTTTCTTTAAATCAACACCGAGCAGTTCAGCGCCTTTAACCAGTAAACGTGACCAGCCATACCTCCCCCCCATAAGCACCAGCATCAAACAAATTTCCGAATCAATAATTCACTACCGCCGGCGCCGGCCCCCGCGTCCAGGTGTACTCTCCGTACGCCGTCCGCTTTCCCGGTTCAAATGAAACAATCAATTTCACACACACTGCATGTTTTATAAGCTTAATAAAAATCTGCCCGCCCGTCAACAAGGTGTGGAATATTTAAGAGTTCAATTCATAGCGCCGCTGGTGTTACCGAGGCTGAGCAATAGTTGAAAGCCAGGAGGGACCGGTACGGTAGAAAGGTCAGGTATCAGCTACTCTGACCACGCCAAATGTCAGCGAGACAATCTGATAATTTGTGACCCCGGGGTGAGGGGAAAAAAAAGAAATGAAAAGATGCTATATGCAGCATCTGTAAAAGACCCGGTGTAAAATGTCAGACAAATATAGGCTGGGATGCAGTGAGTTGTCAGTCAGACGTCAGTATTCAGTTTTTTTCCCTCCACTGCGACGTTTTTTAGAAAGATGACTGTAAATGAAAAAAAAAAAAACACAAAAAACAACAGCCTTGAGCTTGTTTGTTAATACGAGGAGAAGTAAATGATTAATCGGCCTTTGCAGGATGATTTTACACGTTATTTAAGATGCTTGGCAATAAAGCACCGGCGTCCTGATAAGCTGGCGACAATTTATAAAATATGAAATAAATAAATAAAAGAAGTGAAGCACAAAATGATATATTTAGAAAACAAGTGTGCTCATTAGAAATCTGGGAGAGGTGGGGGGGGGGCGTATATAATGTTGACTGTTCGTCTCAATGTCACGCGTATGGTGATGACAGAATGCGAGATATTCCCCCCCCCCTTTTTTTTTTTTCTTCCTCCTTCTTCCAGAAACCAATTAAAAACTTGAGCTGAGGACAATCAGAGGCGAATAAATCATCTGAAAAAATCCCATTAGAACAGACACAGAGGACTCAGCTGTGTTTTTAAAAGCCAAAAGGGTCAAGGTAAAAAAAAAAAAAAAAAAAGAATTTAATAGGCTTCATAGGTAGAAATAAATAGACTGGGGAAAGGTGTCTCTGATGGGAAATGAGTTTTAATAAAAAGCAGTCTTTTTTTTTTTTCCTTCCTTTCTCCCCTTCCTCTTCACAGTGGGGTGGACAGAATACGGAATGTGCCGGTATCATCGGCTTCCTCGGCTCACGGCTGAAACAATCACCTTGGAGGCAGAGCACTAAAACAACCCAACCTTGCCACAAAAATGTGGCTTCCCCTCGCCCCGGGGTCGGATGATCCAATCGCATAACATGAATAACCCCGGCGCAGGAAAAAGCAATTACCCTGCAGCCCAGACAAAGGGGCCGAGGCACCCGGTACCTCCGGGGGCCAAGAGTGGCGGTGACGGGGGCCGCCGCTGTCTGCGCCACAATACAATTTAATACTCCGCGTGCATTTCTGTTTAATCACACAGAAACAGGGAAGAACGGGAGGGGGATTTTGTTCCTGAATTCCCAATGTTATATGTAAATCTGTGATATATATATATATATATATATATATATATATATACTGTATATATGTTCCTATTGCTTTCTCTCCTAAAATCATTCCAATACATCCTGTTTATGCAAGCTTTAATGTTCCCTGCTCTAATCGTGCATTTGTCAGACCCCAAAAAAATGTTAAAAAAATCCGTTGGTGCACAGAAATTATTCGCTCTATCTGAAATAAACATAGCCGGATCGGGACAAAAGGAAAAGAGCACCAGGTACTGAAAAACTCACGATTAGAGACGACTTGACTGGCAGGCGATCTTGTGGGGGAAAGCGGTGGCGGAATATTTCATTTCGTTTTTTTTTGTTGTTTTTTTTTCATTTATGAAAACTTCATGAATTTGTTATTATGGTAAAATGTTCCAGACTGGCATTAAAAAAAAAAAGGCGTCCCAGCAACTCCGTAGATGGACCCACACATTTAAAAGAATAAAAAGAGAACTTTCTGTAATTAAAAGCCATTTAAAAAAAAAAAACCTTCCTCCACCCTTTTCAGACTAAATACCGCAAATGCAAACCCTCAGCTATAAGCGAGCAGCGTCTAAGACCCATTTTGTGAGACCACTTGGCCATGGGAAGTAGTAGCACTGGAGTCAATTTAGAGCCAAAAAAACGGTTGTAAATCTTACACTTAATTACAAGGACCTCAATTTACTGCTCTTATCTTAGGTAATCATGTTAACCAATAGGGGTGCTAAAAACTCATTAAGGGTATGGATTTTAATTAGCAACCTTGTAGATGCAACATAAAATATCCTTCCTCAAACAGGAATCCTTTAGCAATGGGAATATATAATAGCGATGTGCTTGCTCGGGAAAGATAATTATTAGCTAATGAAATGTGTTCTCTGCTTTTATTTGAACGTTTAGCGGACTGTATACACCTTACACACACACTGTAGTGTACTCAATCAATAAAGTGTCTTGTTTTTTGTGTTGTTTGTTTTAAGTATAGATTTCAGACTTGCTTCTTCTTCTTCTTCTTTCAGCTTTTCCCTTCAGGGATCGCCACAGAAATCAGTCGCCTCCATCTAACCCTGTCTTCTGTGTCCTCTTTCTAACAACTACCTTCCCTTTCCTCTCTTCAATACCTCCAGAAACCTCCTCTTTGGTCTTCCTCTTGTCAGTTCAAAACTCAGCATCCTTACACTAATATATTCACTATTTCTCCTCCAGACCATCCTCAGTCCGGCCTCTCATAAATTCTCATACATTTCAGACGTGGTCGAAGTGAACTGATCTGACATAGTAACATCTGTTATGGTCCGGAATGAAGACGAAGTAGATTATTTAGAGCCGATAAGGGCTTAATATAGCTCTTATACATTTAGTGTGAAATACGGTAAATTGGATGCAAATTAGGGTCGGGTGATAAAGATTATTATCCAGAGCCACTATTTATATAGCTGGCTGTCAAAGCATTATTAAATCCATGAAACGACTGCTGCTAATTCCCATTTACAGCGCTGCACAACTAATGTAAAGAGGAGGGGAAAAAAAGATCATTCTACATCAAATAAGTTTCATTTACTTTGCTTATTAAGTCAATGCGAATAACGTAGTTGTATTGCTAGTGATGTTACTTTTGGTTGCTCGTTTGTGAAAACCTGCCACAAATCAGTATAGAACTTATCATGAAATGTAAAACAAAACTAACTAACTAAAAAAACAGACCAGCTCACCATATTAATCACCAGACTTTTCATTGGCTATTTTATATACAGAAGCTGTTTTTTTTTTTCAACTTCATACAAATATTCATATTTGCACAAATTAAACTATATCTGATAATGATATACTGTGACCAAGATATTAAGATATAAATAAGCCATTGTTGGAGACAGCATATACCCCCTTTTTTGACCAAAATCCAACCACTTGGAGAGGAGAGGCAAAAAAAGGTGGCCTGATAACATAATAGTGCGAATTTGACACGTTGTTGCTCTGACAACACACACCTGCATTGCTATAGCACACTGTACTGGAGATTATTATTTCAGAGATACATGTATTTCAAACTTGCTTATCTCTCTTCTCCTGGCGTCTCTCAGCACGCCGACGCTTCTTCTGTCAGCGTCTACCTGCGTGACAATAGATAACACGAGAGTGAAAAGTTAACTCATCCTAATTAAGAGGCTAAAATAGAAGATGAATGATGAACAGTCTAAATTAAACACTGTATTTATTCATCACATGTGCATAAGTGATTTAGTTTGTAATAAGTACATGCAGAAGTGAGTAAAAATGGATAAAACAGATGTCAAATCTCAACATGGATAAAAAGATCTCAAATTTTTGTGACTTTATCTACAGTGGATATAATAAGTCTACAGACCCCTGTTAAAATGCCAGGGTTCTGTGATGTAAAAAAATGTTTTTCCACCTTTAATGTGACCTATAACCTGTAACCTGTGTGGATAGGAGTCTACCAGCATGGCCTATCTTAATGTGGCCATGTTTGCCCGCTCTTCCTCACAAAACCACTCCAAATCTGACAAATGTGGAGGGTATCTTACATGCACAGCGCTCTTCACATCACGCCACAGATGTTTGATCTGATGAGGTCTGGACTCTGGCTGGGCCGTTCCAAGACCTTGATTTCATCCTGGCGAAGCCATTCTGTCGATTTGGATGTGCATTCGGGGTCATTGTCGTGCTGAAAGATCTTCAGCGTTCTAAATGGAACCTGAAGGTTTTCATGCCGGCACCGACTGGTATTTGGAACGGTTTATAATTCCTTCCAGTCTGACTGAGGCCACAGTCCCAGCTGAAGAAAAGCAGCCCTAAAGCCTGATGCTGCCATCACCATTGCTTCACTCTAGCTATGATGTTCTTTCGGTGATGAGCAATGTTGGTTTTATTCCCCAAAAAAAAAAAAGTGGAATTATGGCACAAAAGTTAAGTTGGATTAACTGCACTATAGATGATTTCAATTTTTTTTTTTGCAAAATGAAGCCAGGCTTGGATGTTATATCCAGCCTACCCCATAGCCCAGGCATGAGACGAAGATGGGAGATTGTTGCAGCTCCTTCATCGCTGCTGTCGGCCTCTTGGCAGCCTCCATGATGACAGGTTTTGTCCTTGTCTTATCATCAATGTTTAACAGATGTCCTGTTTTTTGGTAATGTCACTATTGTGCCATATTTCCTCCAATTGTCTCGACTGTCGTCAGTCTGTTCCGTGGTGAATTTTATTTGTTGGAAAGTCTTTTGTATCCTTCACCTGACTGATATCTTTGATCGATGAGATCCCTTTAATGTGCTGGAAGCTCTCTGTGGACCAGGGTTTGTGCTGGATTACGTGGCTACAAAAATATCAGGAAAAGCTACGAGAACAGCTGAACTTTATTTGGGGTTAATCGGAGTCACTTTAACCGGTGACAGGTGTGCGCTGACTCCAATTTAACATGGGTTTGGATGTAATTGGGTAAATCCGAACACAGCCACACACCCAGTTAGAAAAGGGTGTGACACGTGCGCAACCTCATCATCTCAGTTGTTTATTTTTTACTTCAGCTACCTTTTTTTTCCCAGCTTGTTTTTCAATTGTATTGTACAAATGTGTAGGTCAAATCAAAGGTAAAAAAAAAAACAACTTAAAGTTAAAAAGTGAAATTTATCTTGATAAACAAACTGATATTTTAAAAGGAGTGTGAAGACTTTTGTTTTACATCCACTGTATATATGTACAAATCACACAAGGCTGTGGTAAATCATGTAAGTCACATATCCAACATGTCCACATTTCCTTGGACAAACTGATTTATAATAGGAAAGTTGTCTTAATTTATGTCAGTGTTCTGCATCTGCTGCTGTAATTCATTCAGGAGCAGCAGTGGTGATGACTTAACATATGTCAGTCTCAGAGGTATAGATAGTAGGGTTTGCAATTATTTCTGTAGAAGTTTAAATATTAATTTAAGCTTTATACTTAAGCAAAAGTGTAAAAGTACTGGTTTAAACCAACTCAAAGCCTAAAAGTAAATGCAATAAAAACAACTGCCCGTCAGTCAAAATATGCGCTACATTCACTTTTTGCAGAGATATTGCTGATTATGTATTATGACTTTAAAAGTATTTGAACAGATAATAGTGAGAGAGTTACTGAGTTAAAATATACATCACTCAAAATTGAGAACAAGTAATATTTAGGTAAGAAAAAAAAAAAGTTCTTTGACTCCTAATATGTATATGTTTTTTTTTCCTCCCAGTCCACCCCTGCAAGAAGGTACCAAATTTTCAAGGGGGGATGGGGTATCTGAAGTGATGCTTTCCTCAGCACCAAATGTGTTAGTTTTAGCAGGTGTGTAGATGTTTTATTTTTCCCTGAAGTAGGAATCCAGAGTGATGTCAGAAACCTGGATCCAGAGAAAAGAGCGCCGGGCTGATGGAAGCGTTGCCGATGGATTGAGCTGTGTGTGATTTAAGCCGCCGATTCTTCCTGTTAACTCGGAGGAAGAACCCGGATGGAATCATGCACACCAATAATTGATTGTCGGAATGCGGCGCTGCTGTGGCCGGCGTGAAATCCAGTACGAGGAGCCACCACCGGTCTGCAGAGGAGGAAGAAGAGGAGGAGGAGGAGGAGGAAGGAGGCAGGGCGCTGCAGGCCTAGAGTGCACGGAAGCAGGAAAGTAAACTGTCAAGGTCTAGACATTTTGGAAATTAAATCCTTCTGGAGAAGACGAAACCGTCGAAGAGGAAAAAAAAAAAAAAAAATCACCCGCACTCCAAAAAGAAAAACAATGTCGGGGCTGGCATGCTTTCCATGTTCTATTTTTAATTCTTTGATCACATCGGAAATAATCAGGCTTCCAGCACCAGAGACTTCCCGGCTCTTCTTCCCCCTGCTCATGTCATTCATCTTACTCTCCGCAGAGGAAGGTTCGGTGCGAGGCTTCTCAGCTCTAAAGCCATATTCACACAGGACCAGCCTTACGCTGGGATATTGTGAGAAAAAAAAGGATTCAAACTTATTATCGAGCTGTGTTTAAGACGAAACTCAATGCACCTATCTGCGGAATTGCATTTACACAAGTGTCACGCGTTCATTTCGAGCGTTTATCTTAGTTCCAGCCTACTACATTCAGATGTGTTGAAAGTATTGACATTAATTACTCAGGCAGAAGTATAGATACTAGGGTTTGCAATTATTTCTGTAGAAGTTTAAATATTAACCCAAGTTTTTTACTCAAAAGTGTAAAAGTACTGGTTTGAACCAACTTAAAGCTTGCAAGTAAATGCAGTAAAGAGATATTGCCGTTTATGTGATGCACTTTGCCTTTAAAAGTATTTGAACAGTTATAGTGAGTAATTTAGTGACACTCAAAAAAGAAAAAGTTGTATTAAGGTAAAAAAAGCCTGAAGAAATGTGTTTTACGCATTGTATGGCCCATTTTACCAGTGAACAATGGGCTAGATTGGTTACATTTTAGAGAACGGCACAGGTCAAATTATGCACTTTCTGGGAGAAAATCACTTTTTGGCATGACAGTTGTCATGAAAACAAGCCGGAATGAAACAGAGGTAACAAAGGATATTTTTAAAATAATGTGCAGGTAATTGCATGGAAATGTCAAAAGTCGGCTGAAAAACAATTATTCCAGTCAAGCAGAGACACCCAAAATTTCTGCTTAAGTAAGATAACAAAGTATTTGTACCTTGTTACTTGACACCTCTGACTACATTTCAGTGGGAAAATTGTACATATGAATGTACCTGTCAGTTGTTGATTTGACAGTTATTGTTATTGTGAAATGATCCATTGTTTCAAGCCAAAAGAACGAGCCCCACGTCCGGCCACATAAATCATTATAATGCCGCTTCCACATGCGTGTGTCATCTTATTCATGCTGAATATATTAGAGGGGGAAATGGCTTCATTGTTGAAAGAGACGGATAAAGCCTCGTGCTTCACGTGTAGCTCCGCTGCAGGAAAGAAGCTAATGAACGAGGCACCGGACGAGAGGCGCTGCCACGTTCGTGAAAAGGCATCGGGGAAATTTAGAGAGCGTTTGAGAATGTTTGTTTTCGTCTTGAATCTCCAAAGAAAAGTTACAGAGGAGCGAGGTGGATTTTGGAGATTTTATAACACAACTGCGACAACATCAGAAAAGTGGCTATCATTGCATTCAAGACCTCATCTTAGGACAGAATCCTTTTTTTCTTTGTGGAAAAGAAAAATCATTTATTACATAATATCTGGTCATGTCCCTGGGGTGTAAGTGAGGCTTTGTGAGGAGCATCACTACACCGCATAGTGTATCAAGTATTTCTTTCGTAAGTGAAGAGGACATCATGTGCAACATCCTTGGGCTGTGTCTAACAAGGTGGTGAGGACAAAAGCAATACCAAGGATACTGTATGTCACAGCATTTAAACAGCAGGCCTTCAAAAGGGAGACCTGTCTTTTCTCCTGTTCATAATCTACGCGCTTCCTTTTTACTGTTATGCTGATGACACCCAAATATAAAGCTCCACCAAATCAACATGGTCATTCTTTGCATCTTACCCATTTAGATGACAACATTTGGATGTTCAATAACTTGCTAAACTCAAATGCAATAAAACACAACTAATCTCCCCTTCCCTCTACGCAGAACTTTACCCTCGTCATTGATGGTCATCATGTCACCCCCTCCTTCTCTGTATGTGGCGTTATAATGGACTCCCCCCTCTCCTACCATCCACACATCAATCACATCACTGAAATGGCCTTTTTTTCCACCTCCACAACTTTACCACAACTTCTTTATCACCTTCAGACTTATTACTGCTAAAACCATCTCTTTGGTCTTCCATCCACAAACCACACCAGAGACCACATCACCTCCATCTTCTAACATCTCCACTGGCTCCTTCTTCATCTTCTACTCATTCACCTCCTCCTCCTCCACCGCCTCCTCACCTTCAGGTCCCTCCATGATGTGACCCCTCCTCACCTCTCCGACCTCCTCCATCAACACTGGCTCGCCAACCACCTCCGCTCTGCAGACTCAAACCTTCTCACGCCCATCACATCCACAAAGTAGTCCTTAGTCCCTAGTATCTTGTTTTCTGTGAAGCATCTTGGACTATGTAAGTCTAATATATTATTATCATTATTACTAATTGAATGAGAATATATAGTGGAGTAGACTGTGCGATTTAAGATTTCTGGATAGAGTCATTTCTGTAACATCTGTCTAAGTTAACCTTGTCTTAACTACTGTTTTCATTTACTGACCCTCTTATTTGCTGATACTGTGTTTGATGTCCTTTTTCTTTTTTATATGTCGAAAAAAAAATAGTAAAAATCCCACATACTGTAAAACATATAATAATAAAAGCAGCATGCACAAAGATATACAATATAAAACACTGCACAGTGGAAAACCACAATAAAACAATAAAAAGGTATATTATACCAGGGCGACACGGTGGAGCAGTGGGTAGCACTGTTGCCTCACAGCAAGAAGGTCGCAGGTTCAAGACCGCCTTGGGGCCTGGGTCTGGGACCTTTCTGTGTGGAGTTTGCATGTTCTCCCCGTGTCTGCGTGGGTTTTCACCGGGTACTCCGGCTTCCTCCCACAATACAAAACATGCTCAGGTTAATTGGCAAATCTAAATTGCCCATAGGTGTGTGTGTGTGAATGGTGTGTGAATGGTGTGTGTGCCCCACGATTGGCTGGCGACCATCTGGGGTGTATCCCTGCCTCTCGCCATAAAAAATGCGCTGGGATAGGCTCCAGCAGACCCCTGCGACCCTGAAAAGGAATAAGCGGGATAGAAAATGGATGGATGGATGGATGGTATATTATACCATATATGTGATACATACATACAGGTACAGCGACCATACGTACATGCAAAGACAAACGCTAAGACAGTAGAGAGCTTTTGGATGGCGTCTTGGCTAAAAACAAACGCTTTCACTCTTGCAGGCTTAGTCACGTCACGCATCAACTGCTGCAATGCGATCCCGGCGGGCGTCCCCCAACAAACTTATTCACCAACTTCAATTCATCCAGCGTGGATTATTACACGCTCAAAGTCCGCCGAACGTGTCACCCCCCCCTCCCACCCCCGCTGATTCAATTACACTGTCTCCGTGTGTCACAACGGATTAACTTTAAAATTGTATTATTAACATTTAAAGCCCTACATAATCTGTCCCCTCCTTTCTCACAGGCCTCCTTCATTTACGCTCCCCGTCGCAGCCTGTGGTCTTCATCGGCGGCCCACCTGGCTCTAGCAGCCATCAATCTCAGCACAATGGCTGTCAGGGCTCTTTTTTATGCTGTACCCAAACTTTGGAACTCTGCATAATACAGGACTCCATTAGAGAATTCAAAACTACTCTTAAAACCCACCCAAACCTATTGAATCTGACTCTGAAACTTTGCACTAGCACCGTTAAGTGAGAATATGAAAATGTACCTGATTTTCTTTTCTTTGAGCAACACAGTAAAGTTAAGTCAACTGATTCTTTCGTGAGGCAGATTGAATGAAGTGAAAGCGAAGTGGGAGTTTCAGATTTTGGCTGCAGTTTTGTATGAAAGTTTTCCATTCTGGTTAGAAAATGAAATAAGTTTCGTTAAAGGCTGCGTAAAAATGGAACCACATAAAGGAGCAGATCCACTGCAGTTGTGGTTCCCATCTATTGTGTAGATCCATCCATCCTTGTTGTGATGCCACAACAGGAAAAGGTAAGTTTGTGACTAGGCCGACTGCATTGCTTCTACGGGTCTAACTAGGTGGTTTTCGACCATAAAAGCATGCTACGTTTTATAAGTACGCAAATACTTATGCAAATTAAAATATTGAATGTGACAAAACATGCCCCATATTAATTCACCACCATCTATTATTTCTGACATTCAAACTCTGAAACTAGCTGGTGTCAGTCAAAAGTAATGACATATTCAGCAACTACAAAACCTATTCCTCATGAAAAATGTTTAAAGAAACATATTTCAGCGAGCTATTTTTACGATATAAGAGAAAGTTGTCAAACAAGCTCCTATGTTGGTCTGGAGCAGCTTAATAAGCTTAAGCCTTTATCCAAGCAGCTGCATCCAGGAGGTGTTTGCATATTTTCATGTTGAGTTTTAGGCGACTCATTCTTGTCTCGTTGCCAGTCAGAAAGCTGAGGGAAAAAAAAAAAAAATAAATATTTAAAATGTGAAACTACCCGGGAGTTTTTGAGACGGCTGCTCTAAAAAAAATTCCACTGTTTTGTATTCAAGTGACTTCAGATCTAAATGATTCAATTTAACATAAAGGATTATTGCAAATGAGTTACATATGAATGTAATTCTTCGGAGACAGGATTGACAAGTGCAAAAGAAATCACATCTAGGAGATGATGAAAAATAAACTGTGCATCCATCCAAGGCAAATTAAGGCGGAAATTACCATAAATTCAATTTGCATGAAAATTGTATTTTCAAGACTTCGGTCTTCACCGACATTCCATGAAATGTGCACTGTATTATCTTCACATCACAAATTACAGACACTGTACCGACATACTTATTACAACTCTCCAGATATGATCTGTGCATCACTTTGGTCACATCCACAGCATTTCAGACAGGAAGTTCATAGTTCTCATGAAAAAAAGAACATTTCTTTACTATTAGGCAGTATCAGGCTTGTTTTACCATGATATCTGATAGTAATAATATAAAAACAGTTTGGCTGAAGAGATACATGCTTACCCTAAATATTCAGCCATGCTGAAAATTTGGGTAAAAAAAGGTAAAAAATTCCATGGTTGTGCCTGATCGCAACAAAAGTAACCGCTGTTATTAAATCAAACTGTTAAGCTCCAAGATATCCTGCATGAGAAAAATAATAACACCTCGTCTCATCAGGCTGGCTGGAAAGTAAAAAAAAAAATAAATAAATAAAAGGTTGGAATATTAATGTGAAGTGACTCCCTGTCTGACAAGCTTTGTTTACACACGTGATTGATTATTTAAGGACGTCGTACTCTTTGAGCACAGTCGTGGATTTATTGAGCCACAAATGTGTCAAATTGGATGTACTGCACCAGTCATTTGCAATCAATCTGTTTTTGGGGAATTGGAGGATAATGTGTGTTAGTGTACAAAATAAAACCTGTAGAAAAACTCCACGTATCAAGGGTTTGTGTATCACTGTATTGTTGTTTCTATAAATATATATATCTTTTTTTTTCTTCTATATTAAACATATGGACATGCATGGAGGTCAGATAGGGATAAAGGCCTGCTGCCCCGCTCTAGGTCACAGAGCCTATTACAGCTGCTCACTCTTGATTAATAACAGCTCACTGTGACTCACTGGTTCTAAGAGAAGCCTCAGATAATTACATTTTCTTCTTTTCACTAGGTCGCAGTCCCTCCAGTAAATAAATAAAAAAACAAAGTAAAGAGCCACGCTATGGTTGCAGCCATTGACTATTTTGATAGTTGATAAATGAAACGATTATTGAAACAAGCAATTGCTTGTTTGGTTCATATAGTGGCTTAAAATGATGATCACTATTTGCTGAAACTGCAGATCCAACCAAAAGTATGGTAATCAGTTATAAGAAGCTGTAAGAAGAGATTTTGGACATTTTCTTCTTAAAAGTAACTCAAGTAGATTAATCGAATACCAAATCGATTACCTAATCGATTACAAACGACAAATAGTTAGCAACTAATCGATTAATCGTTGGAGCTCTAATCTAGGCTGCAAATAACAGCACAGAAGATATTTCACTTACAATACTTTATCATTTCAAATTAATAACAAACAATAACTTCTACATTTTGTAAGGTTTTTTTTGTATATACACATTCCAGGTTTTGGGTTGTGTTCGGTCTTCAAACATTGCAGGACTCTAGACCTCATGAACCTTTATTCTAGTCACACCGTCAAGACAAACCATTTGTCTGTTGCTTGAGCGAATTGACTTAAAATTTACTTCCAGTGCTCAGAAGATGAATCCTAATGACAACTATTTTTCTAGCAACATCCAGCAAGTTCACATTTATTGTCCAGAATTAAAGCTGCAATGTTAAGTTGATTATTTAACTAGTTGAAAACTATAAATTGCCAGCTATTATGACATTTCATGAAATTATTTGAGTCATTTTTAAGAAGGAAATATCCAAGTTCTCTGGTTTTTAGTTTTTCAAATTAGATTCTACGATAGTAAACTGATGACGTTGCATCTTTGGCTTTGGGAAACAGTGAGTGACATTTGACACCATTTTATGAAACAAATGAACTAATTTGTTAATTGTTTCAATAATCTATGGATTAATCAATGATCAAAATAATCGTTGCAGCTCTTTTATACCTAAAATATTCATAGGCGCATGGGTTTAAGATCCTGTGACGTTTGACCTCTAGTGTCGGTCCATTTGCACACCTTCCATAAGTCACTTTCACATTCATGGTTTTACTCTTTAAATCCAAATAAATTATCATTTGGGTGTCTACTGTTTGATATAACATGGCCCGTTATGATTCTCTATATATAACAGTACTGCGAATGTTTTGATTTTATTAGCTTTGTTCAAGCCCACTGGGGCCGTTTGGTTTACGTTGTTTCATTCGTGTCACCGCTGATTTGCCAGCCAGCCGTGGAGCAGCAGGACTCGAATGAAATAATCCCCCACCTCATGCAATCCACATTTAGTGTCAGCGATCGATTGAGTGAACTGGGAAACAAACAACACTAAATGGCCGCTTCATTATTCTTCCCCACCTCATTGGCGACGTCGTGAGACAGATCCCGGCTTCACGACTCGCTCTCCCGCTCGATAGGACTACTTCGGAAAAACTTTTCGCGCATCTGATATTATATTTGGAATCATACATCTTTTATTAGTCTAGGGGCCGGGACGCTTGGCGGCGATTCAGCCAGACAACAGTAAATCGAGATCTTACACGATGCAGACAAAACACTGTCTGATACAGCAGCTCAGTCCCATCTCTGTCAAAAACCTACTATTTATTCGGCTCAGCTCAGTCTGTAGGTGCGTATTATATCACTCACAGTTGTAGATACTTGACTGCTTGATGATCAATGGCTGCAGGGAAAACTTTATGAAAGAGAAATACGTTTTTTTTTTTTTTCATTCGTTCCACTGCGTTCCCTAGAGACGAGAATTTGCATCGGGAGCAAGTCGATCCCGAGACGCGACATCTGAGATCTTCCACTTCACACAAGGCTACAGTGGCGCTGTCGTTGTGCGACCGCCGCTGTGGAAGATTCATGGCTTCATTACGTGCAGTTCTCAGCATCCGAAGCGGTTCAGCTGGCATAGTGGGATCCACTGTGGCGAAATGTATAGTTTTAATACTGGGGTTTTGTTGCTTGAACTTATTAAAAATGTTAATTGTGTATAGAGTAACAGAGTGTAACACATAATTTATGCATGAGGATAAAGGATCTTTTAATACTAACCAATAAAGAATTAATGTTTAACACTAATTACTTATTACTTACTATTAAAAAAGACACAGATAAGCCTCACCCTTGGACTGTGTGATACATATTTCTTCATTATTAAGAATAAACAGACTGTGTTGACTCAAAATGAACTACCAGTACGCAATCCTGCAATAGATCTGTATTAATCTGCATCTGAAGGCAGATTTACTAAGAACCTACCGTGTCCAGCTGTTTAAAGAAATTGTCGAGCCTTTAAAGGTACATTGTGTAGTTCCTGGTGCCATTTAGTGGTGAGTTTGCAAAATGCGAATCAACTAAGTGACAGCTGCAAAAAAAAAAATGGAATAAAAAATAGCAATTATTATTCTGATCGGTATATTCTAATTGAAACGTGTCTGTTCTATTAAATGAGATTAACTCTTACATCCTATACCTTTTAGGGCAATATAAACCACATAATCTTCTCAAATTCACTTTAAATTGCTTCAAAGCTTATTTCAATACTTTGAAATTATTTTGCCTGTAAAATACAGAATGTGATGGTATAAAACAGTTGTGTCAAACAGGCATCTCTTTTATGTTTTTTTTTTTTAAACTTAAAAAAGCACTAAGCCAAAATAAAGAAGAACGCCAGCTGATCTATGCCCCCGCATTCGAAGTGGTGACATCGAACATATTTGTGTTTTGCAGAAACTGTCAGTTTTTCCTCTGGTGACTTTGCTGTGAACATCCTGATAAATTTGGCGGTAAAACTCAATTGTTTTGGTCTTTGTTGAGCTTGTTGTGTTTTGCCTTACACTTTCTGTATTTTGTGTCATTTGAAAAACAAATGTGCTAATTGTGTAACTGGCACAGATCGACATTATGCCGACTGTGTGAAGGGTTTAGAGAATGTGACTGCAAACCCCAAAAAAGATTCATAGCGATCGTTGAAAAAAAAAACTGTAATAGGAAAAATTAACATTTCACTTTATTGGCTGTGTTAAAATATGTGTAACAGGAATGAATTGGTAATACAGAAATTTGCTTTAAAATCCCATTAACATTATATTTAGATTAATTATTGTAAACATTCTGTTAAGATTTTCTATATATTACTATACGATTACTGCAAATGCATGAAATCTGTTGAATGTGTGTTTGACACTTTTTGGAAACAGCGTGTTAGCATTCGAACAGCAGTGCTTGAAATATACAATGTTTTGCAGGTGGTGGAGCATGAATGAGGAACGGGATCATGAATTTTGGAGAATGTGTTCATTGAATCAGGTTCTGCCCTGAGGTCCCCCCCGTCAGAGGCCTGCCTGTTATTAGAGGTCACGTTGCTCAGGCAATATCCTGTTCTAGTGGCACCTGGAAGCTGCCCTGGATCCATGACATCTCATCCCTCATATAAACTATAAGTCCTATAAGTTTTTTAGAAACCTAAACAAAAATAAGCACATAAAGTTTTTTGAACATGTGATCATAGGACCCTGAATTTTGTGGAAACAAATGAGTAACAAGGGACTGACTAATAAACATAGTATCATATGGATATGGCTGAAATATTAAAAAGAACAAGTGGATATATCACTCTGCAAATCACAAAAACTTAGTAGAGCTCTTACGATCTAATTAGACAATTAGTCAACTTTTCTTCAAAACACAATATCCCATTGGTAGAGCCTTTTTTGTTACTGTTTCCAGATTTTTTTTCTTGTTTTTTGCCTATGTAATCTGGTTTTAAGAAAATATGTTTTATCATCATGATGTGTTTTATACATATATATATACCATACTGTATTGAATCCTATATATAAAAACAAATATTTGTTTTAAACTATCAACATTTTTTTTTTTATGAAAACAAAATTTTGAGAAAGTAACATATATGTTTTAAGAAGACAAGATTAAATGGACCATAATCAAGAATAGCAATGTAATAAGTAATAATTATGCTTAATAATGGACTGAAATTAGGATATTTTCAGCTGAAATTTTTTTTTTGTTGCACTGTAAATTTGATATTTATCATGGTTTGGGATAAAATGGGTTTTTACATATAATCATGTAACTTAATGAGGTAGCGCTTCCCCTTCTCATATAAACACCACATCTTTGTGTTTAGTTTATCAGAACTTTGTAAAATGACGCATCTCGCGTCTCTATTTTTATGTGGTGAACATTACACAACTAACTTACTTTAAGCAGGTAGTGTCAGGAAATATCCGTTTCATTTGTACTGAAAAATATCTTCACTCTGCCTTCGTGACGATTGCTCATTTGTACTCTGTTCGTAGTTCCTTCTGCCAAAGTCATCCCGCTGCCGGTGGCGGCGCCACCATCATGTCCCCCTGTTTGCGGCGGCACCTCAGGAGCAAGGTTGTTGGAAAAAAACACAGAGCTGCAGTCGGGCCCGTGCAGCTCCCGTCTCTGCTTGGGGATTGTTAATCACGAGGCGGCAAACCATCGGAAAAAAACACAGATCGCCGCGTCAGATAGGATTTAAAGATAGCATCCGTCTGACTGATATGTTTGCGCGCGTGGTGGACGGATGCCGATGCCCTTGTACGGGAGGCGCTTTTTCAGGCAAAAAACAATCAGATCGGTTAAAGACGTATCGGTTTTAGATGTCGATAAGCCGCCGTTCATTAAAAAGTAGAAACCGTGAGCGCTATAGTGGTATTTTTCACCTCATTAATACTTCCTTTGCGGCGCTTTGACGTGAACCGTCTCAGACAGTACCCGTGCGTTAGTAACCACCGTGACAGCCATGACACCCCCGTTGCTCCTCTTCTACTTGACTGTTAACGCATCATTTTCCGCGGACTGCAGGGCGAATAAGTGATGCGGCTTCGTCTGAGATACAAAAAAACACGTTTGCGACAAGCCGCCGTGCACATTCTTCAAGATCAAAACACGGATCCACTCGCCTCAGCACATATGACATACGTAGGGGCATGAAGGAGCACTCACTGGAGAGCGAAGACTCTGCATCATGCTCAAATTGTGTCTGGCGGAACGATGTGTGCACTCCATTTGGCCTTTCCGCTGTGCTGTGTGAGACCTACTTAATGGAGTGTAAACTGAACATCAGGCGGCAGGTAGAGAGGCTGAAGCTGTGGTAGCACTTCCTGCTGCATCAAGGCTAATTAGAGAAGGTTGTAAACATGTCTGCTATTTATCACTAAGGTTAAACTTTGATTCCATCTTTTAAAGGTTACGTGTAACTTTTTTTTTTTTTTGTCCAGGCAGCAGAGCAATGGACTTTCAAGAAGGAAGTACATTTACTCGCCTGTACTTTTGAGGTACTATACTTAAGTCTTTCCATTTTATTCTTACACATAAAATGTACGATCTACATTTAGTGGTAAATGTTGTACACTGACTTTAGTTATTTTTCTGAAAAGTCAAATATGCTGTATAAAGTCTATTAAACAAACGTGATGCGCTTTCGGGCTGTAACTAACAAATTCGATAGTAATCCGTCAGGTATAGGAATCATTAATTAATGAGTTACTTGGTTCATGAAATCCTTTAAAAATGTCAATCACAAGTAAGAGAAGTAGCAGAAATAATGGAAGGCGCTAGAACGTAATTGTCATGGAATTATGCGCCCCACATTCAGCTCAATAATAGGAGTCAATATAAAATTATATGTGATGTATCGATTAGCAGGTACTGTGATTTTTAGAGCCTTTTTAAGACTTGTTTACTCATTGGAATTTAAAAATAAATTTAGTTCATTGAATTACATATAGAACCTTCAAAAGCTGTATAGTACGTCTTTTTCCAAATTCATGATAAGTCTCATCTTACCCAGCTGTAGGTTCACATCCCATGTTGAATTGCCATACATGCTGTTTCGTGTCTAGACAGTGTGTAATTTCATTATGTGTTCTACAATATGTAGGTGTAATAACTAAAGCATGGTTATGTTTCAGTGTGTGGGGAAATCTGTGGACTTTCAAGAATAAAGGTCCAGTATCATAAAAAAAGTGTTTAAAAGTGATTATTTTGACACAAACGCATGGTCTTAGCATGGTCTATCCAAGTAACTTTCACAGATATAGGACAACGCAGGAGGAAGCAGGTGAAATCAACCAGGAGAACGGCGGTTGTCTTGGGTTCCCAAATAATTCATAGGTGTGAACTCGACGTGAACCTAACCGGAGCATCATCTCCTCGTCACCTTTAAAAAAAACCCATTGTGCTTCCAGCTGGTGTGTTGCTATTTTGGCAAAGTCGCAGAGATGCGCTGTCACTCGCAAGCCGTCGGATGAAAAGAGCAGCTCAGTGCACCATCAGTGACTTTCACCTCCCTCATATCCCCGTTTTCCGACTTCTTGGAACACAAAACCCCCATATGCGCCTGCAATAAACACTGGCGGGTCATACACTCAGGCGACGCGTTAAGTGCTGCACCCCGCGGTGTGCGCACCGCACCGATATGAAAACTAAAATAGTACCTGGCGATATACACAGCGTGATATATTATTTCCCGGAATAAAAGCTGCTCCGTGGCTGATCCTCTCCTCCGCGCTCTGGGGGGAGGTAATGAAACGTTGAGCGGACTTTGATTTCGAGATTTGAGTTGGATTAGACCTTTTTTGAAATTGAAAGATGCTCATGGAATATTTATCGCTCAGGTACGAAGGAACACTACCGCTGGCTTAAATGTTTATTTAAAAGTGGATGTTTTACACTGCTCTGAAATAGAAAGCTTTTCCTCGCCATGTGTGTTTTCCACATATGGCGAGGAGAGAAGGTGCAAATTAACACATGTCTGTCACAGCAGACAATGAATATAGACACTTTACAGATAAATGAATCACTCCACTGCCACAACAGTCAATTACAAGAAAAATTAAAACAAAATGTATACATATACATACATACACACACACACACACACACACACACACACACACCTAACCCTATACATATATATATACATATATACACATACATATATATATACATATATATATATATCAAGAAAAATTAAAACAAAATGTATACATATACATACACACACACACACACATATATATATATATATATATATATATATATATATACAGTGCCGTATACACACACTCATACACACACCTAAATAAGTAAAACCCAAACCATTAGAAGATTAATAGCATTGCTATATGGAGTTGGGAAAGACAACATTATTCTCACAATTCTCATTTCAAATAAATGATAAGTGTTTAGTAATAATAAATAAATAATAATAATAATAACAAACCGTTTTGACTCTGATGACGTCAAACCGGATTGCTTCCACCTCAACCGTGAAACCATCCAGTTCACTTCAAATTACATCCAGCATGTTGTATTTTCTCCTGAATTACATTACCCAATCAATAATAATTAACACCCCCCCACAGGTCCATTTCCATCCATGACACCTCACCTGTCAGGATCCCCTTAAACCATCCCACCTACACCAGAAGCAGCCTCAATTCTAACAAATACCAAAGCCCCATCTGGCTTTTACTATAAAAAGGGATTCTAACATTCGAGCAGTTCTCCTCAAATGGTTGCCTTGTATTGTGAATGACCCTTTTAACTCACACAATTTAAACGTAGTCAGACACCTCCTTGTGTCTCCATTGATGCACATTTTTTTGACTAGACTAGGGCATGACTTCCTGTTATTTTCAGAGCCTGCCTGTTGCCAGTGGCAATTTTTCTCCCTTTGAGCTCATTTCTTTCACTACCACACACCCTCCTATATTTTTTTTGCCTTGTTATATGGCCTCCCTCAGTCAAAAGATAAGTTTTCAGCAGAGTTCACAAACTTTCTTTCCATCACCACCACTAGCTATGAGAAGGTTCTAATATCAGGAAACTTTAGGAAACAAACCGACATGTGAGGGTCTGAGTTTCTCGAACTCACCCATACCTTTGATTATACTCAAGTATTTCTCCATGAACACGGTCACTCTCTTAATAGTAACAGATAATCAACATGCATATATTTAATCATTTTTTTTATACTATGCATCAAATTCCTCATCTGATTCATTAGAATTCTTCTGGAGCTACTGGGACTTTAAAAAGATGTCAGGCATTGATCATATTGTAATAAAGTCATTTTTTTTTTGGCAACTGATTGCTGCAAATGATCACAACCCCCCAAATTGCTATTTAGGACCCTGAACTCCCTAATCCACTGTAATCCCGTTACCACTGAAGTTTCTTAAAGATGTGAATCTTTTTTCTCTTTTTTGTTGATAACTCTTAAATTATTGGAGCTGAAATCGTGCCATCCCCGTTCACTCCCCCATAGAGTGAGGTAGTTAGGACTTTTAATTAATTTTATCTAGTATCCCAATCAGGGTTAATGAGGTTAATTAATAGCATGAAAATCTTCCTCTTCTCTTTAAAATGTTCTGCCCGTGAGATTTCTGCCTTTTTATCTTCAGACATTTCAGCAGTTTTTTATTAATTCTCTATCACCCGGGATTGTTCATTCTATGTTTTAAAAAAATCTGTTGTGCAATCATTACTGAATAAAAAAATCCAAATCTTTCCTGATTTCAGTCTCATATCTAAATTACCCTTTCTTGCAAAATTATTGGAAAAAGTGGTGTATTCACAAATTAGGTCATTTTTGTATGACTACTCACTTTTTTGAAAACTTTCTATAAGTTTCCATCATTATAGCACAAAAACTGACCTGTCTGCATTTGATACTGCCAATCATGATGCATTAATTCATCAACTTGAAACCTGGACAGAGGTTAGTCTTGATTAGTCCAAGTCTATTACCAGAATCCTTTTTCTAGCAAGGCAAACATCACCTGTGGTGTTCCCCTAGGGTCAATCACTGGTCCTTTACTGTTTTCAATATACCAGTTAACAATGGGTCAAGTGATGAAGTGTAACTTTAATACATCTTTTCATCTCTATGCTGATGATTTCCAAATCTACTTCACCTCATCTATAGGTCCGGTGAGCAGTGATTACTCTTGGTTCTCAGAACAAGGCTGAAGAAACAAGATGGTGTGGTGGACATTTGCTGCGAAGAGCCAAGAATTGCGGAATGCACTTCCATTCCAAATCTACGTTGTAATGTTTGTTGTATATTTGTTTTCTTATGTCTAAGGAGATTGTATTGTATTGTACTGTTTTTTTAATGTGCTGTACAAAAACATTTTTTTAAGTAGCAAAGAAAAAAAAATCATAAACAAGACAGAAGAAACTCTATAGAAACAGAGCCTTAAATACAAGCCTTAAACACCATAATCTTTCTCCTCCTGTGACATACACAATACCCTTTCACATTGATTTTAGTCTCATGGTGAGGTTTCTGTTCAGGGGCAGAGTGAACGGCGTTGTGCACCTGCCTGTCAGCCGTCTGTCAAGTGCATCTTGCTGATTGCTCGGCTCTAAATAGCACAGCGTGATGCGTTGTTGTTTTGCATGAGTGTGTCTCGCCATTCTTATACGTACAGCGGCGTATTTCTGCCACCATCTTCTGATTAAGGGAAAACATTTTTTTCTCTAACCTGTATGTAAATTATATAGTGCACTGCTGCTCTTTATGTGCTGATTTCGTCTCCGCTAATTTAAAAGGTTCAGGTTGCAGGTTCAAGGACTTAGGCTGGGACCTTTCTTCATGTTTGCATGTCCTCTGCATGTCTGCGTGGGTTTTCTCCGGCTTCTTAGCCTGCGTATACCCATCCAACATCACACGCGAAGGAACTCTGTCAATAAACGCGCATCCAACGTGGAGACGGTAATTTAACTTTTGCTTTATTTCATCGCCATTGGATATGTTTGGTACGATTGGCTATAAGCTACCTTCAGAGGTATTTGACAGACATCTGTAGCACCCTCTATAGAATGTGAATGTGTGAGGGAATGTGTGTGTCCCACGGTGGACTGGCGGCCTGTCTAGGGTGTATCGCTGCCTCTCACCCAAAGTACACTGGGATTGGCACAAGTAGACCCCTGTGACCCCTGTAAAGGAATAGAACGGGTATAAAAAATGAATGGATGAAGGTGGTCACTATGTTTCACTCAATGTTAAAGAGGAAAAGTACACATTTGATTAGATTAAGTGGTAATTTGGTGTTTCGTATGATAAAATAAGATACATGCCACAGTGAAGGCACCTACTATTATAAAAAAGTGAAACTTTATTTCTTAAAACTTATTTAATTATTGTTTCATAATAAATAAATGCATTTGTAAACTTTATAATCAATGCATTTGCTAATATTACTGATTTTAAAAGTCACATAATAAAGTCTATATCGCTGTAAAGTTGATACTTAGCATTTTTTCACTGGAGGTTTTGAGTTTCCACATTGAAGGATGTGATTTCAAAAAGGTCTTGCTGTCACAAATCACGCTGACACTATATACACGTCTCAAAAATGAGATTCAAGATGAGCACAGAAACTCTTTCAGAAGATGAATGCGAAAACAAACTCGGCACATATTATCATATATCACAAAAGTATACCTCGACTTGGGGGTTGAGAATACATATTAAAAAAAAAATAGTGTTGCAAATGGTTTATGAAAAAAAAAAAAAAAAGAACAACAGCTTTTATTAGAGCTCAGAGATACAGCATGTGTATCTGTGAGAAGCATTCAATGTAAAGAATATTTGTTTACAAGAAAACTCCACATGGCAACTAGTCTATATTTTCCTGTCAATACTGTGTGTTCAGATTCCATGGTGGAATAAAACCTGTAGCAAGAAGCCATTATGTCTGCCTGTGCTTGGAGGGAATAACCTCTCCAATGGCTCCCTGTCATTTTTAGGATTTGCTATGTTTTTTTGCTTGCTTGCTATATATTTTATAAAAAAAAAAAAAAAAAAAAAAACATGGAACCCACCACAGGCCTACAGCCTATGGCGCTTGCTGCATACACATGTATATGTTTCACAACACCTCCTGGAGTCTTTCTAATGCAGCATAACTTTGATAAGGTACAAAAACTCTTTAGTTAGATTTATGTTACTGATTGTTTCATGTCCACATTGACTTATTAAACAGCAAAAACATCGACATCGAGTCAAGCCGCATTTGCAAAGCCCAAAAGAATCACAAATGGCAGACAAACATTTCCTCTTACATATTACAATACAAACATTGTAAATATTTTACTCTGAAAAGTACAATTACCCCGAGCGAGAGAAGTCATCAGAAGTGAAGGGCGTTCTTCTACAAAAAAGAAGAAGAAGAAAAAAAGTGTGGCCCTTAAATCATCATGTAACAAGCAATAAGACATGACGTGATTGGACAAGTGTGTGCCCGCAATCAGCGGTGACATTTGCTGTCGTGGCGCCTGATTTGCGGAACGTCACTGTTTTTCAAACGCCACAGCTACTTGGTGTATAGCCTGATAAACCACAGCTAAAGCTGCACCTGGGTAGGTTGGCTTTTAGTCCAATGACATCATTTATTTCTCCTAGGCAATATTATATTGTTTAAGTCAGTATTTTAATGTAATTTACCTGCTTTTAATTTCTAATGTATCATGTGATTACAGTTGGCCATATATGTTCCTTTGGAATATTAAAAATATATAATAACATTTTTCATACAAACAGACTTTCTCAGCATTTTGTATGAAACAAGGATTATTCCAAAGAGAATTACTTATGTTTCAATGTAAAAAGAAAGAGTGAATCAATAACTCTTCTTTCTACTGAGATATTTGCTGTTTACATATGCACTGAAATGGGATGGAATATTCCGGAAGTGTTGAAAGATCAGTGAATTTGGCCGGCAAGAAGGTAACGCTAGATCCGTATCTACGCAGAAAGTAACCCGCAGGTTTGATTCCAGTCCGCAGGTCTGAGTGACCTTGACCAAAATACTGAACCCCAAATCATTGCTATTGCAGGGGTCAACACCTTGCGTGATAGCTCGCTGCCATTGGTGTGTGTGTGAGTGTGTGTGTGAGAAAGAAGAAACACTGTAAAGCACTTTGGAAAAAAGCACTGCATGAATGCAGTATTTATCTTTTCTTTTTAAAAGGGATTTTTTACCATTTCTAATATGTAACACTATCACAGTATACCCACCCTTCAGTGCAAATTCACTTGGACACCGAGGACCAACTAAACAATTTCATCGTCATCGGGTTTGTTTCATACAATTTACTTTAAAGCCCATCGAGGCGAATCTATGATTTGTGATTTGAGCTATACAAATAAAACTGTCTTGACCTGACACATTTGACAGACATCCATAGCACCCGATAAATGGCTTTGGGCTTTTATAAAACACACCTCCAATGTGAACAAATAAATGATGAGGTCTGACGCTAGCCAGGATGGTAGATCTTTTGCTGCTTTTTTTCTTCGATTCTTTTCTACCACCTTGTAAGACCTGCAATAACTACATTTTTTTTTTCATTTTGCAATTTAATTCACGATATTCAGCTTCTTAAAAAGTTTAGTGAAGACAGCTAGTTCCATACAAATGACTTGAGCATAAAATCAGCCGTTAATTCTGCTCCGGTGTCACTCTACATACGAGATTATTTGGAAGAATCTCAGTGTTGGAAGGTACCAGGTTGGGTATCTGTGAAACATGGATGAACAGATTGTACAAAGTCTGCCGGCATGCTGAACGTCGATTGTCGGTTACTGACAAGCGCGCTGGTGTCTTTTCGCTCCTCGGCTGTGAATATTTATGATATTCAACATATAAAATTCATAGTCCGTTCACTGCTGTCCTTGACCTGTTCAAAGGCTTTGTAGCCATTCCTCTCGCTGCCTTGACAGGGCCACCTCATCTGCTGTATTTCATGAAGCACGGCAGAATATAGTAAAAGCCATTTCAGAATAATTCCCATTCATATCAAGGCATAAACTACTCCATATTTTATAGGTCGTAAAAAATGCTTTTCCGCGCCATTACAGCGAAGATAGTCAACTTCTTTTCCTTCAAGTCTCGCACTGTCTTGAAAAGCATATTTTCAGGAGAGAAAAAAAAAAAAAAGGTTCGACACTGCAATAACTTGCCGTTTGGAATAAAATATGAGCACAGCCGTGTACTGTGTGACCACCACTGCTGAATAATGAATGGCGCGGCCACCAGTCATCCCTCTCGTGTCGCGCGCTGCTTTATCTCATAGCGCTGTTTCATCCATTTTGCTCAAGGGTGTGCGAGGAGGTGGCGGGCGCAGCCCTGGCTTCTTATGTTGTTTGTGTCAAGTTAACCAGTACTAGTCAGTTCCCTGGTGGGCGGAATCCAACAGGAGGAAGCTGGATCAGCCCATCAAGTTAAAAAAAAAAAAACGGTGTATAGATCCCATCCTGTCACACGTCCAAAGTGACATGTCCCAACTTTAAAAGAAGGGAAATTCATGCAAATTCGCTGCATTTTAAGCCACCTGCATCACAGCACACTGTTAGACAAACAAGAGCCAAGTAACTGATTGTAAAGAATGTATGTATTATTTGTTCATTCATTTTTCAAAATAAAACCAAAAATCATAAAAAGTATGTTTCCGTGTTATCCGTATATGATTGGTTCTTTCCATTTCAGCAATCAAAAATCCAAAAGTGAAAAGGTGACTGGTTATTTTGCTAGTTGTTTTTTTCAAGATTGAAAATATGAAATGGAAAAAACAGCGCGCATGGCTGAAGTTGATTTTAATATTTATAATTGGTTGAATTTACGTGCCCTAGAAATGTAGACTACTGCTATCATTGGCTGTGGTCTGTGTTAGGGACCGTCTGCAAGCTACATCTTTCAGTATGATTTAATTGATGAAAAATAATAACAATGCCCTAACTACTACATGGACATATTAAAACATAACAATCAAGTTCTTACATGCAAGTGGAACAGGTAATAATTTGAAACAAAAGAAATGTAAAATTTTGCGCTGCTTCACTTTGTCTGTGTCCCTGATGTCTAGCCGGGTACTTGCTCCAGATGAAATCGCATGATGCCATTTAGTGCTATTCATTTCATATTACAAAGAAATGGAAGGTGACAAACCTTTTCCAATTAACTGGTCCACCACAAGCGATTATGCATTTCTGCCTGGAGTTTACAAATTGAGGAAAAATAGAAAGCAATCTTTATATTATGTAGCCTCCAACCCCCCCCCCCCCCCCCCCCCCCCCCCAAAAAAAGTGTTTTGGTGGGAAGGTGACGGATACACCCGAGTTCATCGGGAAATTGATAACGGCGCAGCGTATCATTGGAATCAGTAAAACTTAAGGAAAGTGGTGATGTTTACGGAAAGCAATCTGTTTGATGAGCGCTTGGAAATCAATTTCAAGCAACCAGGGTCAACGCGGCCTCCCCTGATTCAACAATGGCGCCGGTTAAATGGCGGCGTGTAGACGCACGCAATTACCCAGCATAAAACAATCCCGACTCCCTCCTAATTATAAACCCTTGTGAATAATCACAGCCAACTGCAATTAATGGAGCAACTCTTCAGCAACACAGCAGGAAAAAAAAAATGGTGGGGAGAGCTACAGCAGGCACTCACGACACATTTCAATTTAGCAGATTTCATTAGGCCTATCCATTTTTTGAAATTAGACTTATGAAATGTGGCTGACCTTCTTATGCCACAGAAGCAGGGCCCTGATTGCAAATCTGTCCCGGGTATGTCATGTGAAAAATGCAATCACCATTTTCTGCACTTCTGTTTTAACAAGGTCCATAACCACCCCCCCCAAAAAAAAAAAATCAGTCTTTAAGATTCAAGAAATCTCCATTACGATAATGGAAATCGTTATCCACAGAGCATGATTGCCTAAGTCGTATTTCAAGGTTTTCAGGCTGCTGATTCACGGTGAATCAGCAGTGAGTCAGCAGAGATATCAGACTGGAGTGAGGCAGATATCTCAATTTGGCCAAAATATGACTTATGATGCAAAGGAAAGGCGTTGTCAGCTGGTGCACAGCTCACGTGAGGATACGACTCAGAATCAGAACATCTGACAACATGATACGTGGTGTGGTCATCCATGGTTCCCATGGTTCCCAAGTTTGGGTTCACTATTCACATACAAAAACAGTGACATGCCAGATGGTTTGTTACATAAGACCTTTTAAGAGGTTCGTGGAAACTTTCTAGAAAAGGGGCGGGGCAACACTTGGCATGTGATTGGATGAACCATCAAAACATCACATATCACTGTCCACCAATGACGATGTAGGCGAGAACGTTCTGAACCCACTGAAAAACATGAAATCTCACCAGGCGAAAATATGATATTGTTTTTTGGCACAATCAGTCCAATATTAAATTATCGTATTCAAGTGGTAGATGTTTATTATCCAAAGCTTTTCTTTGTTTCTTGATTATTGTCAAGTTTTATCATGTCTTCTTGAACCAAATATGACTGCTAAATTTAAACATATATATTCAGTTTAAAACACACAATATTAGATAAAAAGTATGATAAGTATGATAAAGAAAACGGTATGATACAAAGATGAATACATATTTTAAAGGTGCAATAAAAAATACAAAAATATTGGATAAAAGCATACACATGACATAAAAAGTCAAAAATATGAAAAAAAAAGACAACATGAGATACAAATATACTATTCTGATGATAAATAGTGAACCAATTTATTCTTATTTCCTTAGAACCTAAACAAATATCAATAAAGAAATTGAAATAAGCAAAACTATCTGCCATGGAGTAAGATATTTCAAGACGCAGTGACACAGTATTGAACCAATGGTACCAAATACAAGCTATTTCCACCTGAAAAGATTCAATGTTTTCCGCAGTGAAGCCGCAGTCTGAGGAAATGTGAAAGTTAGCAAGCAAGTCAAGGATCTTGACTGTTCTTTCAATGAAGAAATACTCTCCAGTTCTGATATATTGTGTATATATTACACCAGGGCTCTTTATCACCTTTATTGAGAGTAGCAGAGGATGTTGAAACTGATGCATAAAAAGCACAAATCAGCACATAAAAATTCTCCACAATGCAGGAAATGAAGCGACTGACGTCGGATTCCTGCTTGATTTGTGCCCGCTGGAAAGGTGCCCCTTCCTTTTTTTCCGACATTGAAGGTAGCAAACCCCTTTTATTCTCATGTGATTTGGCCAATCCAGCCGCCTCACATCGTTATACAGACTTTTTTGGATGTTGGTTTTCCTTGGCTTTGACCATGGGGAGGTTGAGTCTGCTCCCAGGCACATGTACATGGTCTTATTATGATATATAAATAAATAAGTTGGTTTGCTTTAATAATAATTAATAATAAATGGATCAGATGAGCTCTGTTCTGTTTAAATGCTGATGAACAATCATCCTCGAACAATATAGTAGTTTTCGATCATCCCTTACAAGTGGGCTTGAATTTATTTTTGCCTCAGGTTTGACGTTTTCTAAGCTAATTTATTTATTTAGCAGAGAGACTTTTGATGGTTTATCTATGTTGTGTTAACTATAGTCTTTCTTTATTTTTTTTAATAGGATTACTTGCCAATTTAACTGCTTAGATACTGGAACACACATGTTGTCTTTAAGTATAATTGATCTACTGATTGCAAGAAGGATGTAAACCAGCTCTCGTGTTAGCTGCTTATGCTTATTGGGAAGAGGACATAAATAAGAAGAAAAAACAGTACAATTGCCCCAATTAGATTTACATTGGCAGATCCTTGCAATTAAAACATTATTAAAACCGAACGAAGTGATTAGCAAAACTGCTAAATTAAGACTCGAGCTGAAGCAAACAAGTGATCCTTCACCTTCGTGGTCGAATCGTGTGTTTATAAAAAAAGTTGAAATAAAATGCAATCACCATCGTCGAGCCCTGTTGCTTTTCTCGCTTAGTTAAAGCATGAATTTCCGGATCCTGATAACTCAAAATTTTACTCGGTGAACCAAAATGATTCACTTTAAATGTAGCAGGTGGCACTGTTCGGAGATGATCTAAAATGGATCCAAACTTTCAAATCTTGCTGACCACAGCTTGAAGTGTAAATGATGAATGAACGCATCAATATGGCGCTGGCACCGTAAATGATATCTTCCTCACACCAGAGGTCTCTTATCAATTTTGCAGGACTGTCACCATCAGGCCCGAATGGCAATAAAAACGTCAATGACAGTATTGGATCAAATTTGGGGTGAATGTAAGGCAAAGGCTCCTCATATGGGACTCTGGCCCTCCAGCCAAGACGGAGGGGCTGATAAGATCCCGACTCCTGCCGGCTCAATGCAAAATGCATTAACGTACCTCAGTGTGGCCCGCTAGCGGAGAGTGACAGAGGGGGAAATGCAGTTACAGCCGGTGTCTTATTGTGCTGTAGATTCACCCTAAAATCACCGCGGGAGACAATACTGTGGCCTTTGACCCCCGGGGAGAGACGATGGCGTCAGACTCGGGGGAGGGGTGGGTTAACTGGAAAGAAGAAAAGGTGACAGCTCTCACAACGATCATGACATAGAAACTGCCGGGTATACAAAATCAACATGTGCCAAAATCAGTTAAAAACCACAAGGGGTTGCATAAGCTGACCCCATTTTTTTTTGTGTGTGTGTTAGTGTTTATGAACAAGGACGAAAACCACTGTGAGGGCCAGACTGCCTGTACTCAGACTACAGCACTTTACCTGAAGGATAAATCTATTTTTAGTTCGTAAAGGCAAATAATTCATAATACAAAAAAACACACATACACAATAGGATGATCCGACACCACAACTTGGGGGGGGGCGGGACTAACCCGTAATGTCTACTCCAAGGCATATGTACATCTTATTCTTATTAAAAACCCATATTGGTGCATTAAGATTTAAGTAATGTCCAGTAGATAACATATAAATGAATTTAATTTAATAATAATTAATAATAAATGGATCAAATAAGTTTTTCCTGTTTAAATGCTGATGAACAATCGGCTTCGAATATATAAATTTTCAATCATCCCTTTCAAGTGGGCCTAAATTTACTTTTGCCTCAGGTTTGACATTTTCTAAGCTATTTTACTTATTTAAAAGAGTGTCTTTTGATGGTTTGTCTATGTTGTGTTAGCTATAGTGTTTTTTTTTTTTTTTGTTTAGTTTTTTTTAATAACTAACCCAAAAAATGCAACACTAAATATATCATAAAAATGGCAAAAAATGGCAAAAGTTAAATTAGTAGGAGCGGTTTTAATAATTATTTCCACCAAGGAGGTTATGTTTTCTATGGCCTTCATCAGTCTCTTTATTTGTCTTTTGTTAGCAAAATATCTCAAAAAGTCCTGACCAAATCTTCATCAAATTTTCTACGAATAGTGGAAATGGTACCACAAATGGATGGTTACATTCATGATCCAGAAGAAATCCGGGTTCTGGATTACTCCACATGTTTTGTTCCATAGTACCATTGCAGTAGATGGACCTTCAAACAGACTCCATTATTTGGGGTCTCCTGGTGGGGAAATCTGCACCTGCACAACTTGTTTTATTTGAAAATTACATCAGAAACACTAAGATAGTGTCATCACTATTCAGTGTAGCCTTGTGCTCTCAGAGTGCTTTTCTAGTTAGCATTGGCACATTTAGAAAGCAATATATAGATATGACAGCTAGTCGGGTACTCAGAATGACAACTGTCAAATTAGTAGTTGACTCTTGTCAGTCATCAAGTTTGAATCTCTTTAGACGCACCCTCTTTTTCAGTCATATTTGCAAATCTGGTATGTCCAAGTTGTGAGTAGCACAGTTCCCACGCCACATGATACATGTTGTTCTATAGCTGTCCAACTATTAAATTAGTTAGTCAGGAAGGTCCTAATGACAGGTAGAATGTATTTATTGTTTTATATAGTCTCACTCTTCACTAGAGCAAAAGTTCCTTATTTAATAGTGTTTTGTACTACTTTGTAGGTTTGTAGCAACTATTTTCCATCTAATAAGTAAGTGTTTTACCTTTACAAGGGTGAGCACTCCCCCCCTTCTCACCGGCTCATGAGGGCGAAGCCACAGCTCTCCGTGTTGCTCAGGAGCCGGCGACTGGACTTTCGGGTACAAAAACACACACTCACCACACGCACGGATTGCATTGATTTGAGGTTATTGTTACGTGTATATTCGTGAAGTGCTTAGTGACATGGGTGCGGACACCGCGATCGCAACATGCCACGTCACCCGTTCACATTACGGACAACTTTCACCACACACCTCGGCGTGCAGTGCGGTACCCACTGCGCGTCCGGTTTTCTCTCCCTTTACTGGTCATACATTCACACACAATCGCACACACGCCTCCATTCATTCTCACTCACCTGCACTCACCTCCTGGTCCGACTCCACTGCTCCTGTGCTGAAGCGCGCGCCGTTGCAGGGGCAGTACTTATCGAATGTGGCGCTAGGGGGGCACTGCACATTGCACAGGGGTGTGTTGTAATTTCTGGGATAGGTATACGTGGTGAGATGTTTTTTTCTAATGTGTGTTCTGCTATTTTTACTATGTTCTTTACTATTTTGTTAAGTTGTGTTTAATGGTAAATGGGCCAGTAATTATTGGGGATATTGGCTTCCCCCCGCTTAATGGTTCAGCCCAATTAAGCTGGGGCAGGTGCATGCTTAAAAGAGTGGCCATTTTGACTGTTACGGGGCCTGTAGTAGAGAGTATACTGTTGATGTCTGAGCATTGACTGTGTTGCGACAGTGTATAGCGGTGAATAAATTGCCTTGTGTTGGCATAATCCAACTCTGCTGCCTCTTGTCTCCACTTCACCTGGTTGCCCTGATCCCTTTTGTTGGGAGGCCACATCGGTCGCCTCACAACAAGTTTTAAATAAATGTAGCAATAACAAAGTAATCCTCCTCCAGAATCTACAAATAATGATTATCGTCATTAGATTATTAGCAGTAATTCTGCAGAATAACTTCAATCGATTCTATGAGTCGGAATCAACTGTTACAAATTGTTCTGAAAGAAAACGTGTTATATTTTGAGGAGAAAGGACCCACAATATGAATTTTGGCAATGCACCTTGTGAGTCATATGTTGTCTGGTGTTTTCCCTGTTTTTAAGCAAACTGTAGGAGCTGTAATGTTAAGCAGAGATATTTCCAGAGAAGCTAGAATAGTGTTGGATCACAGCTACCTAACACGTTTTTTTTTTTTTTTCTAATTTGCAGGTTTTTATCAAATAAATATAAAGCCAAATCGCTGTGCATTCATAAACTGAGTGATCATTCAGAGAAAAAGCAACGATTCAACAGAAAGCAGCACCAACAAGGCCAGAATGAGATTACAAGAACCACCACCTCACACTTCCATCTCATTATGAAGAGACACTCGAGTCCTAGTGAAACCACTATTGATATCTTCTGACTTTCTGTTTCACTTGATACTAACGAGGCTTCATTGAAAAATCCGGTGGCTGAACGTTGCTATGTGTCCTTACTCAAGTTACACCCATAAATACTACTAATACTAATATAACTACTAATTGTTAGATAATTAGCATATAGAAACAAAGTATGATTGCATAGGGACAGAACAGGCAAATTTCACTGACAGATAATTTGAACTTTTTAAAAGTTTAGTACTTAAAATTTAACTAAACTTAGTATCAATATTTGTGATTTTTGTCATTTTAATCTTCAACATTATTATTAACAGTCAAATCATTTAATGTTAATTTCCTAAGGCAATAGTCAATGAACCAAAATCAAGAAAAGCTCCATTAAAGTAATGTGCTAAAAGAATGAGATAAATCACAATAGTTCTATTGAATATTAAACTAGAAATATTTTTTGAGTTTGAAAGATTTCAGTTATTGCAGTAAGTCAAGTAGGATCCCTGCATGGTTGCAACCGAATCTAAATGAGGCTTCTGTGTTGTAACTTTTGTTAAGTTTAGTTGTAACTCTGGGAAAGTAGAGGAAGGGTTGAAAGCATGTGAAAAAAAAAGTAGTGGTTTACAGTCCAGAATTTGTGTTTTTGTTCATAGGCATACCTATTGTCACTCTTTTCTTTAAAAAAATGACACATAAAAGGATTGTTTGTGACTATACTGATATAGTTATATGCATGGGAACTTTGAAAAAAATGGGCTTAAATGAGTTTAGAAATAACAAATAAAAGATTTGTGTGAAATGTTGCCTCTTTTGGATCTCTGACTACAGAACAACCACAACCATCGCTACCAGGGCTTTAGACTTCCATCTTTTGGACGCTGAAGAGTCATCCAGAAGACTTTTATCCCCCCTGTTATCACCCGACGGAGCATCAGAGTGCAACTTTGCAGTCGGCGTAAGTGTGGTTTGATGTTGCATTTCACGCACACTCCGACAGCTCCACTTCAACCCCCCCCCCCCCCCCCCCCCCCCCCCATATAGATCACAGCCGCCGGGCATTTTACTGGGAAACATGAACATGTGGGAGAGGAGGGAGTCAGTTTTGTCGGGTGAGAGGTTTTCCGCATCGTGTCAGGTGGTTGGATGCGAATGTGAAACGATTCCGAAGCGGCGGGGACGAGGTGAGCCTTCCGAGCAGCTTGGAGGTAATTTCACATTCGCCTCCTCTTCTGTCTGTGTTGCTCTTAGTGGCTGCTGCATAAAAGTGCTTTTTCCCCCAGAAAAGTTGTTATTTATTTATTTATTTATTTTTGTATTTGTTCCACCAGCTTTTTGCACAAAGGTTGAAGAATAATACACAACTTAGCTTCAATAATTCATGTGTTGCAGTTGCTTCCAAATTTCTGCTGCACCTTCAGTCAAAGAAGAGGGTTCATTCACCCACAGGTAAACATGAAGTTACGTTTAATATTTTCTGAATCATAATAAAATTAAAATCAAGGATAGCTATGTGTGTGTGTACAGCCATTCATCGATCTTCTCTGCAAGTGTTTTTGTGAGGGATCGATACACAGTGAATGCACTGGGTTTACACAACTTTGTTCGCCACAGCATTATTGCTACCGAGTTCACGACATAACCAGCAACACACACCTTAGAAGGAG
This sequence comes from Eupleurogrammus muticus, assembly GCA_036785175.1. NCBI lineage: Eukaryota > Metazoa > Chordata > Actinopteri > Scombriformes > Trichiuridae > Eupleurogrammus > Eupleurogrammus muticus. Next base: position 7,228,310 of record JAYKQN010000005.1, read on the forward strand.
AAAAAAGTGAACCCAAAATTGCATTTTTTTTTACTCTCAGAAGCGTTTTCCTGCCGAGACCTCTCGGTACTTTCCACAGTGGTTTTGATGCCTGTTGCAAAAATTGCAGTGGCTCAAATTTGAATGAAAATAAGTAAAATGTCTCAGTGACTCAGCATTTATTCCTTTATAACTTTGACTTTGGTTTGGTGGAGATTTGCCTAAAAAAATCTTACATTGAAAAAAAAAATTGCTTGATATATCTATCTTGATATATGTACTATCAATAAAAAATTAATTATAGTAATTATAATTACAATCAATTTTTATTGATCATTTTATTTAAAATACTTGGGGGGTATTTTATGCTTATTGACTTACTTTTAAAGGGAGGGTGATATAGATACAAAACATCCTTGATATAAAATATCTTATGTTAGTCAATAACGATGATTATTTCTATTTTTTAATTATTTTAATTCATTTAAAATATATTTTTTCAATAATGATCAGGGGAAAGGCTGAATGTAACTACTTTATATCAAACCTCATGTTTTTGAGCCAAAGAAGAAGCAGCAATGTTTTTTTTTTTCTTAAGTGAAACTATCGATATTATATTGAACTATTTTCATATCGTATTGGTGATGTGGACATTGATTCTATATATTGATATTTCTTTATTGCCCCGGCCTATTTGACACCAAGCTGTAATTACAGATATAGATAGACTGGTCATTTAATACCGACAGGACATTAATCACCAACTGTTTCAATAATAGATTAATTGATTTAAGTCATTTTTAAAAAAGAAAGTGTCCAAATTCTCTGATTTCAGCTTCTTAAATCACAATACTTTCTGGTTTCTTTAGTCTTCCATAATAGTATTTTTCTTTTTTACATCTTTGAGATCAATATTTTACACTATTATATGAAGCAAACAACTAATCAATTAATTAATTAAACTAATCAATTATATATGTCTTTATAGTGACTCCAAAATGTCTGCTAAAATCCTGGAAATCTGGTCAGTTTGCAGGTCTGAACTCCCCCACAACAGGTTTAACTTAGATTAGGTTTAACTTAAATTAGCGATGCTTCTGTCTCACACCAGTTGGGACATACTTTTCAAAAATAATTGAGTAAATGACTTCATTTTTTCACCCTGAGCCATTATGAGAACAATTTGAGAACTGTATAATATAATTGGAGCAAGTAACCACACATTATTTATCTTTAGGTTATTCTCAAGTGAGAAGACATTTAATTTCCCTCTCTATATATTTACAGGACAGAGCCAGAGAGCACAGGACAGGACACAGGTCATCCTCTCCTCGACTTGTCACATAATCCTCACACACTGTTTGGTCCTTCCTCTCTAATGAATTAATTATGAGACAGACGTCTCACTCTCTTCAAGGCTCCTCTTTCAACACACAACACAACCCCCGGCCTGTAGTTGTCCCTTTTTTTCCGAGAGCCGCGTTTCCAGCCCAGTGTGTATTCTCCGTGCAGGGTTTCATTTTTGCTGCCACGGCCATGAAAACTAATGCTGGGTTCGTCGCGGGTGCAAAGCAGCGCCGCTTCCTCACAGCAATGCGCTAATGTAATAACGCACATTTTCAAACACAGATGATTATTTCTATGCTTTACTGAATATTAAATCTATCCCTCTTTGAAGATGCCATTTTCAAATAATATTGAAAAAAAAATAACACCGCTTATTTCCATGCAAAATATAATCGTAAATCCAGTGTATTAAAATACAGTAACATCTTCAAGTATCTAGTTCACACTAGTATAACACTATTTTACTGTTAAAGCTCTTACTGCAAAATTACGAACTGTAAAATATAGTAATGACCTACAAAGACAACTTTAATAACACATCTTTTGGTTTTATAATGATAAGAGAACTGTTTAACTACCACTCATTTGCAAGCATTAAAAAGAACTCGAGACTAAATAAATTATCTGCTGAACAAAAAACAACAGAGCATCACCAAAAAAAAAAAAAAAGGTCATTCATACTTTCAGTAGATGTCATTTAGTTTGTACTCTCCTAAGGCTATTTTTACTGAGCAGATTTTTAGCGTTTATTCATTATTTATTACTTACTATATAACTGTTTTATGTGTGTGTCTAAACCAGCAGCCTTGTATAAGACATTCATTCTTTTGTCCAAGATTAGATGTTTTGGTCACGATCATTGTCATTTCGCACTTGTATGTGCTTGCGGAAGGCGATGAATTGCAAAATGCTTGCCTTGCTTAAGACAGGATGTTCAGATGACATGCTTATCCAGAAGGAAGATAATGGCATCCATGTCTTCCTTTCAGCGTGCAATCACTGCACAGCTGTGCAGCTGTTTCCTCAGCAGGAGTCGATACCGGCTCCAGTAATCACTCCGGACTTTGGGATTCTAAGGGATTTTAAATCCACCTTTTGTCTCACACAAAATGTCATAACATATAAGTGGAGGCCATTTTTTATGTTCAATAGGGCCCTTTTTTCCTGCTTTGTTAGTGTTAGTGATTAGGGTTATGGGTAGGGGGCCAAAGGCAAAATTTTCAGTTCATCTTCTCCGTGAGGTTTAATGGAAATATTGTGGTATATGCGGTATAGATTCACTATCAGCTGAGTCAGCTAAGCTACAGTCTCAATAATTACACAAATTTGCTTCAAAACTTTTGTTACTGGATGAATAGTATTCACAGGCGTTGTTTCAGCAAAGTGGCAAAAATAATTAATTGCAAAGCTGATGCTGTGCTCACGCAACTATAGATTTCTGATTTATGTGGTTTCAAAATAACCGTTACATAGAATTTTGTTTTCTAGAAACAATAACGCATTTTAGAGGCATTACATTAGGGTTTAGGGGCTAGGGGTTTGGTTTTGGGTTTGGGTTAGATGCTGGGGTTTTGATTAGGGTTATGGTTTAAGATTGGGGTGAGGTTAGGATTAGGGGTTAGGGCTAGGGTTTTGGATTAGGGTTTATGGTTCAGAGGTTTGGGTTAAGGTTAGGGGTTAGGGTTATTAGGGATCATCAACAGGAACATAGGACCCAGTGAACACAGACCCGCTCTAATGCTGTCAGTGTTAATGAGTGCAACATGATCTGCATAAATCCAGTCAGATGTCTCACATCAGATCAGGGACATCATTGTCTGCTATGTGCTGCTACACAGTGGGAAACACAGCGCAGCTTCCGATCGGCCGTCTGGAGTCGTAGAGCCGTAGACTTTGGCAAAGCGAGAACAGTGTTTCTAAATTTGGAAAAACCTTGTGAATAAACATGCAATTTCAAATCCCACATGTTGGGAGAGGGATAGAGATATCTGCCAGAAACCAGGATATGACGAGAACAAATTGGCAAGGGGGATCCACGAGGAGGAAAGCGTGAATTTCATTTCTCAGTTAACGAACTGTTGAGAATGCTGCTTTCATGTCGGCACACAGCTGAACAAAAAGATAATTTTTGATTAATAAACCTCACAACGCAGATAAGTGCTTGGTCAAGACAGAAGTATACAATGTCATCGCCATTGATTTTCCATATAGTTTTGATAGTTAATGGCTTATTTTGGCCAATGTATGCCAATGGCCTGCATAGAATAAACAAACATTTAGCTCCGCAAATACTGTAAGAACAATTTCCACAGCCCTTTCTGCATGGACGCGCGTGGCCGAATAAAAATGCAACATGAAAGCCGGCGCGAACAGAAGACTTTTGATCATTGCTGACTTGCATTTTGACCAAGACATATACATCCGACGCAATAGGCTCGCCGTGTGGCATGGCGTAATGCTTGCTTTTGTTCCAATCTCCCTGGCTCGCGAAGGGAATACAAAATGCCAGGCCAAATATTCCTCAAACAACAGAATAATTTCAGCAGCGCTGGGGACAGCAGGGGGGCCGGGCACAACAACAAAAAAAAAAAGAAGAAGGAACAAGAAAAGGGAACAACACATAGATCAGGTGGTGACACTCAAGGAACGACAGGAATACGTTTACCTGGGTTGCTCAGCGAACCCTGGCCCGACACCATCTGTAAATGTTGCTGTGACAATTTGAATATGTGTTGATGTTTAAACACGATTTTCATTAGGCTCTTCCAAGATAACTTGGATGTGTTTTTGTTGTTGTTGTTGTTGTTGTCGGAGGGAACTAATTTAAAAGCTATTTTCTAATCTTATAACTTCACAGGGTGCATGAAAATGAGTTCTAGCCATATGAGGGTCAGCCCTCAACAACGCAGCTACAATCATCCCTGCAACCCGGTAGGCCTGCGATAAGGCAACCGCAGAGTGTTTTGATCTCCCCTTCATCTTATCTGCCCTGACATTGCAATCTCGGCATTCTGTTTGAAGTGTGTGCAGCAACTTTCTCGAGGCTCGGTAATTGTCGCGGCCCGATAGCCCCCGCAACGGCCCTGGAGAAGGCGTTTCCTGGCCCGAGGACCGGAGCCGGCGAGGCATGCGAGCCACAACGCTTCTCAGTCAGCGCCCGGGAATATGAGCCGCCGCTAACTGTTTTTGATGCCCGTAATCAAACATCTCATCAACCCACGTGTTTCAGAGATTAAATGATCCAGATAAGTGCACAGGCATTGTGGGAGCTGTAGAGCAGGGAGAAATGAGCAGCTGTGTGTGTGTGTGTGTGGGGGGGGGCTCTGTACAGTTAGTGGATTTTACTAAAACCAGTTAATTGGCTACACTTTCCATACTGAGTTGGCATGAGCTGTGCATTATGTCAAATGACACTATAAACAATCCTGTCCGAGACTAAGTCTGATCATCTGTGAGTTTGCAATCATCCCCGTCCCCTCAAAAGAATGTTTTTCTTTGTGTTTGTTGGATCTAGAGCTGCAACGATTAGTCCGTGATCGATCACTTGCCAACTATTATACAAATCCATAGCCATTTTTATGATTGAGTAATCGTTCTCAGTGATTTTTAATGAGAGGAAGTGTACAGTGTTCATCTGCTGGAAGTGGAAAGTTTCACTGAGATCATAAAGTCTGATTTAAAGGCACGGGCCTATGGGCATGATTTGTGGCATCACAAGTAGTTAGTGAAGTGGAAACATGAAGTTTGAATGGCCTTTACAGTGAAGTAGGGGTTACCTTGTATCCAGCAGTTAAAGGGGTAGTATCTTGAAAAAAAACACAATTTTTCACTGCTTTTGTGTGATTTTAGGTCCAAAACTAAAAGATTCTGTAAAATCTCTGTTTTTTCTACTAACACATAAACTGTAAAATAAGACCACCCTGTCATTCAGGCCTGGTCTGACCTCTGTTGCTGAAAACAAGCCATTTAGAAATGGCTCTGGTTGTGATGTCACAACAGGAGTGGAACTGCCCATGAATTTATTCGAGGGTTGTGACATTTCTGACGACACTATGCAGATCACAAGAAAATGGATGTTTCATTAAGGAGTAAACAGCGTATTCCAGAATGATTGCATAAGGAGGCAGACTGCAGATGTAACAGGTCTAAGGTGTGTTTGATTCATAAAAACGTGCAAACTTTTTTTTTTAATAGAACATAAAAATGTTTATATTAAACTGGGAAAATTGTAAAATAGGGGCCCTTTAAATTTCTGAAAAGAACAATACTTATATTGTATATACGTATATTTATAAATTCCTACATTTTCGAGGAAGGAGGACTTAATGTATTTAATATATTTTTGTGGAAAACCATGTCAGACTAATCTTAAAACATGCCATGAAGAGATCTTTAATCATTTAACCAGGTGAAATAATATATATAATATATATATTGTGGTTCATGGGTTTGGGTATATATATATATATATATATATATATATATATATATATATATATAATATATAATATAACATATATAAATATATACAGTACTACTCGGAAAATTAGAATATCGTGTAAAAGTTGTTTTATTCGGGCAATTTAACATAAAAGGTGAAACTAATACATTTTATAGTATTATTAAATGCAAAGTCAGATATTTCAAGCTTTTATTTGTTTTGATTTTGCTCATTAGAACTTACAGCTTCAGAAACCTGAAATTCAAAAACTCAGAAAATTAGAATATTGCTTGAAATCAATTTAAAAAAGGGATTTTAAATACAAAAATGTCAGGCCTCTGAAAATAAAATGTTGCATCTGTACTTAGTACTTGGTTGGGGCCCCTTTTGAACGAATGACTGCCTTAATCCTGCGCGGCATGGATGCTACCAGGTTGTGGCACATCTCCGGTGTTATGGAAGACCAACATGCTTCAATCGCGGCCTTGAGCTCTTCTTTATTGTTTGGTCTCTTCCCGTTCAGCTTTCTCTTGGCAATGCCCCACAGATTTTCTATGGGGTTCAGGTCAGGTGAGTTTGCGGGCCAATCAAGCACAGTAATCCCATGGTTGTTGAACCAGGATTTTGTACTTTTGGCAGTGTGGGCAGGTGCCAAGTCCTGCTGGAAGATGAAATCTGCATCCCCATAAAGCTGGTCCGCTGAAGCAAGCATGAAGTGCTCTAAAATGTCCTGGTAGACAGCTGCGTTTATGCTGGACTTGATAAAGCACAGAGGACCAACACCAGCAGCTGACATGGATCCCCAAGTCATCACAGCCTGGGGAAACTTAACACTGGACTTCATGCATCTTCCATTTTGCGCCTCTCCGGTCTTCCTCCAGACTCTGGGACCTTTGTTGCCAAATGAGATGCAAAACTTGCTCTCATCAGAAAAGAGGACTTTGGACCACTGGGCAACAGTCCAGTCTTTCTTTTCTCTAGCCCAGCTAAGGCGCCTCTGGCGTTGCTTGCTCGTGAGGAGCGGCTTGACAACAGGAATACGACATTTGAAGCCCATGTCCAGCATCCTCCTGCGTGTCGTTTCTCTTGAAGCAGCAACTCCAGCTTGAGTCCACTCCTTATGAAGTTCCCCCACACTTTTGAATGGCCCTTTCCTGACCATCTTCTCCAGGCTGCGGTCATCCCTCCGGCTTGTACACCGTTTTCTTCCACACTTCTGCCTTCCACTTAACTGTCCATTAATGTGCTTTGACACAGCACTCTGAGAACATCCAGCTTCTTTTGCGATCACTTTTTGTGTCTTACCCACCTTGTGCAGGGAGTCAATGATGGTTTTCTGCACAACTGTCAGATCTGCAGTCTTCCCCATGATTGTGAATTCTTCTAAACCAAAGACACAGGCTTTTTAAAGGCTCGGGACCCTTTTGCAGATGTTTTGGATTACTTACCTGATTAGTGTGTGACACTTTGAGCCTTCAATACTGAAGCTTTTAACAGTATTCTAATTTTCTGAGTTTTTGAATTTGAGGTTTTCTGAAGCTGCAAGTCCTAATGAGCAAAATCAAAACAAATAAAAGCTTGAAATATCTCACTTTGCTTGTAATGAGTCTATAAAATGTATTGGTTTCACCTTTTATGTTGAATTGCATGAATAAAACAACTTTTACACAATATTCTAATTTTCCGAGTAGTACTGTATATATACACATTAATGAATCTTGCATACTACTTTTTGGCAACAACACCAAAGTAATTCATCTTACAAATCTACGTAAAACAAAAAAATCTGCCTACCTTGCAAAGCACAGAAGATAATACTGTGTCTTCCAAAATAAAATGATCTTGGTTTTGGTTGACCATATGGTTGTTTACAAAGATTCAATACTTATATGAACAATTTATGAATAATTTGTGGCATGGAAAAACTCAAGATTTATGGAGTAGGTTACTTTTAAGATTTCAGATGTTTCAGAGATGTGCGGCATATTGACTGATGGTTGCTTCACAAACTAGTGCAACTATCAGCCCATTTCCACTTAACCTGAGAGGCCTGGCAGGGCTGAACGTATTAAACATCTGTAATGCAGTTAGTCCCAATTGAGTCATAAAAAACTTTGCCTTATATTAATTTCTGTGGCTCATAGGAAAGCATAGTGACTCAAAAACTGTCGTGGCCTGCTGGTCCCTGTAAGAAATCTAGAAAGCTGCCTTTTCTGTGGCATTTCAATCCCATTTGGCTGTATTTCCTAAGATGATAAGATAGGGGACAAATAATACATTTTACAGTTTAATTACCGGTAAACCTAATTGTTTATTATACGCAGGGACATTTATTACATGTTGGGAACAATTACAAACTGTGGCCAAATATGTTTATTCATATTTACACTTCATTATGACGTTACCAGTCAGTTATTACATGATTCTGTGTTATTACATATTTAATACAGCAAATACATACAGTATAATAAAGTGTGTGTGAGAGGGCAGAGTCACAGAAACAGACAGATGCAGTGATACTTATGTAAATGAATAGGACTCTTTGTAGCTCAGGAACATTCAAGCACAACTTGTCAGATAACTGGCAGGTGTTAGTGTCTATCCCCGATGGCACACACTATCACTAAATGAGATTAAGAAGCAGTTTTTCTTTATCAATGTGGCTTTTATGTGGCAACCCCTTTACATTTTCAGTTTTTGTTAGGTTATAGAAGGTTAGGTTATAGCACACTTATAGATTATATATATTTTTTTTAATCACAAAGTCGGTGCTCACAGTCCAGAAGCAGCAGAGCAGATTCTTCCAACCAGACCGTATGGTACAGGGCGCCCTGTTGAAAAGTTTAATTTATTTACATAGCGATTTACTGAACTGGATTCTACATGTTTCTTTTTTAATCAGAACACATAGAACATGATATGTAATGTAAAGTTTGACCTTTAAAGAAATGAAAATCTCTGGCTCATTTCATGCATGGACTGATAATGACAATTTATTTGAGATTGGAGGGTGAAAAAAAAACGGGTTGCGTTCGCATGTGCTGGCTTTGTAAAGGTTGGGCTGCACCTACAGTCAAAAGGACGCGTGATAAAGACCGTAACTGTAAGGACGGCCGCCAGAGTGGTGATATATTCATGGAGCTGCACTGTTGTGTAAGATGAAAGACAGAATATCGAGCATTAGCGTCATTAACATACTGTATGTAATATTCTGTCGGTCGCAGTGCAGGGAAACCTGAACTCTGGTGTCTCATGGTTTTTGTGTCTTTTCATGCAGTTTTCAATTCTCTATAAAAGATGTCATCTATACACACATACACACACACACACACACACACACATACATCAGAAAAGTAGTAAATGGGAATAATAGTGTCATAAATACCAATATTACTGAGGGCTTTACTTTTTTTCGGTAACAAGTATTCTAATTGAGTACTTTTATAACTATTATAACTTTGTTACTGTTACAGCCAAAAAATGTGGTGCATTATTTTAATTGTAGCTGTTTTTTTTTTTTTTTAATAAGTGTCCATTTCATGCATTTTAAGTTCTGTTATGGAGAAGTGGAGTTGGGGTCCAAATTCTTTGCCACATTTGCCGCATTTTAAAATTTACTTGTAAGTTACCCAACAGCTACTTTCCGGAGAAACTGGATATTTTTATACTTTGTAACTCAGTAACTACTATAGTTATATTTTAGATGAGTGACTAGTATGTGTAACTAAATACATTTTTAAAGCAACTTCTTGATGTGAACGAGACAGTTACGTTAATGTAAATACATGCAAACTCTTTTGAACCTCTATTGTCATAATAACAAAAATTAAAACAATTGGATGTTTCTTTAAGCTTTTAGAAATCGTACACATAGAATTATAGAACATTTTATTTGATAAAAACAGGTTTGATTAAGTAAAAACTAAGGGTAATTTGGGTGATGTTCACCCAGGGGTCACAATATTTCCATCAATTGTGAGGTTGACCTACATTCACGACATAATTTCTACAGCAAAACATTGTAACTCACCGTGATCATCAGGACAAATTGAGTCCAAAAGTTAACTAAAAGTCACATAAATTAAACATTTGACTTAAGTGGAAATGTCTTCAAATATGTATGAAGGCATGACAGCGATATTAGAGTATAGTTTACCAACTTCCAGACAGTTTGTTGTTCCCAGCAAACATGAACACAATGTCAGGCTGAATTAGTTTTTTGATCACCAGGCTAGAGAATGCAGAAACCAAAAATATATATATATTGCTATGTCACAATTAAAATGAGAAATAGAACTTATGCGGGAGCCTCCTGCATTTTCCTTCATTCCATTGTTCCCTTTGCATATTTCAGGTTGGTATATATATCACCTTAAATATTTCAGAACAGTTACACCTTACCGAGCTGCAATTCCCAGAAGCTTTCTAAGCCAGCTGCCCTCCTCTTAGCCCCCAGACAGGGCCCTGGGCTATTTGGGATTTGTCCCAGCGCAGACTTCCATAAATGCTTTGATTCTGTAAACAGAGCACTTAAAAAAAAAAACTAAAAAAAACACATTCTGCAATCTGCTTAAACCGCTATGAATCACCACTCATAAATGTGCTATGATTCTCTAAAACGGTAGACCTCTTTATTTGGAAACAATGGTTGTATATCTATCCCCATCGCTGAGATTTACATAGTATTTACTCGGGCAGGATTTAGCGTTGTGACTTTGTTGCTCGGACATAAACCAAGCTGAACTCGGACGCGTTTATATACGGCTGGAATGCCTCCAGCTATAAATCGGATCACAGCACTGTAAGAGTCAGTCCGTCGCTACCGGCAACGGCGAAATCATTAAGAAAAGAAAATTTTTAAAAAAGGTAACGTTGTATGACACTTATCCGCAGCATATTGCCGTGCTTCCATCACCGTGCTATTTACAAGATGACGAGGGCCCTCCTCTCGCTATCTTTGCCCTCGCGCCCCGTTCCTGCTTCACTCTGCCTCCTCTTCTCTCGGCGAGCGGCGCGATTAGCGAGGTGTGGTATTACTGGTCATCTCACAGCTATAGATAAAATGATTTTAATTAAGATGTTTGTGTACAGTTTTCGATCCAGCAGATCCGGTTAATTAAAGTCCAGGTTATTTTAAGCAGCTAATTAAATCTCTTTTTTTTCCCCCCCAGCAGTGGGGGGAGGATGTATTTAAGAACCGATAAGAACTGTCAATAATTTTATTTACGAAGTTGATTGTTTACTTGATTATAATGACATTCCGGGGGTCGAACAGTAATCCAACACAAACACTGAGATAACGTTCTTCAAATACGTGGGTTTTTTCACATATTAACTCACCAACGTATATGTACAAGCTATTATTCCCCCTCTATAAAAACAAGCCAGAGCTTGGCAGCACCCACATGGGAGCAGCTGATAATCCCTATTTAAAGGAGCGATGTTAAACGGTTCAGTTCAGTTTGCGGTTTACTTTATTAATACATGTAGATAGATATGGCTTGGGGTGGGGGATGCACATAGCTTGAACATAATATATATTCAAAACATCCTTATCATTTAACGTTAAAATCCCTTAGAATTACGTATCACAGTGCGTTCCTGCAGCAGCAGGTTTGGTTACAGTGTAAAGCTCCATATCTTGGCCTCATATTGTTTCCCAGCACTATCGTTACAATTCAAAGCCTTTAGCCAGTTTAGCTCTACTTCATTCCTCACGCTAGCACAGGCTGCATTGATCGCCAAAGCAACAAACTTAGTGAGAAAATCGCACAAATGCTGCCATCTTTTCTTCTTTTACAGGAGAACCGCTACAAACACTAGCAGCAGTGTCTTTCACAGACCCTCAGGAATTCCCAGCACTATCACCTAACAGAACAGAATCTAGGCTTAAACTAATTTATTTAAAAACACATATACTAATACTATGCCCAGGTTTTTCCATTATAGAAGCAAAAAGTACTAAGTAAGAGGTTTTTAGAAGTCTGCCAATCATTAAAGAAAAACTACATAATCTTCCACTTTTCTACACAGTAGGAGTACATTTTTCCTGTAGGCACTGCACTAGTATACAGAAGTTAAAGCAAGAAGAATCTTATGTGAAGATTATTTTCCAGCACATCACAGCCAGAATGGCTGTGGCCTGATCCGGTGGCGTTGAATTACAACAGAGAACCCACCTTCAAGCTCGCCGGGACTCGTCAATAGAGGGTGGTCGGAGTCTCTGTACAAATGGAGTGTAGTAGAGAAGGGGACTCCTATTGCTCCGGTGTCTGCAACGTGAATCAATGTTTCCCAAAAGTTACAAAGATAAACACCCCACATTGGTGAATGGCTTGTATCATCCTGTCTGACAGTTTTGCTGGGCCGGTGTGTGTTACAGTAATCCCTCCAGAAAGCGGCCGTCGCATCGGCCAAGCTGCAGCTTCTCGCTCTCCACTCGGCTCTGTACGGGTATCAGTAGCTTTCTGATGACAGCGCCCTCCTTGGGGAATATGGATATTTTGGGACATATTGGTATTTTTTACATTATGGGACAGAACATGTTGGGAGTGCCATTGACACAGCTCATCCTCCCACTACTGATCTACCGATGATAGGTAGAGATCATTTCAGAATGTTTTGAGCTTTGATTATGTAAAAATCTGCCACATTTCACCCTTAATATACATAACATCCATTTTCTCTACCTGCTTATGCCTCACTAGGGTCGCAGATGTCTGCTGGAGCCAATTCCAGCATATTGCAGGCAAAGAGGCAAGAATACACCCCGGACAGTTTGCCAGCCTATTGTGGGACACACACACACACACCATTAACACCAGTAAATGGTGATTTAGAGTCTCCAATTAACCTCAGCATGTGTTTGGACTGTGTGAGGAAGCTGGAGGGAAACAGGGAAAGCATGCAAAGCCTTGAACACCTGACCTGTGTACATATATATATATATATATATATATATATATATATATATAACCCTATGTATTAAAATAAACACCCAGAAAACACATTCTATTCAGTTTTCTCTCCTGAAATGCTGATGTGTCTCACCAAGCGTGTGAAGGTGAGGTTATAATATATGAGGTGAGAGGATTCTATTTTTATAATATTCTCACAAATGTAATGCAACATTTAGTGCGGCACAAAATTATTCATGGTCGCGTCACAGGATCTCTGTCTCCGAATCAAGGTCATTAGCGAGTTTCAGAAATGAAAGCTCACATATTGGAATATATGAGTCTAAATAGTTTTGTTATATGATCCTAACAACATAGTTACACATTTTTCTTTCACATACTTGTGAGGTTTTATTAAGGATGGTTACAATGATACAAAATGTTTTAAACCTGTGTAAACCTTGACATTTACTTTTAAGTAGGTCTAATATAGCACATGGCTTTGGGGTTACATATAGGAGATTGTAATATAGTATTATAGAAATAATTTATGGTTAGTGATGCATGACCACATCTGCTGAACTTCACATACCAGCGGGTAGTTTAAAAAGCAATAATGCACTTTAGAAGCTAATCATTATCTCAATCTACAACAAAATAAACACAAACGAATGGACTGTGGTAAAAAGTGCAATATTTGCATCAGAAGTAGTTGAGTAGCAGCATAAAAGGCTGAGGTACAGAGCGAGGATGTACTGTAAACTGAGCCAGCGATCAATAATTTTGTTCTCTGACTGTAGTCTTAAGGCCTCCTCCCTGGCATCAGGTGTACCACCCCAAGAATCAGCAAAATGTTATCTGACAACACATGAAAACAAAAAAGAAAAAAAACAAAAAGGGATTTTTGCACAAAAAAAAAAACGACCCCAGCTCTCAAGGGGAAAGGGAAGCAACATGAAACAGGACAGATTCATTACAATGACAGGTGAAAATTGACTGTGGTGTACAGGTGACAGAAATGAAAGACGTGATTTACAATGAAAAATGGCCTGCAGGTGCTGCTTCATTATCATTCATTTAAAATTAATTACAATATAAATAAACAACCAAATGAGAACTCCTCACATGAAGATATATATATATATATATAAGCTGAAGATTCAACCTAAAAATCCTCAGTTTAATATTACATAGAAGACAAAATAATCAACTTTAAGAAGCTGAAACCAGAAAATGTCACATTTTCTTTTCAAAAATGACTCAAATCGATTATCGAAATAGCCATTAATTTAATAGGTGGCAACAAAAGCTTAATCGACCAATCATTGGAGCTCTTAGCTACCTATGATGTGTCTGAGTGAACCAAACTGCACAGCTTGTTAATTAGTGGAACTTTCGGTATAAATATGGAATATAATCAAAGCGCTTCCACTACTTCATCATTTATATTTTTATAAGGGTCCATGCTGTTTGCTTGAGTTGATCATTTCATTTCTTTAATTTTTTTTTACTATGGAAGCAAAGTATCTGCTGTACCAAACAATTACCACCAACTGGGTTTGCATGGCCGTTATAAAGCATCTATCTATCCATGAGCTTGCAGTGGGATAGAAAGACATTAATTAAAGCAGGGCAGCCAGCCAGCAGGCACAAAATGGACAGGTTTTATGCTGACATTTAACTCTGAAAAGATTAACACCTTAATAAGACAGGTAAGCAGCAAACAAAACAGCAAAACTGCCTTAAATAATCCGGTGATGGAGAGTGACAAGAGGACTGGAATTCGGCTGTGGGTAGCGCACATCCATAAAACATGCCCCATTGAGACGCCTGCACGGGCTTTATCAAATCTTCTTTTTCAGGTCCTCCACTTAATAGAGCTCCAACACTCTAATTTAAGCCAAATGGGGAGAACAGAAGCAGGAGTATTGAAGCAAATAGCTATTCCCAGTGGAGCGGCCGGGGCCTTGTCACTTAGAGCCAAGGCTCTATTTAATATTTACTGCTGTATCCTGTTCATGGCAATGATGTATGCAGCGCGCATTAGAAGGCTTTTACGGTTAGCCTCCCACTTTCTGCTAAAAGACTGCTGATTCTGACGTGCATTTTCAAACACACATACAAAAAAAAAAATAAGAGAAGAAGGGTGGAGGAGAAAAAAAAAAAGTAAACTGGTTTCCCGCAACAGATCAAGGTTGACATGAAGTGACGGGGGCAACTGAAGGCTGCTGGTAGACGGTAACCCAACAGCATGTTTGCTTATAGTCTTGCTTTAGCATACGACGCGGCGGGACAAAAATAGATCTGTTTAGCACATGACAGCTTCCATCAATCAGGTGCGAGTCCTGGAAGGGATCAAACGGGCCTCCTGTCTGTCGCCTCCACACTAAGCCACAGGCAGATGTGTTTCACCCCGACATCAGGCTGGGTCGCACTCTCTGGGGAGTTGCACTTGTTCCTTCATTATACACACAGACAGACACACACACACACACACGCACACAAACACACTCTTTTACAATTCATACGATGCACAGGATTTATTCGCAGCATTGTCCGAAATGTTATTTCATCGGCCTGTCTACCTACACTATATTGCCAAATGTATTCACTCACCTGCCTTGACTCACATTATGGATTTGTCGACAAGGTTTAGGAGTGTGTTCATGGTCATTTTTGAACATTATTCCAGATGTGCATTTGTGAGGTCACACATTGATGTTGGATGAGAAGGCCTGGCTCTCAGTCTCTGCTATAATTCATCCCAAATATGTTCTATTGGGTTGTGGTCAGGACTCTGTGCAGGCCAGTCAGGTTGTCCACACTAGACATACTTTAATGTACTCTGTTTTAGCACATTTTTATTTAAGTCAAGTCAAGTAAATTTTTATTTGTATAGCCCAAAATCACAAATCGCAGATTCACCTCAATGGGCTTGTACAGTTTGTACAAAAGCAACACAACATCTCCTGCCCTCAGACTCCCACACCCCCGGAAGAGTAACAGAGGATAGATAGACAATGTGTGCACAGGATGGAACCAATCTTTTCATTCAAACAGGAAAACTTAAATACATGAAATTGTAGTGTATGTAGAGGATGAGGTGACAGGATCCATCGCATCTTCCAGGTGAATCAGGACAGAGTCAGACCCTCCAACAACCAAAGGCTCCTTCAATGTCTGCACTGCAGCATGTTCTGTAAAATGAGAAAACACAGGGCAGGACTCAGGGAATGCAACAGATTTAAAAAGTACATCAGCGGGTATAAGTATTATGGATGTAAAGAAAAGAGGACCTCATGAGGTTCCTACAGTCTTAACCTATACCAGCATAGCAATGTTTGAACCAGCCAGGGCCGGCCCTAACTATAAGCTCCTTCAAATGAAATGTTTTCAACCTGTTTTTAAATTTAGGAAGGGTGTCTGCCCCCCACACTAAAACAGGAATATGATTGCGCAGGAGAGGAACCTGGTAGTTGACTAACTAATAGGCCTGGGAGCACAGTCTTCTTAATGGGTGATATGGAACTATGAGAAGGTAAGGATGGAACCTGACAGTTAAGAGGTTGCAGGTAAAACCACAGGAAGCCAGTGCAGAGAGGCTAATACGGGTGAGATGTGATCTCTTCTTTTATTGCCTGTTAATATACGTGCAGCTGTATTCTGGATCAGCTGGAGAGTTCTTAGTGACTTTTTTGGTGCAGCTAGACAATAAAGATTTCCAGTAATCCAGCCTGGAAGTAAGAAATGCATGGACAAGATTTTCTGCATCGTTTAGAAACATTAGACTCCTACGTGAAAGAAACCAGCCCTAGAAATATATTTAATGTGGGAAGCCAATGGCATAGTCTGATCGAAGGTGACTCTTAAATTTCTTACAGTGGTGCTAAAGGCCATGGGGATGCCATCCAAAATAGCTGGATAGCAGAAAGTTGCAGGTCATTGCGGATTTTATGTCCTTGAGACATTATAGCTGGTTGGTGTCATTTGGCTTAATTAACAGGTACAGTTGTGCATCATCCGCATTTTAGTGGAAATTAAAAAAGTGCTTTTCTAATCATTCAGGAACATATAAATGATGAAAAGTATTGGTCCACGCACAGTACCTTGCAGAACTCCATTTTAAACTGTTGTACAGACAGAAGAAACATTTATAAAATGAACAAATATGGGAATGATCTGAGAGTTAGGGCTTAAATCATCCTAATCATCTTTTATGCCAATAATCTAGTCTCTCTGATGGCCTATGGTGTTAAATGCATACTAGGATCTGACAGAACATGAATGGAAAAAAAAAAACCTTTATCTGATGCATTGAGAATGCCATTTAAAACTTTCAGTAGTGTCTCTGTGCTGTGATGCATTTTAAATCCTGACCGGAATTGTTGTGTAGGAAGTCACACAGCTGTTTGGCGACTGCTTTTTCTGGGATCTTAAAGAGAAGGGAAGGTTAGAAATAGGTCTATAGTTGGCTAAAATACCTGTGTGAAGAGGAGTTTTTTTGAGGAGAGGTTTAATTACAGCTACTCTGAAAAACTGTAGTACATATCCACATAATAGGGACATGTTGAGCATTTCCAGCAAGGAAGTTTCCTAAAAAGAAATCCTCAAAGAATTTCTTTAAGCAATCCTGATGGTATAGGTTCCAAAAGACAGGTTGATGTTTAAGATAAAGAGATCAATGAAGCAAGTTCAGAAAGGTTGATTGCAGCAAAGGAGCCTAGATAAATGTTCCAATCCAGGTCTACAAACTTTGTGTTTGAGAGTAGATTGGTGCCAGTCGATGAGAAAAAGGTGATAAATTCTGTCTCTCATCGGCATAATGGACCTTGACGTTCAATGACAAATGTCTATTATGTTCAACTGATTCCAATGTGATTGGTAAAATAATACAATAGCAATTTCTAAAATTTGTTTTTTTGTTTGTTTGCAATTATGGGCTATTAATTGTTGACTGATGAGCGGAAAACGAATTTGAAAGATATTACGATGATACTGCAACAGAATGTGGAAAGTCAAATGGGTCTGAATACTTCCTGTATATACTATATGTACTTTATTTGCTTTAGAGTAGGGCTGCAACTAACTAACTATGATGAATTAGTTTGTATCACTCCTTCCCAAAACTGAAGATGCAACCTCAAATGTCTTTTTTGCATCAGAAGTAGTTGTGTTTTTTTTTACCTGACCAACAGTCCACAACCTAAAGATCAACAGTTCACTTTAAAATATTTGTAGTAAATGTAAGTATATTAATAGTAAATGACAATTGATGTATTAGTTGGCAACTAATTGATTAATTGTTTCAGCTCTACATCCAACTATCACAGAAAGAAAAACATATTTTTTGAGTGGAGACAGGAATGATTTCAAACTCACAAATATCAGCTGTTAGTCATAGACAAGAGCGTTTATAGTGTCATTTAATAATTGTTGCAGCTCACCTTTAGAGTTCAGATTCTCCTCCTGAGTCTGAGCCCAAACTTTTCTGGTAGATTCAACACCATGTTTTTCAAATGGCCTCTTACCCGCTTCTTAATTCACAAGGCCAACAATGTGTGTTCTGATAACACCTTCATGCTGGTGGCAGAAAACTGGATATTTAGTTTTTTTCCAAGCCAAAAGCAGAAATAATATTTAAAAAAAAATGTCCTTCAGTGCTGAGGAGCTGTCCAACAAGCACTAGACAGTGGCCACGTTCACATGCAAGCCATTCGATCATAAAGCAATTAGGACAATAATGGCAGGGCCCGTGTAAATGCTATACTCTGGTTATGTTCATGTTATAGTGCTGGTAGTAGAGGTAAACATAATCACGGTAAGATATTTGGATTACTCCAATCTTAGACACATTATTTGGGGCCAGTAAGAGCACGAGTGGAATCACTGAAACTCTATAAAGTTGCACATGCATCTGCACATGAGGATAAATAATTTGAGAGAAGCACATCCACCCGCAGGCCATGATGCTGAAGATGCTTAGTATGCTCTCACTTATTATTGATGTTTGCCTCTGATATTGCTCCATATCTTCCAAAGCCATGGAGTCCTCCAAAAATCATCATGCTGATGATAAAAGTGCACATTGTGATGTCACGAGAGGCCGGGTCCTGGAGGGGTGCTACATCCCCTTGAGATGGCTACAGCAGTATCCTGGCATGGCTCCATCTGCTGGTGGAGCCAGGAACTTGCCAGGAATTTTCACCCGGCACTACAATCCACTGAACACTGATTGCCTAATGAGGCACACCTGTGGCCAATCTCCTGCAGTGAAACTGCAGGGCTTTTTAGGACACCAGAGCTCTCAGTAGAGTGTGGCGAGTAGGAGAGAGGCTGCAGACTCTGATCTGGGTGGAATGTATGTGCTGAAGAACTTGCTAAAGAGAAGCTTCCTTTTGTTGGATTATTCATTCTTTGATATTGGACTATTTTCATTTGCTGTGCTGTGTGGAAGTACTGTGGGGGTGAAGACCCAAGAAATCAACTAAAAAGAAAAGGACAATTGTTTGTGTTTCGTGAAGTGAACTTTATTTTGAAAGAAGACTTTTGAGTTTGATTAGAGACTTTTTTTTGTGATTATAACCCGTTGAAGAAAAGAAATCCTTAGTTTGCCTTTCATGCTGAAATGCCTTTTCTGTTAACCCTTTTTGACGAGTAAAAGAAACTGTATTTTGCATTGTTGTCTCTGTGCACTTCTTGGACTGCCCTGCTGAACATGGATTGCCACTCATGACATCACAACATCTTTTAAGCTTCTAGATCCCGGTAGAATGTTGCTGCGAACCAAAGGCATGACATGTAGTTGGAATGTTGTTGAACACTAAAGCTACAATGAATAGTCAACTTATCAGTTAATTGCCAAATATTGTGATAATTCAATTCAATTTATTTGTATAGCCTAGAATCACAAATCAGATTTGCCCCAAAGGGCTGTACACAAAGCCTTTTGGGGCTTTACTTTGCCCTCATATCGTACAAGGTAAAACTCCCTAAAAAAACCCTTTAACAGGGAGAAAAACGGAAGAACCCTCAGGAAGAGTAACAGAGAAGGAATCCCTCTTCCAGGACGGACAGGCGTGCAGTGGATGATGTGTGCAGGTGGAGAACATTACAGAGAAATTTGAATATTACAAACAAACAGAAATGTAATGAATGTTGGTAGAAGTGGAGGATGAGGAGCAGGATCCATCATAGCTTTCAGGTTGAATAATCCATTATTCAATTTGAAACAATTTTAAGAAGATGATCTTTGGGGTGTGGAATGTTGCAGCATTATTGAACACAACTAAAACACACACACAAAACACAAAAAATAGTCTTAATAATAGCACTAAAACAGTTGTAAATAGAAGTATTCTTCATATATGTATAATGATTCCTAATGAACACAACATTCAATGAAAAATGCATCTCAATCTATCCAACTAATCGTAAAGGCCATTTTGTATGGCTGCTGCTCACCAGAGTGCTCCGAGGCTAAGAGAAGCCTGGTTTGATAAAGCACAATGGTAGGAAACCAGCACTTAATATTGCACACAGCTTTCAGCACACGTGCAAATGCAAATATTGTTTAGAACGGCGTGTTTTCCATTGTACTATCTAGATACACATTATGTGCATGTCTGAAGACTCTCAGCATAAGGGGCTGCTGTTATGTGTCCGTTGCATCATTGTTGCAACAATTACAGTCCAGACGAGGTGGGGGTGGGTGCGTGTGGGACGAAATGATTGAGAAATGGGCCCAGAGTTGCATCACTATTCCTGCTTGCAATGGAAACAACTGATTATTTTCATCCCACCACCCTACACGGAGGCTCTCTTTTTTTTTCCGTCCCAATTACTCCGGGAAGTACACGGGCGCACTGACATGTGGAGGCCTCAGCCTTCGGGAGGCAGTGGCTTTACAGTGGACTGCTGACTTAGAGTGCCGGGTTTCATCTCGAGCAAAGGGTCCACTGTCAGTCCAGACTGGAGAGATGTTGACTGACTGACTAAACTAACTAAGTGTGTGTGTGTGTGTGTGTGTGTGTGTGTGTGTGTGTGTGTGTGTGTGTGTGTGTGTGAGGCGCGCATGTGTGTGCGTGCTCTCTAACTCCGTGCCAGAAAACACCATCGATCCCCCAAATGCAACACTGCCCATCTGCACTCACCAAGGGCACCTCGCAGAATACCAATTCCGAAACTCTTGTCTTTCCCAATGAATGTAAGCTAGCCTGCCACAAATTGGATCAGAATCAGTGGCGGTTTTATTCCTTCTGGCAGTGCCCGGAGGCCACTATTTCACCACAACAACTGTCAGTCACAGTGGGGGGGAGAGGGAGAGAGGCACACGTTTGGATGGGGTCGGAGGGGGTAGGGGCAGGGTTGGATCCTGCTTTTAACTCCACGTGCCTCTCTCTCTTCCCTGTGCAAAACCTTTTTGAAGTAGATTACCAGCAAGCTCCTCTATAAGTGCCAGAGTGGGGCCACTTGCCCGCGTGTTATCGGTATTTGGATTGTGTCATCCCTCTCACGCATATATTTCTGTCTGCCTCACCATGGCGTATATCTGGTGGCGTTGCTCCGGAAAGGCGGGCACAAATTTTTCTCTGCAGAGAATCATTTTAGAATCAAGAGGAGTCTATGAAAATGTGGATTTTTTTGGTTTGTATTTTAGAAAATGAAATTAAAAAGTGGAGAAAAAAAAATACCAGATTGGAAAGTAAATGCGTGCAATAATAACGATTGTTTTTGAGAGGAAGCATGAATCTTACGAGGTTCTGGGGCTGTGATGTGGTTACTCCATTTAATTCACGGCAGCCACAGACTGTGTGTCGAGCCCTGGGAAACACAGAGCTTATTTTCCTTTATCTGCGAGCCGCTGTGTTATTTTTCATTGCGGGTGACATTTCAAAAGCCATCTCCCTCAAAGTTCCAAGTTCACCTATCAAGTGGTGCCCTTACCGGGACAGATTAGGTGACAATTTGTTTAAAATGTCATCCTCTCTTCCAATACCACTTGTACACATGTGGGACTTAGGGGACTTACAGGTGTATGGGAAACTCATCCTGAGCCGAGTCACACGCTGAGGGATGAATGTGGCATGACAGTCCGAGGAAGCACGGCGAGCATACAAACAGGCTACTGTTATCAGATGGTAAATGTTCCGCTTGTATTATTAACATCAATAAATCAATACGGAATTAATTTTGAGGAGCTGTAATTACACAACCACCTCATCACTACATATGAATATGTTAAAAAAAAAAAAAAAAAACTAGCACCGACCAGATAAAATTCTGATTAACTCCATGGTCCGTGACTTTTACATATTGAATGTCTGGCTGATTAAGCCTATCACAGCCAATGCAAATCTCTCCGACTTAACTTGAATATATATGAAATAGTTCAAATATCTGGCTGTTCTAGACTCTGAAAACTATCGAACAGCACGTACTGCTCACAGGGTCCAATAACACTGGAAAAAATGTTCATAGCCCAAAAATATACCTATTTTTTTTCAGTCGGTCAGTTGTGGTGATTTAACTAATTAATATAAATGAATTCAATCCAAATCAAATAAATCATAAACCATTCTGATAGTGAAACAAGCCCAACCCAATTTATATTCACCATTTTACAGCCACAACAGTAACTACTTAGTGCCAAAAACACTAGATTCCAGGATCCTAGTTTGGGTTAAAATGATCCCTTTTGAAAAATGTATACTTCCTAAAGTTAGACTCGCATTGTTATTATGGCTTTACTAGTAACTATGGGGTTAGTATTAAGGGGCAAACTTAATAATGCTTTAAAAAAACTGTTCTGGTTTGGAAAGGGAAAATAAACAGAGGTCTCCCGTCCACTGTTGTAATGCCTCTATCAACCCCTCAACATACATGTTATCTGAACTGTGCAGCTGCTCCCAGCCATAATTACTAAAGTCACTGGATGGCATATGTCACTCAAATGTTACTATAGGTCATTTTGGGGGCGAGTGAAATCACAGACTATTGTGTAAGTTTTTTTTCGGGAGGACAGTCTCACACACAGACATGCTTAGATTAATAAAGCACACAATAGTGCTTGGCACGTAGTCTCCCATCAATCAATAAAAAAAAAAAAGATAGTTCTTCACACAATAAGCAGTTTGTTTCAGGGAGTGGAGCCATCATGACTGAATGCATCATCCCCAGATTAACTGATTGGTAGGTGTCGTAAGGAGACCAGTATCTGATGGTTCTGAGGGGTTTCAATGCAGGAAGCAGGTCAGACATGTATGTAGGAGCAAGGGCATTAAGGGATTTCTAATCAGTACGCAGTATTGCAGAGATTATTCTGATTTTTCTTGGGAGCCAGTGAAGTAATCTAAATGTAGGAGGAGTAATGTTCAATTATATTTGTCCCAGTGAGTGTTTTACCTAAAGTGTTTTAGAGGAGTTAAAGCCATCCACATGAGAAGTCTGGCAAAAAGGGCATTACAATAGTCTAGCATAGAGATAAACGAATGAACCAGTTCTTCTGCATCTGGCTGAGACAAGATGCATCTAACTTTGGAGATGTTTTTGTCAGTGGTAAAATGCCCTGCTATTTATACCGTGGTGTATGAAGTTGGTTTCTGGATCCAAGGTAATACCTAGATTTCTGAACCACTCACTGGGGTTCAGAGACCTAACCCTAAGTCAGTTTAGAGCTGATCTTCTGTCTCTTTTGTTTAGTGTCTGGCTCAGATCTCAGTTTACCGATTGTTTGTTGCAGAAAGTTTTAGGTCATTCAGATTTCAATGTGACTGGCGCAGGTCATGGGGTCATTTATAGGGCTGAGGCTATCATGGGAAAAACTATATGATTGTATAATGTAAGTATATGTATATGAGCTGCTTTGTGAATGTGTATGATGGAACCAAGTGGCTATATATAGATTGTGGCTATATAGATTAAGCATAGAATGAGCCCTGTGGGACCCCACAGCATAAGTGGGGGATATTGAATGTTGGTCTGCAATTGCTAATTATGGGTTATGGGTCTGTTGTTTTTTCCAGTCATTGTGTAATAATATCACACTTGATGGGAAGAAGGGAGAACTCCTGTTATTAAAGAAGTATTCATGATATTTAATATATCAGGTGACAGTGGAAAATTTTTTTGAAAAATTGCTGTGTCACCTCTTGTAGGTCACTTGAAGTCAAAGTAGAAAAATTGTACATTGTGCTAATGGCAGTATTATAATGTTAGGGAAGTGGTATGCCATATCCATTGGTGTGTGAAATTGTTAGATGTTTTCTAATATGAGTGACTTTTTCTTAGAAGAAGATGGCAAATTTCTGGTATTTAACTAGAGAGAGGAGCTCAACAGGAATTCCTAATGGGTTTAGCTGCTTGTCATTGGTCTAGAATAGAAATTGAGCATTGTTTTGGTTTTCATATATTAATTGGAATATGTGGGATTGTCTAAAGAGTTGAATGTCTTTGTTACAGATCTCAATGCATTTCTAAACGTATTGGGGCAAACTGGCAACTTGGACTTCTGCCATGCCGTCGGGTACATCTTTAAGATTACTATCCTTTCCCCTTTTCTCCAGGGAACTTTTGGCATTCCATATACCTTTTCGATTTTCCTGGGTGCAGTGTTGTAAATAATTTGACAAGACAAGAACAGTCAGGGCGAGTGGCACTGTGTGAGCGTATTGGTTAATAAACATATATATTGTATTTGCATGTCTGAAGTGCGTTTTGTAGGTTCTGACTACATTGGCATGCATAGGGAGCTAGATCATATTCAAAAATATACAGACATTACCTGAGATTGCAAGTCTAGGATAGACGTAATTGTAATATTCAGGCCCTTTGAGATGACCAAGTCAAGTGTGTGGCCTTGTTTGTGAGGGGGGTACTGTAACATGGTGTGAAAATTCAAATGATTTTAACACTTTGGAAAAACGTGTTTTGCATCTGGATAATTGAGTGTGTCAGAATGAATACTGAAGTCCCCCAGGATGACAAATGCAGTCAAATCCAACTAGAATTTTAGATAGTAGCTCACTAAATTTTTCTAGGAAATATGTTTATTTTAGGAAGGTGGGGTTGACTAACAGGGTGGATGCTGCGGATTTAAACAACAGCAACATAACTCGATAGTAAGAGACGATGCCAAAGAGATATTGCTATAAGTTAAGTGAATAGCAATCCCCCCTCTTCCTTCTTTTGTATTTCGGGCAATATGTACATTTAAAATATTCAGGTAATACTCAATAGATCAAGTGTTGTTTCAAAGAACCAATCTGCAATGAGAGACCCCATATTTTTGTTTTTAAAGAAAACAAGTTCTATCCAGCCAGGCCTCAGTAGCATAACACTGTCCAGTCTGTTATTACATATAATGTCCTTACAATAAATGTTTTGTTGGATTTAATACCTAGCATGTATAGTCACTGACCATTGTTTGTGGAATGACTGGATGAAGAAGTCTGGGAGGGGGAGCTTTCATGGGATACATTGGGTGTCATTGTAGAGCAGAGTATTGCAGGAGGGGCTGTGGCATTAAAAAGTGATCCATTAGCATTCGGCCAGCCTGCTTGGATGGACTCTGTTGGCCCTGGAGAAAAAAGGACTAGCCCTAAAACAGGTTCAAATTGTCAATACAACTGATTATGTGGGCTTTGCAGGTAGAATGGAGTCAAGTGTGGAGACTGAGGATTCTACTGATCTATTCTTCTGATGGGTCCAGAAACAAAGACAGTCCAAAACTAGATAAAAACGATATACAAAAATCACATTTTTGGTGAGTTCTGAGTGCAGGTGAGTGGTATTTCTTCTCCCCACAAGGATGACCATTTTGATGGAAGACTGGCACCATAGCCCCAGGGAAGCAGTGTGTAATTTCCAACAATCAAGAGTGGTGGGGCAGGAAGGTAGAAGACGAAAAGGAAGCGTAGTGCTGTCAAAAGGACACTGTGCACTTTCAGCAGCAGCAGAGTGGATCATTCTAAATGAATGAATGCTGTGGTAGGATGACGCAGTCCAACACCAGTGGGACCCTTTCGCTGGCGGATGCTGAGGGAGATCACCAGATTGCCTGTCCACAACCTCTAGCGATCTGTGGTGAAGGTCAGGCCGGACGGTTTTGGGGCAATGGGAGTATGTCCTATGACAGAATCACATAATGATAATCATAATTTGATGTGTCCAATTGGCCATGAGTCTCTCCTCTTGCTAAAGATGGATACATTAAGGCTGGCTGCTGTCACTACCCATGTTAGATCTGAATGGGCTGCAGCAACGGCAGCATCACGCAACAAGGCAAGTCCAAAAGCGAGCAGACCGTTCTCCACAGCCAACGGGCGAACCCTAATAGCGGCACCAGCGTTATCCGAGGCCAGCTACATGAGACTGGTGACAGAATCTGACACTATAGACACAAAGGTAGCAATAGCCAAAGCCTGAAGACGTAAGATGCACCTCAGCTGGGCAGAAGTGACTATTACAAAGCTTTCTATTAACTTGTTCTTTCCCCGGATTTGGGGATTCAGGCGGTGGATATTGTCCTTTTGACTTACAGCCTCCACACACCTATGGGATGTATTTCTGGTTTGTGAACAAGTGTTGGTGTGGCTCTAATGCTCCATTGAGCTGAGGACTACAGAACTACAGAGTTCAGGGATGATTATCTAGGTTTTTCACTTCAAGCAACACTTTCACATCACATACTCAATTGAGAATTTGTTATTAAAACAAAGAAAAAACTGAAAATATGTTTTCTCCTTACAGTGTGGGAAGTGATATGTCTCTGTTGGTATGTGTCTCTACACCTTTGCACGGGAACAAAATAATGAAAGTATAAATAAATGAATGTGAAAATGCCTTATTCGTGAAAGTCTCTGGTCCATGAAACAGTCTGATCACAGTAATTCTAACTGACGCGCTTATAATTCCGACTTCTTTTTAGTATCAGACATGAAAGCCAGACGTCCTTTGTGCCAACTTCTGTAGATCCCTGGGGGCCGATTGCCTTTGCTTGTATTCATATGGGGAGCAGAATGCAAACACATACAGCAGTACACCTATTTATGCAGAAAATATAGAACTATATAATGGTATGTACACATATGTTTATACTGTGGTGTGTGGGTAGTAGTTTTTGATATAAACAATAAACCATATAAACACATTATGTGATGAGAATATATATAAACAATCATCAAAAAACAAAATAACGCCACGCTGGGAATTTCACCCAGAGACTCATACCATACTATTGACAGAGACGCCATACAGACACAGTTCCATTTAGAAATTCATTACTTAATTATATTACACGATTAGATCAAATATTTTATTTAAAACACTCACATTCACTTTGAGGTTTTTAGGAATCAGCTGCCGTCACAACGTGCAACCAGGGCGTCCTGTTTTCATTGGACAGCGATGGAGAAACGTTTTCATGCCTTTATTCAGTGGTTTTACCAGTTTCAATCACTGGGTCTGTTTGTTTTATAGGAGAGGACCTCTGCAGATAATTTGTCTGATTCTGTTGGAGAGAAACCATAGGAGAATAATGATTTCGAGTTCAACAACTTCCACGATCCCATGCTACCTCACGACATTATCAAACTTCCATTGTTATTGTTTTGATTGAGAAACCCCTCGTGGCAGAAGATTACATTTTATATTGTGCATGTGAATAGATGTTTGCCCCTTGAAAAGTGTGAAAAGTGTCCCTTTTCCGGCATCTAATCTTTGTTTTTACGCAGTTTGAAATCTCATATCATTTATATTATGTCAGAGCCTTTTCAGAAATGACCACATAGTGTGGTAACTAAGAATTGCAGTAAAACTTTAAATCTTTTCACTCGAGTTGTGAGAGATGTTCAGTCTAGGTCTGATGACTGTGCAGGGAAAGTCATGCAGTCAGCACTGCTTTTTTTTCTTCTTCTTTGGACTTCAAACAGACCTGGCAGAGCTTCGGTGCATGTTTTAAGGTGGTGCAGGATAATATAACCTCCTTCACAGAACGTATAACTGGGAGCGATGACATCCCTCAGCAGAGCGGGCTTTGTAGCGGATCCTGGATGCAGAAGATGCTCTGTCACAATCAAGATTCAGAGGGAGCCCAGTCGTACTTGGGGTGAAAATGATTTGATTTTGAAAGCATTTTCCTGGCATACTCTGCACTGTCGTCTGAGAAACTTTCAATTTAGCTTTCTTATTTGGTGCTGGGAGAGTTTTTCTGAACTCGGGGGAACAATCGATGTTGTTGCAATTGTTGAAGAGATGACATTTATTAAAGTTAAGGGTCCCATATCCTGCACATTTATGGGTTATATTTAAAGATGTGATACCGCTAACATGATATACGTGCAGTTTAAAGTACCAAAAGTGAATGGGAGAGGAGGAGTTGCGACAACTACATGTGTGCATGTGTGACATCATAAATTCAAGGTACAAACAAGCCATTTTAAGTCAAACTTTCTTATTCCAGGCTGTGTGCATTAGATTGAGTGTTTGATGCACACCATTTAAAAAGACATAGATCTTATCCATAAAAAAGCATTTGCAGTTAGAATATAAAGAGTAGGGGCTTTGTGCTGTGGACAAAAATGTCATCTGGGACACAAATACCCCATAATGCATAATTAATGGCGCAACTCAAACTGGATTAAGAAATATTGTATCTCCAGACACTGACTACTCAACCTATATTTTCTGATATAAGGTCCCATCGCTCCCCAAAGGTGGAAGTACTTAACTTTAGGCACTTTATAATTATAATGCGATTATAGTCCGATTATGATAATGTTATTTAAAAATCAATGCCCAAAACACACCAGAAATGGCCAGGGCTAAAACCATTTTATTATTTAATATATTTATAATCAGTGGCAGGCTGTCGACCTTAGCACATTTGTATTTTAAATCTTTTAATCTACAAAAAGGTGTCCATTTGTAATGCTTGAAAATTATGGCATTATAACACATTGCTGTTCCTGTTCTGTTCCTCCAACTCCTCATGGCTTTATATACAGCAGCAAAAGCCAAGATGATTAGCACTATACATATTGTATTTTACCACCTATTGCTAATAATTAAAAACCCCAAAAAACATTATTTTTTAATTACAGGCTTTCTGGGTGCTGATACAATGGCATTATTAGCATTTATGCTATTATACTACTGAATCCATCTTTATACTATTTACAACTTGGGCTTCAATAATAACGTTTTGATAGTAAGTTGTTATGGTGAAGCGATTAATTAAATAGTTGTTTGGGACATAAAATGGTATCAAATGTCGGTCTCTGTTTCCCAAACCCGAAGATGCAACTCTTTTTTCTCCAACAGACAGTCACCAGCCAACAATCCCTATTATGGAAACCAGAAAATTATCAGAAGCTGGAAGCAGAGAATTTGGACTTTCTTCTAAAAATGTACTCAAATCGACTTTTCTATTATCAACATAGTAAGCAATTACTGCAATAGTTGGCAACTAATTGAATAACAGACTAATTGTTGGAGCTCTAATGACAACCAAATGCATTATAAATATGTTGCAATGTGATATTACATGTACATGTAAACGCATAGGATAGTGAGAAACGAAATTTCGATTCCTTTGTATGTCAAGTACATGTGAAGAAATTGACAATAAAATTTACTTTGACTTTGATATTACTTTACTAGTTGATACGGATCACACCATTGATTTTTAGAATAGTGACGGCAGTAGAGAGAACACCTGCTATGTCACATAGTATTCAGCCCTAAAATGCAAACTTGAGGTCTTTTTTTAACTGAACAAAAAAAAAAAGCTCCAAAGAAAATAATCACCAATATTCAATATTCATCTGCAGCTGGTAACGTGCATCATTGTTTGCACAGCACGGGCAGGCTGAGTGTGACACGACCGTAGCAGACACCTGTCAGGCCTCAGCACATGTGTTTCTTCATGAGTCTGACCTATGCGCCTCCATTGTTCTCAGCCACATCCACCGCCGGCTGAGAGGTGAATAGTGTTTCCCCGGGGAGTGCAAGGAAAACAGGATTACATTCATGAAGCTCTGGTTTAAGTGACTTCCACGTGCTCATGCATATGCCCTTTCAAAACACGCCGACGGCATCTGATCTCTCCTCTGTTGAACCACGGCGGTTTATGGATCGCAATTTGAGATATTGTTTTGTGTTTGAGCCTAACCTTAGCGGCGGCGGATTGGAATTCTGAATCGGTATTGTTTTGCATCGTAGCCGTAACACCTTGGCCTGTGAACACAAAGATAAGATGTTTGAATGGCTTTGTATTTGTTCGGAGGGGGGGAGCGCCCGTGGGCTGCCGGCAAACACGCCATCCAATTGTCAGTTCAAAACAGAAAGGTTAGCTTTCATCTCGGAGCAATCTCCCTGCTCATAGCCATCCAGTCCACCCTTCTAATGTACTAATATCTCACAGATATGCATCGTCACACCGAAGCCTCTATAAAATGTGTTTAAGCAAATTCCCCCCTGGATAGGCGAATGGCTCTTTAGAATAATTGCTCCCATTCCTTGCACGTTTAATATATGTATTTAGTCAAATAGCACGCTTTCCTTTGAGTAGTTAATGGCAACATTAGAATGGGTAGGCGTGTGATCCTAGAGGCAGTAATCAGCCTATGTGTCCAAGCTCGGAGTTATGAAGGACAGTGTTCTTCCACTCAATCAGCGTTCCCTCAGTGCTGACATCACAGATGTGAAGGCTCGAAGCTTCCGGGGAAGAAGATTTTTTTTTTACATTCTCTTCCATTGAAATCAACAGGCTCCATAGGTAAAGGTTGACAGTTTATGCAAATTACAGCTACGTTGACGTTCAACATTTGACATCTGAACGTGTATTCGAAGCGCGTCAGGAGTGGTGACATGGTTCAGATAGAGGTTAGGCATTATGATTTTGGTTGGGGGTTGGGTCTACGGGTTAGCAGGTGACATAAAGGGGAACATTAGACCCTTTTCAGAAAAAAAGAACCTATATTCCCCGGTTACAGAACAAAGCATGGAACCATGAGGTTTACTTCAAAGTGTCTTTTGGGCCTAAACCTATGATTTGTTAAATGTTGTAAGTCTGATCCATGTTCATTTCATTGTTGTTTCGCATTACTGCCACTTTGAAAAAAAAGAAAGATATTTTTATAGATAAATTGATTACTGAAGAGGCAGAAAAAAGGGAAATATTTTACATATGTACTGTATGTTCAGGAACTCATGATTAGGTCACTACTTTGAAACAACCTGCCTAGGGACTATGGGTGGAAAGAAGCTCATTAGTTAACTAGGACATATACACTTTGATGTGGGAGCTGAAATGTTAATTAACTTGCCCTGTCCCTGGTAAATAAGTAAACACACATTAAAAAAAAACAAAAAAAAACATGTAAATCACTTTATGCACATATAGGCATCTTGTAAGGGCAAACTCTGTAAAGGGTTACCTGCTCTTATGCTGTGTACAACTAATACCGAACATTGTGTGTATAAAATTTAATTCTGTACGTGGGAGAGTACAACTTATGTGAACATACAAGTTCATAATGTCTGCTGTGTAGGAATTATACACCTATAGACACTTGTTTTGCACATCTTAACTTGACAAATCGGGTGTGTATATGCAGTTTAATCTCAGGAATATGGCAAAAAATTAACTTTTTTTGTCAAATATGAATTATAAAATGTATTACTGTAGACACCCTTAATTTAGTAAATCCCATTTGAATAAAAGTGTCTGTCTTGCAGTTACTGTACATGAAATCAACATCACCTTTACACTACATGAGCCACGGGTGGGTGCAAAGATGTTCACCCCTATCCACAAGTATGTTCATTTTTATCCAGCCTTGAGCAGATATGCGATTTCCTTGATGCTTTGAATTCAGGAGAAAAGAGTACAACAGTACACTCAAGAACTAAAGGTTTTTCAATGCTTGCTCTGAGGTTATTTATCTATTCATAATAGAATTAGTGTGTGTACGTATGTATATATTTATATAACATTATATATCAGGAGGTCATTTTTTGCGCATTTGTGTATCCTGCATGTGTAATAAGTTCTGAGGTCTTTTAAACTCACTTACCTTTACACACCTTAATATTAATAAATATTATTGTGTGTGTCAGTGTGTATGTGTATATACATAATTACTCCATATAAAGAATGATATATTTGTAAAGCAAGTTTTTTTAGTACAACAATAAAAGAAAAAAATATTATTAATAGTATTAGTACAGTGCTATTCAAAAGAATGTGCATAAGTACTATACTTTTAGGATACTTGTATCCTCAGTATTTCAGCTTCTTTGTCCTGAGAAAATTATTCATGTTTACTCCACTGCATGTTTTCATACAGCTTTAATTTCGAGTTGCTTTGCAGTTTAATATTTTACATAAAGGATCTGTAATGAGCTCACTAAATGTGATGCTTTGCAGTAGATTAAACAACATCGTGGTTACAATTAGCTCCTCCTACATTTAAATATTACTCGACACATTATGGCATCAGTAATAATCCAATCATATCCCTATTAGAACAGCCAAGAGTCATTCCTTTTAATAATCACTACCTTAACGTTAGGTGAATTATTTTATTTATTTTATATTTTTAACTGATAATACTACCTATAAATAAACCTTTGATGTTAATTTGCTTGGTTGCAATTTTCACATCCGACAGTTACGGAGCAACATTATTATTCATTTGGAGCCATGGTTCTGTCCACCTGCTGAATGTAAATCCAATATGCACTCTCTCTCAGCTCTGTTTTTGCTCTCTACCAAAACCTGAAGGAAATATTTGGCTCTTTAGCTGCTGAATACTCCACTGTGTTCACCAGCTTGTCTACAGCTATTGGTGCTCAGTAGGTAGTGTTGTCTATTGGTCCACGGGTAGTAACAGAGTCATTATCTATTTTCATCAGTGAAAAATATTGATTATAGAATCGGGATGCTTCTACCAAAACTGATTTAAAAAGCTTTATTTCATTTCTCCCTAAACTACACTACCCCTCAGCAGGTATAGTTTTTCATTTCAGTAAAATCAGCTGACCCTGCACAGTCAGCATATGGCATTCTTCTAAAAGCAGCAGACAAGATTAGATTAAGTTTTCTTTTTGTCTTTTCCAACCCTGAAGAGCAAAGGTCTCCGGAGAATGAAATTTTAGTAAAAAGCTAGGTTTAATCAAAAAAAAAAAAGTCTGTGAAAGCTGGGCCTTTGCAATTCAAAGTGCATATTTCCAGCATTGGGGTTGGTTTCACCTACACCCAGAGCCAGAATGAAAGCGTGCCACATCAAAATTGCTGCAGCACGAGTGTGCATTTCCTTTTGATGGGATGCAGTATGCGACTCCCCACAACATGAGGCGTTGGTCTTTCTGACCCCTCCCTCTTGCATTTATGCCTGAACCATGTTAGATGCATGATAGAGGTTGTGGAATATGTATCTTCACCTTTTGACCTCTGGTATCAACGCAAACCATTGATGCAACAAGGTGGAAAGCAGTCATACCACGACTCATTGAAAGGACTCAAACCTCAGAGTCCAAAGACATATACATAGATGTATAAAATATCAGGGTTTCATGAGAATCTATTTTTGATGATGCTTCCCTTTCTCGTGTTCTGTGTGGGTGAGTTTCAGTCTCTAGTCGCGTCCCTGTGGCATATTAATCATCCACTAAATGCTAAAAAGCTGTGCTAATCAAACAATGGATCACTAAGGATCAAATGGCAAGCCTACGTGTAATATGAAAGGTGTCGCTCACAGAGAGAAGCCCGCAGAGGATTATCGGCCGAGGAGCAGCTCCCTCCGGCATATTTTAGCTGCTGTATTTTGTTTCATGGTTAGCATGGTTAGCAACTAGCTGATAAACATAGTGAAGCATTTATTAGCAACGGAGGAGGAGGAGATCAAAACCAAAACTAAAAGTTGTGTTGCAGCAGATTCCTACGTTTTTAACTTGGACATAACATAATGACGGGTGGTTGCAGGCCAGAAGTCGATAGTTCAGACGAAGAAGACACTGGAAGATGCAAAGTGTAATCTCGTGATTTGTGCACGATCTCGCAGTCAGCACGTCCACAACAGTCTTTTAGGGGTGATTCAAAAGTCTTTTCTTTTTCCTCCTTTCAAGTCATATAATTACACTAAAGATCTCTAACGTGTTTGGTGCCGTGCTTCAGCAACAAAAGAAAAAAAGTCCACCTCCTCCTGCTGTACGCCCACACACATACACACACACACACACAAAGGGTAAAAACAAAAAAATGGAGGGTCCTATAAAAACCAAGATTGCTTGGAGGACAGAGAAATTAATTATCAGAAGAGTGGTTATTCCATTTTCTGAAATGATTAGTCCATTTTGAAATACTCCTGTAAAACATCAATCATAAACTAAAATAGTAGTAGGTTGCAGCCTTCCTGGCCACTCTCAAGGTTCAACAAGGACAAACCACTGATGAAACAGCCTCACAACACATCACGTTATTTTTTGGATAACTGTGGTACACCTGCTGTTTTCAATACTCAAGGCCCTATGCAAAGTCTATTGATGCAACAGAAAAAAACTTTGAATGAATTAAATGGCCTCACATCCAATATAAAATCAACTAGAGTGAGTGAGTTACTCACTCTAATACACTATAACTATCTATATCTATGTATGTGCATAATTTATATGAGCTATATTAAGTAAGGGGTTGTCAAAGCATGAAAGTGTCAAAGGAATTTCAGAATCTGCATAAAAATCGTGATAATTTACTGTAGGAGGTGATTAAATCTGACAAGATTAGAAAAATCTATAAAACAAATATGCTAATCATTTATAATTACCTCTGCCTTTAAGTATTTCTAAAGTGGGCTATTTCTGGTAGAGGCATAAACAGAACCAAAGGGAAATTCTTAGAAAAAAAAACATTAATTATGTCTCAAGAAAATGGGCAAAAAAAAAAACAAAAAAACAATAAAACGACTCATTTTTCCATCTTTTCCACTTCTCTCACTATCTCGTCTCAGCCGGTGTGCTGTTACCGTTTAAAGTTGCACACGGACGAAAAAAATGAATGAGGGCAAACGATGAACATGACAAAAATGTGAAATCCCCCAGGCCCCTCTCAAGGTCTCTTTCCGCCGGCAGCTGCAGGGCAGCGGGGAAGATAGATCCTCTATCAACAGTCTTTGGGAGGAGGGCCGGACAATTTCTTCCCAGGTAATTTATCTACATTCACTCGGCCTAAGTCGGAAGCTTTATCCCTCCAGAATGTGTTTAGGAGGGGGGGGGGGGGGTGGAATTAAATTAAATAAAAGCCTGTGAGCCTGTCAACTGTGAAGTCAATTTAATCTTGAGTATCGAGACCATTAAAAGCAACCTGAAGCGAATTACATCCAGAATGAATTACCTCGACTCTTGATTGTGAGGAGAGCTGCCGTGGCGCGCGGTTCGCCGGTCGCGCGGCCGTATCCGAGCGCTCCATCACGGGCGCCGACGATCCGTTCGGGCCGCCAGCCGTTCAGTCACGGGCAAGTAATCTCCAATTCTAATAATATCTGGATATGACT
The DNA here is from genome assembly GCA_036785175.1 of Eupleurogrammus muticus. Classification (NCBI taxonomy): domain Eukaryota; kingdom Metazoa; phylum Chordata; class Actinopteri; order Scombriformes; family Trichiuridae; genus Eupleurogrammus; species Eupleurogrammus muticus. Next base: position 7,263,523 of record JAYKQN010000005.1, read on the forward strand.
ATATCACATTGTAAATGGTGCGCAGAGCTCCATCATCGTCCATCGTCGGCGGACGTCTCGGCGTATAACTTTACATCTTAAGGCCGGTGGGAACTGAATTTTCATGCCGTGTAAGCCCTGCAATGCTGTAAACGATGCACAGAACGGTAAATACTGATCAAGTGGGGCCCCCCTTTCACAGGGATATGCTCCTCTGCTTAAAATCGATAATCCCCCCTGAAAATCCTGGTTGTCTTTGGTATTTATCACATCACTGGCGTTAATCTCTCCTGCGTGGTCTTTGCGGAGATCACCTGTCAGCCAAACAGTACTGTAATGTCTTTTTTTTACGCTCTCTGCTGATATAAATTCTGGATGTAGTGTTTCTAAAGAACATCACCACCATCAGTCCTTTTAGTGGTTGATTATTCCAGTCTTTCAAGTGGCAGAGGCTCCACATTTTATGGAATGATGTTCCATTATAGTCGTTGAGCTTTGCATAGCAGCATATAATTGGCACTATATCTAATGGGATAACCTTAAAGGTCCCATATGGTAGAGCATCTTTTTTTTTTTATATATGAATAACTTTTATCATATTCATATCTTTATCATATAACTAAGTGATTTTAAGACATATTCCAAAGCAAAATTACAGGTTCATTCATACTCTACCTCTTATTCCTCAGATCTACATCTTCCATACAGGCACAGAAGGGCCAAATTATGAAATATATATATATATATATATATATATATTTTTTTTTTACTTTGTCCAGATCAACAGTCTACAGCCCGTGCAACCAGTACACATGTATTGCACATCTGTCTTTTCTGGAAAAGGGATCCCTCCTTTTACTCTGAGGTTTTTTTTTTCCTTTTTCCTCCCTGTTAAAGGAGCTTTTTTCGGATTTTTTTTTCTTGTACCATGTGCAGGTCTAAGTATAGATCATGTTTTATTTCTGCTAAACAAACTGTAATAACTCTAATCTGTGATTTGTAATTTCGGGCTAAAAGTTCACTTGACTTGAGTAATTTTAATGCACAGGTGTGACCCGCTTTCCAGAACTGTTTATTAATACGCCACAACGTGTTCAGGTTTCACACCTCAGCCATTTAATTTCTGTCTCGACCAAGTCGCCTCAACAGTTGGGGAGCCGCGGCTTGTGCTGATCAAAACTATTTACGCCGTGCCGCGGGAAATCAGGTCACTACTAATGGAAGATTTGAGAATCTGTTTGGCTGCGCTGGCGTAGCACTAAAATCTGGCTAGCAAAAAGCCTCACACACACACACACACACACACACACACATACACAGCCATGCTGAAAAGAATCACACACAAATGAATGAAGTTTAGAACTGAAAACATTTATTCTTGTCTTTATTATACTCTTATCATGTAATTAAAAAAAAGGTGCAGGGCCATATAATTCTTGCACATACACTGAGAATAAATTACCATAATATATTATAAAGGACAAACAAATATGACTTCACAGAATTCATGTTTTATTTGCAGGACTACAATAATATCAATAATCTACATATAAGCCATTCTCCTGAATCAGGGCCTTTTTTTCCCATTTTTTCCCATGAAAGAAAACATAAATATACATGAAAAGTAGCTATGTAATACATTATATTATATACAAGAAAATGTCCTGTACTTCTCCTTATTGAAACTTTTAGCTTAAACTGTGCTCGCTGTTTAAAGTGTTAGTACTACCAGTGGAAGTAAGCCAGTGTCACTGATCCATTTCAGGAATGACAGCTGGATAAGTTGTAGCTGTGCGTGTTCTTTATTTTACTGTATTTTTTTAATCATTTTTTTTGATATGTTGTAAATATGGCAAAGATCGCAGTCTCAACATTCAGTTCTGTGACCTCTAATTACTCCACAGATGTTAGCATGCTTTTGTTTTTTAAACGAAGTTAAACAGTAAAGGTGCACAGACCTGAGATTGAAGATTGACAATTGGATATTTTGAATGGTTAATTTCACTGATTTGGCCACATGAGTCATGTGCTGCATATAAATAAAAGGGAGAACTTAGCATTATAACCTACTTTCACTCTCAAACTGACTAAATGAATTGTGAATGAACACTACTCCTTTACAGATCCTGCATCATGTTTGTGAACATGATAGTAAAACTGGTCAAAACACTAGTAGTAGTATCTAATCTAGTATGCAGATCATGCTTCCACACATTCCTAGTACCCCAATTACCACCTTATATTGGAATTCTAATAGGAAATCTTTCTGCAAATGACTTTTAGTCTGATGTAACATGAAAAGATGATGATGATGATGATCTGCAGCTGATTTCACTTTCTCAAACTGCTGCTACATTTATGTGTAAAATGAACTAAAACTAGACGTCTAGCCACATTCATTGTGAAACACAGCATGTTGTGTTAAAATTGTTTTACCACTAATTGTTTTCATTCTTGTGTCATTCTTTGGTAATGTGATTTAACCTGTTTTTTTTTCTCTTTTTTATGACATGATCGATTCAGTACACATTGCAGTAATGGCACTACATTTGGTTACTTACTACTGCTTTTTAGAACTGAGAGAACAGATGATATCTGGAACCAACCCAATCATTATAAAATCACAATTTTTAATGCTCGCTCATGGGTTCTCTTTAATTTATACGATCAGATGCAATCAAAATCACAAAACCTACAAAATAAATAGAATTCATGAATATAACACTTTAAATAACGTTCACCCATATTAACAGATACTGGAGATGATGCACACAACATTTAGGCTGATTCACAGTAAATCTACTAAGTGTTTCAGTGGTGGAAACTGCTAAAATGTTGCCAGAATTATCACGATGCACTCCAAAATTACCATCGCCTATTATTGTAATAACATATTATAAATATATAATTGCAGATAAAAGCTAAATTTAATTCAAGGCTTTATGAGAAACACTCACCCATGCGCGCACACACACACACACACATGCTTTTTTGTTGTGTCTCTCTGACAAAGTAGCTGCTCAAAGACCATTTACTGTAGCATTAAACAAAATTTGCAAAAAGCATGTTGTGTCACAAATTAACCCGGACTGAAATCTCAGGCGATTACTCCTTAATGGAATATGAAAGAAGAGGGTTTTGATAGTCCTCTGAATATGTTGGTAGCTGTTAGTTTCCTGGATTGATGTCCTCCTTTGAGACTTTGACTCCTCTATTGAGTCATCATTCACGGTTTAGCTGCTCCTCTGATCTAAAATGTGCTAGAAAATGACTGAGACCATACAGTTTTTATAGTGTTTAGAGCTGCAACTATTATTCGATTAATTGCTATTAAAAAATTTGTAATAATCGATTTGAGTCGCTTTAAAGAAGAAAATGCCCAAAATCTCTGGGGATCCAACTAATCAGATCTGATTATTTTCTGGTTACTTTAGTCTTATATAATAGCAAACTGGCTATATTTGGGTCATGGTCAGTTTTGGGAAAAAGTGACCAATATGCTACACCTTTTTATGAACAAAACAACCACTTTATTAATTGTTTCAATTATCTGTAGATTAATTGACTATCAACCCTATCATAGATGGTGTTTTTTGCCAATCACAGGAAGCTTGTTGACGTCTTGTCTAGAAACATACATACGAAAAATGCTATACTTTATCAAATATCGTAACCCTCCCCACTTCCTTATTTTCTATCAAACCAATGAGGGTGCTAATAATACATTTTATATGTAATGCACATGTATTAGAGGCAATTCTTGGCCTACAGAGAAATGAGTCACAAATGAACATAAAACAAAGAAAGTACAACTAGCAAAGATAAATGGGAATCATTAGCTTAAATCCTGAGGCCTATGTGTTGAATCTGTATTCATGGACATGCATTATGTTGTGTGAACATGCTGTTCTATATGGTGCTCAGGTGCACAACAGGAGAAACATATAGTAGTGGTTGTGCTCACAGCCGTACAAAGTGCCAGCCTGGGCATCTGAACAATATACTGTATAATTTATATATTTTTTAAAAAAGCTTTTCTTTTTTCCCTTACAGTGTAATTCAAGCTGGATTTTTGCACTTATATTGTCAGATACCTATGATAAACCACGTCTTTCACGTCAGGCACATCAGAACGGCACATTTCGAAACACACAAACAGTCGCGTCCGTAGGCCTCGTTAAGTATAACCACCGCTGTGAAAAATCTGTCATGCCTCTCGTCTCGGCCAAATCGCCCGCTGCGGTTCTGCGTCAATCATCGGCACTGTCATTTCCGCGTGTGTCTTGGCTTTTATAGAGAACAACTGTCCATTGAACACGGCTTTGAGCCATTCCTGGAAATGTCAGAATATGGAAATACTGTAAATAGTGACGTTGCAATGTCTCCTAACAACAAGTTGTCCTATGATGAATGGAAACTTATTAAACTGCATAGCTATTTTTTTTTTCTTTTTTATTTGGGTCTACCTCATATCAAAGGCTGTGAATTCTTATGAGCAATTTGCCTTCTGCACTGAGATGAGTTGAAACAGCTATTATCTAGAATTCCAGGGACCTTTGCAACTAGAAGGCAACAAAGTTGTTATTCTTTCTTAAAAAAACAATGACCTGAGTGCCACTGAAGCAACAATAACTTCACATAATGCCGTACCTACATAATTTAAGTGACAGACGGGTGATTTGTGGGATTGCAGGCAAGAGGAAAGCTGTAAACCGAGCAGCCGTGCTGTAATGATGAGGAGAACATCTCATGGAAGACGGGAAATTTCGAAATGAACAGAATGGAGGCTTAGAAAAGGAGAGGCCGAGTACAAGAAACATTTTACTAAGTTGGCCAAATATGAACACAAAAATAGTAATTTGAGTCTGTAATTTGATTTTATGCATATTTATTAGAAATTAAGCAAATATGGGCAAGCACTCATGTTGTCATGTTAACACACAAACACAGACACACACATATATATATATAAAAGTAAGGGGAATAGGTTATATTAAGTAGATGTATGCATGAGGTTATAATTCAAAAAGTGTTTATAAAATACATTTGCATATGTAGCACATATCTTAAGTATTATTATGTGTCAATTAATTCTTTATTAATTTATTTACATATATAGATTTTTTTTAATGATTTTCCTTAGGTATTTATTTTTCTTTTATTTATTCATATTTTTGTCTGGCACTGGGTACTTGAAAAAGTGCCAAAATAATATTGCAATATTGAGTAAATATTGGATATCCTGTGGATGATTAATTGATGAATGAATTGCAATAAAAGTGAGACACACTTGTGTGAGTCGCAAAATGGAAAACAGCTACCTTCCAAAGTGGGAAAGTGGGAAATGAGTTTTGTTTTAATTTTCTTTAATAACCCCAGGGGCAGTGCCAGAAATCTTGGGCTCCATGAAAGATTTTAATTTAGGCATAAACCTGAAAAAAAGACAATACTATTAAAATTATATTGATAACCCTCAAAGGGCCTCATGTCTGTGCCAAGCTCTAGCCGTGCCACTGGTCTTCATCCTACAGAATTTAACATTTCCACTCTGCATTGCAAAATGCAAGAAATATAATAAATAATATGACAAATAGATGACAATGAATATACTAAAACATAGCCAAATAATACTTAATGGTGAAAATATGCCTATAGGATAGATGAATAGCACTATATGGCCTCCCTCTGCCCAATTAGGATAATGTAACACTGTCTATGGCTGATGTTTTCTGATGGAAAATGGACGTATATATGATAACCTCATACCAGAATGGGAGGAAGTAAAAGCACCTGTAGTATCGACTGGAAAATTGTCATTGTTTGCGCTACAGCTAAATCTAGAGAAAAACCTATGATAGAATAGATGTAATTGAAGATATACTGCGCATTGACCTCGCTATTACCGAAAGTGGTAATAGTGAGGTCATAGACAAGGAGACAAATGAGGATGGTTACAGATCAGGAAAAAATTTCAATTTCAACCCATTAAAGTATCTCACAGACACCAGAATCATTATGTCTTCAAAATGTTCTAGATGAATTGCAGTAAGGACAAAGCACTCCAGTGTCCATGTCATGGCATCTAATAACCAACAGAACTCACAACACACAGCTTAAAGCCTGCCCAGATGAATCAACCCACAGACCTATATCACTGTATCAGTCACACACACACACACACACACACACACACACACACAGATTGCATTCTGTTACCAGGCACTCTGCACAGTCAAAAGACTACCCTTTTTGTAACCCTCCAAACACTCAAAAAAAAAAGATTGCAAATCTTGGACAACACAAAAAAATGGAAGGTGCCTGTCCCTCTCAACCGAAGGAATAAAAACGGACCAATCATATTGTTTACCATGAAGAATAAAACAAGTTTGAGATGGCAGGAAAGGAAAAAAGATAAGAAGGATACCAGGCTCTTTATGCAAGACACAAAGAGGAATTTATGATATTAGGCACATGGGCAATGCACATTGTTATATGACTATGCCAAACAAGATATAAGCAAAGTATATGGTAAGTTGATGTAACGTGACTAATGTAGGCTACTATACAAGTGTGTCCTTCATCTCTTTATAAAAAAGAAAAGAGGATGTCTTTGTCTTCAAATAAGAAGCAGCCCAAAGGAGCAGCAGATCATTGCTTGCTTTAGACAGATTCTTGTTGTCATTCTTGATGTGAATAATTGTAAAAATGATTCAAAAGCAAGGCTGTGTGTCAAAGATGTGAGAAACCCTGTTGTAGCCAGGCCTTCAGTGCCAGGCACTGAAGCTCATTTTACCAGTGGCCAAACAGTGGAATTACAATGGTACAACAATGGTGAATCTATTGGGCCCAGAAAATGTGTTCCCATTAGGTTAGGGGTTAGAGGTTAGGGGTTAAGAAATTGGGAGGATAAGGGTTAGGTGGTAGGGTTTATGGTTAGGTGTTAGGGGTTAGGATATCAGGGGATATGGCTATGGGTTAGGGATTGGGTATGGGGGTAGCAGGGAAAATAAAAGAGAACAATAACCCTTTTTCTGAAAAAAAAGGGTCCTATAGTATGTACACTGGTCACAGAAAAAGCCAAGAAACATTTTTTTTTTATTAACATCTTTTCTGGACCATCTTTAAAGTCAATTCAAGTTTGAGACCATACAACAGGATTAACCTGCTTTGCACCTGTATTAATTCAAGTGAGAGAGAGTTTTTTTTACTGCAGTCTTTCAATAAAAGCCTGTTTTTAAAGCATTGCCTATGGCCTGTTCACAGTTACTCTGTCTTCGGTTGCTGTGTAAGTGTTATAAAGTTCAAGTACCTTGTTCTATTGCTACCCATGTAGTGAGTCTGTCACTGTCAGCAATAAAACTGTCTTCTGATAAGAATTAAATCTGCTAAATTCCTGCTTTGTGCAAAGTGTCCATAGATAAATATAGTACCAAGCAACTTTGACATTCGGCATGCTGGTTTTGGTTTTGCTCCTAGTTGTAGTACAGGTCCTTCTCAAAAAATTTGCATATTGTGTTGAAGTTCATTATTTTCTGTAATGTAGTGATAAACATTAGAATTCATATATTTTAGATTCATTACACACCAAAGTAGTTCAAGCCTTTTATTTAGCCTCATTTTAATCTTGATGATTTGGGCAAAAACATAAAGAAAAACCAAAAATCAGTCTGTGGCACTGTTGAGGTGTTATGGAAGCCTATGTTATGGATGCTTCAATAGGCCTTAAGCTCATCCACAGTATTGGGTCTGGCATCTCTCAACTTTCTCTTCTTTAACAATGTCCCACAGATTCTCTATGGGGTTCAGGTCAGGAGAGTTGGCAGGTGATTGAGCACAGTAACACTATGGTCAGTAAACCATTTACCAGTGGTTTTGGCACTGTGAGCAGGTGCCAGGTCGTGCTGAAAAAATGAAATCTTCATCTCCATAAAGCTTTTCAGCAGAAAGAAGCATGAAGTGCTCCAAAATTTCCTGATAGCTAGCTGCATTGACCCTGCCCTTGATAAAACACAGTGGACCAACACCAGCAGCTGACATGGCACCCCAGACCATCACTGACTCTGGGTACTTGACTCTGGACTTTTCCTTCTTCCCAGTCTTCCTCCAGACTCTGGCACCTTGATTTCTGAATGACATGCAAACTTTGCTTTCATTTGAAAATAGTACTTTGGACCACTGAGCAACATTTTAGTGCTGCTTCTCTGTAGCCCAGGTCAGGAGCTTCTGCCACTGTTTCTGGTTCAAAAGTGGCTTGAGCACCTAGAGCCCATTTCCTGCACACGCCTGTGCACGGTGGCTCTGGATGCGTCTACTCCAGACTCAGTCTCAGTTAACTCGTTGATTCAGATGATTAGGTTCTTAGCTCGTTTAGAACACCTTGTCTTGATATGCACATTTTTTGAGATAGGAATTTTTGGTTTCTGTTTTCATGAGCTGTATGCCAAAATCATCAGTATTGAAACAATAAAAGACCTGAAACATTTCAGTTGGTGTGTAATTAATCCAAAATATATGAAAGTTTTATTTTTATCATTACATTATGGAAGAGAATGAACTTTATCACAATATGCTAATTTTTGAGAAGGACCTGTATAAAATGTTGTTTGACATTCACATTAATACAAAAGCTACGCTGTGGGGGTTTTAATGACATCATTATATAGACCAAAGGTGTCAAACTCATTTTAGTTAATAGGCCATATACAGACCAATTTGATTTCTAGGGAGCCAGACCAGTAAAACTGATCCATAATAACGTACCATATAAAATATAACAGCGTCTTCAACTTGTCTGTTTCCTTTCCATGCAAACTACTAATCTGAATTCGTTCAATTAAACAATTCTTTAAAACCAGTGATAAACAGCCTGGTATATCCTCTGATAAATAAAATAATTTCAGAAATATTATTATTTTTATTTATATACTATATTCCATTCAGCATTGAATACAAGCACCAAGGCTTCACATTTCAATGAAAAAGCAGAAACTTGTATATGTCCTTCTTGGAAGATCTAATACTTTGGATCAACTTTTTTCATCCAGTGGCCCAGATTGGAACGAGCCGGTCCTGACCTTTAGGTCACATGTTTGACACCCCCCTTATATAGACCCTCTCTCAGCAGAATAGAACCAGCCAGGAGCAGCACTTTTTTTTTTTTTTTGACAGGCTTCCTATTTACCTGCAAAACAAATCCATGAGGTGTTAAGACAGCCACAGTAATTCGTGTCAGAAAATCAGAGGTTGGTTCAGCCCTAACGAGGGTCCTAGCTCGGCTCGGAACCTGCCTGATCTGTTGTAAAGTGACGTTGTTCGGGGAATGATTTTTGTACGCCTTGGCCAAATGCCGCTGGATTTCCTGATCTCCATATTGATTTACGTCTGGGGTTGAGCAGGTTAATTAAATGTGAACGGCGTGGCAGAAACATTATATCGAGCACTGGGTAAAAGCGAGCGGAGCGACTCTTTGAGTTGCTACAACAGCAATCAATGCGGAATAACGAGGGTGTATCTGTCATCGCGCCGCGAACGGATGGGATGGAGTGTGATGTGTGGAAGAATTAAGCAGCTGTTATAAGGAAGTCAGGCTGTGTTTGAGGTTTAGTTGTGCATCGGTAATGAGTTAGTGGATTAACAGGGTGAAGATTCTCTGACACTTTCAGGTTACCTATTGGAAATGTCAAGACAGATAATGCGGATTAAGAGATAAGGGACAGCCTGAGGAGAAAAAAAAAAGAACGTTACATGGGAAAACAAAAAAAGATCACATATATATTCAAGAACAACAGTCTGAATTTATCAAAAAAAAAGAAAAAACGGCTTCTACATCATTCTATGAGAATAAATTCAGTATCTTCCTCTTGGATTGATTTCTATTACTGAGTCAGCAACTCACTGAGATTTAACAGCTGTCAATCACAGCCATAGTGATATTAAATAGTAGGTGAACACAGGCGTTACCGATAATATTAAGTTATGTGCTGTTTTATTTAGCGTCACAGACCCTTTCCAGTAAGCAGTCTGTTTAATCGTAATGGAAAGGAACCTTAAACAGTATTACTGGTAACACTCATGTTCATCCTACTATTAACAGTACTACTTAGTATTTCTAGGGGGTAAATCAAATAAGATTCAGGTGGAGCATGGTCTGGCTGACTGGACGTAGAATGTTGGTCTAAGCCTGGGATATTCCATTCTGCTAAGTGAGTGTTTCCACTTCCCATCGCTACATGTAATTTCAAGCTAGCAACTTACTAGCTTGAGTATTCCTGTGAATTTGCACGGAAGTCTGGACACCTAGGCCCAAATTTTCACAAACCAGGGGGAGGGTGCAGCAAGACGATGACAAAACACAGAAATGACTTTTTTTGATAATTGTGGATCTCCCTAAATTGTTTCATTTCCAATTATTTCAATGGGTATATTTGATAAAACTGGCTATTCATATTTGATAGACATTTGTGGTGCCCAATAAATGGCTCTGGGCTTTCATAAACCATGTCTTTTTCAAAGAAATGCATTCTTCCCCTTATGATTAGGAAATTAAATGATAAATGATGTGCAACCAGATCACACTATTATCACAATATAATCTGGTCTGGCTACACAACACTAGATAGTGATTAGCGGCCATTGGTGATAATTCAGTTTGAGATACTGTATGTCCATGTTGGCTTTAACCTCAGGTACTGTAAGGTGGTAGCTACTGCTCTATAGGGACCTCATATAATAAATGGGGCGAACCCCCTGATCAACACTCCATCATTCCTATGAACACAGCATGTCGCCTTTATTTCAAAATAAGAGCACTGAGTTCAAATAAGCAAATTAGTCGGATGAGAATAAACAGAAACGTGTTGGCCTGATAATAAGCCAGTCGGCCTTTGAGGAACTGGTTCATTGGTCCATGACGCTGTGTTTACTGCCTGTGTTGGCACCTGTAGAGATTCCCCACATGCCCTGTGCGCACAAGAATTTTCTTTTTTTTTTTTCAATTGCGAATGTATTTACTGTGACTCCAACATCACATAAATGTAGCATAAAAGCTGCCAGCGGATGATTCAGCTCTCCTGCCTGATGTAGTGCAGCTTCCTTTCTAGGTGGGAATGAGCAGGCGGGCAGATAACAGTCTCGTGGCAGATTTTGTATTTTAAATCATCTTAGGAACAGTGCACACTCCAGAGCCGAGTGAGGAGAAACCTCTGGGTGATTTTTTTAACAGTGACTTGACTTTTGAAGAGCAAGTAAAGAGGATTTTCACAGTTGGGAAGCAAAAAAAAAAAAAAAAACAGGATGTTTTTTTTTTCCTTTTCCTTCAATCTGTCTCGTTCCCTTTTTATTTCATCTGCAATTTCCGCCTCGTTTAGCCACTTCAAAATTTCAACCCATGGCTGCTGAACAGATTATCTACAATAAACTTTTACACACTAGTTAGCATATATTGATTTAGTAGTAAAAGGGAATTTCCAATTCCTCAATTGGTTATGTTATTTTCATATTTATATTGTTATCAGTCGTATAATGTTCAATGCTGCAGAATTGCATATATACAATATAGAACTGACAGTTCTATATTGAAGGTCTGGATAGACAGATTTGTCACACTGCAGAAAAATGTGTTATGCACCACTTAGCCAAGTTGGAATGATAAAAAAAAACTGTCAAGTATTCAAATTTAGTTAAAAATCATGAACAAATAATCAGTATGCTTTGTTCTGAAACACTGGAAGGTGTGTGTTTGCCAAAGGCTTAAACACAATCTGGCTCACACAGAACTCCCTTATGAAAATACACGATTTATGACAAGCAAATGGATTATGTTTTTAAGTAAAGCAAATTTAGAATCCATTGACTAATACTGCACCTATTTAATGGGTAAATATGGACTCATATCAGTAAAAATCTAACTTTACATACCAGTCGACACAGGATATAACACCAATCGTTTATTGTCAGTTATCGATATTGTATATTTTATATAAATGTTACTCGAGCCTGCTGAAAAGTCATCAGATACATCTGGGATTCACACATAATGTGATACTGTGTTTCTGGTATATTAAACTGATTTTATTATTTATATTTATTTTAATTTATTTATCTTAAAACATGTCTGTAGGAGATCTTCAATAGTTTCTTTTTCATTTTATTTAATCATGACCTCAAATTTTCTCTAAGATTAATTCTAATATTGTAGTTGCCAAACATCACAAAATATGTTGGTGATAGTTTATCCAAACCATAGTTGCCATGTGCAAATATTTCTGAAAAACAACTCATTTAAAAAAAAAAAAAAAAGATGTTTGGCATTGACATTTTGCAGAATTGTCCAAAATCAATATTCTGTCTCGCAATCAGGCTGTGTAAACACATTATGCAAGCTGTGACCTCTCTAATCAATCTAGTTGCTTTTTAACTTCAACTCACCAAAATGGAGGGAAAAAAAAACACATGATGTTAGCACAGGATATAGCAAGTTCACTATTTCTCCATGTTGATTTTCACTCTGTATTAAACTGAATGGGAAGCAGCCTGAAAACATTTTTTAGAATGTGATCTAAAACGTCCTGCCCTGGATAATACTAGTGCCATTACAGTAGCCATTCAAAATGTGCATGTTGAGACTGTCTGGCCTCTGGTATCACTGTTTCAATGCATATAAAATGTGTATATATACAGCATAGGTATGCACTAACAACATGAAAAAAACTGATCAGTTGATTGGCTGGGTAGCATCATGTGAGATTATTTACAACGCATGCAATTGGTCTGGGAGTCTCCTCCTCGGATTCTAAACGCTGCAAATGCTGGAAACTCTGCGCCGCGGTTGACATGGAAATGCTCCATCAATATTTGAAAATGATCAATAATTCACCGGCTATAATGAGCTCGCACTCGACCCTCGACATTGCACTTCCGCGGGTCTCCGGCAAGTACACCTGATGAGTGGGAACGAGACAGGATGAAAGGTTGTGGTGAAATGCGCAGCAAATACAGAGAGATAGAGATTGCATGCATTGTGTCTGTGGTTTTAGAACCAGCCACCAAGGGAACTACATAAATTGGCCTATGGCTATGATCTAGCATATTTATGTTTGTACTATTCATACATGTATGTATACATACAGTATATATATATATATATGCTCTGGCCCTTTTAAATAAATGAATTGTATAGAGAGATGAAGCATTGAATAATGTAAAATAAATAAATAATTTAATTTTTAAAAAAACAAATGGTCAGAATGGTTAGACAGGAAATTAAAAACAAGTTGCATAATGTTCCATGGTCTGACAAATGATGTCGGTGGTCCTGAAAACCCTTAACAGGCTCCACATCTGCCAATCCTACAAACACAACACATGTTAATCACCATATACCCGGCAGTATATGTCATTTAATGAAAAACTGGAAAGTTACTACTGCTTCTGCTTTTTTTTTTTTTTATAGGTTAATCCTTTTTCGACAGGCCTATGTAAAATTATTTATATTCAAGCTGGTTTTCTTATTAGCGAAGGCTACATCTGTGACTTGTTTCTTTGATTAAAAAGTTTAAATGAAAAAGAACAGCATGGCACAACCATGTGTGAAATTCATAATTCAGGACCCCAACTTTAAATTTATTTCCCATCATCTTTCAACCGCACTCTGCGGAGGTTTTTACACTGTCGACTTGCGTGGCTTAATTATTTCTTAATTTATTTTTCCAGTGAGGAGGGAAATTAGATTTACTCAGAAGGGCGGAAGAACGACTCATTTTTAATGCCAAAACTTGCCTTCTAATGCTATGCTTGCAGCTATTATGAAGCTTTTTTTTCACTGCGTAAGTTCCTTGGATACAATTACAACATGGTTGTCATCATCGCCATCATCGTGGTCAACATCCAGATATGTGCAGCCCATCAAGCTCGTGACAGATCAATGGGAATCTGAGTCTGTGAAATTCAAGTACAGTTTTACCACCGCCCACAGCAGTCTGGGATAAAAGAGGGCCGGCCAGACACTGATGGATATGGATTTTGAAAAGGATTCCTATCTCAAGGCCATTTTATGTCTCATTGCATACGCGTCATGCAAAAGACAAGTGGATGTTTCAATTGAAGCCGGATGATGTCTGATCAGGTTAAATGTAGCTCGCAGAGGAAATCCTTAAGTTTCAGGTGTGACAAGTGCCGTATGTTATCCTCTGGCAGGATTTTTCTGAATTTGCCAATTAAAATGCCCCGGTGGGTGCGCGTGTGCTGCCACGGCGGCACGGGTGAGTGTTTTCCAATTATCACGGAACGTTATGGCGTCAGAATTGGAAGGAGGACCGTATAATCTGTTTAGCATGATATTACAGCGAGAGCAACATGCTCAAATTATCTTTGTGTTTAATCATCTGGCAGCAAACAGTTAACCCACAGACAAACGCAAATAATGGGAACGCGTTCAATTAAGCCCGTCAAGCGTTGCAGCCCACCGGAAAAGGTTAAAGTTGGAGTGTGCGCTCTTCAAATGCTCCATTATAAATCTTTTTTTTTTTTTTCTCATGGAGGTGCTCTCTACTACAGAACAAACGCTTGCTATTGGACCAAAAGGCCCACACACACACACACACACACACACACATACTTCTCAGTCCACTTAAAAGGACCTGTTTTCATTGTCCATTTCGCTTTTCTTTTTTTAATGGTTTTATTTTAGCAGAAAACCAGGCCTCTGTGTGCTGTTTGTGGCTCTATAAAGGATGCTGTATCTAAAAAGTACATTTAAAGGTCTCGTAACATAGAAAGTAAGATTTAAATTACATTTGCAGGAAGGTGTAGGTGTTATATATAAATAAATACTGCCCCATGTTTCCCTATGCCCAATCTGCAGAGAAATGCAGCCTATACAGCCCCTATTCAGAAACTTTAAATGAGCCTCTAAAACTTTTTAAGTTGCTACTAGATCTGGGAGTAACTATTCTGATATTTACTTATAGAAAACACCCCGAAATATAATATATTTATTATATATTATATATTAGATTTACTCAAATTGAGTAATCGATTATCAAAATAGATGACAATTAATGTGATAATTGGTGATTAATTGATTTTTTGTTGCGGCACGCTGCCCAATTCACACCCATTGAAATCAAATGTAACTTTATAGCAAAAAGACAACATAAACACCATAATATGTACAATACCTAAAAAAAAAAAATATCATTTGAGTACATGATTCACTGTGCTGAGGCCGCAGCTCCACGTTTGAAAACCAATCCAATCCAGCTAAATCAACTTCAATATCATCTGCAAATATGATTTTACCCGTTTCTGTTCTGAACGGTTTGGGGGGGAGAAAACAGTACGACAGAAAAAAACGCTTTGTGCCGCAATTTTGTTTTGTTCCCAGCGAATTTCGAGAGGCTCAATGCCTCCCTTGTGTAATTCACGCCCGTACATGAGACATTAAGACACAACGAAGCGGGACCGGGTTCAAACGTGGCCCCCGTGCTGCAGAGAGGGAGGCTTGTCGCAGTGGGTTTTGTGTCCGTCCCATTCACGCCCATGCTAAGAAAAGTAATACTTCCTAGAGAGCTGCTGCTGCTGCTGATTCATCCGAGAAGATTCACTGGGCGCTGGTATTGATCTGTGACCCAGGCCTGTGCCCGAGAATATCATTCCCCCCCATCAGGCGACAGTCAGACGACACCAGGCCCGGCAGCACAGCACGCGCAACGACTTTGACGACTGGATCTCTCCAAGTATTAAAGTCAACTGCAATTTCAGCCGTAGAGCGAATGCAAAATATAGCATTCAGTCTTCTTAGTGTGGTGTGATGAAATGTTAATGTAAAGCTGTGTACAGGCAACATGGAAAGTACCATTTGTTGCATGAAAATTTGATTTATCACATTTAGCTATCACCTATCAAGCTGTCAAATGTAAAAGATCTACTCAAATGTATGTATGTATTGTTATTACAGAAATAAGTCACGATATAAACGTCAGATCATCTCAAAATGTCACTTCAGGTGGATTTTGTTTGACATTTTTTTGAGTTACATGAGAGGATTGATAGCGTATTTATTTCTGTCAGATAAACAGGAAGCTGGAGTTAGCTTTGCATAGCATGAAGACTCGAAGCAGGCAGAAGCCGCAATCGAAAAATAAAAAAATAAAAAAGAAAGAAAACTGCCCGCACCTTCTAAAGGTCAGTAATTATCACAGTAACAAACACATATCTCGTGTGTCTGACATTTTGACATCACCAGGAGGGACTTGCGACCAGCAGAGACTTGAGGAAGGATAGAATCCAGTGTGTTATTCGCCATGCCACAACATATCATTATTAAACTTGGGCTTTTGACCAGAGTCAACATGGATTCCCTTGTTTTTTTTACAGTTTTGTGCCAAGCTAAGCTGATTGTTTTTTCGCTCCAGCTCCTCAGCACATGACAGTGGTATTGGCCTTCTCATCTAAACCCTCAGCAAGAAAGTGTTACCTAAATTTGAAACTATTTTCATACTCTATGGCCGACATTGAAAAACAAAATGAATGTTTTAAACTTAATGGAGACAAGACGGTCATTTCTTATTTTTACGGCATCAAGGTGCGTTCGGCCTCACCTCAATAACTCCGAAAATGTGTTCTCCATTGGCCACGAAGGTTGTTTGAAATCAGGAACGTTTTTATTGTTCCTCATTTTTTTTATTGCTGAAATATGTACATCTGGCATTACTTTCTTGTTACTTCGACTGCATTATAATCACACAGCAATGCAAAACCATAGATTTCAATCCTTGAAAATCAAAATCCACAAAAATGAGTGGTTTACATGCTATTCTTGACTTCTGTCTCTAGACACAGTATATGTGATGATTTTAATAATTAAATAATAATTATACATTAGAATCATAATGACAATATAACATGGATTGCTATATTGGCATATATATATATATAAATTAAGTACGAAGCCTCTACGGAGCTAAAATATAACTGTAAATTTGAAACATGTAAAAAAGAAATCCTGTTATGGTTCAGAATGAAAATCAATTACCTCAAACGTGCATGTGCATGGCAATCAAAAGAGATAATAGGCTACTTAGTCTATATTTAGTGGAGATTTTCATTAAAAGCACATGCATGTACAGCGTGAGCACATTTCATAGAGACGTGCGATAGCTTCAGATGCTTTCTGTTATATTCCCTGGCAAATGATTATAAGCTAAATTTACCACACATCAAGATGGAAGTAACCAAGAACTATTTTTGCTGTGATTGCCTAACCAAGTATTGGAAGGAGAAAAAAAAGCAGATTTGCTTTTTCGGAGGCATTGCAGGTTTATTTGCTACCTTCTCTCCTGCATTGACAGCTCTGTAGAAAGTTGGACTGGAGGGAGAGTTGCAGGCGTGATCGGGCGCAGTGATACGCCGAGGGCAGGTTAACACCGTGAGTTAAGACTGGTTGAGAGGTGGTCTGTGCTATTTAGAGCGGAGCAATCAGTAAGATGCGCTTGACAGATGACTGACAGGCAGGTGCACAACATGCCAGTCACTCTGCTCCTGAGCAGAAACATGGCCATCAAAATCAAAAAAAAAAACAAGTGTAACAAGAGGAAAAAGATTATGTAGTACCTGTGTACTATGCACCTTCCTGAAAATTTTAACCGGAAAACCACATGTCAACATGTATTTACCCGATGGAAATGCTCGGGAGCATCAGAGATGTTGCAGTTCATTAATTTTTGAACCGAGCAAACTCTCAGACACAGGGAGAACTGAATTGTATCGATTAAAGAAATGCTTCGACATCAACAAGCTGTCAGTCAATTTAAGTGGAGAGACGGAATCAGGACTGAGGTAAAACTCTGGACTAACAAAGAGCACAGAGAATAAAGAGAACGTATGAGTACAAATTCTTGTGTGCAATAACAGACGATAAATTACAGTGGAAACCTGGCACTAGCACCAGGAACTACTGGGATCATCGTTTCCTTGGTGGTTCCATGCATCCCTGTAAGCAAAGCATTGACGAGCAAATGCTTTTTACATCTGCTTCCGAGTTGATATCTTTTCAGATTCCATTCATTATTGTGCAAGAGGCTGGCTTAAGCCTTATAAGTCTGGTATATAAAGACAAGGTTCACAGTGCAATGAATAGGCATAAAATAATTTCTATGTATATCAACTAAGTTTGTTTTCCTTTGAAAAACTCAACGTTTTTCCTCAATTTCCTTCATTAGAAAAAAAAAATAACTTCTGTGAAATATTGAGTATCTCCATGAATAAGTCAAAATTAAAACAACAAGTAGTCATCAACCATATGTACACTCAATGAAATGTTAAGGTGGTAAATGATAATTAATAATAGAATATCCCCATAGGTGTATAGAGGCTAATTTTCAGCAGTCATCATTCCAGTGTTCTAATGGTACATTATGTTTGCTAATTAGAAACTAAAGGATGATTAGAAAACCCTTGTGTAATTATGTGAAAATAGTTTAGCTACTTAGATGGAGCATTCTCTGACATCAGCAAATTTCAAAGGAGAATATAATGATTCCAAAAATAAAGCATTATTTCTTACCTTTCAATGTCTTGAATATGTGTTCTATTTATTTTGCAACTCATTTGATAAATAAAAATGTGACCCTTCATGGAAAACACAAATGATGTAAATTATAAGAAATTGGTTAAAAATGGAGATAGGAAACTACTGCTGTTAAAGGACGTATTTTGCATTCTTCCATAATGCAAGATAATACATATTAAACACATTACATCAAATAATGCGTTGTATACTGTACAGATTTGTGATGGCACAGTGCTGACCTCCCTATACAGTTTTCATCTTGGAAACATGTTACACTTTGCCTTCTTAAGAAAACCTGAAAATATGACAGAAGAAACATGAAAATTATTTAAATATAGTATTTATAATATAAGCATGTTTTATATCATCAATGGGTCAAATTAACACATATGATGAGGAAAATGTTGCTCAGTGCGAAAATCTCACAGAAAAGTATCAGAGCGGAACTCTGAGTTGATGAACCCAGACATGGGAAAAAATGTGTGTGGAGACGATGCATAATTATATCTAAAAAGGAAAAAAAATAAGATCACAATATTATTTTATTCTGGATTGTTCAACCTTATTAATGTGTTGAATCTGACTGTGTATAACTCCACAGCTGATATCACACTTTAAAGCATATTTTTTCAACTTTAATCTGACAAAACAGGAGGAGGCAGTAAGTGTAGATGACAAGTATAGTTAAAGATGTAAAAAAAAAAACATACAGATCAAAGACAAAGAGAAATGCTACAAGTTATTGTGTGTTTATAACCGATGATGAAAAGGCATCAAAGTTAAAATACAGGAGGCGTGAATATTTAGAAGTCGATTTGTACAACAACAAATTCAACAAATTATTAAATGTAAACACTGTCAGTTTCATGCTGATTGAACATAAAAAAAATTCCCTTTCAAAATATATTCTTCAGCTGCACCACGATCCTGCTCACTCACATATATTCACATGTAATTCCCAATATAATGGGAATGATGTTCCCTCAGTGTGACCATAGAAATCATTATTCATTGAGCCTCTGTGTCTTCACACGGATTCTATAAATTTAAAGGGGGATTTTACATTATGTGCAAATAAACATGTCAATGCAGGAACTGACAGCTCGTTTTTTTTTTCTTTGTTTTTTTACAGGGTCACAACCTCTGCTCCCAAAAGGGACATTTAGAGGTTTTAATGTGAGCTGAGGTGAAATAACACTGTATGAGATTTGACCCCAAAGTAGCAAACAAATATCCAGGATTTTGATTCTGACAGTAAACCAATAATGCCAATATACGTATTTTGATACAGACGGAATAAACGGGGAGGTGGAACAGCGGTCTGGCGCCGTGAGAGGGAAGAGACAAGAGCGGTGACATGGTGCGTCATGACTGCTCATGCCAGGACACGACGAGCGACATACAGAAAAATAAGAAAATACTACCATGCTTAGCAGAAAGCTGACAAAACAAGTTGTTCCTGATGAAAATATATCATGATTTCTCACAGATGTGGCACCAATCAGGTGTCACTACATGGTTTCGCTAAGAAAGCAATAAAATATAATCATAATATAATATGTATTATATTATAATAATAATCTACAAACCACAACAGGTGTTCATACTGTAATGTTCATAGGCCTAAACATGTCACTATAATAATTAAAACAATTACCGCCGTGGCTGATGTGGAAATAAATAGAACGAGTCAGGTGTTTGCTGTTTAACATCACAGCGTGTGCAGCCTGCAAATAACACGTTATACAGTGGGGAAAATAAGTATTGCTGATTTTGTTGGTTTTGCCACTAATTAGGACTCGATCAGTCTGTAATAATAATGGTAGGTGTAGTCTAACATGCTGAGATAGAATATCACAAAGAAAATCAAGGAATCATCTTTAAAGAATTTGTATTAATTTATTTGCATTTTAATGAGGAAAATTGGTATTTGATCCCCTAGTAACCATCAAGAGTTCTTGTGAATGCAGACAAGTTAGACTCCCCAAATTACGTTGTCACCTAAATCGAAGACACGTGATATCACAAATGACTTGAATAAAAGAAACCTGGCCACAGAGTCAATCAGTTTATCAGACTCTAAACTCTCTAACATGGTAAAGACTAAAGCTTTCTGTGGATTTAAGGGAGAAGATTGTAGACCTGCATAAGACCAGTATGAGCCACAAAACCATTAGCAAGAAGCTGGGTGCTAGGATGACAACTGTTGGTGCAATTGTGTGCAAGCACAAGACTCACAAAACAACACTCACATCACTTGACCTTGTCTGGGGCTCCAAACAAGATCTCACCTCATGGGGTTTTCTGGGATCAAGAGAATGGTAAGAAATAGACCTAATACAACAGGCAGAGTTAGTGGATGATCTTAAAGCAGCTGGGATCACAGTCACCAAGCAAACAGTTGGTAACGCTTTACACTGCATGGTCTAACATCTTGCAGAGCTCGCATTGTACCCCTGCTGAGAAAAGCACATGTGCAGGCCCCCTGATCTTTGCCATTGAACGACTGAATGACTTGGGGACTGACTGGGAGAAGGTGTTATGAGATGAGACCAAAATTGAGCTCTATGGCATCAATTCAACCCGTCCTGTCTGGAGGGAGAGACATGCTGCTTATGACCTTAAGAACACCACTGTCAAGCATGGAGGTGGTAACATTCTGCTTTGGCTTTTTTTTCTGCACAGGGCACAGGGCTACTTCACTTTATCAATGGGAGGTTGGACAGAACTGTGTACCGTCAAATCCTGAGTGAAAACCTCCTTCCCTCTGCCAGGAAGCCTAAAATAGGTCGTGGATGGGTCTTCCAGCAGGATAATGACCCAAAGCAAACAGCAAAGGCAACCAAAGAATGGCTGAAAAAGAAACTTATTAAGGTTTTTGTTGTGGCCCAGCCAAGTCTCTGGACCTGAATCCTACAGAAAATCTATGGAGAGAGATGAAGCTTAGAGTTGCCAAGTGAAAACCACAGAATATCGATGATTTAGAGGTCATTTGCAAAGAAGAATGGACCAAAATTCTTTCGTATATGTCTTATATACCTGGTCATCAACTACAAAAATGTCTGACCTCTGTGCTTTTGTTTAAAAGGGATTTGCCACAAGGTACTAAGTCCTTTTGGCAGGAGGGTTCAAATACTTATTCTCCTAATAAAAATGCAAATAAATGAATACAATTTCCCATAAAGTTGATTTCTTGATTTATATTGTGATATTCTGTCTCAGACTGATCGAGTCTTTATTAGTGGCCAAATCAACAAAATCAGATACTTATTTTCCCCACTGTACATTATCAGTATGCAAAGGTGATGAAAATAAAAATAAAAAATGAATAATCTTGTTAATGGTTGAAGTCCATTGTCTGCATTCTATCCACAATTTCCAACTTCCCTGACGCCAAATTCCTTTTCACATCCCTCAAACCCATCCAGAAATTCAACCACCAGGTTTGGTTAGTTAGTTAGTTTCCACCCAGGAATGGAACTATCTATGCTAACTAACTAACTATGCTATGGAACCCACTTCTCTGGGTCACTAACTATATAGAGTATATTAAGAAAAAACATGATACCTTACTCAGGGTTAACAGATTCAGAACTTTTACTAAATCCACTTTCTGTAAATGGGCCCAGGTCTGTGGATCATTACTGTCTTTCAGCTCCTTTGTTTGCTTTCAAAGTCACTGCTTTGGTTCAGTAATACTGCTCTTATCAATCAAGTTTTCAACCATAGAAGCCAATAAACAAGTGATAATGTACGGAAGATGGAAGTGTAAATAGGAAAACTGTTCACAAGCTGACTATACAACAGTGATCCATTCTAAAGGGATTATTTGGTATTTAGGACATCTAGCTCATCTAAATTATCATTTCTACATATTCTAGATCATGGAACTATTTGAAGAGTACAGTACAGCACTAGCAAACCTCCACCACTGTGTTACAAAAAAACACACTAACCATAAAATGCTGGAAAATGTCAATCACTGTTTTCCAAACTTGAAGATTTATCCTAAAATAATGTCTTGTCCAGACCAACAGTCCACAACCCAAAGATCATCAGTTTACTATGATCTAAAAAAAAATAGAAAATCATTAGATCTCAGAAGCTGGAACTGGACATTTGGACTAACCTTCAGATATATGAGCTGGATGTCAAAAATACTGAACTTTTTCTCAATTGATAGAGTTCAAACTGACCAAGACACAAAAAGCGTTTCCATTGCATTTTAAATAAAAGAACAGGAAGAAATTCGAAGAAAACGATATCTGACATTCTCCAAGCAATGACATCAGTTAATCAAAAGGACCTCTAGAATACAGGCCTTTATATATATATATATATATATATATATATATATATATATATATATATATATATATATATTCCATTACATAATTCAGGAATGGTGAGCAGGAAGAGAGAGGAGTCAGCTTCACAGAGCTGCCAGACATATAAACTGAGATGAAAGCTTGTTCTCCTGTCTTCCTCCTTAACTTCTAACATCTAAGGCACTCGAAAAGCTTCTCCCGGAGAGCATCAGATTGCCCTTCGGCATAAAACATGTAGCTGTTCATCAGCGCTGTCAGGACCGGCGCGCTTTGAGCTGCGGCTCAGCTCCACGCAACAGCACAACAACAACCCGCGGTTGTCATGGGGAGTTAGGCCTTCATATTCAGAGCAGATATATTTTTTTTTTATTTTATATTTTTTTTATTTTTCCACTGACAGCGCACGGAACACTCTCCAACCAATACTCAAAATAACAACAAAGGTGTGACAACGCTCGTCTCTTCGCCGGCTTTTCCCACATCTCTCAAATACCATTTGGGCTGATTGAGAGCTTAAAGAAAAGTTCAGTCGCTGCAAGAAAAAAGTTCCCGCTTACGGATGATAATCAGCCTTTCTGCTTAGAAAGATGAGACAATTTATTCCGGTTGCTCGCCAATTATTTCAGCAGAAACACCTCTATCAATGCTCCTTTCTTTTTTTTTTATTTGAGAAACTGCAAGACAACAGACAAGGTGACATTGGGGACAAATACACAAAGTGAACAACGATATGAAATATTATTTCCAAGTATCCTTATGTATGTATGTGTGTGTATAATAAAAAAACTGTAATTATTTTTTTTATTATGTTAAACCATTGGATATAGTTATACTGTAATTATAATTACATCCAATGGTATAATATAAAAAAAATAACCACAGAAATATATATTTAATATAAAAGTCATGTGTGACCCTAACTATGATATAATGTGACGTATGATATAGTCACATAACGCAAGTTATTACAATATTGATAACAACATATAATACATGTAATAAAGTAAGAGCCTGATGTAGTAAAATGTAATATAATGTACCATAACATAACACGACATGACATGAGTAATATAGTAAAAAAAAACACACACTGTGATAACATACAGTACATATCGCAACATGATATAACAGTACAATATATCATGATAATGACGCCTACAATAATTGACATTTTATATAGTGGAGGGGGCGAGGTCAGACAAGGGCAGCGGGGAGGTGGGCGATCAATGTCCTGTAATGACTGATTAGCACACTGGACGAATTCTGGGCATCAGATTCCCATGATGGGATGGCAGTATGGTAATGGATCAATTGTTACTTCATTTGGGATTATGCACATCTCGATGTCCTCGGAGGCCCGAAGTTATCTCACGACACTTTTCAAATAGAGAGCAGTTCTGCTCCATAACATTTCATAACATTTACAAAAAACCATAAAGTTTTACATCATCCCCACGAAAGGGTGCAATTGTAGAGTCGGCAAAGCACTGAAATGAAGCTAAGAGTCACCGCTGGGAGAAATGAATCCATATGGTCAAACTATCATGATATTTAGAAATATCTGAAACTGACATAAATGTAAAACCAAGTCATTTGTCATCACCTTCTATATATATATATATATACATGTAGGTTGGGATTTTCTTTCTATTTTAATAATAAAAAACCTTTATACTTTATTTTAAAACTGCATTTTGTGTTCAATTGTGTAATAAAAGAAAATAAAATCACATTTTGTAGTGTATAACATGACATGTCAACCTGTGCATGCCCTAACCCTGCATTATTAACCTCTCAACCACCTCTGGTCTACACAAGGTTTCCCACTTTCATGTATGTTGCAGGCTTAAATCACATATCAGTATGTCTCACAGAGCCATTCGTGAGGCACATACAATCCTTGTGATCGTTTTCATACAACATAGGGTTCAGCAACTACTATTTTTTTCCCCCCTCTCTCTCTTTCACAAGAAGAACTGAACCTCATAAAAACTAAATAAATAGGCCATGTCGATCCGAGGGCACGCATCCAGCAGCACGCAGCGGAATGTGTTTTGAGTTTTCGTGCAGACTGTGATCATTCTCCGCGTCGTGCATTATTCAGCTCCATGAAGAGGTCCCTGCCTTCCTGATATGCTTTGAACACGCAGCATTTTGTTTGCATCAGACCCAAGCAAATGTTTGAAGTGCCTCGGAGCACCATCAAAAACCAAGATGCCTAATCTGCTTTTTCAGGGCCGCGTTTAGGCTCAAGTGTTTGAGGTCTTAATAATAATAGAGACTGATCTTTGATGAGAGCAATACCATAATAGAGTCAGACTGTGCTTAAGTCTGTAGGGCGAGCTGCTCATAATAAATCCTCCTCACAGCACACCAATACAATAGGATACATTTACATGCAAATTGAAAGTGGGTGATGCCACATTGCCAGCAGGTATTAGGAAATAAGCGTTTGTTAATGAAATACCTTCTGCTTGCTGGCCACAGCGTTATATAAAGCTGCTCGCTATTCGGCACAAAGCGGGTCAATTCTTGTTTTAATGTTGCTTGCTCACCTTTGACAAATTTGTTTAAAGGAGCAGAGGAAGTCTGCTGTGGTTTTTTTCAGGAGGGGCAGAGAGGGCAGCAAACAAAAGTGGGGGCAAAGACGAAAGTTTAAACTGCAGAGAGGAGTGAGAACATGATACCTTACAAACCTAAAAGATGCAGGCCTGCAGCTAAAGACTACATCGACATTGTACCTGCCTGGAGCTTTTTTAACTCATTTTTTTCCATAAATACAGAAAAAAAATCTGTTATTCCCATTTGTTAATATTCTACTGCTATTCCTCAGATTCAGCCATAGTTAAAATCACTATTGCATCAACTTTTTCGCATGTTGTATATGTTGAAAAAAGTGCATCTGATTGTCATTAACTATTGATGATGGTTGTTATTTTCAGAGTAGTAGAAATCATTTTGCAGGTTTTCAGGTAAACTGATTAAATATGATTATCAAATATAAGGATACAGCATATTAATGGACTATAAGTATAATGTAAAGAACAGCTTCATTAAAGATGTCAAGTTCTACTGTTATTCCATGGGTTTATTGGGTCTAAAGTATGAGATGATATATATTTATAAAACACTGTTATTTATGTGAAAGTAACACTTTTTTTTCCTATACTTTACACTTTTTTTATGTGATTCGACATAATAACTCACCGTGTGTGTGTGTGTGTGTGATGGCAACCTCACATATCCCCCATTATTTTGGCACATAGGTTGTGTACATCCTAGACATGCGGCTCTTGAACAGCGGGGGGGAAGTTAAAAAAGAAAAAAGAAAAAAAAAATCTGCAGCAGACGCTGAAGCGACAAAACAAGTGGCAAAAAAAGCTGTTGGATAGCAAAAAACTAATCAGCAATGGTGACACTGCTCGGAAGTTGTAAAGCGAGATAATTCGGTGTCAGGAGACAGGAAAGTCACATCGCAGCTGTTTGTCAATACACCCATTTCCATGAATAACAAATAGCTTAAGTTTTTTTTTGTTCTTATCCAACTTGTAAGTTGTCATACTGAAAAAAAACTTTGAAAACAGTCATTATCAGTCACTATATTTGATTTGGTAACTGAAAAGTATTCATGCTTCAGCAATAATCAGTGTATTAGTAATAATCTGTGTGCATTTAAAAAAATGACTATAATGTTATAGCTGATGGCGTTGGATTAATTAACTACTTTACTTTAGTGCTTCTCAACCTAAGGGTCGGGACCCTGCAAAGGGTCACCAGATAAATCTGAGTGGCCGTGAGATGAATAATGGGAGAGGAAAGAAGAAGGAAATAAACTTTTATAATTTTGGGGTGAAACAGTGGATCATTTGCACCTTTAGATCGCAAAACTCACTATTTGAGAGAGCTGTTAACAAGAGACAGACATGTGAAATGTGAGCCAACTACACACTTATTTTTGTTAGGTGACAAGAGACAAAAAAAAAAAAAAAAGTCAAAACCACTGGTTTCATCATTAAAGATGAAGTGGAGTGCAAATATAAAGTAGCATCAAATAGAAATTCTCAAGTAAAGTACATGTAGGCCGAACCTGACAAAATATTTCTTAAGTACAATACTTAGGTAAATGTATTTAAGGTACTTTCCACCACTGCAAATGAAGTGAAGGTTTTCACATGAATACTAAATTTGATTAATTAACTCAAAACACTTTGTTGACGTTGAGGAGAGATTTTGCAATATCCAAGAAAAGAAGTGAATACTGCAAAAATCCAAGTGTGACCTAAAGTGCGAGGTGATTAAAGCAGTCAAAACCTAACAACAAATTTCTGTGATTATTCAACCATCCACCTCTGCCTCTACTCGGTGTTTAATAAACACTATACGGACGTCATATTTTCCTGGATAGGAGAAAATGATGCAATGATCGTAATCCAGCAATTTTCGTATCCCACTTGGCAGCGAATTATGAATATGTATAAACATACTACAGGGCTGCATTATTGTGTGACTGGATGCAGGAACAGAGTCATCCTGTGCGAACATAAGTGATTCATATATTTTGAACGGCACCTGCTAGTAAGACTGATTCAGACAGCGAGCAGCCGAGAGACGGTTTGTCTCTCACTCGAGTATTTAGAGAAAAGCTCATTTGCAGGTTCCTCAATGTTTGAATGATAAGTGGGGGACCGTACGAAACAAATATCAACCGCTCGGTGCCAAGTCCAACACTTTTTTTTTTTTTGCTTATCGAGCTAATTAACCTATCTGGAACTCTATATCGGCAACCATCTGTTGATGCACCGTCTGCGCCATTACTGTCTCCACCCACGTCTCAGCAGACATGCCACCCATCAATCACAATCTGTCGCGTGCACCCTCTCCCGTGATTAAGGCCTTCTGCGCCATCGTGGCGTAATTATTAATGGGAGGACGCGCAAAGGATATATGGCCGGACGAAGAGATGACATCTGCTGCATTTCGGGTGGAAGAGAAAAAACGGTAAATACGAGTCTTCCTGAATGAGAAGAACGGGAATGTCACTGCGAAGCTGATGAAATGTGCAAAAACACATCAAACAATGTTCAGCTCTGTGTTCTTTCTCCATGATTAATGCTACAAGAAAAACATGGATAAGCCCAAAAGATGATTGTTGTTTTATTTATTTACATATTGCTTTTTTTATAGACATTTTTTTGTCATTATTATGAAGTTATTATGATTGCATTTAGATGTTAACTTTCACCTTCACTATGCAATTCTGTCTGCCGCCCAACGGGTCCTCCCAGGAAAATAAATTCTGTATTCACAGTACAAGATTACAATAAATAACTCCTAAAGGCCTTTTCTACTCATGTTTACTTCTAGTATTAGCTTTTTTAAAGGAACACTGACTTCTTCAGGAAACAATCACTTGACCTGACAATTACAGAAAACAGAGTAGGTATGTTGTGCTTTTTTTGGCTTTTGGTGAGGAGGCCATTTTTAAAAGGTCACCAAAAGCACCAAATATGGTGCTTGTACCATCGAGTGAAGGATTCTAATGGAATCTTGACTTAATCTGCCCCACTATATGATCGGACAGATCAGTTAACGTAAGTACCAAAGGCACATTCTGGTACTTGGTGCTTCCACGTCCTGTGTGTTTTGACCGTTAGTCACATTTCCAGTATCAGGAGACCAGTTTCTTGTACGGTAGATGCCTCTGAGCATGAGTGGAAACGTGGTTACAACCTGTTTACTTTGTATCTTGGGAAACAGGCTCCAGGTTTTTGATGTCTACATCTGAGCCGTTTGTGTTTAATATTAGCAGCAGGTGAAACAACAGCGACACTTTTATAATGTAGAAAACAAATACAGAGACTGGAAGAAAACACTCTAATGCATCCCATTCACTATCATGACACTGCATAGTTCAGGCAGAGCAGATGTACTTCACTGTAATTTAATTTAGGCCTCACAATAACTGGTTCATTCACCAGCTGTGTGTTTATCTGCTGACTATTAACATCCAATCATGCAAGTGTGCACTATGTCCATTATAATAACTTATCAATATCGCGTGCAATGAAAATAAATACTCAGGCTGTTTTTTTTTTATTATTAATAGCAACATTTCACTCATAAACATGAGCCTTCACAGTCAGAGCAATTTAAGAGGTGAAATGGTTGCATTCCCACTTACGTAATAAAATAGTATCTCCAGCGTGTCTTCTGAAACAAAACAGAGGTAAATATAATATTATTAAAAAACACCTTGGAACAACGGAACCACCCAGATGGTTCTGATCATCCATGGTTTGTTGTAGAATAATTTAACTGTAGTTTTTGTTCAGACAGAATTTATTCCAAACTGCATCAGACAGTAGATGTCTATAAAACATGAGATAACTTATTTACATTCAAATTCACTAATGTTCAAAACAAACCAATTACTTTTATATGTGTTGCATTTTATATAATATATAACATTAGATTTTCATATTTAATATATATCATGGACTTTCATATAACCTTGATAATTAAATAATAATAATAGCAATAGCAGTACTAATAGATAGTTGAAGTAAAAGCTACACACACATGGTTTACACATAATTATGATAGAAGCAGAAATACCATTTGGGAATGCAATATTATAATGAATTATTTTGCAATGAAAAGAATTTCAAAAATATTCATATCATCTAGTATCATAGCTACATGTCACAAACCAACCTGCAAACTTGGGAATTGGTCAAAGTTTTAGAGAGTTATCTCTGTTCAGACCTCTCACTTTATCACAGTTAGAGAACAAGAGCTGGAGCTGAAACGATGTATTACGGCTCTATTGATGGATGTCGGCATGTGTCCCTATCCACGCGCTGCAGGGTGGCCGCTGATTGGCCTGCCTGACCTTACCAAGACTGTTTGCATACTTAGACCTCAGCAAGACGGTTGCATGGTCTCCTTTCCCGAATTGTGGGTAGTGATTTCATTCCGTAAGCGTTCCTGAATGGTGCGTAACAGTGATCCGGAGTGTTTACTCCCTTTGTAGCACAGGCAATATGTTGATGGAATTGAAGCATAACCCTCTTCAGGTCCGCCTGACTAAAGTCTGCAGCATCAAGATTACCAGTTCGTGTCTTTGCAGAGCTCTGACAAGTCAGCCCCTGTACTCGCCTGTGGTGGGATGCATCCCGCCGTGCTAATGATTGATGTGAAATCCCTCTGTACACAGCGCGGCCTGCTTTCGGTTGTCAATAACCTCCAGATCAGGTGAGCAGGAACAGGATAGAAGTCTACTTTTTACATGGATCAGATGTGCATTTATGTCCCATCACAGGTGAATGTCGACTAATTAGATTTCAAGTGATATCACATATTGTAAAACCTCCTCTAACAGTAAGAGTGATTTGAGAGTTTGACACGCTGTAATTTTTTTTTTTCCCGTAAACAAGTTGAGGGTTTTGAAATATGCGAACAGAACACCTTGGAATTGCGTTGGAAGCTCAGCTCCTGCCCCCACTGAGCTCAGCATGTAGCGTTTCCCCTGCTTTCACCTGCCCAGACATATGCCGAGGAAGCTGGAGACGGACGCTCAGACGTACGTGAGTCGTTTTCGTCTGCTGAGCATCTGTTTCTGTGTCTGGTGTCTCTTTTTTATTGCCGATTGAACAGCACGCCGACTCGCTGGAATCTCTGTGCTGCGTCGCCACTTTGGATATTTCATGTATTTGCAGCCATGCTGAGGGGGGGCTGGATTGTCCTTATGATGTCCCTATACACACACACACACACACACACACACAAAAAAAAACTGTCAAACACCCCTCTCTGGTGTATCTGCACTTTGCATGCAGCAGAGAGAACGGTAACCAACAGGACATGGACCAGAAAAAGCAAAAGGTATGAAATATTCACCACTGTGTATCCACAGCGGAGTCCCTCACAGCCTGTTTATGCTCGTGTGTGAGGAGCATTACCAGTTCCCTGGGAAACTTGTGACACGTCCCATAGGATCCAGATAAACCCCCCCCCCCCATCAAATAGCTTGTACCTCCGCTTTTTAAATGAGACCGTTGTCCCGCTGATTATATTAATCTACAGGGCTCAGCATGAGGTGCGAATAGATTCACGGGGAGCGGGCAGGCGATGCGCGGCTTGTTGCTTCCCGTGTTTTCCTGGGGTTTATTCCAGTCCACAGATGCACTTGATGACAGATGGTAGTTATCAGGCAGATTGTGAGTGCCCTCTCCACGAGGGTCAAGGTAAGAGCAAATCATACTCATCCGAAAGAGTCACGGAAAAACATTGGCCGGAGGCTATTTCTCATGTTATTTTTTTGTTTTTTTGTTTTCTTCCGCTGTGATTCCACATATTTACGCTTGAGTAAATTTACATACACCGAAAAGGCATCAAATCCCTTCCGGCTCTGCAGCACAGGTGGTGTTACGAAGGCGACTCTGACCCTTCACCTCCAGCAGAATTTTCTTTTATTCAGGGATATGCAGCAGCGCAGGATTTGTATAAGTCAGTGCCGAATATGCTCGGCTAACGTCAAAGGAGATTCATTAAAGAAGTACAAAAGACAAAGTGTTAAAGAAACACACTTTATATATAAATAACAAGTTATAAAAAAGGTTTATATACAGTTAAAAGGTGATTAAAATGCTAAATTTAAACGAATCAAGAGTTTTCTAGGGTGTTTTTTTTCAGATATGGCGAGATTAAAACTGAATGCTGCTTCCTTACGTTTAGTTTTGACTCTGGGGACAGAAAGCTGACCTTAAGAGGTCCAGATGGTTCGTGAGGGATCAGCAGATCGGAAATATACACTGGCCCTAAGCCATTCAGTGCTTTTATGAACCAATAACACTAATACAAAGTCAATTCGTCCGGTCAGGAATCCAGACTTCAGAAATGGAGCGAAGTGACCCACTTTCTTGGTCTGTAACAGCCGATCGACCCGTAAAGACAGACACAGTCGTCATGTCTCCTGGAGATAAATGCGTGGAATGCGGTGACATGAGTCCCTTAATCCTTGAAATATTCATCGGGTCATAGTAGGCTGACTCAATGGTTTCAATGTGGCTGCTGAGATTCGGGTCTGAGTCCAAGATGACACCAAGACTTCTGGCATGGTTTGGTATTTAGGATTTTTTTTCACATTGCAGAAGCACTGGCTTTTAAAGGGACCATATTATTGAGTATTCTCCGTGCTTGTGTGTAAATGTTTGTCTCTATAGCAGGGCTGACCAATCCTGGTCCTGGAGAGCTACCATCCTGCATCTCCCTACTCTAACGAACATGATTCCAATTATCAACTCATTATCAAGTAGTTGAAGCTTGTCAAGGTCTTGTAGGTGTGGTAGCTTTGCTGAAACCTGAACACAAGCCATTCAGTAATGTCACAACAGGGGTGTAACGTCATAGTAACCACCCCTGGATCCATGAAGCCTTCAACAGTGCTTGAACTTGACTTTGGGATGTCACATTTCCAACAGCATCAGGCCTATGACAATAGAGTAGAGGGAGGGGGAACGGGATTTTTTCAAAGTTAGTGTATAGGAAGGCTGACTGCAATGCATTACTTCAATTTTATCTTTGTTTATTTGAAGGGAAGTTCTGGCACATCCCCTTCGTTGATTTGCTCAATGCACTTGCTCAGCGCTTGTATGGGATTATAGTGTACCCCTGGGGATATGGTTATTTTACTCTTGACTTGTTAAGGCCTGAGTCCATTGACCTTAAAAACGATGTCCGCTGTCCCAGGAAAAAAAAAGCTGGGATTGTCAATAAAGTGCCCCCGAACGCGCGGTACGTTCCGTTGAAAGCCGCGCGTTCGGTGCCAACAATCTGCTGAGTCTCTCGGCTCCTCTTTTGACGGATGGTAGCGGGGCCACTGATGAACACCTCAGCATTCAAAGAGCTGACAGATCAATAAAGTCTTGTTTCAGTACTTCACAACATCGTGGGTCCCTTATGTGCACTATGGTGTTTTTCACAGTTGGATGTGCAGTGACGATACGCAGGAGTCTGTTGTGTCGTAACATATCCGTGGGAAAGAAGAGCGTCTTGGTGTTTTTGCTACACATGCTTCTTCCAGAGATCATCCCCTTCAGATCAAGGTTGAACTGTTAACTTTAGGTCAGAGGTCAAAGGTTATGGGTTCCCCTATCAGAGCAGATGATTACAGGGTTTCATTTGTTCCTGCTGATATTATAATGTTGGTTAGTGGTCTATAATATTGTTAGCTGTCTACACAAACTGCTACTGTTTCCCTTTGTGTTTTGATTTTAGCCTTGTGTCAGAATGTGCCCGGTGTGTGCTGTTGCACATAACAGCAGCTAGTTGGTTTGTGTATGTTTTATCTGTACTGGACCTTCTGTCTGTGAATCAGTTTCCTGATAGGGACAATAAAGACCACTTTGAAAATTTGAACACAATCAGAGTTTGCTGCCCAGGTATTAATTCAATTCAATTTATTTGTAAGGCCCATAATCACTAATCATAGATTTGCCCCAACGGGCCTTACAGCAACACAACATCCCCTGTCCTTAGACCCTCACACTGTACAAGGTAAAACTCCCAAAAAACCCATTTAATGGGGAAAAAAATGGAATAAGAGAAGAGGGATCTCTCTTCCAAGACGAACAGGCATGCAATAGATGTATTGCAGGTGGAAACTATTCAGGAAAAGTTGGAAATTACATCAAACAGAAGAATAACAGAAATGTAATAATTTTTGGTGTATGTTGACGATGTGGATCCATCACAGCTAGTTTTTGACAAGTGATCCAGCTCATCAGACAGGAGGACAGAGTCTGCTGTTCAGTTGAACAATTGGAGTCTAGATCTCCATTTTACAGCTGTCTTATACCTTTTTTATATCTACAACAAGTATCTGGGAGCATCTGACAGGAATCCTGCAGGCTGTCTTGCCCATGTTAACTTTGTTAAAATTTGAAATTCCACATGAGAAGGCAACAGAGAGAATATTTTCCAATGCCTACATTGTACAAAAGGTAGGGATAGGACTCCAATAAGACCTCAAACATGTTTTCTAAGAGCAGAGAGACACATTTTATGCCTTCAGGAACCTTGAAAAAGAAAGAAAGAAACATTACTTTTACTGTAATGTTTTAGCATCAAAGTATTGATTCTCCTTGATGCTGCAGATTAAACAAAATGTCGGAAAGGCCCGACTCTTAGAAAGTTGGAGAGGTCTTTAACTCTCCAGGGAAGTTGGTTTGAAAGCGTAAATAAGGGCTAATTCAGCCAAGCTTTGATGGGATCCCCCTCCGTATCTGCCCGACATTCACCACGTCCGCACTGGAACACACACACACTCTCGTCCTTTCCCAGCTGTCACCGCTGCCCTCCTCCCGAGGGGTAATTGTGCCGTCGAATCACTACCACGCTCCCTTATCAATCGGCCACCAACCTCCCGCAAGCCAACGGTTCAGAAACCTTTCACATAAAACAAAGTGAAATCCAATAAGAAACAGGACAACAAAGATGAATCTTCTGTCGGACTTGTCTGTTCAAAATGATTTTGGATATAAATTCTCTGTACAGGGGCCTCAGTGTTTTTTCTTGTAAATTTCTGCTGGGGAAACTGCAAGTTACAAGGCCAGTATTTCTTACACGGCCCTGTCTCTGTCACGCCGGCAGAAATTAAAGTACCCCCGTGGCCCGATGTTGCCAACTTAGCATCTTTGTCGCTAGATTTAGACACTTTTTTTTTTAAAGCAGCTATGGACATATCTAGACCTTTTGAAAAGACCTTAACTCGTCTCCTTGACGCG
Source organism: Eupleurogrammus muticus (assembly GCA_036785175.1). NCBI lineage: Eukaryota > Metazoa > Chordata > Actinopteri > Scombriformes > Trichiuridae > Eupleurogrammus > Eupleurogrammus muticus. Next base: position 7,298,184 of record JAYKQN010000005.1, read on the forward strand.
AGTCGCCAGTATTTCTCAGTGAATGAGAGCTAACGTGGCAGTGCCTGTGTTCAGCGGGGCAGAGTAGCAGCGGCGGCACGTTCAGTCACCCAATAATCAGCCAGACAGAGACATGAATGAACTGTCAATGTGTAATGACCAATCACTGCTTTCCCATACTGTGTGGAGACCCTTGTCGTTCCGGGTCAAGGTGGTCTCCATGGTGACGCTCCCTGTGACCAAATGCTGTGACCCCTCACAGCATTAGGCGGTGTTCTCCCCAATGTCTATGCTGTGTTTGAGTGTGTGAATGTCTGTGTTGCATTTGCATGTATTTAGATTCATATGAATTAGGTTTGATAAGTAATTATTCCATTTTCTGAACACACTTATTTCTCAATAGGGTCGGGGGGGGGGGTCTGCTGGATCCAACCCCAGCACATGCCAGTCAATGACGGGGCAGGTTGCCAGTCAATGATGGGGCACACATGGTAACTCGTGTCTCAAATTAAACTAAACATGTTTTTGGGCTGTGGGCAGATGCTGGAGAACATGCAAACTCCACACAGAAAGATCCCAGCCCAAGGACTTGAACCTGCGACCTTCTTGCTATGAGGCCACAGTGATACCCACTGCACCACATTGCCCCCTGAGTTGATAATTTTCATTCTAAATAATTTAAATTTGCTTCTGTTGCAGCATGAAAACACTTTTTTACTCTATTTGTTGTATGTATATATACATATATGTAATTACATCATGATAATAAATACTGATACTACATTGGCTTTTTCTCCAGTATTCTGTTGTACGGCTTTGAATTTTTTTTTCCTGCTTGGGACCATAATGTAATACAATATGACAGGTGTGAAAAAAATACAAAGTGCATGAACAAAGTGCATGAACAAAAGCAGCTGTTGACATTTGGTTCTGCTGCATGAAACCCACGCCGGAAATACACAAATGATACGAAATAAAAACACACAAACTTCCGAAACAAATGTGAAACGCTGCAAATCCAGTAAACATAATGGAAGTGCTCTAAGTGCCCTTTTTAGCCCTTAGCCAACATTTTTTATAGTATTAGAAAGGCTAGGGGCTATATATATACATATATATATATATATATATATATATATATATATATATATATATATATATATATATATATATATATATATATATATATATATATATACATCGTTGCTTCTATCTCTCTAATTGAAGCACATCCTGCCCCTGGTCTGAATCAAAGCTCAACAACCACCAGGTGATGCAAGGTCAGCAGTAAGAATCGTCAGCCACCGTACTTTTCACCTTTCTTCCGAGGTTAAATTTGTTTTTGTTTTTTTATGCAGTACAGTAATCAGTAAGGAAACAGTCAGGAAAGGATGGCGTGAGTCACAGCCTTGAAGCTACGTTGGAGACTGACTGGACCGAGAGCAGCAGTTGGAGTGCATAGAAGCAGAAACCCCCTTCCAGAATCACCTTTTTTATTCTTCTTCCTTCTTTTTCAAATGAATTCAGTCCATCCAGTCAAGTGCAGTACTACAGATGATATTACAGGCAATTATAGGGTAAGCACATATAACTGTACATTGATATATTACATAGCCTGAAATTAACCTCTTTTGTGTTAATATACATGTTTAATTTTAATGAACTACATGCACCTATAGTCATATTTCCTTCTAAACATTTACAGAGAAGATATTTCTAGTATTTGTTTAACCCTTTCTCTGTTCAGGGTAACACTTGTAACAGCACAGTAACGTCAGTGTCAAACAAATAATCTTTAACAGCACATTAAGTTGCACATTAGCCCGCTGTGCTCCTTCCTCCTGTTCATGCCGACAAATAAAAGGTCCCCTTCAAATGTGCTTTCAAAGTGAGTGATGGGGAACAAGAGTCATTTCGTGCAAACGTGCCTTTACAGGTTCGTCTGAAGCTCATGTGAGGCTCCTGCGTTTCTAATTTAATGACTGGATTTATATTTAATTCGAGCATATTCACACTCACACGTTGCAGTCTGTTTTCACCGGTTACGGATTCAGTTGTTATTCATTTAATCAGGAAATTCCTTACTATGGAGACCAAGGTGTTTGAGACCAGGGGTCCAGAATCAGCTCACTGAAAGGTCCAATCCACTAAATGAATGTACAAAGGGTGACAAAAAAAAAATGGACCAGTGAGCAGTACAGGGGATTTAAAATTTTACAAAATTGCATTTTTAATTTGTAAATGATTTGTAAGACAAGAGATAACTTCATCTGCTTCTTAAAAAAAGTAAAAAATTGTTCAGTGTGTAAATGTTCTGAATGAATATAGAATAAATGAGACATTGTTGAAATTCAATGTCATCTCTCCAGTTGTGTACATTGAAGGTTAATTAATAGTGTAAACATTTATGGTGTATTTCTTTGCATAAAAAGGAAGGGCCAAACATGTAGGTGTTTTTATTTATGCCTAATTTTTTACTGGCGCGGACCACTTGGGATCAAATTAAGCTGTATGTGGCCCATTATCTAAATAGAGATTGACATCCCTGTTACTGGACTGAGGGTGTAAGGTTGGACAGCACAAAAAATTATCATTTTATTTTCTCCATGTTTTCCACTGTCAGGAGGGGGTGTTTTTTGAAAACGTGTTATCTATGAACCTGCAGACTGAACGTCACAGCTAAACAACTTTCACAGTTAATGAGTTGCCCTCGCCTCTTGTTCCTAGCCAAATTTCCTGACATTAAGAAAGCTAATTCTCAGACACATCTGCCCTCAATTTCAAACTAGCCCGAAATCCTCTTAATACATTACGCCCCATCAATCAGCACACGCAAAAAAAAAAAAAGCCAGGGAGGGAGGAAGCAAACTCAATATCCATGACTAAGCTTATTTGCCCTTATTTGTCAGCAGAGCACCGTAGAGGGGATGTCGAGATGCACTTTGCCACCACATTACATCTCATCCACAACAGCGGACAAGGCTAATGAAATAGGATATGGAGAGTTCCCCCTCAAACAGCCCTGGCTCTGACAATTGCCATATGGGACCTTTGAAAAAAACGAAAATGCATCTTGGATAGTCCAGAGGGGCTGTCATTTCACTTCGGTTTAATTTTCAGTGTCGTGGAGGTAACCCATAGCCAATTAGTCCAGCGGTCATCGGTGGAAGAGGAGAGGGGCTGTGGTCAGCGCCGGGCCTCAGATGGCTGACCTTGGGAGCAGCAGACCTTGCCTGCATGCATCTGGGACTACAGAGGCAGTGGAGCTTAAAAGCACCTCCTGCCTCAAATTAGATGGGAAGCATTAGATTACACCAGTGTGCGGAATACAGATCTCTTCTGCCCCCTACTGGCCAGGCGAGTGAATAATTCCACCACTTTTCAAATCCTTTCCCAGAGAGCAGCAGCAAGGAGCACGAGGTGAGGATCGAACGGTGCTCCGGCGGTATAAAAAGACAGGACCCTGGAGGAGGCCGAGTTTTACGAAATAAAAAAGGAACAGGCTCAGATTGACGGTGTGAAATCACAGCCGAGCAGCCCCCCCCCTCTTACCCCCACCTCACCGGACCACAATCCTGATCCAAGCTTTCGAATCGCACGAGGACAAATATAAAGTCTTTCAAAGTCACAGCGAGAATCCGTGGAAGTTGGATGAAAAAAAAAAAAAAAAGGCGCTTTGAAAACTGTTCTTGACTTTCAAAAAAAGTAGGCCACTCCTGATCAGGAAATTGCATAAAGGATGCGGCGCGGCCTCTTTAATTCATAACCTCTGTAATGAGCTTATGAATTATGAGTTTTCCAGGGGAAATAATGGATTTGTATGCCGAAGGAGCAGCCCGAAATGACAGCCGCTATAAATGAAAAAAACGACTCGCCGCGGCTGCAGTCAGCCATAATGGAAATGTCAGGTCATTTCTTTTGCCTCTGATGTAAAGGTTCTTAACTGCGCCACGTTAAATGTAATCCATTTTGCATGTGGACATACTGTAATTATAATCAAAACAAAATAATCAGGAAATTCCACCACAGCCTGCCATTATTGTGTTCTCACTCTGGCCATTATCCAGTCAGCTCGAGGACAAATGTGTAGGCCGAGCTTTTGAAAGGCCCATGTTAATTGTCAAAGCACTCACCATGAAATCATGCAATATGCTTCCCGCAGAAGCTAAATGCAAAGTCATATATAAATTGAACGCGCAACAAACACTCACGCAGCACATGAACGGGCGATTGTTGCATATTAGACATATTTTTTTCAATTAAACACCAGGTTTATTGTTTCTACTCCAGACAGCTGGTTAAATGGTGGTGTAGTCCTAAAAAAACAGTGGCTAGCTACCGCACCACTCAGGGCAATTTCAGAAATCAAATCAATTTAATCCATTTTGAGAACAACAGTAATCACTAATGCTAACAATAATCACGCTAATATACATCTGATCACATCCGGTAGCACAGGATCATTTTTGGTAGCTGAAAGTGGATGCAAGGGAAGTCGTGCGATGTTTTTATTTCCTAGAAATATGAGAAATATTTGATGGCTTCTTTTGATAATTAGCACACCCAGGCACTTGAAAGCTAGATTCAGGTTAGCGCAAATAATGTCATTGCGAGCATATGTTTTCTGCTTGACTTAACCTTTGACCCCTAACCCTTAATCCCTAAACTTTAAAATTGTATACGTATCTATAAACATATAGGAACTCATTTTCGTAACAGGATAACAGGGTAGAGATTCTCAGTTATTATTATAATATGATCAAAAATGTGATCTTCTAGTGGCCTTCAGGAGGCTCAAATGATCCCACTTTTATAAATTTGGAATGGAATGCAAAAAAACTAAAGTGTCTGAACAATTCGAATCATTATACTTCATGGTGAAATATTGCACTGGAGAATGGGGACAGGACACTTAGTGTTTACTGATGCATGTCGTTTTTATTTTAAGGTTTTACATCATCTACCATCAAATTGCAATGAAGGCAAAGTGCAGGAAACCTAATTGGAACAATCATATAACGCCATGTAATTGAACTCTTGCCAAAAGGGGTGAATGCATTTGTGACGCCGCCATCATTATTTTATTTTTTTTACCCAAACCGTTAACGTTATCATCCAGCCCTCATTAAAGGCAAAACTCCCCTTACGAAAATTAACCATGGCTTTACCATGGGAAATACCGTGGTTTTACCATGGTTTTTTGGGTCATGGTTTACCATGGTTTTTTTGTGGTAACCATGGTTATACTATGGTTTTTATGTAGTAACCATGGTTCTACCATGGTTTTTGGAAGTACCATGAACCAACCATAGTAATACTATGGTATCCAAAAACCATGGTAGAACCATGGTTACTACATAAAAACCATAGTATAACCATGGTTACCACAAAAAAACCATGGTTAACCATGGTTACCCAAAAAACCATGGTAAAACCACGGTATTTCCCATGGTAAAGCCATGGTTAATTTTCGTAAGGGTCCTCCATATGTTTTAATCAGCCCATTCAATTACTATCACAAAGTTGTCCCCCTGAGGTGCATCTAAGACAGGTTGGCCCATGTGAGGTGACAGTACAGAGAAATACAAATCGGGATATAACTCGATGGGTGTCAGGGCTGAATGGAAAAGTGAACAACACAAACATAAGTAGAGTGACAGTACTGAAATATTACCAGTACAGTACTGATAGAAATGGACATATTTCATGTCAAATTTCTTTCCTCTGTATGTTTTATCTTTACTTTCACTTTATATTCTAATATCGAACAGAAATGGTGTTTTTTGTCCACACTGTAATGTATTGCAATGTGTTTTTCTACATTTTGTTTAACAGACAATACATATGGAACATTGAGCATATCATGTCAGCTAATTTTGATGTGTTATATTTGGCAATATATGTCATCTGTTTAATGAACAGACATATATTATGATCCTATAGTTTTATTTGAACTATATATGCTCATGTCTAACAGAAATTGTTTGTGTGTACTTTGTAATAGATTGTATTTTTCTATGATGTTTACCAAACAATACCAATGTAATAGATACTAGATAACAGAAACACTTACACAGTGGAAATTTCTTATTACCCTGTTTAGTACAGTATGACAAGACTACAAACTTTTATTGGAATAGTAGTGGAGTGTACAGTAGTTATTGACTTACATGAAACCTTTAGATAAATATGTTATAATAGACGTCCCCACATTTCATTTCCCATGAATACACACTAATATCCTAATAGAAGCAAGCAAACGCTTCCCCCTATGTGGTTCATGCCATTACAGTGAAACCGGCAGCTTGTCAGAGATTATCGAGCTATGATCAAGAGCTCTCTTGCAAAGAGAAAGAGTGGATTCGAACTGCGCGCAATCACAGTGTCGCTGACCGCGGTGATGAGGAAATAAGTGCACGAATGGACAATCTATGTCTCCCAATCAACCCAAAGTAGAGTCATCTAAAAACTATCGAGCGGCCACTGGAGTGGGGATGGTGTCAAGAGTTTAAAAAGTTGACTCAACTTTTACAGTACAAGAAGTGGAAGAAGTAAGCTATTATATATAATTTCAGCAGCCACTTGCTTTGAAGACACACCAGACAGCCACAGACAACACTTTGCAAATGATTATCAGTAATAGCAAAGCTTCACATAATGGTGTATATGTGCTGTGCAAAGAAAAAGAAAATGTAGTGTTTACTTTGTATACAAAGAAAGACACCAAGCAGACATCACTTGGAGGTATATAACTTGTGTTTTGCAGCTTGATGTGTTTTGAATCATAAATTCAGAGTATTACTAGACTCAAACGTTGGTTTATAAACACTTTCTTCAATTAAAAACTGAGGACAAGCCTGCAGATTTCCTTGCAAAAAAACTTGGTGGAAGCAAATTCATCATCAGTTTAAAAAAAAAAGCTAAATTTTTTGTTGGGAGATGATTCATCCAGCTAGCTGGAGTACACATCTGTGCTGGAGGCCATTGCAGGAATTGGTATTTCATGTAAGGCATGTTCTTGACATAATTTAAGGGTTATAGATTTATTGGCGGCCATTTCCTTCCAAGCAACTATGTCCGTAACTTTTAAAATTCCCCAGACAATTGTTATGCAGAGAGACAGAGATCTCCATGTGTTATCATGGTATCATAAGACTCCTCAAATATCTCCATGACAACTAAGGAAACTCCATCCATCCATGAACCAGGTTAGGCTGGTGCTATTTTCTTTTTTTGCCACTCTCCATAGGCCATAAAACTTCCAAAAAGTAATTACTTGCTAGAATTTCTTGTTGTCTTTAGTCCTCTTCAGACTTCGACATGTTAAGATTAAAGCAATCATTGCAGTTGTAGAAAGTACTTTATACTGTACTTCTACTCCACATTTCAAGAGGCAAATATTGTACTTTTGGCACGATTGTTTTTTTTGTATTTTTAGCATATTAATGTAGCTCTGTGAAATGGGCACCCCATGTTATGAAACCATGAATTAAAATGGTCTCATTTTTTAGATGAGGAGTTTGCTGATTTGTGGTGCAGAAAGTTAAATTTGTGCTTCTATCATAACTGAGATATTTGAAGTTTTATGATGTTTATGAGCTCTGCATGTTTATTGAGTCCAATTTAACCTGAGGTGGTCTCATATTTGAGTGCTCTTTTTGTATATATATATTCATAATGTTATGAGCCTTGATACCCCATGTTTAGTAACTCCAAATTGACCCAAAGTCATTCAAACATAAATACCTTCAGCTACCATTAAATTTACTATTTATTAAATATACTATTGCTCAAAGATTGTACAGCTCCTGCTTAAAAATGCTTTAATTTTTGCATCCATCAAAGAATTCTCCATCTAACCGGCTAAACTGTTTTCATCTTTGCTAACATAATTACACAAGGGTTTTCGAATCATTCATTAGCTTCTAATGCAATTAACAAACACAATGTGTTAGCCAACTCTAGTCTTTTATATGATTCACAGGTTTACTGATTTCATGCACATATTCAAACAATTGTCATCAAGATAATCACAGAGAAACAGCAGCTCACGAATAAAAACTTCAATACAAACATGTAACTAACATTTATTTCGAGAAATTCATCTTAAGAAAAAAAAGTCACTTTAGTTTGAAATTACCAGCATGAGAAGCAATAGCTTCTGTCGAAGAATAAGAGACATTTAAAAAAAAATAGAAAAACAATGATGGTCACATTTTGATTGACGGCTGGTCTCGGCAACGAGCTCTGGCAAATAAAAACAAACAATGACATCTCATGAAAATGAAGAACCATGTCATGGATTCTGACACATGAAGTCGGACATGACTTGTTTATGTGAGTTTACAGAACTCAGCTGTGGCTCCATGTTTAAGCAGATGTCCAGTCAGACTCTCATTACTCAGTCAATCTGTCTGGGTGACTAGAATGAAACCGTTGTCGTCTTGTTTGTTCTTCTTCTTCTCTGTAATAGAAGATAGCAGACATGTGTTTGTCATGTTTCAGATCCTGGGTCGCTTCATTGGAATATTTTAAGAATATGACTGTAAAACCTTCACTCCAGGCCCCTTCTGGCAAGATAATCTGTCCTTTCCTACCTCAAGACGTCCTGTATTTTATCCCTAGGATGATTATCGATGTTGGGTGTTCAGTCGCTGAGTTGTGACAGCGTGGTGGCGGTGGCGGCGGTGTAGAAGCTGGTTGTGATCCTCTGCGTCTGACAGCAGCTTCAGTCCAGGGTTTTTCCTCTTCTATCTCCTTCTGCAGCTACTCCAGACCTCTTTGACTCGAATCCTTTTCCCGCTGAGATCTGAGCTGCTGCTTCCCATCGGAGCTCGGCTGAGACGGATCGGCTCGGTGGAGATCTTCTCACTGTCCACCGCGGCGTTCAAAGGCCTCCGCCCCTCTTTGGAGCAGCTTCATGTCTGTCTCTTTTCACTGTATTCCCTGATGGATGGTTTGTTGCGTTGTTTCTGCTCAGCTGAAACTGTCTGGCTTCCTTTGTGTTCACCCTTGGTATCAAAGATAACAGTTCTACCATCCTCCTGATCAGGATGGTAGAACATCCTCATCGTGTCTTCACGACAGGGGGGTCGACTAGCTTGCAATTCACGAGGAGTTTTTTTCAGCTGCTCCATTGAAGCTAACATGGTGTTTCTGGCCATCCCAGACGTTTTTCAAGCAGCTCATGCAGCAGCTGGGTCCAAAAGGGAACAGCCACCAGATCAAACATTAGATCCAGACATATTTAACCAGAGAAGAGTTCTCTGCAGTGATTGTCTATGGGTGCTTTCACACCAACAGAAAAATGGACCACTTGAAGCAAAGGTGATTAGTTTGATTAGTTTTTGTTGGCGTGAAAGCATCAGTCGCAGTCCGGTGCACACTACAAGCGGTCCGATACAACCTCATACGACCTGTCTCCTCTGCCTGACGTGCTGCACGTCTTCAGCGTTCGGCTGTTCTACAGATGCAGAATATTTTGTCAGCAATGGCCAATACAGAGGATGTAATGCACGCAGATAGGATTAGGTAGCAATGTTTAAACCAATTTTGGTTCGATTGGTGTGAAAGTGAACCCCGCTGGAGTCTACATACAAAAAATATAAAAAAAACTAGCTTGGTGCAGTCTAAATATTAGAACTAGTGGTGTGAAAGTGCCCTGAGATTCAATTCCTACAAAATGGCACAAGTTTAAACTCTGATCTGAGTGACACTTCAAAGTATCTAATCTATTGAATGGAGGCTGATTCTGCACTTCACCATGCATTGATTACACCAATCTTCAAAACTGTGGCTCTGTTAGGAAGGGAACATGGGAAAATGTAGATATAGAGCAGGAAGATGAGGGATTGTTGCCCTGACTGTGTTAAATTTTCATACCTGGAGACGATTGGTTTAAATATACATATGAGGTATTGATCATCGTTGCACTACGATAAGAGTTTCCTATATACGAACCAGCCTATTGATCAGTTATGCAATAAACATGTGATCGATTCAACTGCATCATATCCATCATATCGAAAAGCCAATATCAAAACTTATTTATTAGTTTACCTCTGGCTAATGTCAAATATCTAATTACTAGACAGGTTTGAAAACCCTTTACCTTTTTTTCATTTGATTTAGTGTTTGATAGGAACAGATTAGAATTCAAATTGAAAGTTGCACAGCAATTATCCAATGCAGTGGATAACAGCATTTATAGCTTCTGCTAATTACCAATGCCCATTCGTAGAAGTGTCTTTAAAATAACAACCATAAAACAAGTTCACAGAGATGAACTGTGTACAGTTAAGCACATTTAATTAACATATTATACATAAACACGCAGAGCATACACACACCCTGCATGTCTGTAAATACATACATCTTAATGAGCACATACAAATACCCAACAACCACCCCCCCATCCCTATCCCCCTACTCTAAAACACAAGTGACTACATGATGGATGAGCTTTTAAAAATGTCTTCAGTTTGATTTTAAAGTGTTGACAGTGTCGGTCTGTTTTTAAGGTCAAAAAGCAGCTTGTTCCATGTGTTAGCTCCCCTTTATAGAAAAGGAGGTCGGGCCAGTGGAGGTTTTCCCGTTATGACTCTTTTCACTTTCCTTCAGGTCTATTCCTTGTGGACAATCCAAGAGCCGGTAACAGTTGCACCATGTCACAGACAGCCTGAGGGGCCTGGCCATGTAAACACTTTAGGTTGAGGCTGGTGTTTGTGCAACATAAAACTCTCCAGGCGTTTAGTCAGTGAAGAACTGCAGCCATGAGGTAACACAGGCACTAAAGTGTGAGAAAATCATTGAGTGCATATGTATTTTAGCTGCACCAAATGTTAAGCACTCTCTGATTAGTCTAAATGTGCACAGATGTAATTTAACAGTTCTTCAAGGTTATTTTAACATGTTTTTCAAATTTAAGATAAGGGGTCCAGCATCAGCCTCACGAATTTGATCTCAGGAGAAGCTTGGTTAAGGTCACGACCTAACTAGGACCCGAACCCAAATGCATGACTCAGGAGGAAAGCTAGGGGGAAGAAATCTGTCCATGACAAAGTATGAAAGGAAAATGACTCACACAGAGGAAAACCTTAAAAGTACACAAATAAGAAAGGATCACTCACTGGGAGGAAAAACACAACAAAAAAATCTGTCTTTTGAGGAAAATAACAATGAGTTTGGGAAAAGGCAAGATAGAGTGTCACGAACAGAAAAGCAAAGTATCAAAGAACACAAAACCTGACTTGACATGGACCCTGGTGTAGGCTGTAGGTTTCTTGACTTTATGAGACAAGGTGATCTGAAACAGGACAAAGGGAAACTCAGACTATATACACTCACACAAGGTAATGGGAAACAGTCATAGCAAGGCAGACAATCAGTCAGTCTGTGGGAGAGCTCATGGGGAAGAGCAAATTAGCTGGAATGAAAAAAGAGATAGATGTCAAACTAAAACAGGACAACATCAGCCAACATAGACACATGACAAAAAATCCACAGATTAGAGTGGGGCAAGAAAGTATTTAGTCAGCCACCACCTCAAAAAATTGCATATTGTGATAAAGCTCATTCTTTTCCATAATGTAATTATAAAAATTAAACTTTCATATATTTAAAATTCATTACACACCAACTGAAATATTTCAGGTCTTTTATTGTTTTATTACTGATGATTTTGGCATACAGCTCATGAAAACCCAAAATTCCTATCTCAAAAAATGTGCATATCATGCAAAAGGTGCTCTAAACGAGCTATGAACCTAATCATCTGAATCGACGAGTCCAAACATCTGCAAAAGATTCCTGAGGCTTTTAAAAACCCCCAGCCTGGTTCATTATTCAAAACCGCAATCATGAGTAAGAATGCCGACCTGACTGCTGTCCAGATGCCATCATTGACACCCCTGAGCAAGAGGGTAAGACAAAGAACGAATAGGCTGTTCCCAGAGTGCTGTATCAAGGCACCTCAGTGGGAAGTCTGTGGGGAAAAAATAGTGTGGCAGAAAACGCTGCACAATGAGAAGAGGTGACGGTGAAGATTATGGAGAAGGGCCGATTCCAGACTTTGGGGGACCTGCAAAAGCAGTGGACTGAGTCTGGAGTAGAAGCATCCAGAGCCACCGTGCACAGGCCTGTGTAGGAAATGGGCTCCAGGTGCTGCATTCTCCAAGTCAAGCCGCTTTTGAACCAGAAACAGTGGCAGAAGCGCCTGACCTGGGCTACAGAGAAGCAGCACTGGACTGTTGCTCAGTCAGTTTGCATGTCATTCGGAAATAAAGGTGCCAGAGTCTGGAGGAAGACTGGGGAGAAGGAAATGCCAAAATCCCTGAAGTCCAGTGTCAAGTACCCAGAGTCAGTGATGGTCTGAGGTGCCATGTCAGCTGCTGGTGTTGGTCCACTGTGTTTTATCAAGGGCAGGGTCAGTGCAGCTAGCTATCAGGAAATTTTTGAGCACTTCATGCTTCTTTCTGCTGAAAAGCTTTATGGAGATGAAGATTTCATTATTCACCACGACCTGGCACCTGCTCACAGTGCTAAAACCACTGGTTAATGGTTTACTGACCATAGCATTACTGTGCTCAATTGGCCTGCCAATTCTCCTGACCTGAACCCCATAGAGAATCTGTGGGACATTGTTAAAGAAGAGAAAGTTGAGAGATGCCAGACCCAAGACTGTGGATGAGCTTAAGGCCGCTATTGAAGCATCCTGGGCCTCCACAACACCTCAGCAGTGCCACAGACTGATTGCCTCCATGCCACGCTGCAATGAAGCAGTTATTTCTGCAAAAGAAGTCCTGACCAAGTATTGAGTGCATTACTGAACATAATTATTTGAGGGTTGACTTTTTTTGTTTAAAAACACTTTTCTTTTATTTGATTGGATGAAATATGCTAATTTGTTGAGATCAGGATTTTTTCTTCTCTTTTTTTTGCCAAAATCATCAATATTAAAACAGTAAACGGCTTGAACTACTTCAGTTGTGTAATGAATCTAAAATATATGGTCTAATGTCTATCAGTACATTACAGAAAATAATGAACTTTATCACAATATGCTGTTTTTTTTAAAAAGGACCTGTATTGTGAAAAATAAGTATTTTGGTCCGTTCCTTCATGCAGACCTGGTCTAGTGATGTTTCGGGACCGTAACTGGGCAAAATGGACTTTCAGGTTTGCTATTCGGTTGAGATCTGGAGACTGGCTAGGCAGCTCCAGGGCCTTGAAATACTTCTTACAAAGCCACACATTAATAGCTGGGTGAGGCGTTTGGGACCATTTTCATGCTGAAAGACCCAACCACATTTCATCTTCAGTGCCCTTGCTGATAGAAGGAGGTTTTCACTCAAAATCGCACAATAAACAGCCCAATTCTTTCATTCCTTTAAACAGATCCTGGTCCTCGCAGAAAAACAGCCCCTATGCTTCACAGTAGTGGTGTACTTTTTACCAAAAAGTTCTATTTTGGTTTTATCTGTCCAAATGACATTCTCCCAATCCTCTTCTGGTTCATTCAAATGCTTTCTAACAAATTTCGAATGGGCCTGGACATCTGGCACTGCAGGATTTGAGTCCCTGGTGGTGTAGTGTATTACTGATAGAAGCCTTTGTTACTAAGGTCCCAGGTCTCTGCAGGTTATTCACTAGGTCCCTTGTTTGTTTCTGTAATTTTTGCTCACCGTTCTTGCGATCATTCTGACCTTCATCATCATTGTGGTGAGATCTTGCATGGAGCCCTATATTGAGGGAGATTATCAGTGGTATTATATGTCTTCCTTTTTTTAATAATTACTCCCACAGTGATTTCTTCACACCGAGCTGCTCACCTATGGCAGATTTACAATTTTGTTTCTTGTGCCTTTTGACAGCAGGATAAAATGATCAGAGGTTGATTTGGACGTCTCAAGGAAGTCGCTTGACATGTTTGAGTCACACCAACTTGATATTTAATAAGAAATAGCATCAAATGATTTCCACCTGTGGATCAAATGAAGGTAAGCGAGATGCAGGCGATAAAGAGAGATTCTCTTTGGCTCACCTTGGCTCTCCAATGCATGTGAAGTACAGAAAATGATAAATAAAAAAAAAATGTGACTGCAAAAGGGGTTTTAGTAGTTTCAAAGCAAAAAAGCAACTGAATAATACAATTGATCATTTTATAAAGTCTCACAGATTCTGTTTTTAGAACCGCAAGTTTTGAAGATTCTATCTTGGATCTCATGGAAAGTAAAATGGTTAAGTTGCATTCTCGAATTATTTATTCTGAGATTTAAGGGCTTTTTATAGTTATTGTATTAGTTCTTTCTCTTTTTATACTGGAGGCTATAATTTCTTAACTTAACTTATATAGCCCTACTCCCAGACTGTCCCAACCATCTGTCCTAAAATGATGTTGACACAATGTTCACCAAAAAGAATCTATTATTATCTATTGAACTACTACATTCTGGGTCCTGAAACAGAGACAAATTCAGCCTCCATCTATTATTTCTCTTCACATCACTTGATTCCATCGCTAAACCTATTTGCACTGCAGCGTGGCTAATTATCAGTTAGAAATATATGCTCCAATGCTTTTTTTTCTTTGGTACAACATGAATGTATATATTAGTTAAAGGAAGACTTTCATGTGTGTGATGTACTGGTGATCTAATTATCATTATTCTAAAAGTAGGGATCATAAAATGACCATCTATGGCATTTATTTAATCACAATTTTTTTTTTTTTTTTTTAAATGTCAATAACACACTGACATATAGACATATTACACATTTGTTCGTATGTACTGTACTGTCATTTGTATTCTACTATTTACTAATTCATTGCTTTCTTCCCTATTCGGATGCTTTGTTTGAACTGCAGCAGATTGTCCTGACCATGTGTACATGCCTAAATGCATGCATTATATATTGACATATATTATATACTGTGTGTCTTTTGTTATATTTTTTTATTCTCTGCTGCTGCAAGAACCTAATTATTCAAATCTCTTAATCTTCTAAAATGTGCAGTTAATCGCAAATTATTTTTTTATCTGCCTTAATGGACCTTAGAGGTATATATTTCATATTTTTAATACTTTTAGCTTGTGAGCGCACAAATGTGCTTCGGGCAAATGTTTGTTTATTATTATCTGAAAAATGAGAAATAAGTCTCAATAATAACCTCAAGTCTCAGTAATCCGATTATAATGCTCAATTTAATTTTATTAATATAACACAGACGGTGTCCAAATTGCCAACACAATAGTAGGCTGTTCGAAAGCTGAATTATTCCTACGTCAATTAATGTAAAATTTCATTACATATAATTGCCTTTCACCTTTGCTACCACTTGCACGTTTTGCCACTACCACTACCACTAGCCTTTGCTCTGTCAGCCATGATGAATTAAGGTAACTTGTACAGAAAAGGTAAAGTGGAGAGATGGGAGTTGGAGATGCACATTCGAAGCTGTGCTGCTTGACTTGTGGGCTTGTGGGTTGCGGCAAAACAGGGGAATTAGTCGTGTGGCATGTGGTTCAAAATCTGACCTTGCGGATGCAATATGGCATTTTACGAACATTTATGAATCAGTCAGCGGATGTTCGTATCTAAGAACATTCGTTGGGGAACCGAATACTCAGATTAAAACACTGCTGTGGGAAACAGTGTTTTTCTGATTATTTTTTACCCCGAATGCAGTCATAAAATGAAGACACATGTATTATTCAGGGTCTTGTTCACGTCATTGCAGGCACGTATGCATCCTAGTCACACTGTGACATCTAATCAGAGTATTTGCAGCACTTTGCAAAGCAATTTATGTCAGTCAACCTGACGGAAGCTTCCGGCCTATGTTCCTATGTTAACAAATTACAGCAGAAAAGATGACTGTTGCCGTTAAAAAGAAGTCCCAGAAATGCACAATAACCACTTGGTCAGGGTTAAAACGAGACAACCGTCACCATGGCAACAGAGAAGACAAACGTGGCTTGGGTTAATCGTCATAAAACGCTACAAATTGTTCAAAATAAGTATAAATGAATCATTTTTCTTACCAGAAAAAAGGCTGAGCATGTAAATGGAATATGAACAGCATATTCTGTAAATATTCTATATAATGAATGCAAACATCTTTATGTGAACATTGTCAGATTTTTACAGTTGATGTCACCATGGTCATCGTTTTGGTTTCACTCACGCCGCTCTCTTCAGCACGTTTCCTGCAGCAGCAGCATCAGGCAGCTGCTGTCAGCAAAAAAAAAAAAAAAAAAACTCTAAAAGACCACTGCACCATATCTTCCCAGCACCAATCAGAAGACAAAGTTAGTCTCCAGCTAGGGAGGAAAGTGGAGAAATTAGTGGGTACAGATCTAAAAGCAGACTAAAAGATTAGACTTCACCTGAGTGGCCAAGAAACGTGACTCTAGATGAATTCTAACATTGCCCTGTGTCTTCAGGATGTGTAAGTAGGCGACTGCTTTCTAGCTTGTTCGACATAACAACTCTAAGAGGTGATAATATGTTTACGTCATGTTCCCAGCTTGTTGTATGGCCCCTCTCCCCCTCCCCAAGTAATCATGAAGCATAAATTAACTCAGATTTAAAAGGCAGAACACCTGCCATTTTCAGACAAAGGGGGGTAACCTGCATTATAAATGAATGCAGAGCTCGATACTGTTGAGGCAAGCATGTTCTCCATCCGGCGTCGCTCCGTCATCCATTATAGTCGCAGAGGAGCAATAATATCTGGCGCAGCATATGTTCCCGGGCTCTGACCCTTTCGCAGCGCCGTTCTGTTTATCTGCCTGAGCAGCAAACCTGGCAACAGGATGTTAAAAGGGCCCGCTGTGTGATCCACACCTGATCACCAGCACACGGGACGGGAACCTGCTGTCACTCTCGAATTGACTGACAGGTGACGAGATGTGATGCTGGCAAAGGTCAGTTTGTTACACACCTTTTAAAACTGAGCATAACTCAAATTGATATAGCTGCAATTATAATATTATATTATAAAAGCATATCATAATTAATTATTATTAGGTGCAACATTAGAAGGCCACATTCTTCATTCTGAGTCATTGGTGCAGTTAAAATGAATAAATGACACTATGATTAATAGCTTCTACATTGTGATTTACGTTACCGGCCACCAGTTCTGATTTAGAGGGAAATTTGCCAAACAGTGCATGACAGCCTGTTGAAAAACAGAGTCATGGGTTCCCAGTCCAGTTTTAACAGCTTTTATCTCACAGTTTTGGTCAAAAAATACTGTCTATAGTAACATACGTATTCAAATGTTTTTTCTCTGCATTAATTGATTATTATTGTTGGAATAAAAATGTTGGCTATTGCCACACCTAGCAGACACAGTGCATTTGGAGAATGTTTCTGGATATGTAGAGAATGAAAAGCCAATATTTGCTTTCCTTTGAACTCTAGTTTGGTCTCCACCACCCTGGTTGCAAAAGCCTCATATATATAAAATGATCTGAGATTGGTGCAGTTTTAAAAGCATCTTCACACTGTGTAATGTTGCATTTTTTTAGTTTACTGCATTATGGAAGCACATTTCTGTGCACACTTTTGCAGTTCATCATTTTTCAGGATAATACATTAAGGATAAAGGATAGTTTGCTAATTTCAGTTTTTAGCAATTGAAACAAAAACATATATTATTGGCCTTCTTGTATAATATATTTCTATCTTTAATTTTTAGTTCATGTTAAGTGAATGCCATGTACACCATTGAAGATGCAAACTCCAAAAAACATGTTTTGTTCATGATTAATATGATGACGACATCATACAGTAAATGTCAGTTGTAATTTACATTGTCCCTTTGGTTCACGGCATCTTTAAATGCCATCGCTTCAATTATAGACCATGGATGATAAAGAAAACTTTTTGCAGCACTTATCAGATGCAATTTTGTCTGAGTGGGAAGCATCGACTACATGGCCTTTGGGTCCCCAAGTTGAAAAAAAAAAAAAAAAAAAGAAAAAAAACAGGCCCTGCTTGCCATAAAACCTGAAGCAGCTGCATTCCAACAAGGTTACATAAGGACGCATCACAGGTGATTAATATGGAGAATCTAGTATCAGCATGCTGGACGATTTATGGCGCGTCGCCAACCCTTCCTCCAGGCAGTGGAGAACAGCAGCATTGACATTATATCACAGTGGTGTATAGACACTTTTTGTCAGTGGGGACATAAGCACTGGGAGTAGACCACCTGCAAAGCCTGGATAGAAGACAGTCTTTCCGCTTCCTTGATGAAGTTCGTGGCTTACCTCAGCCTGCTCTCCTCGGCGGTGCACGCGGGCCTGCTGAGGAAACGGCACACATGTCCGCAGGCGTGTGAGGCATCGCCGTGCCCCGACCCACCGCCGACCTGTTACTACGGCCAGGTCAGGGACGGCCGCTGCGTGGTGTGCGCGGCCGGGGAGGGCGAGGCGTGCGGGGAGGGAGGCGGCGGCGGCGGCTCCTGCGGAGAGGGGCTGTGGTGCGACGCGTTCCGGAGGTGCGTGTGCGCCGCCTCCGGTTCGGTGTGCGGCAGTGACGGCAGGACCTACCCCAGCGCCTGCCGCCTGAGGGCCGAGAACAAGAGGGCCGAGCTTGGAGGGGCCGCGGCGGTGCTTCAGATCCAGATGGGTTCATGTGACTCAGGTGAGTTTTCTTTGTCTCGCTTCATTTCTTTCCTGTTGATAAATGTCTGAGGATAACATTCATTCATTATGAGACTAACCTGTCTAACCTGTGCAGGTTTACATAATTTCACATAATCAATACAAAGTAAAAGTGAGACTGGGAGTTGTTTTTTTTTTGTTTTGTTTTTTTAATATCAATTCTCTCCTTCAAACTTTGCTTTCATCAAAGACTGCTCCATCTATCTCCATCTAAAATTGGTACCCATGGCCTCCAGGCTTGGCGCTCTATATTCAGGTTTGGACCTGGGTGGTTGGATCACCCAATAATCCCTGGGTCTTGTGATGAATAAAGTATTAGTAAAAAAAATCTCACACACTTTTATTTTACTAGGTTTATGTGATACTTTTTTATTATTATTAAGCTACTCTTATTACACTGTGCATTGTAAGTGCATTATAAAGGGTTCTTCTAATAGTCTGTATGGAAAAGGAAAAAAACCTCTTTCAGTATTCATTTGGGATCCTGACTGATGTTTTAACACAGATTTGTGAACAAGTCCTTTAAGGTCAGTAAAAGATTATGGTTTCATTATTTTTCCCTTAAGGCTAACACGTGACATATTTAAAGTGAAAAACACTAATTCGGAAGAATCAACAGATGGCAATGAGAGCCATGGCACATTTCCACTTTTTTATGTCTTGCCAGGGTATAACTGTGAAATTCTTAAATGGCAGGTATGTCTTCATTTACAAGGAATAATTCAAATAAGCCACAGACATCAAACTCCACAGATTAGGATCATTTGTGCTATTTCCACCTAGGAGGCATGTCTTTATTCTTCAGAAAAAGCATCAGCATCCCCATGGAACTGCTGAGCACTTTTTTTTTTTCTTCTTTTTTTTATGGTCATGCTTTGAATCCACCAACTTTGCTTTCCTAATTTGCACACTGAGATCTAACCGCAATGCGAAATTACCAAATATAAATGTGAAAACCTGCAATCAGAGCTTGCTGTAACCAAGAAAAACAGCATTTTCCAAAGATTGTTGTTTAAGTCTTTTGCTGGTCACATTTGCATGTTTATTGTCTCCCTATAAGTTTTCTGGGTTAACATTCTGTGCGCTATTTTTAAATCATGAGGCAATATATAGACAATCTAAATTGAGGTCAATTTACTATCTATTTACTAACTGTAAGAAGCCAGGCGACCTTAGATGCAACTACGCCCCAGAGACTGAAAACATGGTTGGAGTGTTTTGTCTAAACAAACTAACATGACCAAACTCCTTTTAACGGAGGAACATGTCACCCGGTGCAGCAGCGTGGCTCATTTACATGTTTTTTAATAAGATCGCGGCACAGAGGAATACAATATGTCAGGCTTTGGATACACACACACAACACTTAGTTAAGTAGATTAGTTCATCGTGGGTTCAGCTCTACACATGAGAATTGTTGACAATGAGGAAAAATAGAAAATCACCAGGCTGATCCTTTAGGGAAGAATGTGAGCCTTTGTTTGGAATTTCTGGAATGTATGTTATTTAGATAATGCATCTAAGTTAATCTGGTTGAGAATCTGATTGTACACAGTGCTGTTTACTGGGTTTTTATACAGGAGCATGTTGATACCTGTATAGTGAAGCTATTTAGATTTATATTTTACAAGAACACATCGGAAATCCACAGTAACCTACTGTACACAGTTTATATGCTAAGTAACTATTGGAAATAGATGATAATACTGCAAAAAAAACTCATTTAGTTTATGTATAAGTTTCTATGTGCTTGATGTGGAGCACTTGACTATCCCTGCAAAACTCATCATAACCTGTGTTTTTTAATTAGGGACCAGGGAGCAGAGCAGCGATAAATATTCTCAGTAAAGAAACATACATTGCCACATGTATTGAGTATTTCATTTGGTAAAAAAATATGTCTATAGAGTGATATATATATATATATATATATAAATGAGTAAATCGAAACCTATTTATATTACAGTGCAGAGAAGGTAAACTCAGGACGTGGTGGTCATGTGACCTGCAGTCAGCAGTGTGTATGTTTAGGAGCCTGTGGGCATACATGCATACCTAATAGCATGAGTGTCATTTTTGATACCCTCGAAACCCTCATAAATGCTGTGTTTGATATCTGCATTTACTATTTAATTTATCTTTAAAACTCCTATTTCCAAGTGTGTGGGCAATATAACATTATCACACCAAAACAGCAACATACAAATTGCCCAACACAATATCACAACTAAACTAAAACTAAAGGGTGTTCTTTTTTAAGTAAAGCACATCTTTATTGGGAACTAATTTGAATTCTATGAGATGTACAGCCTCCTTTAAGTAAAGCCCCAGGATCTCCTGCCAATGGAAACCTCATTGTTGTTTTGTTAGCATGTCAGCAACTTGACAGTGAAAATAGTTGATGTTCTGCCCAAGTTCTTCTTGGCAATGGATATACTGCACCCTCATTTGTATATAAGGCCATTTCTGCAGAGACATGTTTTTTTTTTTGTTTTTTTTTGTGTGTGTGCGATTTTCCAAATCACACATCATCAGTGGAGGCTTCATCGGAGGGATCACATTGTTTTGCTTAGACCTTTGGAGAAATTGTCATTAAGGAGATTCAAGAGACTATCCTGTGGTGACGCAATGCAGGTAGTAATCAAATAAAGTAAGGTAATAAGGTAAAGTAATTAAATCCCTACATGTACAAGCCTTAAACTGTTGAGGATTGAGCCTCCAGTTCCTCCTGTAGGCAAAACAGCTGTTGGCGACGTAGCGGAGAGTTCCAGTGGTGGCCGTAGCATGTATTGCTCCTTAATCTGCTCTGTGTTGTTGACATTTGCTGGAGTTACTCCATAATTCTAGTGAAATCATAACCCATAACATCTGGCAGGCAGCAACAAACAGTAAAGCAACTATGTGCTGCTACTTGCCTGAGGTATACAGAGATCATGGTACTGAGAGTTCATGACTCACATGGTTCAAAAACATAACGAGCAGAGTGAAACATGTGCAAAGATAAAATAAACCTTTTTTTTTTTTCTCAGCAGCCATGTTGACTTGAAATAGATGGGTAAATGCATGCGTTACCATTAATACCACTTAACCTTCTGTTCAGTTTAGTGTAGCAGATCATTTCCAGTGTGTCAACATGCACAATAGCAGTGATCTGACTCTCTTTCATGGAATGGGATGGATTAATGAGCATCACTGCTAACACCTGTGTTTACCCAGTTCATGTCAATACAGCCGCCGTGGAAAAGGCCTATAGACATTCTGGTGGGGAGCAGAGGGAAATAGAGGGAAATTTATGCTGTGAAGCTGATTATAGGCATTTAGGTTACAGGTTCACTACAGTGCAAACGTTTGGGGTCATTCAGTGTTTTTCTTTCAAAAATAAGGACATTTCTGTTTTTTCAGTGAGGTTAACATTAACTAATCAGAAATACATTCTATACATTGTTAATATAATAAATGCCTATTCTAGCTGCAAAGGTCTGGTTTTAATGCAATATCTCCATAGGTGTATAGAGGCCCATTTCCAGCAAGCATCACTCCAGTGTTCTAATGGTACATTGTATTTGATAATTGCATCGGAAGCTAATGAATGATTAGAAAACCCTTGTGTAATTATGTTAGCACAGCTGAAAACAGTTCAGCTGGGTAGATTCTTTGATGAAAGCAAATTTGAAGGAAAAACATAATTGTTCAAAGAGCCCCCATGCATTTGACTATTTGACAGTGGGACAGCCTTAAGCGTTTGAGGACTTAAAAGGAATGCGTCTCAGAATCTGTAAATCTATGAGTGTTAACACTGAGATTAGACCAATGACAAATTGACAATAATAATGACACAAGAAATATTATGAGTCGGTTGTAGCCACAACAGTTCACCAGCTGTATTTAGAAATAAGTGCTCTGATCAAAATATTTGACCCTTAACATGAACATAGTTTTAAAAGTCAGGTAAAGGTCACTAAGATACATTATCTGGGAACCCTGGAGGTCTTTAGCAAATTTTTTTCTACAGCAATATTCTGAAATAAATTAATGAAGGACATTTTTTTGTGTCATTTGCACAATCAACGCCTGCTCATACGGGCTTACATGACATAACTGAATCCTCCAAGATGGTGCCCACTGAACATTTAGGTCCTCCTCAGGATAATTTGCAATAACTTCATTGAACCCACATATTTTCATCTAGTGGCTTGAAATTTCAGTTTGTCTAATGTTTCAGATGAAACATTGGACAAACGGCAAATGATAGCAAAATTGATGACAATCTCATCAGCAAATGTTATAAACATTATGCCTGGTAAAGATCGTCATGTTATGTTGGTGTAAACCTCTAAACGTATGGATCATTTAGATCCTCTCAGGTTATAGTTTCATCTTCCTCAATGGCCAAATTTGTAGAGATATCTCACTCTAAACCATAAATGTAAATCTCTTGTATCGCTCCTCTACACATGTCCAAACCATCTTGCTTTTGTTGCTTTGCCTCCACACTGTCCAACCTGTAAAATACTCATTCTGATTCTGAATTTAAGGAAACATCTTCACCTCTCCTGTCATCAGTGCCACAGTCTCCAAACCATATAACATAGCCGGGACCATCACCATCTTGTAAACTTTCCCTCTTGCTGGTGCCCATCTGTCGCACATCACTCCTGATGTTCTTTGCCACCCGCTGCCCTGAACAGCTGGATTCTTTCATTTTTGCCACCTCTGCTCCACACACCCTCATCATCCCATTCACGCATTCTTTCATCTTGCTCATACTAACTTTCCATCCTCGGTCCCCAGGCCTCTGCTCAATATGTTCCCTACTCTCAATACAGCTCAAAGTGGCCCTCACTTATCAATCTGGCGTAGAAACCAGCACAAATCCATATGCAGGAATCATTTTACAAATGGGTTTATGCGTGATTCATTGAACATTTGCATCTTAACAATCACAATGTAAGAAGAGACAGCCATTGATATATGTATGGTGTGGCCTAAAACAATTGTCACATCATTATCATACCTCTATATATCCTGGTTTTGCCCCTAGACATCTCTCATTTCATTATGACATGCAGGCAAAACATTTTAGACACCATATATGGTAGATCTGGAAATGGCCCTGCATTATTATTGTCTAATAACAACTCTCCAATACAGTGAAATTTACTACAATGCAACGTGCAGGTCTGCACTTGCGTACAGATTTGGCGTGGGAATTGATTATAGCCTCAGCCCATGACCAAATGGAAAAAATGTCAATCTTTGTGTTGATATAACCTTTTGCTAAGTTCACTGTTGTATGTTTGTTTGATGAATGAGGGCTAATGTCCTCCACAAACGTCATCCATGGAGACTCCTGCCCGAGCTTGTCCACCACCATCACAAACAAGAATGGGGCCATAGCTGATCCTAGATATAATCCCTCCTCCACCTTGAAGCCATCCATCACCATCTACCTACACCTGGCCACTGTTTAGAACAATGAAGTCACAGTGGAACTCCTTCTCGCTACATCTCCATCAGCATTCTAACATGCTCAAAGCATACATTGCATCTGTGGTGCTCTTTCCTGGCATGAAACCATACCGCTGCTCACGAATAATCACCTCTCATCCTAACCTATAGCATCCACGACTCTTTCTCATAACTTCAGGCTGTGGCCAAACAACTTTATAGCTCTGTAGTTACTACAGCGCTGCATATCACCATTTGTTCCTGAAAATTGGTAGCAATATGCTTCTTCTCCACTCCTCAGGGATGCTCTCACTTTCCAAGATTGTGTTAAACAATCAAGTTATGAAGCACATCTCTCCTAAACCTACCCATTCTTTCACAGATATGGATATTATTCTGTTTCATATACATTTTAAATTAATGGTTCATCATTTTCTTTATCTATGGCTTGTAAGTGTAGATGCTACAGTAATTTATTATGTATTTTCTTAAGTTTGGGTCCTGGGGAGACATCAAACTAGTTTTTTGGGCCTTGGGTAAAAAAGTCCCTGCTCTGAGCACATTGAATGTACATATTATATATTTACATTTTCATACTAATCCATTATAGATGTTAAAATGTTCCAGTCTGGACCAACAGCTCATCAACACTGTCATCCCGAGAGCCATAGCCATCATTAAGAAAAAGAAAAGTTTGTGAACCTTAATGTCTTTGTTTGTCATTGTGTATCCCCAAAGGACTTCAACATCCACTTAGCATGCGCTACAAGTTCAACTTTATTGCAGATGTGGTGGACAAGATTGTTACAGCTGTGGTGCATCTTGAGCTTTTCCAAAGGTAAAAAAAACTAAGCGAGAAAATTAAAAGCGTCGCCTTTAACTATGTCTCTGTGAAAATAATGTCTCTGTCAGCGTGCCATTTTCCAGTCGGGAGGTCTCCGTGTCGAGTGGCTCTGGGTTTGTCGTGTCAGAAGACGGCTGGATCGTCACCAACGCACACATACTCACCAACAAGAAGCGGATAAAAGTGGAGTTGAAAAGTGGCCTCCAGTACGACGCTGCGGTCAAGGACGTGGACCAGAAGACGGACATCGCACTCATCAAAATCGAGACAGACGTGAGTGCCCAGTGTTTTCACTCACCGGCCCCTGTCTGCTTCATGTTTTGTGTTTTCCTCTGGTCCCTGGCAGCTTGTCACCAGCTGCTAACATCAAAGTCTTTTAATCCTGCACAAAAAGTGCGGTTGATATTCCGTGGAGAGAGTTGTCAGGGGCCACCAGAATTAGACCATTCCTTAACATGGTCAATGTGTCATCTGAAAATCCCCCGAGAGGGGCATTTGGTCATGTCTAGTAAATTCAAAGCCTCAGCTTTTCTTTTTTTTTTTTTGTATTGCAAGAGCTCTCGTGAATAAAACATGTCACTACTCAGATATACCCTTACATAGAGAGCTGCTTTGTATGGAAGAGGGGACCCTGCTCCCCACCACTACAGTCGGACCACTCAGCATGAAGCAGGTGATTAGCATTTTTAGTACTGATCTGAATACAAGAATATGCCGTGATCACAAGGAGTAAACCAGAGGACTCGCCGTCTTTGACAGCTTTGGAGGTGAAGGTATTTGTCTTAAACCAACCTGGGAGCAGTGGCAGCTGTACGGTTGTGTATAGCTCTGCCTTACATTCCTGGTAAAAGGAGGTTCTCAGGCTCACCTTACAAGCAAATTTGTCTTGACATAAGGCTCCATGCCCCGGAGACGTGGCCATATATTAGCCTGAGCATTACTGTACAATCCACCCCACAGATAAATGGCTTTAGCCTTGGAAATCGAGGAGGCAGGCAGAGACCAGCTAAGGCTTAGTTTACTTTGCTTTACTGAACAAAGCCCATGACAAAACTACACACATTGCAGTATATAGATGAAAAAAACTCGTTTCATAGACATTCCAGTAGAGTGCCAGGAGATTATGGGTCCTAAGTGGGTTTGTTTTTTTAATGTTTTCACGGTGGCCGCCATCAATGTTCGTCCATATATCGGTGAAGTTATGTAAAAGGTTTAGTAGAAGACAACTTTAACGTAATGTCCATTTGCATTGATTGAGCGCTGAGGCGGGGAGGACCCCAAACTCCCAAAGGAAAATTTATAATTAGAATGTCAGTTTGTCAAGGTGGGTCTCAGTAATTCAGTCCACCGACTTCTCTGGATGTTAAAGAATTTCTCCAAAGCCGGGAAAATTCTGAACTCTGACATCCCCTTAGAAATTGCAAAAAGAAAGAAATCACATCCACAGTTGCCAATTGCCTCACCTGTTACCCCCGAGAGAGACGAAAGGTAACGATGCACCATCTGAATTTGCTGCATTAATCTGCTCAATAGTACGGGGGGAATAAATGAAGTAATTGATAAAGTGCAGCCTCGATTAGATTCTTTGAAAGTCGAGCTGAAGGAGTACAAAGGTCTGATTAATGTCAAATTCGTGCTACCTGGGAGAATGAATGAGTTGGAGAAATCTGCAGCATGCTTCAAGCAGAAAACAATGAACTGAGAGATGAAGCGTCAGAGTTGGAAAATTTCAGCCGCAGATTCAAGATCAGAGTTTTTGGGACTGGACAAAGATGTGGGAAAAGGTCATCTAGCAGAAAGGAGGTATTCTAAGATAAGAAAAAAAAAATCTCCCTTGACAAGTGAAGGGGATGTTGTGCTCCCGTTAGGGCAAGCAAAGAAATTTGGTTCAAGACCTCTGATTTTAGGATAACAGAGATACCCGGCCAGGAATTCCATTTTACAAATAGCAAAGAAAGAAAAAGTAAACATCTTCTCTGATTTGCCATCAGAGGCGACTAAAAGAAGAGCACAGTTCAAGGATCTCAGAATGGAATTAGACCCGTTGCGAATAAAACACGGACTGATCCATCCGGCAACACTCGTATTAACTCGTAACAGAGAGACGACATATTTCAAGGGTAACAGAATGGCTTCTTTAATCAAACAATTACACAGACATTCTCAAGCGGTGGCATTTGAGGGCGAGTGACTGCGCCGTAAGTGAACTGCGGAGGACAACAGAGGATTAAAAGTTATAAATATATTAATGAACATGAATGAATGTGGACAAGGAAATGAACTGAACTAATCCTTCCATAAAGAAAGAAAACAGCGAGTGGTAAGCAGTGGTAAAGAATGAGGCTTAATTAAAGCGAGGGTATGAACTCAAGTGGACTAAATACCAGCAAGTGATAAAGAGGATAAAGAGGAGAATAAGAGTGATTAACAGTTTGAAAAAAATTAAGTTAAATTTAAGTCAGTAATGTGCAAATGACCTGGGTTTCATGGATTTAATGGGTTTTATTTAATAATCCCCAACATACAATGTCAAATAAGCATTACTTGAATTGTATCTTGTTGCAATAATCCTTTATTTCCAATGTTCATAGACCCATTATAGAAGATATTTTGTTACGAATAAAAAAAAATACATACATACATACATAGACAGCTATTGTGTCAAAATAACAACTCATATCACAAATTTTGTCACATAAGGTGCCTAAGAAAGGTCTTAAAATGCCATGTATATATATATCTAGTATCAGGAATAAATTAACTTAAATTAAGTTTAAGATCCACTATTGTCAATTAATTTACATATACTGGCAAGTTTCTACCTGGATTCAGATTTGACATTTGAGGAATCATCTTTGATGACACATGGTTATATTAGTACTCTAAGTATGTTCATGAGGGAAATGAACAGCAAATGGAGTTCCTCTTGTTGTTTAATGAAAACGAAACTAATGAACACATCATACTATTTATCCCAAGTCATTAATAAACCCACTAGAATATGTGTAAAGAGTGATGGCAAGAGAGGAGCGAATTTCTTAATATGCCAAAGGGGTGTTCTAAATCCATATCTGTGCCTATACTGACCATGATTTATTGCAATTGTCAGCATAACAAAAGTGCCTAAACCTGGGTCAAAGGTAATGAGGAACAAAGTAGAGAAAAGGAATAGTGTTTAATAATGACAAATGCAGAGTGGTCAGATGCCTTAGAAAACATCCCAAGAAGAGATTTTTTTTAAGTTTTCAACAGAACTTTAATGACTATTGTAGATTATCATGCACCATTAAGGAAGTTAACCGTCAGAAATGTTAATACCCCATGGCTGAATAAGGAATTAAAACAATATATGATGGAAAGGGACCAAGGAAAATTAATTGAAATCCTAAATCAGATTGGCAAGTATATTGCAAATGAATTTAGTAACTAAATTAAATAAGAAAAAAAAGAAACAGTACTATGTTAATATAATTTATGAAATTAGGTATGTCAATCAATAATTATGGAATCATTTAAGTGAATGAAATGCATTCCCTAATTATATGACAGTATTTAGAAATATAGAAAGTTGTATATCTTTGGTCAAAAATATTTATAGTATGCAAATATGAATATATATATTTGGAATAAAGAATGATTTAATATTTTTTGTATTTACACCATTATCTTTTGAGTGTCATGTATATTATATATATATATATATATATATATATATATATATATATATATATATATATATATATATATATATATATATATATATAGTATGCTTATGCAGGTGTGTGTGGAAAGCATTTTTTTCTTCTGTATTGTTATATACTGTGTATGTATATGCTTGTAATGTCACTATGGAATTTATATAGACCACAGGAAGGAAGCACATAGGCATCGTAATTAACAAACAAAAAAAAAAATGAAAATGATTGCCACGATTATTTCTACAGGCAGAGGCTGGCAGATAAAAACGCCACAGGTGAAAGTAATCGCAAGTACTTGAAGGATTTATGATTCACATTTGTGAATGGACACAGTAAAATAATGAGCTTTAAGAATCAATGTTTGGAGTCATAAACCCTTCAAGTACTCACTTACGATTATTGACTTTCCACCTGTTTCCCAAAAGGTTTTCTTCAGGACTGAAAAAGCCGTTGAAACCTCTTCAATAATCGTCTTTGACCTCAGACGTTTAGATCAGGTGTTTCACCCAAGCAGTTACACACCTTATTCGACTAATGAAGGTCCTCAGCAAGGGCTCTAATGGTTTATTAGTGGGTGCATTCAAAGAGTTTTAACAATCACCAATATTGTTTTATCTTTCATCTCGAGGAAACTCAAATGTGAGTTTTGCTTCGAAATGCTGCCTCTCCCCTGTGGTTGTGTTTCGAAAAAGAAGTGTGTTGATATGTGGAGGTGATCTTGTTGAGACAAATGTGCATGACATAAATTCTATTCACTGCAGACTTTTTAATTATGAAAATCCAGGCTTTAATCTGCTTAGGGAGCCTTGAGCAGAAAAGGACCTCTGGTAAACAAAGACATCTTTTATATTGATAATGAATTCTTACCGAGCAGAGGCCCATATGTGGCCTCGGTGACCTTGTACTCCATCTATACTAACCCATCGTATTAAGGTAGGCTAGTTAACCTTCATGTTGCCTTCAACATATTTTAAAGAACTGCCTTAGAATAGTCTGTTGGAGTTGGAGAGAATGTTGACTGTTATTGTTATTGACTAAGGATGCTTCAAGATAGTAAAGATTTTCTAGTTAGTTTCTCTTTATTCTAACTCCTGAACACATGGACACCAGAGACCAAAGGATCTGGTTCATGTATACCCATAATGGCTGCTGAGAAAATGGTGACAATGAAATGAATACATCCGCAGCAGCTACAGTGGCTAAAGGAGGTATATGGAACATACATTTATTATTAATTTACTTATTACTCATTATTTATATTTTCTTGGTCCCAATGTTCTTTAAACTGCCATGGAATATTCTGTAGTCTAACCAGGAGCTACTACTACACCACAGTAGTAGCTTTTTTGTAGGAAGTGAGTCAGTGAAAAGCACCATTCAGAATACAGCACCGCCATCTTGTCACTGTTCTACAGTTATCGACCTCCCTCGCGTGGTTCACTGGTCCATGGCAAAATATCACTGCATCTACAAAACCCTCGTGGTGCTGTTCGCTTGTTGAAACGTGACTGCGGTTTTCTGACGTTCTAGACCAGGAGTAGGGAACCTTGGTCCTAGAGAGCCACAGTGGGTGCAGGTTTTAGTTCCAACCATGCAGTCACACACCTGATTCTACTAGTGAAGGTGGAAGATTCTATGATGGTTGATTAGTAGAAGCAGGTGTGTGACTGCATAGTAGGAACTAAAATCTGCACCCACTACTCTCTAGGACTAGGTTTCCCTGCCTTGTCCTTGATAGTAATTTTTGCCTACTGCTGTTTGGACACCCTGAAACATGCTCAATGGGAGCCGACATGAAAGGTCTAATACAATTTGATCAATTAAAACGATCACCAAGCCATGCTTTGCATCTGGTTCCAAACCAGTCAATGTAAGCAACACCTACTGCAACGCCTCTGTGAAACATCTGCGTTTCCTTTATTTCATGGATGCCCTTGTGTCGTCTTTCCCTTCAGAGTCCACTGCCTGTCCTGCGCCTCGGCCACTCCTCGGACCTGCGCCCGGGCGAGTTCGTGGTGGCCGTGGGGAGCCCGTTCTCCCTGCAGAACACGGTCACCACCGGCATCGTCAGCACCACCCAGCGCAACGGCCTGGAGCTGGGCTTCAAGGACTCGGACATGGACTACATCCAAACCGACGCCATCATCAATGTCAGTGATACCATTAAATCAGCCTCTTTTTTTTTTTGGTCCTCATTCAACAATGACGATTCTTTTGTTACTCTGTCGATTCACAGTACGGCAACTCCGGTGGACCGCTTGTCAACTTGGTGAGAGGATTTATTGTGTGATATCTTGTGTAAATGGGATAATAATACCGCGTCATTTGCATATTCTTTATGCTCCCTTGCTATGCAGGCAATCCTTCTTGTTTTATTTATGACCGCGAGGACTATAAGGTCATGATTTTGTTTTATTTAATACCCGCAGCCTCCAGTTCGCTCCCTCAGGTTCAAGATTAAGCCTCCATCGCAGTATTTTAGGACGAGACCTGATTATGGAGGCCTTTGCGTTGTTACTGCGGGACAGAGTTGTGCAGATGGTACATTCATTTATCAAGGTTGCTGCCTCCAGCTTCCGTCCCCTAAAAAAGAAAAAAAAAATCTGCTCTTTCTAAAGGAGAACAGTTGCCATACCAACACCATGATTTATAAATTGTGCTTCACTGTGACAACACAGATAGACTGGTGATTTTTTTTATATATATATTTATATATTATATATTATTGATGAGTGCCTTGGGAGAAAAAGAAGCAAATTACCTTCCTTCCACCATGTAGCAAAAGTCTATGACGTCAATGACAAAACTTATA
Source organism: Eupleurogrammus muticus (assembly GCA_036785175.1). Lineage (NCBI taxonomy): Eukaryota > Metazoa > Chordata > Actinopteri > Scombriformes > Trichiuridae > Eupleurogrammus > Eupleurogrammus muticus. Next base: position 7,329,642 of record JAYKQN010000005.1, read on the forward strand.
AGACCACGACCCCACATCTCTTTTTTTTCCCACTCTGTGTCTGACAGGACGGCGATGTGATTGGCATAAACACTCTGAAAGTGGCGGCGGGAATTTCTTTCGCGATTCCCGTGGACAGAATACGCCGGTTCCTCGCCGAGTCCTACCACAGACGAGCCAGCGGTGAGTCGGGCCTCGGATGCGTTCGCCTAAACAGGAACGAGATTTATAATGATGATATCTAATTGTCTGTTTTTTTAGGAATCCCAGAGCAAAAGAAGAAATACATAGGCGCACGGATGATTCAGCTATCATCATCGTAAGTAAAACCAAAATATGAGCTAAATTTTAAAACATGGCAATTTGCATTTAGTAACATTGGTGTTCATTACTAATAATCACACAATTAAAGAAATGCATTTAAATTAAAGCAATTGTTGCAGGAAGTTAGCGTCATCTCAAAGAAACATATTTCCCAAAATGTGTAAATGTTACTTTAATATTGTCAGTCATGAAGCGTCTCACATGAGATATAGTTATTAGATGGGAATTTCACAACACAGTTTGGATGATTGGGTGAGATTCCCACTTCTCACTCTTTTTCAGGATAAACACTTCCTAAATTTAAAGGGGTTAAAGAAGCTGAATAAAGTGCATAATGCTGAAGTGCTGAGGGTGGATTATATGGCAGTTTTCCCAATAATATAAAGTTCTACTATACTTGACAAAAGATCAATACATATGGCTGTAAATTAATATCAACATAAGTATAAGATACCTTGAGTACCTAGTTATATATACAAAGTGCTTGTTGCATTTTTATAAAAGCTCTACTGCCTAATAATAAATGATGATAACATTTCTGGATTACATATTACAATAATTAAATACCAACACATCTGCATTGCACATTACCCTCCTACAAAGGATAAATCAAGATATCTCTTCATGTTTGTCCAGTTTGATCAGAGACCTAAAAGAGCGGCAGCGTGAATTTCCAGACGTGAACTCGGGGGTTTATGTCTATGAGGTTATACCTGGAACAGCTGCATCCAGGTAAGAGTCAAGCTAATCACTTCTACACCTTTCTGGTGTAAAAATAAAATACCAACTAAGCACACACTGTATGATGATTCAATGGAGTGTGAAGTTGATTGGCAGTCCATTGATAGGAGGTTCCAAGGATTAATAATGATATATATATATATATATATATATATATATAAATATAGGAGCGGAGAATCATCCAATTGTCAGACCACAGCTCCGAAGCACCTCTCGCTCTGTAACTTTTTCACTACACTTTTCTCTGCTCTAATGAACCTGTTTGAAACAGTTGCAGGCAGCTGTTTTCAGGAAGGAGAAAAAGAAGCATTGATAAATCCGCTGTACAGCAGTAGCTGTCTGCCCGGTATCACACATCACACAACGGACTAAGTTCCCTAACGCTGCTTCGACACAACGTACACGTTCGTATTTCTGTTCGGAACGGTGAGAAAAGCTGTGGAGCACAGCCTCTGGCATGTTATTAATGTTTATGTCTGCGTTATTAATGTTTGCAGACGTTTCCCTATTTACATACAACTCCAGACACAAAGCATTATCTGCAACCATCTGTCCAACCGACACAGTAAATCCAATATTCACTCCCTTTTTAGCTCTGGTTTCATCTGAAAGAAACATATGTCCCTATAGCCGCTAAATGATATACTATATATATATATATATATATATATATATATATATATATATATATATATAGACAATCACAAACTATGACCAAATGAATGATCATTTAGTTTTCTTTGTTGTTTTTTATTTTTTTAACATTACATATTATACACATAATTTACACTTAAATGTCACATACAATCTAAATCATGCTAGGTATTAGAACACCCTTCAAAAAGGTCTGGATATAAATCCTATGAACTATAATGAGAAATTCTGTTGATTTGCCCCTTTTGGAATCCGAGAAAATATGGTTCTGTGTGAATGGACAAAGGGTCAAAAGGTCATTTGGCCTTTAAAGAAAAAAAAGCAAGCAGGCTGCAGTTATTGATCATGTGCAAAATTGATGAAATAAAGGTATTTGTAACTGTAATACTGTAATAGTTTGCAGTTTTATTTTTATGTTTTATGAAAGTGTATTTGTTATTGATGCAGTTCTATGTAAATCTGGAGTCATTTGGAGTCTGTGTCTTTCCTTGTTTGGTGCAAGTGTGCAAGTAAGATACCAAACTAGCAGGTTATTTGATTTTTTTTTTTTTTTCATTACAAAGTGTTACCCGGAGCGAATCTGCGTGATGCATGGCAGCATCTTATTTAGGCACCTGGTTTTACAAAATAAAAGAGCAGCGCTGGAGGCTGCAGTAAGAGCTTCCCTGCAGGTCTCAAGGCTGCAGGTTGAACTGTGGTCCGGATCCTCATTATATCTGTGCTCCCCACGGGCGAACGTCTGACATCTTTCTCTTGGTGGAGGATGTCTCTCTCTAAATCTTTAGCCTCTATCCTGAAAATAGTCCAACACCGCCTCCTGTGACACTGAAGGCTGAAGAGAGCAGAGGTCATCTTGCACGCAACAGCAAAGTTGAATTGTGAGCTTTTCCTCAGCTCATGCTGCATGCTGTTGTCCAGCCAAGTCAGATTGAAACATTTATTCTTACCCGAGCGCTCCAGTGGTCGCATTTCCATGCGACTCAGATGTCACGTGGGGCCTGTATCACATCGCCTCCATGTTAATTCAACTACAGCAGCTCTACAGCCCATGTGACCTGCCCCCACGGTTGATAAGCGGTTCTGACAAGTGAAAAATGTGTAATATGTTTTAATAAAAGTTGTACCGAAAGTAATGTAGTAATGCAATTTAAACACTCTTTTTTTTAGTCTTATGAGCGAAAAATGGTATCACAGTTGAACAGTTGGACATAGTTCCCACATGTCACATGTTATTCTAAAGCCCTAGCTATTGGCTGTCAGATTTGAATGGCCTCGTCATGGGAAAATTTCCATTGGGTCACACTGCTGTCCATCAAACCATAGGCAGTCAAACATTCATAGTCAGACCTCGTGGCTTTTAAGCTGCCGCCCCCCCCCCCCCCCATGATGCTCTGGGGCTTCCCATCATGCCCAGGGGCGATGAGAACATGCTAATCCATCCATCCATCCATCCATCCATTTTCTATCCCGCTTATTCCTTTTTCAGGGTCGCAGGGGTCTGCTGGAGCCTATCCCAGCGCATTTATGGCGAGAGGCAGGGATACACCCCAGATGGTCGCCAGCCAATCGTGGGGCACACACACCATTCACACACCATTCACTCTCACACTCACACCTATGGGCAATTTTAGAGTTGCCAATTAACCTGAGCATGTTTTGTAATGTGGGAGGAAGCCGGAGTACCCGGTGAAAACCCACGCAGACACGGGGAGAACATGCAAACTCCACACAGAAAGGTCCCAGACCCAGGCCCAAGGCGGTCTTGAACCTGCGACCTTCTTGCTGTGAGGCAACAGTGCTACCCACTGCCCCACCGTGTCGCCCCATGCTAATCCTAAGAAAGAAAAAAAAAAACCTTTTATTTCACTTTTCCAACTACGTTAAAAACTGTTCAGAGAAATTAAATCAATTTAGAAAAATGTATCAATTAGAAAAAAAATGTTAACATTTCAACATTAAGTCAACAGGCAGGCGCCCTCGCCCCAGAGACACAGCACGATCACGCTGCATCACACACAGCTGTGATGTCATGCTGGGAAAAGAGACTTCTCCAGAGCTTTTCTTATCATTAGAAAGACAGATGAAAAAATTCCATGACTTAAAAATATAAAATACAAAGATAATTAATGAACAGCTGTGGGTTTTAAGAGCTTGACAGGCTTTTCTTTTACTATTGTGGTCTATGGGGAAAATACCTTTAGGATCACATAGGGTTTTTTGTTGGGCAAAGAATCTATCTAGAATGTAAAAATACCTTATTGGGCTTCAACAAGTATGCAAATGATAACTGTACAATTTTGTAGTGTGCAAGCGAACCAAACCAGGCTATCTGAAAAGTCACCAGGAGGTCAATAACTGCAGTAGAAGAAGAACTTTCCCCTTATCATAATGAATAACAAAATGATACAAGCAGTCTTTTGCAATGCGACAATCATCATATCATTCACATTTTAACCACATGAAACCATGTTAATTGAAACACTGACTTTTTATTCTGTAAAACTGTGTAATAGAGTTTTTGTGGCGTTATGTTTTAGTGATGCTAATGTTTTCGATGCAGCCAAAACTTTATTTAGGAAACATAGATTTTGCAAAATGCACCATTTTTTTTTTCTCCAAAACTTCACTCTGCATAAGATCAACAACAATGGCAAATACCTCCGATCGTAAATGTCAAGCTCCGCATTACGAAGCTGCGACCCGGCCCACTCCCACCGTTTACCTCGTGTCCCGAGGGGGAAGCGACCTCCCACAGGAGCAGACACGTCTAAAGGTCGCCTGTTTCCTCGGGGAGCTGAGGGATGCGCCCAGATGGGTTGGGACTGTTCCACCGAAGGCTTTACGAGGCAGTAACGCGCGCCGTTGTTCTCTCCACAGGGCGGGCATGATCGACCGGGACGTGATCACCAGCGTCAACGGGCGGCCCGTCGGCGCCACGCAGGAAGTGAGCGAGGCCGCCCAGAGCAGCGCCGTGCTGTCCGTGGTGGTGAGACGGAAGGAGCAGGATGTCACGCTCACCATCGTCCCCGAAGAGGACAGAAATGTCAGCCATTAAAAAGGAGGGGGAAGAAATAATGTACTTTGTTATGTTCCATCACTGATTAAAAACTGTTGTCGGAGACGTTTCCGCTGGTACTTGCTGAGGCCTGTGAATCCATGTCAAATTACCAAGGGATTCTTTTCTTCATGCAAAGGCGTTAAAAGTATTCACATTCATTCCTCAGGGAGAATCATACATACTAGGTTTTAAAAAACACCTCTACAAAAGTAGAAGTATCAACGCAAGCTTTTTACTTGAGGAAAATTACTGGTTTCAGAACCACAGAAAATGAAAAGGAAATGAGTTGCCTGTCAGATGAAAATATAAATAAAAGAATATATAATCACGTTTCTTTTTAGTTATTGCAGTGATTGTCCCTACAAAAGTATTTGAAGAGGCAATAGTGAGTGAGCTAAAGTCTCCTATAAATATAATGCTCAAGAATAAAACACAATTAGACACTAATGTGTAGTATCAACTTAACCTTTTTACCTAAGTAAAAGTGCTTAAAATATAAAATTAAAAGCAATGAAAAATTATCACTAGCCTGACAGTCAACATATGCAGTTTATGTGGTGTACTGTTCCTTTAAACGTGTTTAAATAGCGACCTAAACTCTATTTATTATAACACTCAAGAATGAGAAAAAGTGATATTTTTAGGCAAAAAACAACCTTTAACTCCCAATATATGAGCATCACTTTTTGACAAAAGAAAGAACACATATTATTATAATTTATGGCATAAAGGAGGACAAATGATGCACTTTCTGTCAGAAAATCACCTTTTGACATAAAGACATTTTAACATCCATTTTAACACAAATAAGCACAAAAAGCTGGCAATACAAATATTTTTTTTAACATTGCTAGAATGATTGAGCTATTCAATCTGTGTGAGTTTCACGCGTAGGATACCGATTAAGGAGTGGATCTTTCTGGTAGAAAATCACTTTTTGACAGCTGTCATGAAAACCAGCCCGAAATGTAAGAAGCAGAATGTACAGAGAGATGTGTGATCAAGTACGGAGCAGAAGTAACAAAAAAAGTAGGATGAAAATAAATCACTCCAGCATAGACACCAGAAATCTCCACTTAAGGTAAGGTGAGAAAGTATTTGTACATGTTTTTATGATTATTTTCAGGACAACATGACAGGACCTGGTTCAGACCCACTGAGGCAAGCAGCCACGACCATAAACACACCAGCGTTCACAAAACCAGATCGGCAGTCGACTGGAGGGCTACATTATATTTTTATGGACGGCAGTAAGAGGGAAATGAAGGAAACTAATCACTGGAGTAAAATCAGACTAGAAAAATTAGCCGCATCATTCGTCACAAAATAACTTCCTGGATTGGCGCGATCAAAGTGCTGGTTTAAGGGTTGGTTTATCGTGGCATCTGTCCATGTCCGTAGTTTGAGATAATCAACCGGAGATGTCTGCCTCCGCCCCGCAAACGCAACGGCGGATGGAAGAGTGGAGCCTTATTACAGGCCATGAATTTAAAAACCTTTAAGAAAAAAAAAAACGCAACAGACAATGAAATGTGTTATCTTTTAATTTGTCGCATTAGTCTACTTCCCGACTTCCGCATCTGTTAGGCCGTCTGTTCCCGCCGAAGACAAAGAAATGATGCGGTTTCATTTATGAAAAGGAAAGGCTCATTCATTACTTAACACAGCAGCTGGAAACATTACTGCGAAAAGACGTATGGGGGTGAATGGAGCGTTTGTTTTTAGGTGGGTGTGTGCTATATTGGAGAAGTTAAGGGGGGGTTCTTTAAGGTATTGGACAGTTAGTCAGACACAACCAAACATTTGAAGATGTATTTTTGCACTACTTTCTGACATTTGACAAAACAATAAACCGGCGAATCAAAGCAATATCCAATTATTTAACTGTTAGACAAGGCAACAGGCCACAAATCAATCAATCTTTATTCATAAAACACTTGTCATACACATAATGCAGCATGACTCTCTTTCTATCTCTCTCACACACACACACACACACACATACACTTGATTCTAAGGGGTCACTGGTTAAAGCAGTTGCAAACTCTGAGAATGAACTTTTACAATGTGCAGTCATTAAACTCCTGAAAGAAAATACATTTGTCTATTCATCCATCCATCCATCCATCCATTGTCTATCCCGCTTATTCCCTTTCGGGGTCGCAGGGGTCTGCTGGAGCCTATCCCAGCGCGTTAAGGCGAGAGGCAGGGATACACCCCAGATGGTCGCCAGCCAATCGTGGGGCACACACACCATTCACACACCATTCACTCTCACACTCACACCTATGGGCAATTTAGATTTGCCAATTAACCTGAGCATGTTTTGTATTGTGGGAGGAAACCGGAGTACCCGGTGAAAACCCACGCAGACACGGGGAGAACATGCAAACTCCACACAGAAAGGTCCCAGACCCAGGCCCCAAGGCGGGTCTTGAACCTGCGACCTTCTTGCTGTGAGGCAACAGTGCTACCCACCGCACCACCGTGTCGCCCGTTTTGTCTATTCATTGCATTGGAATTTTAAATGAGGCAGAAACGTAATTTTGCAGCATCTTAAGAAGTAATTATACTCAATCTTTTTTTTTTTTTTTTTTACAAATTAGACACACATAGTTCCTAGACAGAACATTTGTGTGTAATACATGCTTGGAGAGGAACATGTTAATCCACAGACCTTGAAAATATACTGCAAATGTCTTTTATTATATGAACAGTAGGTATTTATCCTGCATTATTGAAAACCCAGATGTGAAAACATCTGTACAAACTTGGCTCTGGGAGGGAAGCACATGTTAAACCAAATGACAATATATACAAATGTAGATATATATAAATATAGATACACGCGTTGCTAATTAAATGATAAACCATCATAATTAAGCCAATTAATAGTTTGACATTCACATATATTTATGTGGCCGTAGCATTCTAATCTATTATTATTATTATCAGATCACATGTTGTAGCCACGTGCCTGATGAACACGCCCAGCACAACTTACCGGCACATGGCAGCTTTCTGTAGCCTTCAGCCACGTCCTGACAGTTCCCTGGTATTAAGTAGTAAATCTGTTTTTTAGGAGGTTTTTTTTTTTAGATTTCATTATCTGTCTGGAGGCTGTTGTCGGCAGCTTGTACAGTCATTACAGACACCATGAATGTGCTAATCCATCCATCTCAATATCATCAGCGCAAAAACCTATTAGTTACTATTTAGAGCATGGATGGGGGACTATTTTCTGCAGCGAATTAATCCACATGTGGTGCTTTGGTGAGAGGTAATATATACTACAAGCTCCATTTCTCAGCATCTTCATGGCTTGTGACCTCTTTAAAAAAAAAAAAAAAAAAAAAAAAGTCTACCTACCTGACCCCTCGTCACATGTTTCATCATTAAGTTATTGATTATTGTGGCCATCAAAGTTCCCCCACAGTCCAAAGGATATCACATTCCACATTGAAAAGCCAATAGCCAGCTGTTATTTTCTGCATGTTTGCTTATAGAATTACTAAAAAAACATGTTATCAATTATCAAATAGGATTTGCCGATTGATTTTCTACCTATTGATGCGTTCCAGCAACAGCGTGTGACAGTTTGGTGGGACGTTAACAGACCTTATTTTTTACTCGTAGGTGTTACTAATTACCGGCATTAACCATGACTCGCATCCATCAGGTGTCAGGGGAGATAAGCAGGCGAGCCACGGGCCTTAATGAGATGCCGTCCTTATTAACGTCATTAGTAACATCTGGAATCCTCCTGAGACAAAGCGTATGTCGTACGCCGTGTTGAGGCATCGGCATCAGTTGGAGTTCTCAAATTATTTATTCATTACTCTCCTGCACCATGTTTCAGTGTCGTTCAAGAAAACAATGTATTTCTAGGACTTTCTACCAATGTGAACAAACCAGAGCTCATCTAATCTGAGAATTAAGAGAACATATTGTCCCAAGGTGGTTTATTTTTATATATTATGTGATAAATACAACACCAGACACTTCAGATTCCTTCTCTCGGGCACCATTTTCCAAGAAATAACGACAGCGGAATGATCATAGACATTTAGTACTTTTTTATTTAACAGTGCACATTCACAATTTAGCCAATAAACTGTCAAAAATCAACAAGGAAATCTCCTGAATTTTTCAGCAAACAGCACAAACGGATAAAGAGAAATAAATAGTGGATTCAAGTTAAACAATATAAAAAGCTTCTGGATCAATATTATATACACGATATCTTACAAGGACAAGGGGACTCCAGCATTTTCAACATGTTACAGTATGTGTTTCTACTTCCATTTGGGTTAGGATTTGCAGAGAAACACATTCTGGTTAAAGGAAGGATTTTTTCTTTTTAAACAGGTGTGTAAAACAGCATATGAACTGCCATATTGTGAATTAAGTGGAATATCTAATGCAGTGTTTTAATGCTTCGCTCTCCAAAAAGATGTTTAGCCAGCTGAAAATATATCGCTGCCGCTGCGGGGACGAGAACAGCCGACACGTTCACGATCGTGTCTTCTTCAACTTTTTATGACGGGACCTAAAAATGGGGTTTTATGGATGCTTAGGTAATGAAACCTGCTCTATCTGTGGAGGAGCACATAAACCTTTGGGTTCCGATTAAAAAAAGACAAAAAAAAAAAAAAAAGAGACGTGAAATTTAACAAAGTGGAAGATGAGGATTTTGGATTTTTAATGGGAGACCTGAGCCTACCTGGGAAAAAGTCAATGAAGAATAAAATTTGTCTTGGTTTGGAGACATTTGAACAGGGTCGGGGCCTCGACACCTGAACAGTTGGAAGGAATTTACTGCTCGTTCCCATCACGGAAACATTCCTCCAATCAACACAGGGACACTAAATCATTACCTCGTCAGCGTAACTTATGTGATCACTATCTGTCACTTTTGTGTGTTTACAGTTTGCTCGGGGCTGCAATGTTAATCAATATAAAAGCGCTGCTGGAAACCATTAGAAAGGAGCAGAGAAAATGCAGGTTTTTCTTCAGATGGCTTTCGGCAAAAAAAAAAAAAAGACGACAAGAGTCAAAGCTGGACAGTTTGGTAATTTTAAAAGAAGCAAAAAGCTCTGATAATAACTCAAGCGTATGAGACGCTGCCTTCGGGACATGGCACAACAGTTCTAGGATCATCGCTCATTTTAGAGGATTTGGGGCAGTTTGCTGGATCATGAACGCCAACGGTGCGACGGGTGTGTGAAGAATATGCAGAATGAAAGCGAGTCCTTCAATTTTCCAGGGCGAAGGCTGATATTCAAACTGGAGCCTCAGACTTACAGACTTTTTCATTTGAAGAACGTTTTGGAGAAATAGGATAGATACTGAAGAACTGTGTTATGTGAACAATGGTTTCTGTGTAGTCCTTGTGATTTTTTGACTTGGCAGCTCCACACACCTCCGTTTTAATTCCCCTCTCACTAAATTTGTGGTCGGTCTGCTTTGTTTTTACACCACAAAGAGAGAAGCGGTTGAATTGGAACCGGATCAACACGCTCCTTCTCGGCCTTGCAGTTTGCGCCACAGTTCAATAAACAGCTGAACACCAGAAAACAAACCAAACTGAAACAGACAAATCTATTAACGGCCGATGGTGACAAATGCAACATCGGGTACTTTGGATTTGTTCTCTCCATCACATGTAAATTAGGTTTTACAGAAGTTTGTGTGCGTCATTAATGAAGAAAGTCGAGGCACGGGTCCGGAATGACATGAAAGCGAAATGGAACAGGATTTCATCAAAGCCAAACTGGCATCGAATCCATCTGCCGATCGTCTGCCGACGAGGAGGCAATCTGCACGAGAGCCGTCTGCACGTATGCAAATCATGCGGTAACCGTGGTAACGCGTCTGTCAGTACGTCCCCGGTACATCGGGAAGTTAAAGAACGTTTCCAACAGCCGTGTGTTGAGCTCGTGTAATCACCAAGATCTTCCTAACCATGCAGAGCCTGCATGATTTCCTGTTGACGGCTGGGGTGATTCCGAAGGGATACAGAACGAAAGTGACACATGGCACAAAAAAAAAAGCTTGGAGCTTTTTTGAACCCAACTATGGATGTGAAAGTGACTTTTGTCTTCAGTCTTTTTTTTTTTTTTTTTTTTAAACATTCTCAAACGGGTACATTTCATGTTAATTCTATCAGAAACCTTTTTTTTCTCCCCATTTTGAGCTCTCCCTTGAGTCCCCTTAGAACAGCCCGGCCCAGACGTTGGTCACATGGCCGCTCCCTCTCAGTAGTAGGTGCACCAGTTGCTATAGTCGCTGGGCATCAGGCCGCCGGTGATGAGCAGGATCAGGTCCACGAACCACCAGATTCCCAGGCCGCCCAGGGTGAGCAGCTTCCCCACGGCGGTGCCGGTGTGGCCCAGGCAGAAGCGGTCGACCCCGAAACAGCCCAGGAAGAAGGAGTAGAGCAGCGTGGTGATGAAATAATGTCCCGTGTACCTGTGGAAATTTACAAGATACAAGAGTCTGTTTTATTTGTACAGCACAAATATCGCAAATTGTTAGATTAGCCCCAATAGGTTTAGCAGTTTGTACAATAGCAACTCAACATCCCCTGTCATTAGACCCACATCCGACAAGGGACAACTCACTACTTTACAAGAGAGACAAGAAACATTAAACTTAATGTTAGCTGGAATAAGGCATGAATATCAGTGTGATTTAAATATATCGTGAATATGTAATATTCACGAACATGATATGTTCATAGATTCAACACCTTGAACTGTACTTGTGCATTGGTATTGATCAATTTTATGGGTTAATATAAACATTTAAAAAGGATATAATCATAATATTGTTTTTTGACGCTCTTATTCACATGTGATGAAGTGTCTTTTTTTGTCTCTCTCACTGGAACATGAGTGTGTTTTATTAGAGCTGGGTGATTTAAAAAGAAAAAAGCGCATCAATAAAAAATTATCTTATATTGATTTAGTTATTTTTGATGTGTTTTAAATAATCTGTACATGTAGAGGTGAACAATATAGCTAAAACATATATAGATTCAAAATAATTCATATCAGTAGAAGGCAAAGATTATTCATAAATTTTTTTTAACAACAACCAGGAGGAAAAAAACAGGCTGAACATAATCTCTTTATATTAAACTTGATTTGGCATTTGTCTGTTAATTAATTTGGCTGTTTGATATAAGATGTTTATGAGCCAAGTAAGAAGCAGATTTTTTTTTAATGCAAACCAACTTCCTTATTGTATTGATGATGTATATTCCGACGATATGTATATTAATATTGTTTTACTGCCCAGGCCTATTTTTAATAAATTTAATTGACTGACTGACGAGGATAAAACCAACCACAAGCTGTTCGGAAGCTGCTTTTGGTTCAATAAAAACGCAACAGGTGGACGAACATAGTCTAAGATCCACAAAGGTAGCATCCGTCCGAGTGCTGGGTTTCAGCGCCGGCTCTGTCCAGGTGGGGCTTTGATTGCGTCCGGCCTCCGCACGTCTGTGATCTCTGTGCAGCTACAATAAAGATTAACCTTGTGTGCTGATGAATGCTGAGTGGACATGCTGTGCTGTGAGAGCAGGGCCAAAAAAGATTAAGGAATGAAGTGACAGTTCCATACATGTGTAAACATTGCCCCCTAGTGGCGCAGTTTTTATAGTATAGTTTATTCTGAGGCAATGTAAAGACCAGTCACTATATATGTAGGCTGATGTGAATTAGATCGTTTGAATAAGTTTTGTTGCATTTACTTAGTGTGAAAGTTTAGGTAATATACACTTTTTTTTGTTTACAGGGTAAAGATACATAATTCTATTTCTAAGTGGCTTCTGTTAAATCATTGTTTTTCACCTGTTGGGTGGTGCATATGAAAAACAAATTAACAGAAAAGAAAACAGAATAAATCATGAACAAAAAAAAAAAAGACAGGTTTTGCAAACACCACAGACCCCCAACTGATATTAAAGATAATTATGAAACCTGTTACTTATGGATGGATTTGATTAAAATGAATTATTCGCCTTTTTTGTGTGAGATTAGCAAGAGACATGCAAATCCAGTTATTGTAAGAAAAAGGCCACAAGTTATGTTGAAAGTTCAGATGTTAATCTACATATCACTTCTGAAATTGTATTGATAGGCCAAGTAAAAACAGACTTATAATAAATGTTTTTGTACCGTTTGTGAATTAATGAGTTGAGGCCCAGATTCTGTTCTGTGAGGTGATAATGATTCGTATTCTTAGAGGATCTGTGAACGCATCCCGGAGTGAGACCTGTGTTAGTGTGAGGAATAAAGTAGCTGGCTACACGATCAATGAAGGAAGAAACGGGACATCGGAGCTTTCGATTTCAAATCAAGGAGCCTGAAAATAGATACAGGTTTCTGATTGGTTTATTCTGATTGGTTTATGCAAATACGTCATAAAGAGTATTGTCCTTTAGAGCTGCAATGATTAATCAATTAGTTAGTTTACAATAATCACCATCCATTTTTACAATCGATTAATTGACTTGAGTCATTTTTAAGAAAATGTCTAAATCCTATGGTTTTACCTTCTCAAATCTGAAACTATCAAAATATTTCGTAATAGTTAGTTGCAGCACTGTACATATTAATATTTTAGATGGCCTGCTCATGAACCACTCCCTATCATCTTGTAGCCCAAAAGAAGGACTTAGAAGAGCCATAATTGTGTATTCACAATTAAGGGGGAAACTAATGCATTTAAAAAAATAATATTTAGTTTTGTGGCTATGTGGGATAAATTGGCCCCAAGCAACCTCAATAAAAAAAAAAAAAAAAGTAATGATGAGTAACCTTAGTAACCTTATCATTACCACAACGAAACAGAGGTTATATACATCCTTGCCTGTGACCAAACCATCTCACAAACTAATGGTAACAACTCTGAAACTTGTCATACAGGCAGCAGAAAGACATTTTATTGATTTTATGCCCTTACGATCTCTTCTCTATTGCCAACAACAGTCTCCACTTCCCTGTATCTAATGAGCGAACCTCCTGACCTGCTCCTCATACAAACACCATATCTGTAGAAGCGCAGTCCGTGATCTTCCCTCCACCACCTCCGTCCGGGACTAACTTCAGCCGTTTCTGTAAGTTTTCTAACGTCCAACTGGTACCATGTAGACCGTGAACTACGGAGGTTTGTTTGGCTCCAGCAGACGTCTGCGTCCTGTTGGGCTGATTTCTTGCAGACGGCTTAATAATCACGAACAATGAATAGCCTGGTGTCTGTCACGGCAAATATTTTTCTAAGCAGGCGTACTGCTGTATGATGAACAGATCCATCTGTCGTTGCGCTGCCATTCTGTTGCTGAATTAGCCAGCAGATTCTTAGGTGTTTTCATTGGATCTACTAATGAATGGTTAAAAATAGATTAAAAAGACCCTCATAATTTAACCTTAGCCCATGGTGATGATAAGAAACTGTTAGTTTTGTTTCACTTAAAATATAAATGCAGACTAAAGCTGTTTTGGTCAAAGTGAGAAGCAAAATATATTGTTTCATTACATGGGAAACAATATCAAGATATGGGTCAGTGACATTTAATACTGTATTTTAAATGCAGTTTTAAAAGCATTCATCAGGTCATTTAAAAGTCTATTTGTATCCTTTTTTAAGATTTTTGAAGATCGAATGGTGTAAATCCCCCCCCCCAAAAAAAGATACATTTTTTATATTTAATCTACTGAAAATATAAAAACTAGTTGATAGCACCTATGTTTAATTTCTTAAATCCTTTATAAGACAGTAATAATATCTGGTGCCAAGTTTTTAGGGTTGTTTTTTTGTTTTGGCATTGTCCAATATATCGTCAATGATCAGTATCCACATCAATACAAAGAAACAAGTTCAATATAATATCCATAGTAACAAACCAATGCTGCTCCCTCATTACCATCATACATTCACCCTTTTCCGCCTAGTAGTTTTTAAAAATATATAATTGCCCACACGCATTTATTAAATTAGGCATAGAATGCCATCCAAATATTTAAAAGAAATAAACGATTATTGATAGTTTTTAATCTAAATAAATGATAACTGGACTGCCTTTATATAGCGCTTTCCTAGTCCACCACTCAAAGTGCTTTACACTCCAAGTGTTTATTCACCCATTCACACACAGTGTCGACGATATACAGAGTCAGCTGCACATTAGGTAACTAACTATTCATACATCAATGGTAAACCAGCGTTAAGCATCTTGCCCAAGGAGACAACAGCACACAACCCAGAGGAGCAGGGAATCGAACCACCAATCCTCCGACTGGTCGACCACTTCTCCAGCTACAGCCTCCTCGTGAATACATTTTTAGTAATTTTTTTAACTTCCCATCACTAACTGAGCACATTAACTGTTCTTTCAGCATGGACTTTTAAGACCTCTCTGCAATTGACATTTAACATAAAAATAACAACAATTCTAATAGAGAATAATCGGTTTAGCTGGCTGTAAACTAAAATGTTTTATTGTGCTTCTTGATAAAAGAACATCTGATGCGGCTACAAATCATTAGAAGAAATTTGGATTTGCTTTAAAATAATCTTTCATCATTTTGTTTTTCTGATATTGTTTTTTCAGTTTCAGTTGATGAAACTAATTCCTAATAATATGCCCCGTGCATTGCACTTTTAGCTCCTGGTACAGAGGTATAGTAAATCCAGAGAAAAAAAAACACAATAATTGAGATTTTGGTTGAAAAACATTTCAATTTAGGTCTCACATTCAAAACTCACCAGTGTGTTTCATCAATTCTCATAATTAACCTGTGACATTATTCCAGTTTGTATAGAGAGTGATGCGGCTATAAATCTGGTATCTTACTTGATGCAGGGGACGCTCCCTCTGAAGAATTCTCTGGGTCCGGCACACTCGATATCATCGAGCGCGGTGCAGATCACTTGCGTGACGTTCACTTCTTTCTGGGTCTGGCCGCCCCACTAAAGAAAAGGACGATAAATTAACACGCTGTGTAATTAGCAACGTTATATCTGCCCGGAAAACAACACTTACCCCGACACAGCCGTGGCCCATCTCCAGCAGGGCACTGCTGTTGCCTGCATGATCTACAGGGTCCTGACAGTAGATGAACTCTTCCGGTCTTCATCACATACAAAGGGGAAATGGGGGAGAAAAAAAAGTCAGGGATTGAAGAATGTAGCATGACAGCACTCTGGAAACTGACCTTTAAATCGACAACACACTATAAACACTCGCTTCCGTTGCGACGAGAAGGCCCAGAACAGCGCAGTAAATTTCATTCATGAAATGCGGCGAGTTGCCACAATTATCTGTAAAAATCTATCACAGGGCAGGGATTTGGTTCTCTCCTTTGTAATCCGGTATAGATTTCATAAGCAAATTAAAGGTTTCACTTTTTCATGACTTTTTCAGTCAGAGCTTCACTGTGCATAATGATGTGCGTGAAGTTCATTTCAGCTCATTGAAGATTAAAATTTTAAACCACTGCACAGAGGATTTTACGGGCGAGAATTAAGAATTAAATATCTTGTATCCAGCAACTTCTAATATATATATATATATATATATATATATATATATATATATATATATATATATATATATATATATATATACATAAACATATATAAATATATATATGTGTGTGTGTGTGTGTGTGTGTGTGTGAAGGATGAAATGCGATTTTGGGAATTTTAATGTGAGTGAAAAACGTACAAGACAATACACTACTTTTCAAAAGTAGTAAAGTAGTATGATTTCATGTTTTGAGTAAGAAACACATGATGACGGCAGATGTACCAACAGGACAGATCTTTGACCACTTTAAATAAACTTTATTGATCATCTTTAGATAAACTAACTGTCACGCATCATCGACCTGTCTCACTTATTGTTTTATTTACCTTGTTTTTCTCTCCCGTTCTCAAATGGGTCCTAAATGTTTAAATGTTTTTAGAAATATAATTCATGTTATGTGCAAGGCATTCTATACGTAATGTGCTGTACGGACAGAACTTGTTAATATTACTATTATTAAACCCTGAGAGAACAGGGTAACGCCCTGAGAATTCTAATTATATTCAAGGCATCACCGAAACGGGACGTTATTTTAGTAATAACTGACCGGAACACTGAAGTAGCAGCTTAACAGAAGAGAATGTGTAATTTATTTATCATCTTTTTATGTAATAATGTAATGTAATAGAAAGAAAATCAGTATTAATTGCGTATAAACGGTACTCACAGGTAGCTGCACAGGACGACAGGGGACGGGGGTCTGTACTCGAAGGGCTCGGTATAGTTGGAGCTCTCCGCCGGGATGTCGTACTTGACAACCCCGGGCGGCTGCTGGCTGAACGGGAGCGCCGTGGCTCCGTGTCCGGGGGCAGCGGCCGGCGTCTCCGCCGTGGACGAGTTCTGGGAGTGAATTCCCTCCAGACACTGTAGCAGTATGACGGTGAGCAGCAAGAGCAGCTGCCCGCACAGCAGAATGTAGCTCACCGAGATCATTGTGGACGTTAGCCGTCGTGGAAACAGCGCATCGTTAACGGCGACGTGAAGCTAGCTTCCTCGACAGGGCTTATCACCGTACACATCCGTCTCACGTGTGTGACGTCAGCAAGGAAAAGCGACGCCAGTGATGACGTTGTGTGTGTTTTTTTCCCCACGCTCAGCAAAATTCCACATAAATAAATACACATTTACTAGCAAAAAGCCGGAATTCTTCATATTTAAAATAAAACTGGCACATTATTTAAAAACGATCCTGTCATCCAACCACAAAATGCTTAAAATAAAATTAATACATTTTTTGTCTAATGATTTATTTGTTTATTTATTATTATTATTATTATTTTTTTTTTATTTGACCTTATCTTAACCTCCTTTATGTCATGTGTAATTTTAATCTAAATGGAATCCGGAGGGGTTTTTTTTAATTATTTTTTTACTCGGTTTTATTAAGACAGTCATATTACAGAACAAGCAACAGTAAACTTGTATATGTATATAAAGATCCCCTGGAGATAAGCATTAAAGTCCTCCTGATATGTCTCTCTTTTTCTTCTAGGTGGCAACTGTGGTCATACTCCACTTAGTAAACTATATTTGGCAAAAAAAAAATTACAAAAAGCGTTTATCATACCAGAGCAATGTTTTTTTTTAATAAAAAAGTGATAGGAGACACTTGCTAAGATGAGTTTAAACTAATATTATGTTATTGTTACAATGTATATATGTTGCAGTATGGAATGTGATCATAGTCAAACATGTGAGGATACAGACGTTTTTAATAGTCCAGTCGATTCCTCCTAATGATTTAAACTACTGTATATAGTGTTAATACCATAAATACACAGGACACAGAAATTAGATATACAGGTCGTTTCCATAACACTGATCCATGCTCCATGACACTTCTTGTTGACTAAGGCATATTACATCCTAATTATGTGTGTTTGTAAATCTTTACAACTACATCTATTCAGTCTTCCTCAATCTTAAAATAAAAAATGTTTGGACACAAAACGTCACTGTGGCATCGGGTTTACACATCACAGTTGTGCAAAGTTGAATGACCAGCTTTACCTTCAAAAAGTAGTTCGGATGTCACAAGTAACGTTTGTACAAACACAGATTTTCAGAGCAGAGAGTAAGTGCTTTCACTTTAACAGATGATGGTAAAAAACGACTTTGAGTGTCCACGCTCTGCACATATTAAACACAAGCACAATATTTAATTAGAAACTTTACTATTGATGGACTTCACATTTAGGAGTACGATACTTTCTGTATTAGGGGCCTCGACATCCAGTCTCGCCAATCAATAAGTTAGGTGAATGATTTGATATTTTAATTATTTAAGTAATGAATATTGTATCATTCAGGTTCACCATTAAGACAAGTAGTTTTTAAACAATTGTCTCTTAGTTTCTTGGTTCAATCCCCATCTTCTCGAGCACTTCCCTTTGGCAGTGGTTCTCTAACTTTTTCATATCAAAGACCCCTAAAATAAGTTAGACCATGGACCCCTCAATGATTAGATCTGTGTTTTTGTTTTTATTATAAAAAGTATTAAAAAACCATGACTAACATAATTTTATGTTTTTATTTTCACTAGGTTACTTATGCTGTAGGGTGAAACTAATATATTCCCCTTTCTTCTGGGGTCTCCCAGGAATCCCCTTAACGCCCCCTTGGGCTTCCTGAGACCCTGAGAAAATGTCTTGTGTTGAGAAAAAATATAAGACAATAGTGTTATTACTAATTACGCAAAGGTAGTCTTTCATTCAAATTTATAATGTTTTATTAGTTCAGTTGTTCCAGCATTAAAAGCTTTACACACCCTCATATTTTGGCATCAAAATGAGAGAGTAATATTGTTCATTAAATGCTAAGAAACCTGAGGTGTTTTAAGGTATTTATTCCACACAAGTGCATGTGTGTAATAAAAGAATTTGGCCAATCCCTTTCCAGGGAGTTTCACGGGAGAAACGGGCAGAAAGATTTCAGTGGCTTTATGTTTTAAAAGTGACTCTTTAATAACCCTGTCATTGAAATCTGTCAGTTGAATCATTTGGAGCTTTAACGTAAAACAGCTTTTAAACATTTTCTAAATCGAGAAGTTTCTTTAATCCATGTAATCCACCAAGCAGAATCGCAGCTCAATAAAGTCACAAATAAATCATATTTTATTGAAGTAAGTGCTTTTTATACCACAGATATTCAATCTTGAGGCACGCAGGCAGATGCGTGACACGTGGCAGAAGTGGGTGTACCACATGCAGGGAACCACCACCTGCTGTTCAGCCTGTTTGAGACCCGGCGTGACCACAGTCTGTGACCTCCTGCCGACTTTCCGCTCCAGCCGCTGACGTCTTCTGCTCCACTTTGGGCATCGTCGGCCAGTCCGGGACCAGGTATTTGAAATCGCCACCACCGGCGTCTCCGGCGGGGGGGGCGGGAGAAGACATCACGGGGGAGGCGAAGTAGTCCCGGCCATGAAGGCTCGGGTAGGCCCTGAAGTCCACTCTGGACCGCGCCGGGGGGACCAGGTACTGGGCCGAGGCCGCGGGGAAGCCGGAGTAGGGATAGAACAGGAAGCCTCCCAGATGTGAGAGATTCACCAGGTCCTGTTAAGGAGAAAAACACACGTACAGAAAGTTATCAGCTGAGAGAAAAGGCACCCAATTGGCTAAAATATTATGATATATAAATTATTTATATATAAATATTAAGTCTTATGCATCACAATCTAATTATAGACATATTTCATTTAAATATAAACCAATTTATGCACTTATATTGATTATTGGCTGCACTGGTTAGTTAATAATGGTACAAAAATAGTTGAATATCATTATATGTGAATGACCCTGATGTTCATTTATACTTGATATATAATACGCAAAAATTACATGTTGCCCAATTAAAATCCTTATCGAATTGAATTGCTGTTGAATACAGAAATTAGAGGGTGATTCATTCATTTTACAATGCAGCACTGACGGAATATAGAATAATACTGTGCATTTACATGTTGCAACCAACCACTTGACTCAGTTATTGAATCGACTCAAGAATTGTATTTAATTGCCATAACTTTGCACATTACAACAACAAATTATACAATTTAGAATTACATTTATACTATAATTAGAAAATAGATGATAATGAGATAAAATAAGAGGCTGGTTGGCCAACTTTAAAAGGTTGCTAAAATTACTTAATGGTGATATAATATTGTAACATATAACATTATTACACAATAATGTTGTGTAATAATGTTATATGTCTGTCAGCAGACAGCTGCTCTGCTATGAATGACAGGCAGCCACAGAATCCAATCCAACAGATTTTCTTCAGGCAGAGTGATAAAATAATTTTTGGGTCAACAATTTCTGTCAAAAAGAGTTGCTTAAGGAAGGGGATTAAGTTCAGAGAGTGTATCAGCGTTTGCAAAGTAAGCCTCTTTGAGGTGAATCACCCTGTCTGGGTTCATTTCCCTATCAACACAATTCATTTTCCTGGATTAGGAATAATGTACTTTCACTTAATATTTTTAATGTGGAACTTGTAGAAACCAAAAAAAATATTTAGATCTGAGAAGTTAGATCCAGAGAATTTTGACATTATCTTAATAAAAAATGACTCAAATCGATTATCAGAACAGTTGGTGATTGATATGATAGTTGGCAACTAATCGATTAATCGACAGCTGTCCTCTTTAAATTGATTAAAAGGCTGTTTCTATTTCCATATTTTCCCTCCCCTGCTTATAGCGACTGAAGGTGATTCTGTCAGTCAAAGGCCTCAGGACTTTCTGGTAAAATGTGTAGTATTTCTTTGCTCTGTGTACCTGCACCAGCGTGTGCTGCTGGAGGCTCATGGGAAACCCCGGCGTGCCCGGCGTCCGGACGGGCGAGGCCAGGCTCAGTCCGCAGGGGTCCGCACCGTACCAGGCGTTGACTCGGGCGGAATGGTAGCCACCCGGGTCCCGGCGTTGTCTGTTTAGTTCCGGCGAATAGAAGCAACTGTGCGAGAAGCTGCTGTGTAATTTGCACAGATGTTCCTTCTCCGAGTCCTGCGGCCCGTCGGCCGCCATGCCCTCGCTGTGGCTCTGTGGGGGGTCCGGGTACCTCCCAGTCTGGGCTGTCCTCGCTGTAACGGAAACCATCGGTTCAGTCTCAGCTCCTTTTCTCTCCTCTTGGCCAGCAGCCCCCTCAGCGTCTTTGTCGCTGTCACTGTCGTGGGCATCTTGCATAAAGGACAAAAAAAAACACTGTGAAATGCTAAAAAACCCTAAAAAAACAAAGGATACGGTTTGTTAACAGAAGCTTGGTTACATCTGGTGAAAAGAGCTATCATGTACCTGAAGATTTGGAACTTTCACAATCCTTCTCAGGCCGAATTTTTATGTCAGTCATCCGCATCTCTTTACACTTCTGTGATGAATGCTGCAGTTTCCTGATGCAACAAAGCAAAAAAGAAATAGAATCAATTATTATTATTTAATATTATTATACTGGATACAGGTCTGGAGCTGCTGTTATGGAATCATCAAACTGAACTAGAAAGTGCAGCATAAGGGTGAATTTTAAAAGATATTAAATATTCTAATAACACATTAGTGTGCAACATGTATCAAAACAATCAACGTGTCACAATGTGTGCTAGAAAAACATTTAAAACAATTGAACATGATTGAAAAAGTTTGGATAACCCTATAATCTCTGTGATAGAATTAAAATAAAGGTATTATGTTGATTTTATAGCAACTGTCATGTATAAAACTGTTCTGTCAACAGTTTTATTCCCTAGATTCATCAAAATATAGAATAAAATAAGTCAAGCCTTACATTGGACAAAAAAACTGCTGCTCATTATATGATATTATATTATATTTCAGGTGTGCTGATATAACTTTACTGTGATTATACTGTTATAATGAAGCCAAGTGAAGAATAATAGTACTCAATATTTAATAATTAAATGAAAAAAGTCTTATACCCTGATTTGAAAGAAAAGAAAACTCTACATACATGTTATGTTATATTAAAACCATAATAACAGTTTTTTCAATTTGACTTCTAGGACAACCAACACATAAAAGATTGTGAAGATTTATTCTGACATGAAAACAGCTCTACACCTGAACAACATAATCATCTAATGTTATGTTGATTTTTTAAGAACTGATTATGTTGTGAAGAAAGAAAAGTTTTGAGCATTTATTATTTATATTTCAACTTTTGAAGTATGTTTTATTTTATTATACTTCTATCCATGGCCTGTAGGCCTCATGGACCTCATGTCATTTTTTTTGTAAAATATTATAAAGGATAATTTATAGATTATTTTGACTATAACAAAGACCCACATTAAAACACATTATGCTATTTATACCAATTGTGTCCATCTGATGAACTTATTTCATACATTAATTTTAGTCTCACACGTTCATTTCTAATGACTGGGAACAATAAAACAGTTAAATAAAACAGTAGACTTAATGTGCATATTCAGATGTCTAGTGTTAACAAATTATGGCACCTTGTGACACTCAGATAAAAAAAAAAATAACTTTAGTCAGACGAAAACTTTTAGATCCCACGAATTTGACCAGATCACAACAGGAGTGTTAAGAAAATAAAATTTCGAAAAATGCCCACCTCAGTAAGATAAATCAGAAAGTAATTGGTTAATTGGTTATAACTTCTAACGGACAATTCACCTCTTTTCTCGTCTTCCGTTACCCGTGTCTCGGAATCCTTTCGCAAAAGGATTGTTGTCGATTTTCAGCTGTGTGATCTGAAAATGAATACAGAAAAAAATATGATAGAAATAGGAAAATGCAAGATATTTCGTATTTTTATACAATTTCTTTTTAACCTTAGTTGTAATTAGTGCGTGTTAATGACCCCCAAATGAGGCCTTTACGCACCGACACAATAAAGTCCGTTTAGAAGCTCCTATAATAATATATATATACAGTATCTCACCTTATCATTCTGATATGCTGTTACTGCGATGAACTCTGTCTCTGAGAAGATGTATGTCCTGAAGGTGCTGTAAGGCAGCTTCAGGATATCATTTGCCTTCACAATATGAAACCTCGGTTGGTATTTGTGCATCGAGTTAAGAATTGTCTAAAAAAAAAAAAGGAGAATTGTCGAGAAATCAAAAACATACAATAAATGTAGACATGATAATTTGTGCTAATGGGGAAATTCATCACTTACAAATCCATGCTTGTCTGATATGTTGTTGGTGAGTTTCAGTTTGTGGAAGTTGACCACTTTGGACATCCACTGCTCCCCGGTGGCCGGACTGTCCGGGTGGACGTACATGCGCTTGGGCATCTCCGGGTCCGCCTTGCCCGCCACCATCCAGCGGGAGTTATGGAACTTATACCTGCAGTCGTCGCCCGCCACTATGTCCATCAGGAGGATATATTTGGCTCTTCGGTCCATCCCGGTGCACCTGGCTTTGAGCGGCGGAAACATGCGCCTGCGAGGAAGAGGAGAGACACGCGCGTAAAAAAAAAAAGAGAGAGAGAGAGAGAGAATGCGCTCATTTCGACACATACAAAAAAGTCACTTTATGGTTTAGTTACCTCCCGGATTTTGTAATGACCATTTCGGTGCCGCATTTGTGGAACTTCCTCCAAAGGTCGCCGGCTTCCAAATGCACTTTGGGCTCGTCCTCCGGTTCGGGAGGCCCGAGCTCCGGCGGCTCCTGCTCCGGCGGCGGCGGCGCGCGGATCATCGGGCGCGCGCCGGCATCCAGGCTGGCTGCGAACAGCGCGGCTCCGGCCAGGGGAGTCCCGCGGAGGGCCGCGTCTCGGGTTCTTATTGGAAAAGCTTGCCGCGACTGTCCTCGTGCGCACGGCTCCGAAAAGCTGCGCATGGTCTCCAAAGAGGGGGGGTGGGGAAATAAGTTTTACGCAAAGCCTACAGTGAGTGCCTCCTTAGGATAAACGCATCTGCATTTTTTTTTTGTTTTATTACATGAAACGCAGTAAAGGTAGCGACTTCAAAAATACTTTTTTTTTTGTTTCTCTGGATATTTTGAAGCGGAATCCTGCCTCCTGCCCACAGCGCAGTGCGCTCTGATGCTTCCCAGCCTGTGCGTCCGAGATTATTTGCTCTTTGACACGTTCGGACTCGGTGTGACACCCAGCGGTGGGTGGGGTTTCCATGGTAGCCTATTGTCTTTATTGTGCAGGAAAAAAATAACAGCCTCAAGTTTCTTTACTGGCTGTTGAAGCCAATTTGGTGTCGAAATCGATCTCCTTTTTTTTTTTATTTACTCATCACAATCCAGCAAACCAAGGGATCTAGGCTTTCTCCTGTTTATACCATTATAGAAACTCAATCAGTGCTCTATAAACACTGTCATGAACACCGTAACCCCAACAATAATAATAATTTAGAAAAAAACTTGCCAGTAACCGTGCGTCCTGACGCAGACGCCGTCTCCGGACACCATTCCAGCGCCCTGTGGTTTGATGAGCCCCGGCTGATGTGGTTTCTCCCCTCAAACGCAGCGTTGCGCACGGACATGTCCGCAGGGGATTCGGGATCCGCGGAGGTTCAGCATGTGCCAGCGATTGTCCCGGCCGGATTAGGCCCTGGATTTGGTTACACGGTTTTTTTTTATTGCTCAATGGCCCATGACAGGGCAGGAACGTCCCGGGGAGAAGTTTTGTGAGTGAGGGCGGCAGGTTCAGGATACATTTTAGTGGTGCCGGGATGCATGGGGAGATTACAGTGGACTATGGGGAGGTGGCACCACCCTGCTTCTATGAAGTTAAAAAAGTCAGGAGAAAGTTGCTCAGTATCATTAATAAAGTAGAACAGACAATTAAGTTCCCTTTTTTTAGGAGTTGAAGCATATAACCGCTGTAACATCATCAAAATTGAGGGGCTTGGAGATTTTATGTGGACTTTGGCAGTGGTGGATTAAGAGTTCAGACCATTTACTTAAGTAAAATTATAAATTATGTAATCAAAAATGATGTTATAGAAGTGAAGGTCCTGAGTTAAACATGTTATTTAAGTGAAAGTACAGAAGCAAAATGTACTTAAGTATCAAAATTCATTATACAGACTGTGTTAGATTATTATAGTTTATTATACTACTTGTTTTGAAATACATGTGACAGCATTTTTTTTCATTATTTTAGAGCAGTGGTTCTCAAAGTGGGGTCCAGGGACCCCCCAGGGTCCTTGAGTGGATTCCAGAGGGTCCCTGGCATAAAGGGCAATCATTCATGTTCACTATAATTCTATCCGCAAGTAACACGATGACATAATGTGTGACTCTGTTGGTCATGGGTTCCATTCACTGTGTGTGATAAAACATCTAAGAGGTAAAAATCTTATCAGATGGGGGCTGTCATCTAACTTGGGTCAATTTAGGGGTCCCTAAAAGTGTGAGAGGCATTGTCTTAACCTTTTAATGTGAAGCCAAAAATATACTACTACTACTGCTACTACTACTATCATAATAACTAATAATAATAATAATATATTGTTTTACAACTATGTGATATCGTAAACATGTTTATATGAAAATAACTAGTAACTAGACTGTCAGACAAAGTGGAGTAAAAGTATAATACTCCCCATCCACTTATCACATTGTCACTTATTAGAGTATGCAGCTAACTGTTAATATATGTGTAATTTTTGTAAAAACATCATGAACCCTAAAACCTGACCTCAACTGAGTTAAGAACTGCAGAAGTGTAGGATGTTTCTGGTTTATTACTTTTATTTTTATGGGATATTTTTACATTGGTGGATCTAACATATAACACGAATCCATAGTAAGCATTATTATTATTATTAATATTATTCTCTGGCTTTCTTCACTTGTTACTTTTTAAAAGATTCTGCATAAGACAAAACTGTAGTAAAACCATATTTCCACAGGAACCACGTTTGAACCACAAAAGTGTAGTGGAGGTTGGGGAGGTGGACGGCATGGAACACATCTGACACTTGTGTCTTTTCTCAATAAAGATGTCTGTGAACTTTATCCTAAATAATCCATCATTGTGGAAAACATGTTCATTAGCTTTTTTTTTTTTGGTGCTGGGACTGAGATAAGAAACTTGATACTGAGGGGAACCTCTCTATTCTTGGACAGCGGACAGTTGTAACACTTCCATTTTCCCGAATCATAATTCACAAGCTCGGTTCAAATCCTTATTCAACATGTGAGAAGGTACGTTTTATTCCTTTTATTTCTTGTGATATAATTGCTTGCTGTGTTCCTAAACTGATCAAACCTAAACGTTGTCTGTCGCGTGTCTAGATATTTCTGAAGGTGCAAGATGTTACTGCTAAGACGTTTATTATGTAAATTAACTTATGACTAAAAGAGAGCTTGTTGTGGAAAACTGGAAACCGGAAATGTAATGAACTGTCAAGAATATGTAATACCAAGGTGGTAACAGATATGCCAAAACGATGTATCCTAATGATGGCAATTGTTATTACTGCTCTTTGTGTTTTTTTAATTACATCAGGTGTTTCACCTATCTTCTATTAGTAATGATACTCTGTGTGTTTAAGTCCCGTTTCAAGCTCCGTCTTTGTCCAATAATCTGCTTTGTTTCATGCCACCTGTCTGGCCGCCTACCTGTTTTATTTTTGTCATTCAATTTCTTCACATTCACTGCATCCAGTCAGCTTGCCCCTCTGTGTGTTTGGTTCCACTACACTATCAAGTTTTATTTATGGTCCCTTTTCCATAATGTTATATGTACCATTGTACCTTACAACTAACCCACTATGGAGGAAATTGTAACATTTTGTTCCAGTGTTTAACTCTAAACATGAATTTACTGTGTGTGTGTTGCAGATATAACAATTGCACCATTTATTAGCAGAAACCATGTAACTAGTGTGTTTTGAACACACTCTACTAAAAAGCTCTAAGATACAGACAAATTTAAAAGAAATAAATAAATTAAAATTGTTGCAACCATCCCCGGCCTCCCCTATGGGAACACTACTTGGACAAACCACATTAGGTTGAATGTATGCTAAATTTAACACATAGTAATAAAATACTGTCATTCAGTCATTTTCTAGACCCACTTATTCCCCATTAGGGTCACAGGGGTCTGCTGGAGCCAATCCCAGCACATTACAGGCTAGAGGCAGGGATACACCCCAGATAGGTCACCATTCTTTCGTGGAACACACACACACCATTCACTCACACACACACACCTATGTGCAATTTGGCATCTCCAATTAACTTGAGCATGTTTTGGGGCTGTTAGAGGAAGCCAGAGAGAACATGCAAACAGAAAAGCTCCGAGACCAAGGACTTGAACCTGTGACCTTCTTGCTGTGAGGCAACAGTGCTACCGACTGCTGCAACATGTCACCCAATAAAGGGCTGATACTTTTTTCTTTTTTGCTTATACAATATTTATTTGTATATTATTTATTTTGGTAAAATGCCAGTGTACGTGAAGGTATTGAAGACTTTCTGATAAAACAGAAATGTTATTATAATAGGATACAAATAAACAAGAAATAAAAGGAATGAATATGGAAGAAGAAACAAACATATTCAAGTTCATAGCTGATTTAGTACAGTTTTGCATTTTGTAAAAGAATTTAAACATTATCCAAAAATGTTTATGCAATAACTTGTGATGTAATAAGTGATATATATATATATATATCATCATTTATATAGTTGCAAGTCATATCAGATGTTATATTATATAATGTCATTTTTCTTATCAAACCTATGTGATTTGTCCAATTGGTGTTGGTGTACAAAGCTTAGGCTTAGATAGCAGACAATGGGGAAGTTTTAAAACTTCTAAATCATACAAATGTTGTACATAATAAGAATATTAATGGTTTGGGAAAATGAGAGAACACAAGCATTTGCAGCCACTGTGTTTAAAGTGCAGTGTCAATGACTGTGTCTAATTATTTATAGCTTTTTACAACTTTTAAGTGCTGGCCTTTGATGAAACAATGGTGTGGGGTAACAGCAGTTTTTTTTCTTCCAAAAGCAACACTCCGAGGCTTGTATTTCAGCGAGGACTTTGCTGTGAAATCAGGAAATACCTCACACTGGACCTTTTGTTACAGCTTCCCTCGACGGCTCTCTGATCAAATGCCTAAGTAAGCACACGTCTTATTCAGAGGTCATTCAAGATATGCGGTGGGTGGCAGGAGCTGTTGATGACCCAATCTTTTTCTGGCAGAGAAGCAGGGGAAAACCCTGCCTGTCGGTCAGCCAACTTCAAAGAGCCAGTCAGTAATCTGAAACAGGCCCGAGAATGATGGCAAACAAGACGCCTGGCTGTTATTTGTGGGTTTGGCCCACAAGCTGCGTGTGAAACCTGTCACTGAGGATAAACCCGCAGATCTCCACTGGGTTACTGCCCAGTAACACACTCGCCCGAGCGAAAACCTCCACATTACTGGACGTAGCCTTTGGAGGGTGGGGAACTGGTCCATGAGGCTCGAGCTGACGCTCCGGCTTGGAGCGTCATTACCCGTTTTTCCAGACATCTGCGGACTTTCCCAGAAAACAGGAAGCCGTGCATTTTACATGTCTTTGTTTGGATTAAAGACATGGAGTGGTTCTTGAGTGCCACCATATCTTCGTACAAACACGAGTCAGATTGGGCTAAACTCATTGATAACTCCTAAATTGTTATTTATATTTTGAGTATTACCATCGAAAGAACAAAAAAGACCAAAAAGGTGGACCAGTCGATTGATCACGAGGATGTATGTAGCCATATTGTTGCTTTGAGCTAATCCTGTAACATGCACACAGGAACAGTGTTACATGGTCCCCATCTCAGTTTTGGTCTCCACCATAGCATGCTAACATTCGCTAATTCTCATAAACCAAAGGACAAAATAAACTGGAAGAGTTGATTATGCTACAAATGAAGGCCTAAGGCTGGTTTAGAATGGTGTTTGCCTCTCTCCTGCTAACATCAACAACACACACCTCAACGAACAAAAATGGGGTTGGCTGACTATAAAACACCTCGCCGGACATTAGTTCTCCAGCTACCAAGAGGACTAGCCACCACCATTAACCATCACGCATTCCATAATGAAACACCACAGAAATTACAATTCGTACTAGGGCAATTTGTATGTGGTTGACTAACGCGCATTTTTGCGGGTTGGACCGGTTTTGGACAGCAGGAGTCTCTGTGTGTTTGCTCTGTCTGTTCGTTTGCATGTACAGCAGGAGAGAGGTGGCGTACTTTGCTGAAGCATTTGCAACAAACAACTTTAAAAATCTTTTATGTTATCAACTCTAAGCAAAGAAAAGACATCACCAGCTAGCACAAGCAAGAGGACACTGACTGCAGCTCTCGTAATGGTTTCTTTAATGAAACAGAATTTCTGAAAGTCACATCTTAGATCCTTTAATTTTTGCCTTTAGGGATGTTTTAAGTGTGACTCAAACCTAATGGCGGCATTAGAGAAGCAAGAGGATCATTAGACTTCATCCTCTGTCTCTAACCATAAATATCTGTGCAGAATTTTAAGCCAATCCATTTCTAGTAGTAGATATTGAGATATACACTCACCGGCCACTTTAGGTACACCTGTCCAACTGCTCGTTAACACTTAATTTCTAATCAGCCATTAACATGGCAGCAACTCAGTGCATTTAGGTATGTAGACATGATCAAGACAATCTCCTGCAGTTCAAACCGACCATCAATATGGGGAAGAAAGGTGATTTGAGTGACTTTGAACATGGCATGGTTGTTGGTGCCAGAAGGGCTGGTCTGAGTATTTCAGAAACTGCTGATCTACTGGGATTTTCGCGCACAACCATCTCTAGGGTTTACAGAAAATGGTCCGAAAAAGAAAAAAATATCCAGTGAGTGGCAGTTCTGTGGGAAATTCTGCGGAAATGCCTTCTTGAAGCCAGAGGTCAGAGGAGAATGACCAGACTGGTTCGAGCTGATAGAAAGGCAACAGTGACTCAAATACCCACCCGTTACAACCAAGGTAGGCAGAAGAGCATCTCTGAATGCACAGTACGTCGCACTTTGAGGCAGATGGGCTACAGCAGCAGAAGAACACGCTGGGTGCCACTCCTTTCAGCTAAGGACAGGAAACTGAGGCTACAATTTGCACAAGCTCATCGAAATTGGACAATAGAAGATTGGAAAAACGTTGCCTGGTCTGAGGAGTCTCGATTTCTTCTGCGACATTCAGATGGTAGAGTCAGAATTTGGCGTCAACAACATGAAAGCATGGATCGATCCTGCCTTGTATCAACGGTTCAGGCTGGTGGTGGTGGTGTAATAGTGTGGGTAATATTTTCTTGGCACTCTTTGGGCCCCTTGGTACCAACTGAGCATCGTTGCAACACCACAGCCTACCTCAGTATTGTTTCTGACCATGTCCATCCCTTTATGACCACAATGTACCCAACTTCTGATGGCTACTTTCAGCAGGACAATGCGCCATGTCATGAAGCTTGATTCTTCTCAGACTAGTTTCTTGAACATGACAAAGAGTTCACTGTACTCAAATGGCCTCCACAGTCACCAGATCTCAATCCTTTGGGACGTGGTGGAACGGGAGATTCGCATCATGGATGTGCAGCTGACAAATCTGCGCCAACTGTGTGATGCCCTCATGTCAATATGGACCAAACTCTCTGAGGAATGCTTCCAGCACCTTGTTGAATCTATGCCACGAAGAATTGAAGCAGTTCTGAAGGCAAAAGGGGGTCCAACCCATTACTAGCATGGTGTACCTAATAAAGTGGCCAGTGAGTGTAATTAAGTACAAACTTTTACCTACTGGTGGCACTAAATTTACAAGTCAGTTATGCATTTCGAATGTGTGACCATCCAACTCAATATTTTCTCTTAAGGTGGAATTTTAGTTGTTTCTCACTCTGTGCTCTCTGACAGTGAATATAAGACGATCAGATCTGCTTCAGTGGTTCTATCTATAGGTCAAATCTGCCACTAAAGTATAAAATTTCAATTCATGTAAGTGAATGATGAAGAATGAGAATATGTGCTTTACTTTTACCCCACACATACTTCTGTAGCATCTTACTCTAACCAGAGTCCTAATCCAAGCAACGTGGGTGGTGCTATGAAAACACAATCCTAAGAGGAGGGGAACATGAATTGAGGGGAAACGAACTTTGACACAACACTGGATTGCTTTGTGTTTTCTTCAGAGCCAATCTCCAGATAGAAATCATCAACACCACTTTGGACATAAGTGAGAAGTAAGAAACATTTTCACTAAAGAGTTCTATTTATATTTATGTATATTTTATTTGAGAACAGACAGAAGCTACTTTGATAATGTGCACTTTCTAGTGATAATGTAGTTTGAGTGACTTATTGTTTTACACAAACAAAGTGACTACAGCAGGGGTTGGCGCCAGGGTGGAGAAGGGGAAAGGAAAACAAAAATAATCTCTAAAAAATCTATAAAATGTACCATCATGTCACACCATCTACACTTGAAGGCAGACTATCTCTACCTGAAACATGGAGGGTAAAAAAATTAGGGACTTCATGGTGTTTTCAGAATGCACCTCATAAATTCAACCATCTGTCATATGTATATATATATATATATATATATATATATATATATATATATATATATATATATATATATATATATATATACATATGACAGATGTTTATATCATATGGTGGTGATAATATATATATACATATATTTAACAAAACACATAGCAAAAGCAAAACCATAGAGTCAAAATCTTCACAATTACATTAAATAATCAAATTGGTAGCAGCAATTTTCATTAGTAATCCCGAGCACATTATTGTAGGATCACAATAATCAGATCCTAAAATCATAACAAGGTTTTTGTTGATTCAAAATGTTCAAAATATGCTTTATTTAACGTTGCTGCCCAGAATTGCATAGTGAAAGCCATGCTTGCAAGGAATATGGTGTCATTATTATGTAATATTACATTCATCAGTAATTACATAAGATACAGTCATAATGATGAGATAACACAAAAGAGTTGAGCATTTCCACTTTTAATACATTCAAGCCAATTTTTTCCAATGCATATAATTATATCTCTTGAGTCAGGACTGAGTCAGTATATTATGTATATTTTAATTCCATTTTGTACTCCACTTTGGAGAAAATTGCATTTTATTAACTGGTAATTATAGTTTCCCCGTGCATAAATACTATGCCAATGATTAAAAAAATATTTATCACAGGTACAAAATTATTTTTGGGGTTATTTTAGAGACTTGCTGGAGCCAATCCTAGCACATTACAGGTGAGAGACAGGGATACACCCCAGACAGGTTGCCAGCCTATCGTGGAGAACACACACACACACACACACCACTGAAATTAAATTACCTATTTCTGGGAGGGACTGTCTTCCCATGTTTTAGGGAGGTAGAAGCAGGAAGTCAGTGACACCATATGACAGGAAAGATGTGAAAACTTTCTAACTTTTTTTCTCAATTTTTTTTTTTTTGCTTAGAACCTTTATCTATTAATATGTCATTGAAAAGTCTGTATGGGTAACATTTGAATATTTTTTTTAAATAGAATACAATAGGCAACTTATAGTTCCCGGTGGACTTGAATGAATTAAATAGGTACAAAATGATGATAAAATGTAAAAACATCGCTCAGTTCGTCAGGAAATTTAAAGCCATTTCATTGAGATGAGTATGCAACTTTCGCCCCGTCTGAGGCTCCTAATTGTTTTGAGTGCAGCTGCGCTGTAGCACACGGCAGCGTTTATCCACATCATCACTGTGACCATAATTTACAATCAGAAACATCTCTGATCAGGTGCTCCTCCTGCAGACATGATGTCCTCTTATGAAAAAAAAAAATGTCTCCACAGTGGGGTCACTGGAAAGCCTCCAAACCACTCTGGCCGCGCTGTCTCCCTAACACCTCTCATGTTTGGACAGTTGAACGTGATGAATGGCCTAACGGTAACAGGTTGGTGCGAGTGAACATATTTGGGCTTCGGAGGTGGGAGGAATGTAGTTTAACAGCAGAGCGGAGGTGCTAAAAGAGACGGTGCCTGAGTTGATATCTAACACACACACACACACACACACACACGGCGGCCACATGACTCGAGGTTAGGTCAGACTGGAAGAGGAGCCATGAGAAAGTCAAGTGTAGCCAGTCAAGTGTGTGGTTAGATAGCAGCGCTGCATTCACGTCATTTGTCCATCTGACAATATGGCGGATATTATCTTCTTTAGACTAATCAAATATTCAACAAAAAGTAATATTTTTTTGCATTACTCTGTTGTCACGGAATGTCTCTAATTTATCATTTTAGTCATGACAACAACTGCAAAATGTCTGTCAGCATAGATTAAATCATAAATGAATAGTAACTCTTAGTTTTCTATTATAGACTATACGAACATCATGTTTCAGAACATGTGTAGAACATTGCTACATTTTAAATGTACTTTACAATCATACTTTATATAATATATGATGCAATATTTTATAACAGAAACATTTATTTATGGTGGTATGATTAACCAGTTACACATTGTCATTTGTTGACTTTTAAATTTCATTTGAAATTGATTTCTCTAACTAGTTAAGTTGATTTGACAGCGGATAGTTCCATTTAGTTCATCATACTTATATAATTAATGAGAAAGTGTGTTAAAACTTTCTTCTTATTTGGCTGTTATTTATAAAGGATTTGGAAAAAAATATGTTGTCATTTATTTTAGTCGTTTTATGCTTTTTTGAGTTGGATCCTTCAAACACAATATAGTACATCACAAGGAGTTTGCACAGATCATTAAAGACATCAATAAACACACCACCCAGGTCCCAGACTCTCTTGGTTTGGATTTCACTTTGTGCTGATCTAGAGAAGTGGGAATGTAGTAGTTTGTACACCAAAATTGAGGAAAGACAAAGCAAAAGTGAATATTCACAAATGTACGTCATACAAAACTTACTTAACTAAATAAACACTGGCCATTCCTGTACGTACATACATGTGGTGGTAAAATCACTGTGAACAAATGATCCACTAGACAGAGAGTCTGATAAAAAAAAAGTGTGTCTTTTCCACACAAATGAAAGTATTCTCCTTTGTGGTCTGTGTGTGTGTGTGTGTGTGTGTGTGTGTGTGTGTGTGTGTGTGTGTGGTCGTCCTATTCCCAGATATTTACCCTGTGGAGTTTATGATCACTAGTCACACTATGGAGCACTGTTTTTCCATGAGTGGATTCCCACTACTGTGTTTGGACAGTCTGACTGATAAAAAGACGTCACTGGACAGGAGAGTGTTGATGATTTAGCAGTGATTCGGTTACGTCGTCGGAGGGCATTCACTGTGCTTCTATAGTTATAAAACCACATACGGACAGAAGCGCCTCACATGGAGGCAGCGCTGACCCGCAGACCACAGACACATTCGCGTTTCACATGTGCACACGAGTAAACACGGCTCTGTCCGACTGTTAATAAGTAGCTTTATTGAAATTCTAAATTCTTCCAGGCCAGAGGCTCACCACGTGGTGGTCAGATTATGGTGTCCTTAAAGGTGGAAAATGTCAAATTAGGAGAATAACAACATCTATGGTTGCCAGGTTTGTTGCCAGGTTTGTTGCAAGCGATCAGCCTGCACCCTGCCGCTGGGTGAATCCTACAGAGTAACTAAAAATCTCAGCCAATCAATACATAACGTAATACTGAAGAGGAATTTTCTTAACTAATATGAGTCCATGTAGCATATGCTTCACCCGATATTGACTCTGGTTTTTCGCCCTTCTCCAGTCACTCTTCTTCTGTGATTCATATTGCACTGTTCTGGGCTTAGGACCCTACAGAATCTGGCAACGCCCCTGTCACTACAACATAACTTACAACATAAAGTCATTGTCAAACCTGTCAAAAATGTTTAATAAGTTACACTAGAATTTATAGATAGAATTTTCTCCCAGAAAAGTTATACTTTTATTCTGTGGTCTTCCAAGTGCACCTTGGACGTATTATTTATTTATTTTTAAATTGAAATATAGCTTTTAATAAAATTAAACATATTCAACCTTTGATAATTCATTTTATATTTTTTTTGCAATAAATTGAATTAATATATTAAACACATCTAAATTGTAATCTCAAATGGGATTTAATACATATCCAGATATTTAATAGGTACTGACCTAGTGTTGGAGTGAAAGCTGTGCATGCAGGATATAAATAGAATATGACGAGGTTTGAGGATGTCTGTATAATAAACACACAAAGTATCTAGAGAGTAACAGCAAATGCAAACTGAACTTGTAGCAACTATCGGACAAAGTCACTGAGAGGCTGAGTTTGGGGTTTATGTTGATTATCTGGCACATTATAACAAAAGTTATCCACTGCGATCAAAAAGTATGTTGAATAACATTTATTAAATAAATAGGACAACTTTGTATACGTTTTCAAAAAATATGCACACCGTTATGTGATTATATAAACTAGGTTTTAACGCCCAAGTCCTAGTTTTACTAACTAATTACTGTGATTATAAGAAATATTATACAATAAATAACCAACATAACATACATGTAAACCACACAGTAAACCAGTAATATTGCATCATAATGATAACACTATCCATGCCTCCTACATAGCCTTTGTTAACAGTAAAATACACCTTGAATTCTTTCACATTCACCCCCAGACTCTTTACTACCAAAAATGAAATAATAATTCAGCTAAATATAACACAAAGAAGTAAACTAAATAGGCCCTTTCCAGAGAAAAAAAAAACAAACAAACAAAAAAAGTCATACTGTAACTGGACATATTCTATTAAAGGCAATGAATTATAATATTTCTCTGGTAGATTACATCACTTTCAGTGACAGCACACTTCATTACTACGATAGAAAACACTACAAGCTGCCAGAAGAAAAGTGCAGCGACTTAATGCATTTACAGTTGAGACGTGTCTGCACGCTGTGAGCACCACGGACCAGCAGGGATCGGTCTCAAACATGATTCAGAATCAGGCTGTGCTATGACGATGAGGCCGGCACCTGATAACCTCTGGGCTGCAGGGACGAGTGGGGGGTTTGAAGCGAGAGGATTCACAAGGCAATGCTGGGCATTCCTTACATTTCCCACCTCCTCAGATCCCCTCTGGAAGACCGCCGACACGTCTCAAAACAGATTTGCTCATGAGGCCTGAATATTAACAACAATGCTCCTAAGTGTTGTGTCATTGTGTCCTCTGAAGAAACGCACAAATACAAATGTCATGTTCAGGGTAACGTTGTAGCCTCCACTTTCTATGTTGAATATTATATATGTTGTTTTAGCCCTCATGCGCTCCTTCAGTATTTTTACTCTTACGTGTCTTTTCTGCTCAAAACTACCCAAATGTTCAATAATCCTTAGGATTTTAACCCTTTCAATAACAGGTTATCTATTAATGAATTATTTCATTACTTTTTTGTAAACAAAAAAAAAGTTTATATTCTATATAATAAATGGCAGGTTTATGGACAGAAACAAAACTCATATTACTATTACTGCATTAGTATTTTTTATGTAGTTCCATATACTCTCTTTGGACATCTTTGTGGTCAAAAGTGCCTAATTAATTTAGATTATAAGCACAATTTTTATCTGACTACCATTACAGTATAAAACCGTGAATTTTGTAATTTCATCATTTCATTTGAAAGAAAAGTAGCAATATTTAAAATTTTATTTTGAAAGGGAGTAAAATTTAAGGAGGGCATGAGGTTAAATTGTAATTGTAGTTACTGTATGTATATACAGTATATTTTGCAGTTACTATTTATGTAAAACATCTAGACATATATGTATATATGTATCTTGACTCCACAGGATAAATATATCAACAGACACATTGACTTCCCACACTTTAATTCAAACGTAATAAAGGATATTTATCTTGTGTGATCAAGTATTTATCTTGTGCCACAGGACGCGCACAACAGTGCTGATGAAGCTCATGATTTATGAAGAGGCCGCTTTGCTCCAAACAATTTTACGGTATGAACCTGGATGCCGTGCGTGACCTCTTGGATGTGAAGAAGAACACAGAACATTGATTAACATCACATCCTGGCTGATCCCGTCGGCCTGCGAGCAGATATAAATAATCAATGAAGTCACACCAAGTGTCGCGCCTCGTGCACAGACGTGCACGGCGTCTCTCTCAGTAGGGCGACGCACTGTATGCTTTCTACTGTGGAAGGATCACTTTAATAAACTTCACGAAGATCGATGTGTTATTTCAGCCACCGGTGAGCTATCCGCTGTTAATCAGAATGTTAATTTTTATGACCCGACCCGCCTGACTAACTGCAGTGCCCACAGTTATAATCCGTGCATCAATGCAATGCACTTATCTCATGCACATGGATTAATTAAAGTGTGGGAATGATTTAATTAAGATGTGGAAACAATGTAGTAAAACTTTGTGTTGATATATTTTTGGTCTCTATGTGCACAGATTTTTTTAAAATAGCATTTTAAAAGATAGCATCAAGTGAGCCATTCCAGTATATATATATCCATATTATGTATATATATATAATAATAATATAAAGTATATTAAGAAAATATAAGCAATCAAATGCAACCATGTATTACACTAACTTATGTCATTATGTATATATTTTCTTTAATAAATTTTACTTTCACTGTGAACTTCACCAATAGACCAAATGAAGGATTAAAGCCTGTATAACAGATAGTGTTAAAATATCCTATGTTATTTTACTGTTATGTTTACTTATTCCTAAATGGTCACAATCGAGTCACAATGAAATTAGAGTGACATTTTAATTGTTAAAAGTTAATGTATGTGTCATTTTAAGTGAAATCCTGGTAAATCGATTCGTCGAATCAAAGCAGCAGGGCTGGGCTCTCAGGCGCGCTGGATGCAGTGGGAGGGGGCGCTCGAGAGACCATTGTCTTGGAAGGAGCTCTGGGGCACTGACCAAGGCAAGCTGAACTTCCTGCTGCGCGCTGTGGCTGATCTCCTACCCACACCAAGTAATCTGAAGATCTGGGGCAAGGAGGAAGAGGCATCCTGTAGTCAGTGCGGCGCCAGCCTCTGCACACTGAACCACATTCTGACCAGCTGCCCAAAAGCTCTGGCAGACGGGCGCTATAGGTGGAGACACGACAAAGTCCTCACCGAGGTCGCTAAGTGGGTCGAACTACAGAGAAGCCACACCAACAAACAGCCACCAGTACCACCAAGGCCCACAAGCTTCCAGCGAGAGGGCAGTAAAGTCCCAAAGGGAAAAAGACCTGACCGCCTACCATCAATGCTACACTGCGCATCAGATTGGGAGCTGCGGGTGGATCTCAAGAAGAAGCTGGTCTTTCCTCAGGAGGTGGTGGCAACTACCCTCCGACCGGATATGATCCTTCTTTCTAGGAGCTCGAAGTCCATCATTCTAGCCGAACTCACTGTTCCCTGGGAAGACAGGCTAGCCATATCTCATCAGGCAAAGAAAGGTAAGTATCAGGACATAGTAGATGAGGCAACCCTCGCTGGGTGGCATGCCACCCTCTACCCAATTGAGGTTGGGGCTCGTGGTTTCCCCGCCACATCTATTCGCAGTTTCCTGCAGAAGATCGGGCTTGATGCAAAACAAGTACAGAAGGCTACCAGGGAAATAGCCACAGTAGCCGAAACCAGTTCCAGGTGGCTGTGGCTGTCAAGAAATCACAGCTGGACCCCTTCCGCAGGTGAAGGCTAACTCAGCCCTTGCTGCCCCACACAGGAGAGGTGTACAGGTTAAGGGGCGAAACACCTGGGACCCTGAGATGCCTGCTGAGGATGCGGAAGGGGTCCATAGGAACACTGTGACACTCCACCAGCTAAAACCTTAACATCTACATTGGGGGTGGGTGGTTCCGGTCCCGGGGGGCCGGTGTGGCTGCGGGTCCTTGTTCCGGCCGGGCGGTGGGCGCACCTGATTCTACTAATTACTGCTACTCTGCACCGTCGTTGGTGGAGTCGGGTGTGTTGCTGCCTGGTTGGGGCGGGGGCCTGCGCCTGCGCCGGCCCTCTGGGGCCGGGGGTTGCCCCACTCCTGATCTACATCCATAGTTGCTCATGCAGTCTCTGCTTGTAGCAAAGCACCTTTGGTGTTTACTTCATCTCAAGTTGACCTGCTGCACATCAAATCACCTTTCAAGGGACAATTAATAAAGTGAACTTAAATGTGAAACCTTTAAAAAACCTGTATGTTATCCTGCCTTGAAGGTTTACGCAAACATTGATTCGCAATGTTAAAATACACATAGGCCGCCAGTCTGGTTGCCGTGGGAACACGCAACCAAGCTTCCTGATATAAGCATGCTTGTATCTTGACGGCCAGGGCAGGCTCTGCTGTGCTTGTCCAAAGCGTTGATCTACGCTTCTAGATATTGCCCGAGCCTTACCTAAATAGGCTCTGCTTTTGGTGGGAGTGTGAGCCAATCACAGCCACCATGATGCAAAATTGAATCATAATACATGTTGCATTATTTAAACTTTGTTTGAACACACTGATTGTTTGTATTGATTCATGCACTTTTTTTATTGTGGTACAATTTGTAAGAATTAGCAGCATTTTGTGGAATATACCTAGCAGAAATTAAATATAGTCACGAGTATGTCTTAATTGATATATTACTTAACCAAAATAATGAATTTCTGTTATTTTATTACCTTATATTGAGTTTTTTTTGTTTGATTTTTTAAAATATTTTTATAATTACTATTTTTAAGCATAAATTTTAAAAAAATAGCTAGAGAGATGGCTTATGGCTGCGGCCGGTTCTCCAATATGTGAGGGGTACTCAGCATAATTAAGTATTATGCCTACAGCGTCAGATTCTTACTGTTGTTATTGTGAAATTACTTGGCCTTAATTTGTAACCTCACCACTAGATGCCGCCAGTAACGACACAATGCACCTTTAAAAGTACAGTATGTAAGTTATATGTATGTTTTACTATTATTCAAGTTCCAAACACCCTAAATTACACTCTATCTATCCCTATCTTCAATACTGGGGTGATGCATTTATGATGTATTTATGAGTATCAGTGTATATCATTGTTATAGACGAAGTGTCCAAATTGACCTGTAATAAAAAATGTAGATGTTTTTATTGTGAGCCAGTGCCTTAATATATGAAATAAAGAGTTGAAGTCATGTCAAGTCAAACTTTAGATGCTGTCAAATTCCAGTTTTTGGATGAACCTTTGTTCAGTGTATTCAGCGATACAGAAGGAAAAAGGATGAGTAACAAATCACATTTTTTAGAAACCATACTTAAACAACATACTGACATTGTTTCACTGCCTGGGTTTAGTTTTGTAAGTACATTCTGTTCAGAGAGCAAACTTATCGGATAAAGAAAGGTTTATGTTAAAGAAAGAAAAAAAATCGATGCGGAATTTCCCGTAACCAAACGCAGGCTATAAATCAGTTGTATGAGAAAGTGAGTTGAGGAGACGGGATGAGTAAGAGTGGGAGGATGAGGAGGAGGAGGCTAAAGGCCCCTAGAAATCAATTTTGACACATTAGAACTATTAGCTTATTGAGAGGTGAGAGATGGATTGACGGCTGGACGTTAAAGAGAGCTTTAACTGTAAAACGGCTTCTCCGCTGATGAGCTTTCTGGAAAGTGACGCTCTCTGTGACGAGCTACACTCAAACATCTCGCTGTCATTACATCATGTCCGTGAAGAAGAGGAGTCAGCTTCGGACATATTAAAAGAACTGATGAAATGGTAGTTATTTGGAAAACATGACTGACATAAAGATTGATGGTAACATTAGAGCCTTTTAATAGGAACAACAGTAAGAATCTCACACTGTAGGCATTATA
This sequence comes from Eupleurogrammus muticus, assembly GCA_036785175.1. NCBI lineage: Eukaryota > Metazoa > Chordata > Actinopteri > Scombriformes > Trichiuridae > Eupleurogrammus > Eupleurogrammus muticus. The sequence continues at coordinate 7,370,841 of JAYKQN010000005.1, forward strand.
GTTAATTGATATTGGAAATGAACTAAACAAATTCCACACTAGATAAAGTTCTCAGGTGCAACTCAATATTCGTGTGAAATTTACAGTTCAACCCTCATGAGCACTAAGAGGTGCCATGAATGACCTGATGATTTCCTGCCTGACTGGATTGAGGACTAATGCCAGTTTACACCATTTAGCCTTTGATTTAGAATGAATGACTGTTGCATTTTTTTTGCTATATTCATCTGACTGCAAACTTTCCAATTTAAAATGTAAAATCTATAAGTATATTTTTAATTTAAATAAAATGCCCTTCAACATTCACAGCTTAAAGGGGAAAGATTCCATTCATTATCTTCTAGTTTATTGGAAATGAATTCTTAGCACTTTAATATTACCACCCTATTAAAATAATTGCCTATGTCATTTTTTACAAGTTTTTGGGAAAACAAACAAAAAAGCAACCTTATCTATCAAATGCAGATAATATTATATTCATCATTACAGTCATAAAGGCCGCGACAGTGGACGTACATAGAACATTGTGTCTCACTTGTGTGAATAAACAATAAAGAATAAAGTGACTCAGGGCACTCTTAACTTGGATTAAACCCATAATGCAAACCTACACTACCTACAGTCAAATTAAAGTAATGTCAGGTAAATCAAATTGTTAAGGAGGCAGTTGTCATAGGGCGTGGTCTGAACCCCTGAGTAGAAACACAGTCTTTATTAAGCGCTCCGGAGAACCGGAGCGCTGGAAGCAACTGAGGCAGAGGCGAGGCCGGTGGAGCTGGCAGAACTCATGCAGAGATAAGGAACCAGTTATAGGGAAGATCATAGAAATCAGTCGAGGCGTGCATCAAGTAGCAGGGCACACTATACATTACCAAGCAGTAGCAGGAACTTTCTGGCATTGCATCAGAGGAGAGCCGAGAGTGTTTAAAAGCTGTTGATGACAAGGGTGATTGTCGACAGGGGTGCAAGGACTCCACCTCTGTGCCCTGCCTCTACCTGAAAAAATGGAGGGGCAAACACCAGGGAGAGACAGACAGAGAAAGTCACACAGCTGAAGCTGTGACAGCAGTTCCCCTTTTTTCATCACTTTCACAGCTCTTCTTTGCCTGTTTTCATTAAACGTAACTGTTTCCCAACATGCAATTTTGAAACTTTGTGCAAACCTGAGATGTGGCAAATTTTCAATGAAGTGATGGCACATGTTTAAAGGACTGATGATCCTGGAACTTTCTTTCATTCTTTATATTTGGCTAAATATTAATTGAATTTAGTGATATGCACGGCACTTCATATTAAATTATTATTAAAATGTAACTTTTGAAATTTAGACTAAATATAAAATATGTATTTATATAAAACCCTATTTATTTATTACCCTTATTTATTTATGTATTTACATTTAAAACCTTTATCGCTCACCAGTAGAAGTTAATTCAATAATGTTCACAGATTCCTCTGCACCATAGATTCTTGCTTCTAAAAGCAGCCACCATTAAGAAAGCTTGTTAAATTGCCCGAGTCAAGTTTTTTTTTTTGTTGTTTTTTTTTATTTAGGCAAAACATGAAATGGCCAAGATCACACTTCTTCACTTAGACCATTGTCCTGCTCAAAAAGTATGATCCTTTTCCATTTAGGATTAAGGTGATTTTACCAGATGTGGCAGCATCATCAAGAGATGATTTAGGTCATGAATTTTGGCCTGAAATTTTGTCCAATAATGACTCCCGCATTAGAATTTTAGTATGGTGATGACATGAGAATCACTCACTGTAAAACTAATTTAAGGACCCATTTCATAGAGAGTACGATTTTAATTGCTTTTTTTAATTATAAGATGTGTGTTATATAAGTACTGCCCTATGTTTCAAAATGATCAATCCACAGAGAAAATCACATGCACCTCTATTCAGAAACAATGCATTAAAAAAAAACAGAACTTCTGTGAAGTTGTGATATCACAAATATGGAGCATTCAAATCAGCCGTCAGAGTAGAGATTCATTAACATTAATGAGGAGGACTCAACACAACCTGTTCTCTCTAGAGCTCCAGGGAGAAACTTGTAAAACTATATGAAGATGATCTTTGTTTAATAATGAATACAATAAATATATATTGTGAGGGATATCCACTTTAAATAAAACCCAGGGAAAGTGTACGATATGGGCCCTTAAAATGAACTCGTTATCAGGGGGAAAATGGTAAATAAAGTATATGGATGAAATTATTTTGGGCCTGAAGTTGACCTTGGAAGCGTCAAGTTTGGACAAAGTCGCAAGGAGGAGTTTTCACAAAGTAGATTTTCCAGTTCTCGTAATTTTTGCTGACTTTGCTTAGGCTGCAGAACCAGTTTTAGCAAAGAAGAAAGAAATGAAATTAATAATAATATTAATAAATTCCAAGTAAATACAATAGGGTTCCCAGCAGCACCGGTCTTGAGAAACGCATTTCCCTGATATTGTGGGCTCGGCCCCCGAAAAACAGGAAGTTCCTGTAAAAACATTCATTCTTCAAAACAACTACTACTGAAAATGATTTTTTTTTAAAAAGACGTGAGTTTACATAAAAACTGTGATTAAGGTAAGAAAAAAACAAAAAGCTTGCATTCAACTTCAGTGCCCCGAACTGAACACCGGTGCACTTTTCAGGATAATTTACGAAAGCTGGCGGACACGTCTCCAATTTTCTGGAAGAGCTTTGCAAAGCGCGAGAGAGTCAATCTCTTGAAGGAGAAGAAGCGCACTCCACGGTTACAAATTTGTTCAAAAAGACAGCTTCCTGCTCTCCATCTTACACCCAGGCTGCTGAGTCCAAATCCCGACAATGATGCACCATTCATTTTTTAAACATTCCGTCCAAACAGCATAGAAACAATGGATTTTAAGTCATTATTTAATTAATGCAGAGTAGTGTGTATTTCTCACATCCAGCTTTTTTTCTACAACAAAATAGTGTAAATAAATACGATCGCTGCGTGGTTATTTCTACTGTCTGTGAGACGTTGACAGTGAATGTGTCTGGGTAACACGTCCTGAATTGAAAATAGTTAAGAAATGAGCATTTCAATTAAGAAGATGTGTTTTCCTTTTTGTCAGCACAAAGAGCCGGGGGATGAACAGACCATTAAAGTGCGTCCGCAGTGAGCCGCGGCCATATTTCACTCCGCTGACCGCTCTGACAATATTCTCTCAGGCCTGTTGATTTGAATAGTGTGAGTATTTATGTCCAGAGGTGTTTGGCTGCTCTTAATGTCTGCGCTCTTTAAGCAGACAAAGAGGACAGTTATTGTCTGCTGTAAGTGCTCGTATATTAGCCCAGGCATGTCCTGCCAGGGGAAGCATTAAGGTCTCCTCATTATTTAATCATTCGCCGCTTCACACTGTGGACTTGTCAGGAGGCTGGACACAGTGGGTTAGCGCCGTAAACTCGATTTATCAAAGAAAGTGGCCAATATCAATGCCACCATCAATAGTCATTCAATTACTCAGTCAAATTTGGAAGTATTTGCTGCCACATCTGTGATTTGTTCCTAAAGATTTGATGCACAAAATTGTTTCAAACTAAGTTTGAAGTCAACAAGAAAGTATGAAAACTATATTTGTATTATGTTATTGCTTTTTTATTTCATTCATGAATTTGTTCATATTCTAGGTGAACGTAAATTTGAACGTATTGTATTTTTGTCTAGTGTGAATGCATTCATTCTTGGTGACTTAGTTAAAGAGTTTCCCAGATTTCATTAGATCGTTCCAGGTAAAAACCCAGCTAAAATTACAATAACCAGACCTTAATATGTAGCTGAAAACCAGCTGATCTCGCAGCAGCTGTAATACCTGTCACACTAACAAATATGTCATAATTACACAGAGCAACAGCCAGGAGCATGGAGGAAGGCAGCACCACAGCTATGACCATTATTACAATTTGATGGAAAAGATAGTACTGACCCAGACTGCACCTTGAGGACTACAGTCTTGGTTTTAGTTCAGTATAAAAAAATAATAAATTGGCTTATACAGACAACAATGTTTAGTTGATTTAAAGTAAAAAATCTTTCTCCCACATTTTTCTTTCCCATAAATTCTATAAGTAATGCTCTCCATCCTATAAATATCCACTACAGTTTCTTTCTAATTTCTTGTTATCTGTTTGGGTGCTGTAATTCATCCATCCATCCATTTTCTATCCCGCTTATTCCTTTTCAGGGTCGCAGGGGTCTGCTGGAGCCTATCCCAGCGCATTTATGGCGAGAGGCAGGGATACACCCCAGATGGTCGCCAGCCAATCGTGGGGCGTGCTGTAATTCTCAAAATCCAAAATAAATATTCGTCTTCCTTTTGATGGGAATCAAAACCAATTCCCAGCCATAAAGGGTATTTATTGTACCGCAATTTCCCACCAACATCATAGCCAATAGATTTCTATTCTATTAGAATATGCTGTGATAGTGTTTTTTTTTACATTCATCTGCTATAGGAGTAAAGTTTCTCTGTGTTGACCTTTTGGCATGTGGAAACAAACACATTTTTTCCTACTAGACACATACACAGTAGACCACCAGTTATAATGCAATGCATTTAACTAGTCTGCTAACTGACTTTAGGCAGCTTGTTCTTGCTGTGTTACATTTACTTTTCATATCCTGGTTCCTTATTCTGTCGATGTGTTCGATTATAAAAAGGATCTAACTTAGTGTTCTTATTCTAATATATACTATATGTGTAGATTGTCTAAGATGGTGTCTTATATTGTATTGATTTATATATATATATAAACTGAGTCACATTGTGTTAGTTTATTCTTTTTTTTAATGAAGTTGACATTATATTTTAAACAAATTTCTTGCTTTTTATATAATTTAAAATTAATTTATTGTATATTTTGTAAACTTGTATATTTTTGTATATTTCTTTTCTTCTGATGTTCTATTTTTTTATTCAATATGTTTTTTATATTTATTTTTGTGTGATGTTTTGGTTATCTGTATTGCCTTTTTTATGCATATGTGTGTGTATTTTTAGGATAATTATTTAGTAATTTTTCGTTTCATATGTTCATGAAAATGGATGTTGTATTGCTGTAATAATGGGCATTAGACATAGAGAAATACATGAAGAAATATGTTAAATTAAATTATATATTCCCCAAAAAGGTTGGAAAAAGGACACACTGCAGGGCCTGTGAACGTGTTGGGCCTCTTGCACAGTTCCCTACTTTTCCCATACTTCTTGTATGTCAGGACGTGACACACCGGCAAACACTCGAACAACTGGTGACCTATAGTATAATGTAGCTATGTATATTATTTCTTCATTTAAATTCCTGCATAACACACACGCACAGAGACACAGGTTGCGTTGCAGAGTGTGTTCCTGTAAAAAGTGATGCCTTTCTCCTCCCCCTTAGGGGATCATCCACCCCACAATTGCGTACACTGGAACAGGTGTGGACAGCTTTAATAAAGATGAGCGCTGAATCTGACTGGCCAGCGGATATTAAAATATCCCCCTGACCTTGCAAACATGGATTATGGCGCGAGTCTTGCCACAGCAGGCACACGCGGCATGCCCCGCGATCTTTCTCCGCTCAATAAGCCGAGGCCACGCTTTTACGGCCCTGCCAGCGGCCCCAGTGCTGTACGTGTCGGTCCCCGCTGCGGATTATGGGACACACAAGTGCTGTTGCGTGGGTGTCAGGAGAGGTGCGAGACGCGTCTGTTTCGGGTTTCAAGGTTCAGTTGGAATTCTACAATGCAAGTGAATAATATATCTTCCCAGGGGGCATATACAGGAAACGCTAAGGGTCCCCCGTGTCACTGCCGCATCATAAACACCTTCGTGTTTGCTCTCTTTTTCCCACTTTGTCTCTTTGCCCGTCTCTGAGGAACAATAGCGTCACCGTGAAGTCATCTGCATTACTGTAATTCCTCCCAGGTTCTTGACATTCACTATTACATGTCAATACTTGGCTCTGTCCATTAATCCTACTGGGCAGCCATTGTTTTACGAGACACAACAAGACCGGGTGAGCGAGCAAGCAGACTTGGCACACAGCTGAGTCGAATGTAATTCACTGTTGGTCCAGGCAAATTCATTAAGTGTGTTCAGTGATGAGGTAATGCATGAAAAAAACGTGCAATTTTGGGAAGTGTCCTTTAATGGTTACCTGATGGAAAGCGCCTTTTCCCGGCATTGCTACAACACAGAAAACACTTCCTGGATGAGCACTTTCACTTTGTTTTTTTGCACTGAAATGTGTTTCTAAAAGTGTTTTAAACAAGAAATAATCCATGCAGTTCCTAAAACTGCCTGAGTGTGAAATTTAATTTATCTAAACAACTGCTAGTGTCAAAGAAGTAGTGACTCATGCTGGGCGTTATTCAAATAAAAACCTTAACTTTTTGTAGATGTGGAACGGCCTATTGAAAGCCACAGTGGTGCTGCCACAGGAGTCCATCTCTCAAAGTGCCATTGTATTTGATGATTACCTCTGATCTATTAATCTAAGCACACTCCATCCATCAGATCTGCAAAAAAAGAGCCTCTAATCTGTATTTTTTTTACTTTTTCATTGCTTATGTTTAAATATTTAGGCCTTTGGTGTACCTATGTACTAACAAACTGTGAAATAAGAAAACCTACTGATTCTGTTGGCTGGCCCCCTCTGTAGTCTGGCTCCTGTTGTGATGTCACAACAGGAACGGAAGCTAATAACAACCACCTTTGGATCCAGGCTGCCTGTACCTAACTATGTTTGTACGACCGGCCCCAGCTCATTGAGAATATTTCCGATGGTGCTCGACCAATCACAACAGAGTGGGTGTCTCAGGAGTGAGGGGAGGGGTGGAAACAGGGTTTTTCAGAGTAAATATGTAAGAAGGCAGACTGAAAGAAGTAACTTATTAAGGGTCTGTTATGTTCAGGTGACAAACTTGTATAACTTAAACTTTCCCTCTCAATCAAAGGTAATTCTGAAAATGTCAATTAAACACAAGAGGAGATTAATAGTGAAGATTAAATCAACATCAAGACTATTAGATACAAGTAACTAATCACCCTCTAATGCAATCTGAATGAAGTAGTAGTCCAGGACATGAAATCAACATTGGGAGTTGCGAAGAGTTTTACAGTGGACATGACCAGTTTGAAGGGGAGACTTGCAATTCAACAGAGATGGAAACAATCCATCCCCTCAGTCAGATATGATGCCTCGCTGCCAGAAGATGGAGCTGGTTTCCACCAACTGAATCAAGTCTGTTCTCATGCTTTCTGTTTTTTTTTTTTCTCCTGTGGATTAGATTTAAGCATACAATACTTTTCAATATATCCTCAAATGAAAAGGACTCATAATCTCATAATTGACTGTAGGCCAAACAGTTATATTCACTTTACAGATTATTATTTTTTTTATTTCTCGTGTACAGCATATTGAATCAACCTCTGATTTCATAGGCATCAGTAACAATGAACCAGTCATATCATATTATTTAACATTCTAAAGGTGGTGAATATGCACAATCAACACTTTTATAAATAGCTGGTGATATTGCATTGTGGTATTGATATTTTTAATTAAAATCAATGATTACTTTTCCCACTACTGGTCTTTAGTTAGTTATTTATCAATGCATGTTATGATTAAAATACATTTAATTATGCCTGTCATGGAGGTTTTAGTTTGATAGTTGACCAGAAAATGTATGAGAACCACGAAGCAGAGGAATATTAGTTAGCCAACATTGTCTAAAAATCTACCATATAAAGAACAGTGTTATAATATATGTTTACATAAGTATAGCTAAACAAAAAACATCAGTATCAGTAAAAAAACGTACAGGTTATAGTAGGTGTATATGTGTGTGTGTATGCGTGTGTGTGCACGCCTGTGTGTTTATCTACAGAAATAGAAATTATTCTGTCAGGTCCGGTCATCTAACCATTCATGAAAAATAACAGTGGCACTTTGTAAAAAAATGGCATTTGTAGGGTTACAATTCTGAACATTTTTGGATATTTTGTAATTGTTATAATTAGAAAATAATATTTAACCCCAAAAATGTGAGAAATTGTGACAATATATATGAATTAATAGCAGTTTTACTGGGGGGCGCTTTATGCAGTCACTCCCCGCTCCAGTAGGTGGCGAGAAGCGCCATTTTACGCAGGTGTGTCTCCCGCCGTTAAACCGAAGAAGAGCGGCGCGGACCGGAAGCTGTCGTGTAGTTTCAGTGAAACTACGTCACGTCCACAGAGTGGGAGTGTTGAAGATGGTTCCCACTGTTTGTAACTTATATCCCACTCGAATGAGAAGTTTCTCCTCGGTATATCCGATGTGTCAATTAAAAAACCTCCGTAATTTAGCATGTCTGTTCGCTGTCGCCTGTGTTTTGACGGGCCGGTCGTTGGCAGGCAACCAGGAGTTTATGGACGACTTTTTGAAGCGGGAATATTCTCTGGCGAAGCCGTACCGGGGTGAGTTTACCGTGCTCCGATGTTCACTTCATGTAGGCGGCAACGTTAACAAGTGCAACTGGGCGAAACTGAATTAATATTAACCAACAACAGCAACTCTTCGTCTTTGAATGAGTATTTAGTTCAATTAGGCCAATTCTTGAATATGTAAGTCTGTATTATGCTTTCAGGCTAATAATTAACCAAGAGGAACTTTGTTCTCCTGTCTAAACTAATGTCATAATACGACAAACATAGCTAACGTTACCTTAAGGTTACCCCTCAATGAATGATAGTTAATTTCATCACGTTAACGTTATTCCACGTTCACTTTACCACTAAGCCGCTTTACACCTGCTAAACCAATTAGTGCTAACGTCAATTATCGTACAAAAAACAGGCAACAAGTCGCTACTGTCAGCGAGTTAGAGCCAATTTCAAACACATGTTTGAGATTTTATATTACAGGGCTCCTATTCACTGCTGAAGTGTTACATTTGAGTTTAGTAAATTCCAGGTCTGGATAAGAAAGAGGGTAAAAGAGGGTATGGAAAACCAATTTGTGTTTCCAGACGATTGCCTTGTTGTTTTTCCAAAAGATAAAACCTTGAATCTTAAAAAAAAGTACATAAATAATAATAATCTTACATCTCTCTTTTTAATGATGTTTGGAGCAGCTATAACCAGCACAGCCACAATGTTAAGCTCGTCTGGCCTTTTATTTATGCTGAGTGATCGCATGTGACTAATAAAGAATGAGTGTTTCTGTTTCTGCATAAGGAAACTTTGTTGTTTCCGTGGACATGGTGATTAAACAAGGCTGCTATGGGGGAACAATAATATAATCATATTTACATTTTATATTAAGAGAAAACTCTGAGCTATATGTACTCTTCTATTAATAGGCAATCTGTTTAATGAATTACATACAACCTACTTATGTCACTAGGTCACACTTTGTGTTGGTTGGTGCTCATTAATAAGCAATACAGGCACATATTGATGGTATGTGAATATTGTATATCACCTCTGTGTCATTGATTTGCAGGGTTGGGTTTCTCTAGTTCATCACAATGGGATCTGATGGGCACTGCCATGGTCACACCAGACCATGTCAGACTGACCCCAGACCTGCAGAGCAGACAAGGAGCAGTGTGGAGTCGCACTGTAAGTATATAGCAATACACAGCAAATCCCACAACCCATGCCTGGTCCACTCTGGGGGAAAAATGTGGCTTGTTGCAAAAAATGCATTTGATAAACGTGTTTGTTCACATTTCTGTTGCTGTCCAGCCGCTCTACCTGCGCGACTGGGAGCTCAAGGTGCACTTTAAAATCCACGGCGGGGGAAAGAAGAATTTGAATGGGGATGGTCTTGCCATCTGGTTAACCAAAGATCGCATGCAGGATGGTAGGTAGAGGCCACGTATTCAGTCAGCTTCTGATTCATAAAAAAGGATCTAGATGCGAGGATCATATCACATCCACCTAAAACATTAATCTTGTTTGACTTGTGTGTTTGTTGTGACAAATGGGCCCATTTCACATTTGATGTCATTTGAAAGGTGCTGATCAATGTGTGTGTCCTACAATGTGGTGAAACAGGTCCCTGAAGTACCTCACTGTTTGCTTGCAGGTCCTGTGTTTGGCAGCATGAACAAGTTTGTTGGACTGGGAATATTTGTTGACACTTATCCCAATGCTGACAAGAACCATGATGTGAGTGGCAGCTTATGTTTCATATCCGTGTTCTATAGACTAAATTTCCTGTATATCTTTTAACTCCCTGTCCATGTTTCACTTTACAAGGGAAGATAAATAAGTCTCCAATAATTGCCTTTCAGAACATAGCAATTTATGTGTTTGTGCTGAAATAATATATTCTGTATATTAATTATAAAATAGCAATCCAACTTAATCTGACTGACATATCATTTATGATGCAATTGTTTATAATATTTCTACTTTAATTGTAAAAATATCCAAAATAATATCAAATTTCTTTTTTTGGGCATCACTTTTGAACATGCAGAAGAATCAACTTGGGACTCAGGTAGCATCAGAAACCACCATCTTTTCCATGAGCTGAGCTCCTTGAATGTCAATTCATCTTTAAATATTAACCATCCCACTTCATCTCATTATATGCATCTGTTTTGAGTCATCGATTGTATCTGAGTCCTTACAATGGCTCAAGTGAAATATGCATGATGGTGTGTTTTAGAGTGTTTTGTACATGGTAAGTATGTTGTCTGTTCAGCTCACCCCCTACCTCTCTTTTTCACAGAGAGCTTTCCCATATGTGTCAATGATGCTGGGGAATGGGAGTCTGTCCTATGACCACGATCTTGATGGACGGCGCACTGAGCTGGGAGGCTGCACAGTCATGGCACGAAACACAGTCCATGACACATTTCTCCTCATCAGATACTTCAGAAACAGACTAACGGTATGAAACTCTGGTTAAGGGGGAATTCATTCAGATTATATATAGCTTTTCTTTCTCATAAAGTTCCACAGTCATGTCAGAAAATTCAAATTATTATTATTATATACTTATTAAGTGGTTCCACAGACTCTGAAAGTTTTCATTGTAGAATAATCTTCAAGTTGCCGTTTCTGGGATTATTAAAAAAAACTGAAGCAAACTTCTTGCTACAGTAGCTATGACTTACTATTCTAAGTTTAGTTGGCCGACATAGTGAAGGAACGACCAGTTTGTGCAGTTGTAATGTAGGCTGAACAGAAAAGTCTGGGTGGTGGGTGGCTGTTAAATAAAATCTTGTAGTTATTATAATAAATGCAGTGGATGCCAGTTTTCATGGTTTTGGGGATCGGGTAACTTAGTGTCAGTTACAGCTCATTCTAGTAATTTCGATAAAACACTGGTGTCAGTCAAAGTCAAATTCAATTATTCAATTATTACTATCCTATGCGTTTCACATGTACAACAACATTAAAGTGCAGGTTCGCAAGACGAGACAATCCTAAACTACAATGGTGAAGTGCAGTAGCTTAAGGCTACTTTTGCCTAGTCTTACTAAACTAGAAACAAACAGGTATGACAGGACAAGACATGAGTAGTAGTGTGTGGAAAGACAAATTCAACAAGACAAAACAAGACAGCACTGATTGTCCCAGCTATGTGCATTATGAGTCAGTTGTTGTTGTTGTAATGTAATGGCTAGTGCAGTGCAGTCGGCTGCTGTGTTAAATTTAGTGACCTTAAAGCATCTTATTCCTGACTTAGTGGGGTCTGATTAATACCTGGAAAAACAGTCATGTCAGTAGACTCAAATTTAATGAAGCTTTGGTCACCTTTGTATTAGTTTTATAGAAAGTGAAGTGCATGTCATTTTATTTGGTAATAAGTCTAACTACACATCATAAATACACAAAGTGATGGTATGAAGCTTCTTGAAGCCAAATGCCCCCTCGCATGTTTGAAATCTTGCCTTTAACAAGGCGAAATTACCACCTCTTCATCTCTCATCATCAGTACTCACTCACTCTTCCTCTGCTCTGCAGCTCATGGTGGATGTAGAAGGTAAGCAGGAATGGAAGGACTGTGCTGACATTGCAGGAGTGCGGATGCCTACAGGCTACTTCTTCGGCGCCTCTTCTGTCACTGGAGACCTGTCAGGTATGAAATCTGGAAACTGCTGTTTCATTAAGCGGTGTGAAACTTAAGTCAACGGAGAGGTGAATTCTATACTTGGTGTTCATTGCGGATTTGTACATATCGTTGCAGATAACCATGACATCATCTCCATGAAGGTGTACCAACTGACAGTAGAGAGGAGCCCAGAGGAAGAGGAAGAGGAGGTCCTTATCCCCAGTGTTGAAAACATGGAACATTTCCAAGGTATAAAAAGGCTTGACTTCCTCATTGGAGGGGATGCAGCATGTACATACTGTAAGATTTGGCAGAATTATCTGAATTATCTCACTGCAGGGTCCCCTCACTAGCTTTTTGAGACTTTTCACAGATCATGTGGTTTGTGTAGGTGTGTGTAGCGCTGTTGACTCACAGCGAGTTCAAGGCCTTGAGCTGGGACCTTTCTGAGTGTCGAATGTCCTCCCTGCATGAGTTTTCTTTGGGTTCCCCCGGCTTCTTGCCGCAGGCCAAAAACATTCTTAAGTTAACTGGAGGGCATATGTATGTATGTGTGTGTGAGTAAGGGATGTGTGAGACCCACGGTAGACTGGTGACCTGTCTGGGGTGTATCCCTGGCTCTCTTGAAGTACACTGGGATTCACTCGTGACCCTAGTGATAGAGAATTATAAAATGAATGGATGAACACATCAATGAGCCATAGCACGGGGCAACGTGTGGTTCAGCACACAAATTAGTGTATTAATTATTTAATAAGCTGCTTTCAGTCTACCTAATGATAAATATTTCAATGTTCAACTACAACATAAATTTCTCAAAGAAATTCAGTACAAAGTCAAAAGGGTTATAATATGTAACACAGAGGAAAAATGATATAAGTAGGAGAAAATTCATTCACCATATTTGACAAGAAAGATCTAGAAAATTACCAGCCTGATCTTCTAAAATGTCTTCTAATTTTAAAAAAATTATACAATGATGTAAATAAGTAAACACAAATCACAAAATATTCTTTAAATAGAAGAATAACTATTTGTTACAGGAACCTTTTTTTAATTTGTTTATGAAATGTCCACTGACGAAAACAATGATCTGTTTGATAATCTTCTAATCCTTTTTACCTTGCAGTGGAAGTCGAGGACAAGGAGATGAGCGGAATCCAGTTTTTCCTCACCATCCTCTTCTCCATCCTCGGCCTGGGTGTGTTGGCTGTGGTCGGGCTGATGGTTTACGGGCGCTGGAAGGAAAACCGTCGCAAACGCTTCTATTGATGAAAAAAACAATTGATCCACACAGGGTATTCTTCAAACCGTATGTTCCATAATTGACGTACACCACACCGCAAAGACTGCCGTAGCTTTTACTGAATCATACAATCAAATGAACTGAATGAACAATCTCATGGAGCCGAGAGAACACAAACAACGCGCTCATGAACAGGTAAGCCAGCTGTGAAATATTCGTATTGTAAAGTGTTGTGAAGGATAGATAAAGTAGATAAGATAAAGCTGCTACAGTGTGTTCTGTAAAAATGCACTCATCTCAACCTGGATAAAAGCACAGTGGGAGGACAGCATCACATCTGCACTAACTGAGACACTCTACATGTAGATATCATCCGAGATTCTGGTGTCGGGTATGATCACTACTCCACCACCAGAGGAAAAAAAAACAAACAAACAATAGAATCAGTTCTAAAAAAAATCTCAGATGCGGTGTGTAGTTTACTGACATGTTACAAGATTTAAAGGTTCTGAAATGTAAAGTGTAGTTACCTCTTGCTGCCACTTGGTGCCTCCGACAGGCAGGTTCAAAGTGACCTGCAGCTGCTGTGGAGACCAGTTAACCTGTGGATCATTACTGACTTCTTGTTACGCTGAAGAAGTCGCATCTCCTTGAGCTCTCAACGCATTAACGAGCAACCTATACACCAGGCAAAGCAATTCCTTCAGCTTATTGCAGCAAGTGCATTTATGTGATCTCTGAGTAGTAAGGCAAGTAACCACCGAGGGGATCTTACATTATGATCCGACCCTCTGCAGGTTTGAGCTCCTTTTTGTATCCGTTTGTATTCTGACATCACAAACAATCATCTTCATTGACTTTTTGAAGCCACTAACTGCTCAGAAGCTGATGTTGAAGTTTTTCTATGGCACTGAACGTCACCCCAACCCGAAGAACCCCTTTCTGTTCCATATGTGATCAGATTTCATGTTGTTTTCCACTTGATTCCTAGCGATGCACTGTGAATTGAATTGCAATCTGCAGCAGTATGTAGTCAAATGTGAGTATGTGATTATGGATGCTGTGTACTGTTAAGCTGTCCAACCTGTGATGTAGCTGGGCTTTTACAAAAGCAGGTGCCTTACTGCCCCAGTATTCTTTGATTGAGGCTGTGTCATATTTTTGGTTTATTGCAGCTGACTGATATTTCTGCTGTTCTGTTAATGTGGAAATAGACAACTTTTTTTGCAATTCTTTATGCCACCCAAGAGAAGTGAATGAATTAATCTCTTTTAGTCTCATTTTTAAGCAACTACGGGTACTTTGTTAAAGTCTGTTTCACCCTCAAATGATGTCCCCCCCGTTAGAATTTACCTCTGTGGTTTGGGGTTATGTTTATGTTTTGGTTATATGTAGCAGAGATAACTGGTTAGGTTCAGGTGAGGTTGTGTGCAGGTTAAGCTACGGGGAAATGCGTATCAACAGGGGAACAGATTTCAACACAACACCTGTTCTAAGATTCTTTGCATCAGAGGCACAAACAATAATACAACTGTGAAAGCTGAAAAGTTGTCTACTTCTACTTTAAGGTCAAGATTAGAATTGAGAAATTAAATTGTTTTTGTTTAAGCAAAGTTTTAGTTTCATGAAATTGCCCCCCCTCCTAAAAAATAGTATAAATACTACTGTAAAATAATACTGTCCTCCTACAGAGAGACCTTTAAGTGGGTGGAATTATTTATGCCCTGAATGAATCAGTGTGCTGACTCTCTTGGTTGAGCCATATATGATGATGCTAACTTCACCTGAAGATGCACCAAGTCTGATTTCAGCATTGCTTTGAGTAAAATAAGCACTTCTTTTTCTGTGTTTACTGGCTGCAGCCTTCTTCTGTATGACCGTTTGTCAGCAAGTTATTTTTCTAAACCTCATGCTTAGACCAGGGACAAATCCAGAAGCTGACACTGCACATCCCCTGTTTGATTAATACTACTGTCAATTTTATTCTTTTTGAAGTGCACAAGACTCAAGTATCTTCAGATTCTCCCTATATATTCACTATTCTCTCTATTGGATAATGCATTTGCTAGTTTGTGAATTTTACAGTGGATAAAACAAATCATTAGTTTATATATATATTTATTTGTGCTTCAGTTCTATTTCACTATTAGGGAGGTATACTTGCTGATTTCATATCCATTTTAAGCCATATCATTCAGTTGTTCATTAAAACCACTTTTTGAACATTTAGAAATACTTGACCAACAGTCCCTGCTTGTGTATTGTATTGTATTGTTGTCAATCTCAACCTTTCCTTTGAATCTCTGTTTATTTTATTCTATATTTCTTACTGTATGTCAAGCTTTTGTAGAGATCGTTGAATTCACCATGAGCCCTATAAATAACTATTTAAGTGATGATGTAAAGCCCATTGTTCTTTTTAAATCTGCTAATCCAAATTTGTCTGAAAAATATTCTTGTCATACTCCTGTGTTTAATTTTTTTTTTTCCTTCAGTAAAAGTTTCTGTGGTGATGTTGCCCTGTGCTGTGTTTTATTTTATGTTTATGTGCTGATGGGGTCTTTTTGGGAAAATTTCAATGCGTTATTGCATGTTTAAAGTAGACTGGGCTTTTCTAATTAGTACTGATCAACAACCATTAAAACTCACATTACCCTACTCTTGTAAAATAAAAAGTCAAATGTAGTACATACTTTTATTGTAAGTGTTAAAGTTACTGAGGAAAACATTTTTCTACTCTTGGCAAAGGCACATGACTTTAAAATTAGTGAACCTGGATCACTCCGCCGCTGTTTTACCCAAGCACCACTTTTTTTTTTTTTTTTTTTTTTTTTTTTTTAAGTTACATAGATTTTAGTGGCGCTTTTGAAGATTGAAACAAACTGATCAAAGAATCATTTACAGGCATTGTGACCTGGATCAATCTAAGGTAATAAAAACACACTTCTTTTTTGATTTAATTATAACATGCTTGTGAATTTTCCATTTCTGCCAAGTCTTTTCTGTTAGATGCTACCAGCTCTTACTGTACATTAACTGATTTAACTCGACTCCAAGTCTTTGGTGATTGGAATGTTTTAGAGGAAATCTATATGTATTATAGTTGTCAGAGGGACAGAATTTTACCAGAGTCACCTTAATAAAGATCTAATTTTGGCATAACACTATATATGGTTTATTGTTTATATATATATATTTTCCATTTCATTAAAAACTGAAGGCATTTTTAGCCTATATATATATATTTATACTATAGATTGCTTGAAAAACAAACGTCACAAAAGTGATAGGAAAAGGCCTCTTACAGGTAAAATTGCACTCTCAATGGCCATGAAACGAAAAGTTAATGTTGAAAACACAACCTTCACTGATGAATGGACTGAAGAGTTTTAGTTTATCATACCAAATGTTCCAAATAAGTCGCCTCTATGCCTCATTTGCAGCGCAAAAAATTTGACAAATGTTAAGTAAAGGCAGTTATGTTTAAAAAAAAAAAAAAGTGTAATAAATGTTAGGCTCCGATCTTTTCATTTGCTTTAATCTTTACCACGTGATACTTTCTCTTTGATCCTCATAATTATGGAATCCAGTTGGTGATCGCTCTTCCCGAGTCAACCCTTTTTTTCACAGACTTGCTTGAAGTGTCATTTAACCTCCTGGTGCAGGTTTTGCCACAATACTGATTCAGCCAAGGTTTGGGCACCCAGATACAGCTGTGTTTACACCACAATCCACTGAAACATCATCTCCAATTAGCTAATTATGTAACTTCTGTCAGCATGAGATGCTGAGATGATAATGTGGGTGTCTTAACATTTGTTAGTTATTTGTATCTGTCTGCAGATCATCTGTTTTTACTTTTACATGAAAGTCTTTTTTTCTGTGGATCTACCATATTCCGTCCACTTACTTACTTTGGTGACCTTTTATTAAATTACAAAATTATGACTTCTTTCCCAATTGCTCTCAGTGGCTCTGCCTGGTGTTACTGTGTAAATGTAGACACTTACTCCCCTCCCTCATGTCTTTTTCCTCCTCATTCCTGTCTGCCACCAGGGAATCTTATTGGATTATTGCAATTAAGGTAAGACCTCATTTAATCATAATTTATGAGCTAATTTCAGTGCATAGACATTAAATCTATTTATTAAATAAAGTTTAAAAAACAGTTTTATTCAAAAAAATTCATGATATGCAACAGTGCTGGTGTTAGGGACCTTTTAAGCAATGCAGAAAAAAAGTCATGAATTTGTGTTTTAACAGAAGAAAAGAAAGTCACAATAATAAGAAAAATATTCTCAGACATGTCGCTACAAGTTGCCACAAATGGTTAATCCTGAGGTAAGTGCATAAATAATGATTAACTGAAAACCTGAAAAGGCACAAATGTCCATTGTGTCTGAGGGCCCAGTGTTGCCATATCAAACAGTGGTGTCCTGTAAACACTGCACCATGAGAGGAGCAGCGACACTTGTTTTAAAGGCTCTAAAAGCCATAGTTCTGTGTGACTGTAGTGGTTTCGTGAATGGGACACCAACACTCTTGGTGATTTTGCAGAAGAAGATTATCAGAAAGAAAGGATGAATCGCTCCTGTGTGAACTGCTTGAAATCTCTGATTGTGCATCTCAACTTCCTCTGCTGGGTAGGTGGCTAAGGACCCGCACACACCGAAATAACCTCCCTTTTGTGAATGTTACATCTTATGTTATAGTCTGTACCTTGGACCAGAATTGTTAATTTCATACCTGATAAAACAAAATTTTCCCTGCAAACAATTAAGAATATATGCATAAGAATAAAAAAATTGCACTGATCAAGCATCTAAACTACAAAGCTAAACAGAAAGTCTTCACACGAGCAGGTACTCACAAATACCAATAAGTGTAAAAATGTGATGTAGTTTACCTCTTAAAGCTAGATGTTATATACCTGGCTCCTGCAGACTGGAGGAGCCAGCTTTATATGAGCTGTCAAATGTAATACTTGGAAAAATACCTCGTATTTGAAAGTCTAGAGTATTATCTGCTTTTGCAATACCCAATGCAAGTCAAATGATTAAAAGACTTTGTCCCTATGAAGTAAAACAAAACTCAGGTTCTTAATAAAAAGCAAAAAAGAAATAGGTTTGGCAATGTTCCCTAAATGTCATTATTGCTGTTCTCATGGTTCACAATTTCATTTGGAAATTTGTAATTTAGGTTATACAGTCCAACCCAAACTCAGGCACCTGGAATAACAACCCGTTGTCCACTCCGTGTCTGTTGCAGCTGTGTGGTGCGTTCGTGGTCGCGTTGGGGATTTTCCAGATGATGCACTCCAAGTTTGCCTCCCTGATCACCACCTTCTGGCCGATCTTTCCCGCCAACACTCTGGTGGTGACTGGCACCATCGTTACCTGTGTGTGCTATGTGGGAGTTCTCGGGGCCCTGAAGGAGAACCGCTGCATGCTCATCAGTGTGAGTATATGTGTATATGTGGTGGTTTACAGGGTTGAATATTGAATGGGAAATCTGTTTAGCTCATGCAGTAAACTGAATATCAATGTGTGATGTTTGTGTAATCAGTCTAATGAGAGTTTCTTTTTACACAGCCTTGATTGAGCTAAGATTGTTTCTAAAGTTTTATGCAGTGTTTCTCCTATCATCCATTTTGATTGCATTGTCCATGTATGTTGACATAATCTCTGACAGGTTTATTTATGAACTTCCAGTTCTTTGTCCTGCTGTTCATCCTGATGCTGGTGGAGCTGGCCATGGCCTGTGTTTTCCTGGTGTACAGCAGAAAGGTAGCAGATTTAATATATAGTCTATACCAAACAAAAACACATGCTTAGAAGGTTGGATTATTACATCAGTTTAAATACATATGATCAAATAAATTAACCAGTGCTCTGGATTAGGGCTGTAAATAGCTGATCTATCAATCATTGAAACAATCAATCAATTCGTTGTTTGTTTCATAAAATGGCATAGAATACTGATCACAGTTTCCCACAGCCAAAGATGCTACCTAAAATCTATTTTTTTGTTCAGATCAATAGATCACAACCCCAAAGATCTTCAGTTTATTAATAAAGAAGACTATAGAAAAAGAGAGACCAGAAATATAATTATATTTAAGTAGCTAGAACAAGAGAATTTTCTTATTAAAAATGACTCTAATCGATTATTGAAATAGTTAGTAGTTAATAGTTAATAGTTAATGTAATAGTTGGCAACTAATAGATTAATCGACTAATCAAGCGTAGTGGATGCTTTTCCTTATTCTCAGCTGATGTTACAGATACATACATACCTGCAGGCTGATGGATCTCAGGGTAAACTGAAATCATTTACTGTATGTACAGATTCCTGTTGAATCTGCAGCCCACACGACTCGTTGTTTTTAGTAAATTAAGTGTCATGTCTGAAGTAATATTTTGCAGGTAACTTCTGTCTGCTGTGCAGATTGACACATACTTTGAGAGAGACCTCATGCAAAGCCTGGAGATCTACAGACAATCCAGTGCTGAAGAAAACAAGACCATTAAAGCTGACTTTGACGCTGTCCAGCATCTGGTAAATTGTCTGCTTTGTCAATTTGAAATGAACTTCACCACTATTTGTCTTATTGAATGACCCATGTTCCTTGCGCTCCCTCATAAAGATTGGTCATTCATTGTCTTTCCGCTCAAATCAAATATGCTCATTCTAGTGATTTACTTTTTTTTTCCATGTACAGTTTAAGTGCTGTGGAGTTCATGGTGAGGCGGACTGGAAGGGTGAAGTCCCATTCTCCTGTTGTACCAAGGACCCCTGTAACATCAACCCCCAAAACAACTGGAAAGAGGTTAAACATACTGTATTTACACTGTGTTAAGCAAAAGGATTTCCAAATGCACACCCAATGCACTCATTTGACGCGGGCCAAAACCTGTGTTGGTTTTTCTCATGTTTGTCAATGGTTAGCGGATGATTCATGACTTGGTCACATAGCAATCGTGTGTGTATGCAGCCACCTCCGGGTTTCTGTTCTCTGTTTTTCAATGCTGATTCAGTGCTTAATGAATTGCATTCCATGTTTGGGAGCTAATGGGCGACTTGGATACATCCCAATATGTCTACCTAGACTAGATTACATCATGTTTATATTTAATATTTCCATTGTAACTTTTATATTATCCTACATTTGGATCTGACCTGTTAATTCACAGTTGATGTCATTTCTTTTGGAGCACTAAAGCTAGAAGTTTAGGCAATAAGAAACAGAGTGAGGTGTACCCCAGGGTTTTATGTTAGGCCCGGTACCGTTCAGCATTTACATAAAATAGATTGTAAATGATCATTTCAATACAGATGATACTGTTGTTAGTGCAGTTCTGTTTTTGTCTAAATTAGTCCCTTCTAAGCCAAATTATTATTTAATCTTTTTTATAATAATTCAGCTGTTGAGATCCAGGGATCTTGTTCTTCGTTTTTTTTCATTGGCTTTTAAGTCAGTATGAGACTTGTTTTCTTCATCCATCCATTTTCTATCCCGCTTATTCCCTTTCGGGGTCGCAGTGTTTTCTTTATGTTTTTATGATAATTGTTTTTGTAAAATGTTTTTTACTTTATTATTTTGAATTTTTTTTTACAGGTCATTTCAGCTGTGGTACATTTAAGTGCTCTATGAATAGAGTCAAGTTGAGAATTGAGTATTATCTGATTTTTTAAGCTGATTTAGGTATGTGCAACACACTGACTATTTTCTTGACTATTTTCAGTGACTGGTTATTGCTGACATTTATGAAAGATGCTTGCTGTCTGTAGTGTGCAGTGACTCATGCAATATTCTACAAATAAAACAGGTTATACAAGTGTCCTGTATAAATACAAGATAACCACGTAATTGTTGTCTTTCAGGGTTGTCTCCTGAAACTGATGGACTGGTTTTCCAGAAACTATCGAAGCACAGGAGCAGGTGTTGTCACAATGTTCATCATACAGGTACCAGACACTCCACTTTCTTATTCCACAGACACTGTCTGTACTTTTTTTTCTGAAGTTCTCTAGGTTTCCTAGGAAAAAGTTGATACAAGCAGGTTTCTGATTAAGTCATAAAAAAACATCCTTATCTGTGAACTTTTTGTGCCATTTAGGAAGGCTCGTGGTGGTAAAAGAAGACTTATGTAGTACCAACTCTTTAGCTGCTAGATTATCACTGATTTTCAGTGCCTTTTTTCACAGTGCAGGGCAGGTAGCTTATCACTTTTCACAGATGACAAGTTTAAATCTGGCTGATAAGAGCAATAACAGCTAAAATATGGCAAAGAGCAGTTTGACGCTATACAATATTGATTAGATATTCACATCTTCTATTGGTAGGTGAAAGAACACTAATCAGTACAATCTTAGTCAGTTTCAGTATATGTAACATTTCTTGTTCTACATTGTGTGAGCTAAACTGCATTTTTCATCTGTCTTCTTTGTTTGCAGTTCATTTGCCTGTGTTTCACCATCCCTGTCTTCTGCTGCGTCAAGCGGCGTGGCCTGGGTTACAAGTGAAAACGGCTGGATAACGCCTGTAATTCACAGTAGCTTTCCTCATGTGAACAGGTTGTCTTTTATCTGTATTTGAAATTTTTTTTTCTTTTTTTTAAGCAATTTATTCCAAATGCCGTGCAGGGCTGTATGATATGGGTAGCACCACTTCAGACACTTGATATTTTAAGAAGGGGATATGTCATTTGTCATTGCTCAAGATAGGATTTGGGAAGAAGATTTGATCCTAACCATCAAAGCAGGGAAATGCAACACAGCCTGGATTTGGAAACTTTTCTGGTTTCATGGCTCATATACTGTACTTTACTTCATAATATCACGCAGTAGCTCCCTCCTTTTTTGTCTCTCAAAGTGAAGCCAATCAGAAGAGAGGCTCACTAATATTTGTGAGAAAGACCACATTGGGCTGAATACTTGTACATTAAATTGTAAATATATTCCACTAGGGGTATAAATCCTTTAAACAAAATGCAGGAAAGTCCATGATATAGGACCTTTATTATGTTTTTTCCTTTTTTTGAGTTGTCAATATTTTTGTCTCACGCTAAAATCATTTTGATTTTATGTTTTCACTTGTTTTGAGTGCCTTGCGAGAAGACTTTTAACCTTGTAAATACTCTCTTATTTGCCCTAATACACATGCAGATTTAATCCCAGGCTTTTGATTTGTTTTGATTTGTTCTCTTCTTTCTGACAGATCATCTAAGTTCTGTTTGTATTTAGATTCTCAAAGATCTAAAAATGCATTTCAAACAAGAAGCTAGAAAATACAATTTCCTAATAATCTCCCATGTTTAACTGAGTTAATTTTTCATTCCAGCTATACAAATGCAGCTGATTTTTTGTAAATACCTGACAAGAACAGAAAACATAAATGAATGAATTATTATGCCAATAAATGCTCCAATTTATAAATGTTCCATTTAGTCCATGTCTTTGTATTAATTTTTCTTTTTTCACAAAAATACCCTTATTTTATATTTTCCATTTTATTTATTAATTTTATTTGATTTATAGTTTATGTAGTGGTTGCTATGTTTACTTCTGTTTTATTTTCCTTTTTATATGAGGCCCTAGCAACAGTAACTAAGGGCAGGGGTCGGTGAGCAGTCAGTCAACTGAAACGGAAATGATTTAAAAACCATAGCAACAAAAGCTCGTTTTAGCTTGTTACACACAAATAAAATGGAAAAGGAGAAAGACGGAAGGACTCCACGTCGAATCACATTCTCAGGTATTTTCTTTTTTTTATCATTTTATATATAGATATATATTTAAAATGTAAGGTAGCTAGCACTAGCATATGCTAGCTTAGTAAATTACAATCTTCACTGGAACATAATCATTTAAGCTAACTTAAAATTATTAAAAACACACAAAAAAAAATAATTCTTTGAGAGATACTACATATAGAGCCACCAGAGCTACTAACTAACTAACTTAATTTGTAGCTAACTTAGCTAAAGTTATTTTAGCTAACGTGATCAAAATGTTAGTGAGCGGTCTTCCACTCATTAAATGTTGATGGTGGTGAGTTGTAACGTAAGTTCATATTCATGTATTTAACTAGCTAGTTAGTTAGCCTGTTGGTGCACGTAGGATTTTACTAACTATGTATTTAATAATTATGTGATACATATGAACTATGTATTGGGCAATTATTAAAAGCCAAACTGTCAACTTTAATTTCCCCCACTTCTCGAACCAGAATGTTCCTGCCTTCTACACAACCTCCCACTGATATAGCAGTACATGAAAACTTATATGATTGATGCATTTTAAACTAACTATATATATCTATTCACAACTGTCATACGATTTTAACCCCCCCCCCCCCCCCCCCCCTCAGATCCATCATATTTTCACTTAACTAGCTGTTAAATCGATTTTTACTGCAACGTGAGCTTGATGACCGCACAGAGAGATAAAATCTCTAAAAAGGCTCAACAAAGCTTGATTTCCATTTTCAGACAAAGTGAGTAAAGCAGAGGACATTGCAGCAGAACAGCCCCTGGATGGCGATGAACATGACAATCAGACCGCTACAGGGCTGTCTCTGGAGGTAAAGGAGTCTACTTCATGCAGTCCCAATTTTAATGAGGAAGTACCCTTTAGCAAAACATTGGTCCTGAAAATCAATTTTACTGTTTCCCAAAAAATTGGAGTTTTCTCTTCTCATGAGGATGTTCAAAATATTCCGAATTTTAGAAAAAAATCTTTTCTGCACATTCAGAAAAAGAACAAACAAGAGAAGCGGTGGTGGAACGTCCCGGTTAATGAGCACAACAGACTGAAGTTTGCTGTGAAGGAAAAAGAAGCGAAGGCATTGGAGCTGCAGGAGAAGCTGCAAATAACGGAACTTGAGACCACAAAGTACAACGGCGAAGATACCAATACACAGGTGAGTGCAGGAAAATTTCTGGGCACCCGCTGTTACTGCCACCACCCACACAGCAGTATGGGAGCTCTAAAATTGTATAAGCTTTTCTCGACATGGAAGAAGCTTGAAAGTACAACAAACATATCACCACTGTGCACCAGAAAAATATTTTGGAGTTCTGGCGACCTGATAAATTTAGGTCTGATATTCACACTTAAAAAAAAAATTCTCTTCATATCTTGAACAATAAGTACACATAAAAATAAACAGAACTAAATGTTAGGAAATAGCACAATGACAAATAAACTGACATATCCAGAAAAAACATCACTAACAAAATAATGTGTCTGAGGGGGAACTGGAGGACGCAGACGCAATAAAGAATAAAAATAGCCAACAGCAGAATGTAAAATTAAATAAATATAAAGTCCTGTATCCCTTATATGATATTTATAATTTTTTTTATATTTATTGTTTGATCAAAACATAATTAAATTAGTTTCCTGCGATATCTCGAACACAACTGCCTGTTTACTTCATGTCTCTAGTCACGTGGTGCTCGGCAGGTGGGTTCATCTTGCATTTTGTCGCTGAAAGCAGATGCTACCTGCTGCTGCTGCTGGAAATCAGGTTAATGAGAGCTTGTTTTGTAGAAAAACAAAAGCAGAGGCTTAAACAAAAAAAAACAAGCAAAATGGTCAAATATGAACGTTTAATCAAAATGTTTTTTAACAACTTGGCATCAGCCAAACCTGCTCAACAAAACTCACTGTAGAATATTTTGCACCGTTGGGATTGAACGATAAAGTTTTAAGATGTAGCATATTTTGGCAAACAATATAACCTCTTTGCTGCACACTAATAACTCTGTGTTTATTTTAACAGCGGATACCACAGCTGGAGAACAGCCTGGACAAGGTGAAGTGGAAGATCACGGGGGAGAAGAGAATCCACAACGTTTACCTGCATACTCATAAGCACCTGCTGCAGGTGAGTAGCAGACTCTTACACAATGTTGAGTCTCCGGAGAAAAATGTGGACGGTTTACATTCCTGCAAATGTCACACATTTGTCATTGTTACTCAATGATGTTTCTCCTAACCCTAGACAATTGCTTTTGTGCCTTACCGGACCACACCTTAACCACGCCAAAAATCTGAAAACAGCAAAAACATAAACTTTCAACTTTTCCCTCTGGCAACTGGGTTCTGTTCACTGTGTTTTAAAAGCAAGGAATTTAGAAGATGGTTGCTATTTCTGTGGTTCTTCAGGATTTTATCAATGTAGCTTATCAATTCTGATATTTAATAAATACGTGTACGAAATTCCATATTAAAAAAAGGAACTCCTGAGCTTTCGCCAGGAAAACAACATTAGCACTTACAGCACGAGACAAAACTGAAAACTTGTACAAGTGACTCACTTCAAAAACATGACTGCACCCAAATGAGAGGACACTGGCTCAGACACAGTTGCATCGAAACTTTGAGTTTGTGCCTCAGTAAAGCTCTTTTATCTTTTCTGAGTGCTCCAGTTTTCTCTCATTTGGGTTGTTATATTTTTGAGGTGACCCACTATCACTAATCATGAAATTACCATTATTTTACCTTTTGGCAGAAATTCTGAGAAAAAATAGCTCTAAGTGGTATTGCAGCTTCTCTAGAGAAGGCAAAATAATATTAAAAACCTGTTCCTAAGTTAGTGTCTGAAAATTATGCAGTTAGATAAGAGAGAAGCTGAAATATTATACAGAATATTTTACAAACCACACAGTGAATATACACTATGAATCAAAAAATATTTTTTTTCTATAGCGCTGTAATGTACCAAAAGTAGCACACTGAGAAGCTGGGCCTTCCTCTCTCAATCAGTTTATGTGTTTTATTTAAAACGCTGTCAAGGAGGTCAGAGAGAAACTGAACATCCTTAAGAAGAAGGAGCAGGCAGTCGCCATGGAACAGGCCGAGGTGGACAGAGGGCAGAAGATGTTTGAGTCGGCAACAGCTGCTGCAGACAGGACTCTGGTAAGATGACGGCAGCGAGGGTGACAGACTCACACGGTCCTCTCACAATGCATTGAATTTTGCAGTGAATGATTATTATCAAAATATCAACTCAAGATATATATTACATCCGAATATGACCCCGCCCCCTCTGCCCCTCAGAAACTCTGAATCAGTCCTCTCTCAAAGCCAATCTCAAAACCCACCCACAATTTGACCCCCACTTATTCTCCAAAATAATTCTGGAACATATTATAACTTTTTTCATTCCTTTTTTTTATTACTATTCCAATCACTTTACCCCACTTCTTTAACTTTAATTTATTTGACTCTTTTATAGTAAAATATAAAATCTTTGAAAAATTTTGACTGTAGTTTACATTCTTGCATTTGAGCTATGGCATCTTTTGTTCTAATGGTTCGAGGTAAGTTTCTGTCATGCTTGTACAGGTTGTTGTGACTTTGAAACTTGATTTGAAGAAAATCGTGAATTAAATTGATATTGCAAATTGCAGAAAAATCACAATCCTTTTTTCATTTTAGTCTTAGTGGCCTTTAGTATAATATATATTTTATGTTCATATTCAGCAAGTGGATGTCCTGTCCACAGTGCTGTCAGGCCCAATGATTATGTATAATAAATATAGTTCACATTTATCTCAGGTTTTATTGACCTTTTTTCAAGAATTCCATGGTCCTATAAGACCTGAAAAAATTCTTAGTCCCTTAAACTTATGGTATAAAGACAATCTATCAAGGTGTCAGAACAAGCAGTGACACAATGTGAACAAAATTCGGGCTGCTTAAGAGAATAAAAAGTGATTGTCAAAGCTTGACTGTCTTTCTTTTTGCTCTGTCAGGGTGAGATGTTACAGATGAAAGATGAGCCGATGGAAAAGATAAGACAACTGGACAGTGAGCTGTATGAACTAGGTGTGGAGGAAAAGGAGCTGAAGAAGTTGATTGGACGACCTCTTAGCCCAGTGTCACAGAGCGGGCTGAGTGAGCAGGTGAGAACTGAAAAAAACTTCTTCTGGGATGGTGATAAACAATATTATGTTCTATAAGTTGAGTCGTCGGTATTTGTTTTTTTTTTCACATCCAGGAAAGTGACGAAGAAGAAGAGGAAGCACACTCGAGTCCTGTCAAAGGTATACCCACAAACAACTTCCAATTAGCCACTAGAATCATGCTGTTGGACGTAGTGAAATCCAATTTATTCTCTGTCACTGCAGCAAAAATAATTTTAAATGCTTCCTGTTTGTCTTTTGTAAATAAAGAACATAATACAGCTAGGGAGCACTTCATGCTCCCATCACTAAGACACAATTATATATAATAAACAAACATGAAAATACACACTAGTTGTAGTACTCTAGTACTGCGCTACCTTGTTTCTAATGCAAATATACATAAATAAGTCAAGTAATCATCAGGTTAAAGTTCTAAAGCCTACCAATGCAATACATAAATAATAAAAAGGAAATAAATAAATGTATGATTCATTAATAAGAATAAAAAAAAAATGAATACAATTATAAAGATGTGTAAGTAAAAATATATTGTTTTAAAGGGCAGTCATTGATATGCTGTTGCTGCATTATTTGCAGTGAGCTTGTATATGCCATGGAGACATATATACATGTGTCTTAGACTTTTGTTTTTTTCTTACATTCATTTTTTTTTTAAGTCTCTTAGAGAGGCAACCACACATTGGAGACCTCGTCAAAAATAACTGATTACTGGCGATTGACATGCAACAAAGTCAGAACACATTTATCATTGCTTATCAGAGGCTTTAAACTGTTTTTATATGTCATGTGTCCCTGTAGCTCATCAGTGTCACGACATGAAGCTGGTCGAGGAGATGGAAGCTCTGAGAGAGCCTCTGGGCTCTGCTGCTGTGCAGGTAGTTGTTTCACCTCAAGTCACGTCCACATGTTTTATTAACAGCAATCATACAAATAAAACAATAAAATCAAATGCAGTATCGTAGATTATTTGTCTAAAATCTTGGCCCAGTAAATAACTGCAGAGCTCTGTGGATTGAAACTGAACACAATGTTCATGTAATAAACCACTGTTGGATCAGTGGTACAATGTTTTAACAGCATTTACAAAGTTGTTTTAATAAAGCAGCACAAATCTCAATGAGCCCATAAAGCTACAATTTCCAAAATCTCACAGCATTTTTCTTTTCCTGAATACATTACGTTTCTATTTGTTCTTCTCATGTGATATTATTATAGATGAGTCAAACAGCAAAGCATCTAATTTGCACATAAAAAAGGAAAAAAAAACACCCAGTGATTTTCCAAAAGACAGTTTGAAATGTATTCACAGAAATCTGAAAGACTTTAAAAGGTCCCCTGCTAGCGTCTGTTGTGTTGTAACCATTTGGCTGCAACGGCTCTCTCTCAGAGATTCTTTTACCCACTTTGATATATTATTCTGTCAGCTGCATGATTTCAAAAAGAAAAGATTGATTGTATTATTTTTCAGCGATTTGCAATTCTGAAGAGTTTCCTAATACCCCCAAATGTACAAAAGATTATATAATTCCTTTCTTGATTTGTACAATGTGATCCAAAATTGATTCATTACTGTATGTTGTTGTTAGGGGAGCGATTTGATTACAAAAAATTATCCAAATAATTACATATTTTATAATTAATCAATTGCAATTAATCATATAACAACAATAGCTATGTGCTGCATTATTATTATTATTGTAATTATTCCCCATGATACTGAAATCCAGCCTGTGCCAATCACTGTGCTGTCTGTCTGTCTCACCTGATGAACAAGGCGGTATCTCAGCGAGCCACTAAGGAACAGCTCCTCCTGGAGGTGGCTCAGCGTGAGCAGCTGCTCATTCAGGATGCAAAAAACTTGGCTGATCTGGAGCGGAGGCTCACGGAGCTCAAGTTCAGTGTCAGACCTGCAGTCACAAGGTACTGGTAGTGTTCAAAAGTTCATCTTTAATATTAACAAAAGTAACAGCTGAAATATGTGTAATGGTGGATCCCACTACACGGTACCAGCTCAACTCGACTCTACTACTTTTTCAACCATGGACTGTATGTTTTTTAATCTGTTCTATCTTATTATATCTCTAGTATATTAGGGCTACCAGTACTTCATTTAAAAATGGGCTAGAAATATCTATGAGTTCGATGGATGCATATTATCATATTTGAATGTAATTTACAGTAGAAGCAATACGAAAATCATTTTTTTTGGAAATAGTGAAAAAATCTAGTCTCTATGTGTTCAACTAATGCAGTTTTTAAACTTGAGGAACACTTCAAGACTCAATGCCAGAATAAATGACATTACATCTATAGGCGATGAACGCGGATAAGAACCCCCCAGTCTATTCTAGCAGCAGGGATGGAGGCACGATATGAGCCATCAATCTGGATGAGTGCATCCATCTTTTGATACGCATGGCAGGTAGTAGTTTAATACCCGCGGCTTTGTGGAGTGTTTGATAATGAGGGTGATGATAACGTGAAAGCATCTCGGCGCTGCTGGCAGCCCCGATAGGCTGCCTGTCAGTCTGCCACGGTGAGGAAATCTCAGTTAACGACTTAATCTTGTGGCGGGCTGTTTGGCCTGATTGATGTCTCCGCCGATTTCTTTCCAGACCTTTTTCAATACCCCCCCCCCCCAACTTTTGATAGTACATTATTAAAGCATGCTGTCGCACCCTGGCTTCTTCAATATCTGATCTTGCACTTATCACTAAATCTTCTTAAACATCTAGGCCCCTTTCTACTGAAGAGATATAACTCTACAAATGACCATATTGCAAAACTGTGAATCGTGAGGCATCCGCAAATGCCGTTAAATCTTTTATCACACGCGGCGCAGCGAGGCGCTTTACTGCCATGTTTACGGTTTGCTTTCAGCGCTTTTACAATGCGGAGGGGGACTGTAAATACTCCATCTGTCTCCTCGAAGGTTTGATAAGCTGAAGGAACACAAGCAGGCAGAGCTGGATCAGCAAGTGGATCGGGTCGGACGGCTGCAGGCCCAGCTGAAGCAGTACCGGGATCTGATGGACACCGTTGAGCTGGGGGTCAACAACCTCTACTTCAGGATGAGCTGCGTGCCCGTAGAGGTCTGAACCACACAGCCTTGTCGTTATTTTTTAAATTTATTTCTGGGTTTGTGTTTTCTGGCACAGTGGTACAGTGGGTAAAATCGCAGCTTCAAGTCTTCAGGCTGGGACTTTGCTGTGTAGAGTTAGCATGTCCTCCCCATGTCTGTGTGGCTTTATGCTTAGGTTAGTTGTAGACTGGTGACCTGTCGCCCTAAATAACCTGTAATTGGCTCCAGCAGACCCCCATCACCCTAGTGAGGAATAAGCAGGTATAGAAAACGAATGAATGAACTCAATGAGGCACAGCACTGGGTGACGTGTGTTTCATCACAAACATTAGTTATGTTGTTTAGAGCACAACATTTCCATTCTAGTAAGTGATGGTTCTTTTTTGCAACTAAGCATGTGTAGGAACACTTAGAGCTTCATTATCCAGTTGTGGTAAATATAGCAATTTTTGTACAACAACATTAATTTCTCAAAAAATGTCAGTACAAAGTTAAGAGGTTCTGAAGTAGCACGCTATATAAGTTAGAGAAATTCATTGCACATATTTGACAATAAGATAAATAAAAATATCATAAAATCTACAAGATTGCCATCCTTTGAAATGTCTCCTAATTAAAAAAATAAATTATAACCTGTCTGGGCTGCCACTCGCCTGAAGTACACTGACACTGTGAGTATTAAGCGGCTATAGAAAATGGATGGATGGATGTTCTGACTCCATTTCAAAGACAGGTTCAGGTTTTTCTCTCCACATACGGTGGCTGTAGTCGTACTTCCTCCCCATACTGTCTATGAAGAAATGTCTTCAGGAGATTTATCTATAAGCCGAATCCAAAGGTATAAATCACACATGCTATTGAAGGAAAAGGTAAGAATCTTCAAAAACGTGAGAAAAAGCAAGGTGTTAAACCTAAATGTTAAACCTAAGGCGTTTACATGTAAAGGAGCAGGAGCATGTGGAATTTTAACAAGCCTTTATTTTCATATGGCTTGTTCATATAATGTACTGATACGCCAGTGGAATTTCATCTCTGTGCAATCAGTTACTTTGTTTGATAAATGACATAAAACAAGTTATTATGCATTCATTTATGGGTTGCCCTAATTGGTTATTTGGGACAACACGGTACAGTATGAAATAATCAAAATTGTGTCTTTACTTGTTTTTACCTGTAGTACCTTGTGATTCTCAAATGAACAAGTGCTTTGCAATAAAAAAATATTATTAATCAATGTCATTGGAATAGTATTATTACATTTTCAAAACAAAAGATAAAGATTCTAAAAAGAATGAATCATTTAACCACAGAAATTTCTCCTCTTCATGAATTTCTGTTTTGTAAAACAGAAGGTTAAATTTGAAAATCACTGCATCAGTTTTTAAACACACACACACACTTGGTATATTGAGGTTAAACTTGAAAGAAAGATACAGAAGGTTCCTTCAAATTTTGAATTTTGTTCTTAAATAAATTATTAAGTAATGTGTTATTTATGTTTTATACAGTATGAATTAGTTAATATGCACATTTTGAGTGGACAGCAGAGCAAACTGTAACTAAATTATGTAAAATACCATTTATTCAATTTTTTTTTCTGTAATAATCAGGTAATATTCTGACCATTTCAATGTCCTTTCTTCTGCAGGAGCTGCCCAGTGTGTCCAGTACTGACAACATGTCCAGCATGGACAAACTGAAGGACATCGGCACCCGTCTACCAGCAATACTGCAGAGAGATCAGAAACCTGAGATCAGCAGCCTGGACAGAGAGAGGGTGGGTTGCTGGGAGAATTTTTTCATATTTTTTAAGCTAAGAAACAGAAATTGGGCTTTTAAAGCTATAAAAAAACCTTTTTGTGCAAATTTTTCTTTAAACCGAAGGCTGTTATAATTCTTAATTCTATGTAACTATTTAAAGTTAAGTGTTGTGATGCTGTCAGAAGTCACATTTGTTTTCAATTCCTCCGTAAACATATCCCTGTTTTTTTTTTTTTTTTTTTAATCACGGCTTGTGTTTCAGTTTACAGTTCTCACTCTCACTCTTCTAGGAAAAGATTTGTCATTTCACAGGTGTGACCACAACTCTGCCGTGTCTGGCCTAGGTGTGAATCCCACAGCAACTCTCTCTGTGCTCTGTTTTTTTCAGATTTACCGTTCTCTGGAGCTGCTCAACACTACCGAGGCGAAGAGGAGACCAAGCAGCTCCACAGGTCAGCAGAAGGAAACGGATGCATTCAGAAGTGTATTATTGTTCAGAGAATTAATTAAGTATATAATTTATATTAGTAAATATTTAAGTAGTAAAGATTAAGTATCAAAAGTATTTAGTGTGATATTTGTATACCGTTATAGAAATTTTAAATATGGTTTGAAACAGATGTAAAAAAAACCACATTTAAGATAATCATTAATATCACATCTTTTATTAAAGGTGTCAGCTTGTAATTGATATATCTAAAAATGAATGCTATCTGCTAAGTTTTAATACATCCCCACAACATACATGTCACACAATGTTTTGACACTCATTAAAACATGATTATTCTGGGTTCCTGAGGGGTCTTAAAAGATCATAAAAGCATTGAATTTATGAATTTGGAAATAATATCTTAAAAGTACTCGTAAGTAAAAGATTTGAGCAGTATGTGACTTCTCCATATGGCATTCTCATCAACAGTTTTGTATGTCAACTGCTATTATTTTGAATAAATAACGTAGCCTAAATAAAAACGTGGAGGAAGCTGTCATAGTCAAAAAGTTCTGGCTTGCCAGAAGTTGCATTCTAGAATCATGGAGTCGTTGCCAGGGTGGTTGCTATGTTGCGTGAGCCGAGATAATTTACCTCAGGAATGAAACTGTAGTGAAGTGGACTCGTTATTGGATACTTTCTAGTTGTTTGGTTTTATCTCTGCTTTTAATCAGAGACCAAGGCAGTGTCCACATAAATAGAGTCTAGTATACAGCTCATTATTAACATTATAATGTTATCATATTAGTCATCATTTTACGTTTTACCAGAAAACAGCATCTCCACATTATTAATCTACCTTCATTCGCTGTGGCCGGTGTTGGGGACCGTCTGCAGGTTACATGTTTCAGTATGAATTATAATTAATGAAAAATGTTCACTATAAAATAAACAAAATGACCTTTTCTGACTGTTTGCTGTAGTACATCATATATTAACAATGTCCTAACTACTACAGGTGAGGTTTTAGTGAAAAAATATTATTTATGGACGTAGTACACGTTTAATGCATATATAAAATAATTTAAAAGTAAGTCTGTGAAATAGGTATTAAGTTTTATATAAATAGTCAGGAACCTGAAGGAACCCTGTTGACACAAGGCGGGGGGGCCGGAGGCTGAACCCAAATGCACGACTCAGCACGGGTCGTTCAAAAGGAAAAGTCTTTATTATAATTGCGTACAAAAGATTCACTCTACGTGAGGTAAACAAAAAATCACTCTTGCGAGGAGAACAAAAAATCACTCTTACGAGGAAAACAAAATCACTTACGAGGAAAACAAAAAATCACTCTAGCGAGGAAAACGGGACTAGGAAAAATAACGAGGGAAAGACTGTCAAAACAAGACTGGGAACCTTAGTAGACAGGATCAAAACCTGGTAGGACCTGGAGCTGGGCGCTGGCTCTTGACACATGGGACGTGACGAACTGGCACCGGACAAGGGGAGACACAGACAATATATAGACAGGGTAACAGGGCACAGGTGAAAACAATCAGGGGAGGGGAAGGCAATCACCGTGGCGGGAAACACACAAGGGCAGGAAGCAAAGGTGCCTGAAACAAGAGGGCAGAGTCATTTCAAAATAAAACAGGAAGTGCAGGACAAGACAACACGAGTGACAACTTAACATTTACGACGAGACATGACAGTACCCCCCCTTCTAGGGGCGGCACCAGACGGCCCAGGCTCCTGAGGATGGCGGCGGTAAGAGTCCTCTATGAGGCCCGGGTCCTCAATAAATCTGGAGGGTATCCATGAACGCTCCTCCGGACCGTAGCCCTCCCAGTCAACCAGGAACTGGCGTCCTCTGCCTCTGTTCCGGACTGCCAGTAGCTGCTTTACTGTGTACACTGGACCGCCGTCAATCATTTGGGGGGGTGGTGGGGGCTTGGCAGGAGGGACCATGGGGCTATCCTTTACTGGTTTAAGTCTCCCCACGTGGAAAGTGGGATGGACCCTGAGGGATCTGGGGAGACGAAGACGAACAGCAGCAGGGTTAATCATTTTTACAACAGGGAAAGGACCAACAAACCTGGGAGCCAGCTTCCTGGATTCTACATGGAGGGGCAGATACCTGGTGGATAGCCAGACTTTCTGGCCAGGCTTGTAGACGGGCGCTGGGCAGCGCCTCCGGTCAGCAGCCCTCTTCATCCGGGCCGAGGTTCGCAGGAGGGCCCTGCGGGCTGCTGCCCAGACCCGCCGGCAACGACGAACTAGAGCATGCGCCGACGGCACCACTACCTCCTTCTCTGTGTCAGGAAACAGAGGAGGTTGGTAACCATAGGCGCCTTGGAACGGTGTCAGACCGGTGGCTGCGGTGGGGAGGGAGTTGTGGGCATACTCGACCCAAGCCAGGTGCTTACTCCAGGTTGATGGGTTCTGGGAGATGAGGCAGCGGAGGCAAGTCTCCAGCTCCTGGTTGAGGCGTTCAGTCTGTCCATTGGACTCGGGATGGTAACCCGACGTGAGGCTAACTGTGGCCCCAATCAGCGCACAGAACTCAGACCAGAAACGTGATACAAACTGCGGGCCCCGGTCGGACACTATGTCTCTAGGGAGGCCATGTAGGCGAAAAACATGGGTTAGCATTATCTCAGCCGTCTCCTTGGCTGACGGCAACTTAGGCAAGGCAATGAAATGCACCAACTTGGAAAAACGGTCCACCACTGTCAATACAGTGGTGTTACCTTCAGATAAGGGAAGTCCCGTAACAAAGTCCAGTGAAATGTCCGACCAGGGCCGACTGGGAACTGGGAGGGGATGGAGCAATCCCATCTGAGGTCTCGAGGATGTCTTATTTTGGGCGCAGGCTCGACAGGCCTCCACATACTCCCGGACATCCTGTTCCATAGCAGGCCACCAGAAGCGTTGCCTGACGACAAACATAGTACGGCTCACCCCTGGGTGGCAGGTAAGCAGGGAGGTGTGAGCCCAGTGAATCACCTGAGGTCGCAGGGGCGCTGGGACAAACAGCCGATTGGCTGGGCAACCACTAGGTGGCGGGCTCTCACCGTTGGCCTGCTTCACCTCAGCTTCTATCTGCCAATTCACCGCCCCTACCACACGTTTCAGTGGCAGGATGGGCTCGGGGACCTTGGCAACAGACTCGGGGTCATAAAGGCGAGAGAGGGTGTCTGGCTTGGTGTTCTTGGACCCCGGCCTGTAAGACAAGACAAAATCAAAGCGGTTAAAAAACAATGTCCATCTAGCTTGACGTGCGTTTAAGCGGTTGGCCTTCCTAATATACTCTAAATTTTTATGATCTGTCCAGACGAGGAATGGTTGTTGAGCTCCCTCCAGCCAATGTCGCCACTCCTCCAGGGCCACCTTCACCGCCAGTAGCTCCCGATTCCCGACGTCATAGTTGCGCTCAGCTGATGAGAGCCGCCTGGAAAGGTAGGCGCAGGGGTGCATCTTTTGGTCCTTCTCTGACCGCTGAGATAAAACAGCCCCCACTCCTTCACTGGAGGCATCCACCTCCACCACAAACTGACGATTTGGGTCAGGCATTGTGAGAATGGGTGCTGTCGTGAACATGGCAATCAACCTCCTGAATGCCTGGTCAGCCTCAGGGGACCACTGGAAGGGTGTCAGAGGAGATGTTAATGCATGGAGTGGAGCCGCTATTGCGCTGAAGTTTCTGATGAACCGCCTATAGAAGTTAGCAAACCCCAGAAATTGCTGAACCTTCTTGCGGCTATCAGGAGTTGGCCATTGAGCCACAGCGCTAACTTTAGCCGGGTCCATCCGTATCTGTCCCGAGGCTACAATAAAGCCAAGGAACGATACTGTATCGGCATGGAAATCACATTTTTCTGCTTTAACATATAGCTGGTTCTCCAGCAGGCGCTGGAGAACCAGTCTGACATGATGGACATGAGTATGCTGATCAGGGGAAAAGATCAAAATGTCGTCCAAGTACACAAACAAGTTCAAAAAATCACGGAGGACATCATTAATAAAAGCCTGAAATACTGCAGGGGCGTTGGCAAGTCCAAATGGCATGACTAGATATTCATAGTGCCCTGATGGTGTGTTAAAACCAGTCTTCCACTCATCCCCCTCTCTAATCCGAACCAGGTGGTAAGCGTTTCTCAAGTCCAGCTTCGTGAATACCTTCGCTGACTGAAGCTGTTCAAAGGCGGAGGCCATAAGGGGCAGAGGGTAGCGGTTCTTAACCGTAATGGCATTAAGGGGGCTATAGTCTATGCAGGGACAGAGGGAGCCATCTTTCTTCCCCACAAAAAAGAAACCGGCTCCCGCAGGAGATGACGAGGGACGAATAAGGCCCGCCTTGAGTGAGCTGTCAATATACTCCTTCATGGCCTTTTTCTCGGGGCCCGAAATGGCATAAAGTCTCCCCTTAGGAATCGGAGCACCTGGAATTAAGTCAATGGCACAGTCATATGGTCTGTGGGGAGGCAAGGACGCAGCCTTGCTTTTGCTGAATACCTCCCCCAAGTCATGGTAATCCACGGGTACAGTTGCTAGGTCTGGTTCTTCCCCAGGAGATGGGTCTGCCCCTCTAGTATAGACTTGACCTATTGCCCGTCTCTGACCCACGGCTAAACAGTTCTCTACACAATTCTCTCCCCAGGCTGTGATAATTCCGGTCTCCCACTTAACATGGGGGTTGTGCCTAGACAGCCATGGGTATCCGAGAACCATTGGATGCCGAGCAGAGTTAAAAAGGTAAAAAGACATCTGTTCATGGTGGTCGCCAACCTGAACATGGAGTGGTTCAGTCTTATGGGTTATCCTAGAAATAAAACGGCCATCAAGAGCAGTGGCTTCCAGAGGCTGGGATAGCAATTCAGTCCTAACTTGCCACTTGCGGGCCAAATCCCAGTCTAACAAGCTTTCGTCGGCCCCTGAATCAATTAGAGCCCCTACTGAATTAGAGCGATCCGTCAGGATTACCTGGACAGTAGTCAGTGCGCGAGGGGGAGTTTCTGGCGTAGACAGCTGACGCCCCCGAGTGCCTCCCCTCCCTGCTGGGCGCCCACCTTTCACCGGACATGCAGCCAGCAGATGTCCAGTCTCTCCACAGTAAA
Organism: Eupleurogrammus muticus; assembly: GCA_036785175.1. NCBI lineage: Eukaryota > Metazoa > Chordata > Actinopteri > Scombriformes > Trichiuridae > Eupleurogrammus > Eupleurogrammus muticus. Next base: position 7,408,483 of record JAYKQN010000005.1, read on the forward strand.
AACATCTGCCCTCCAGTAACCGGCGCCGTCGCTCCTCTCTGGACAACCTTGCCCGCCCCAACTGCCTCGGCTCCTCCCTGGGCTCTGGGGGTGCTGCAGCCTGTGGAGAAAAGTGTGACAGCGTGGCGGGTTGAGCAGCTATCCGGTGGTGAGAAGGCGTCACGATCTCCCTCTCCCAGTCCCTCAGCCGATTGCCCGTCCGGATGGCTAGGGCGATGAGGGAGTCCAAGTCTGCGGGTAGATCCAGGGGGATTAGTAAGCTCCGAACGGAGGCAGCGAGCCCCGTCAAAAACGTGTCCCGTAGGGCCGCTTCGTTCCACTCGCTGCCAGCAGCTATGGTGCGAAAGTGGATGGCGTAGTCGGCCACCGTGCGACTGCCTTGCGTTATCGTACTCAGCTCTCTTGCCGCCTCCCTCCCTGGTACTGTGCGATCGAAGACCTTCCTTAAAGAGTCTTTAAAAGAGTCTATGGAGGAGCAAACTGAAGCTCCTCGAGCCCACTCTGCGGTCGCCCATGCCGCCGCCCGTCCCGTAAGGTGGGAAATCATAAAAGCCACTTTGGCTGAGTCTGTCGGGAAGGCTGAGTGCTGGAGTTCATAGTGTAGCTCACATTGTACAATAAAAGATTTATAGTTATCACCTTCTCCGGAGAACTTCTCTGGCGGGGCTAGCCGGAGCGAGGCTGAAGGTGATCCAGGTGAAGCAGGAGTAGCAGAAGCGTTCAGGGGTGGAGAAGGTTCAGGCTGTGATCGAGGAAGGGCCTGCTTAATCTGCAGGACTAACTCCCTCATCTCCGTGGTCATAGCCGCCTTAAAACTGTCCTGGCTGTTGGCCAACCCTTGCAACCCTCGGGCAAGGGATGTCAGGTGTTCCTCCTGCCTTGTCAGTCGGGCTTCCTGGGAGTGGACCGCTGCGGTCAGCTGGCTGGAGTCGGCTGGGTTCATGGCTGGCCAGTTCGTACTGACACAAGGCGGGGGGGCCGGAGGCTGAACCCAAATGCACGACTCAGCACGGGTCGTTCAAAAGGAAAAGTCTTTATTATAATTGCGTACAAAAGATTCACTCTACGTGAGGTAAACAAAAAATCACTCTTGCGAGGAGAACAAAAAATCACTCTTACGAGGAAAACAAAATCACTCTTACGAGGAAAACAAAAAATCACTCTAGCGAGGAAAACAAAAAATCACTCTAGCGAGGAAAACGGGACTAGGAAAAATAACGAGGGAAAGACTGTCAAAACAAGACTGGGAACCTTAGTAGACAGGATCAAAACCTGGTAGGACCTGGAGCTGGGCGCTGGCTCTTGACACATGGGACGTGACGAACTGGCACCGGACAAGGGGAGACACAGACAATATATAGACAGGGTAACAGGGCACAGGTGAAAACAATCAGGGCAGGGGAAGGCAATCACCGTGGCGGGAAACACACAAGGGCAGGAAGCAAAGGTGCCTGAAACAAGAGGGCAGAGTCATTTCAAAATACAACAGGAAGTGCAGGACAAGACAACACGAGTGACAACTTAACATTTACGACGAGACATGACACCTGTGTTTGCCACCACAAAAGAACATGAGCATAAAAAAAGTGCTTAAAAATTCACTTAACAGATACACGTTCCATATTAGTAGTTTTGCATACGCTTCCTGCTGCCATAACATTCCTATTTGGGTTCATGTACTTTTATTAATTTTTTTTTTACTGTTACCATTAAGGTACATTTTGAATATGATACTAAATATCCATACAATATGTCAAAAGAATCAATAGTTCAATAGGAATACCTTAATGGAAAAAGGTTGCAAACTAGGTAAAACATATGAATTAAAGCTAGTCTTAATTTATATTAAAAAAAAGAAAGACTGAATCTGTCATTTGTGCCTATGTCTTTACTCAGAATACATCTTTCTTTCTTCGTCCCATCTCCCAGGTTCATCCCAGGCCAGTGATGATGAAGAGGAGTTCTCTCCGTCCCGCGCCGACATCAAAAGCAGCAGCATCAAACTGGTTGAGACTCAGCAGTCCAAGAAACCCTCATGGAGAGGCAAGAGGTAGACCAGCAGAGATGCAGCAGGGTAGATGCGTATATAAGGAAATAAACCAGTTAACAGCAGGGAAATTTTTGGATTTCGACTGATCATTTGAGCATTGTGAATTTCCCCACTGTGGGACAATAAAGGAGCTATCTAATCTAATCTAATCATTACTAAAGCTGCAGCTGCGAGAAATTTCATCCTGGCTCTGACTAGGTGAACCAAAGATGATTTTGGGAACAAATGCATACAACCACTTTAGCTCTCTGAAAAGAGCAGATGCTCTGTGATTGTGTGCCAAAATTGAGAAGAACAAGGCACTTGGGATTAAGAGCTGCTACTGTACTTGAAGAAGCTCAAGAATTTATCTAAATCAGGAGGCCACAAGGGGAAGTTTACTGACCTGTATTTAACATGAGGAACAAACTTGAGAAATCAAGACCAGCTCATTTGTGTAAATGCAGTAAGGTGCAAGCGGATTAACAGAACTGTCTGACTCTCTAGTCTCATAATTCAGTAATGATATAATTCAGAACTTCCCTTAAGACGTATCTGAATGTTAATTTGATGTTTAGTGTTAGCCTCCGTTTCAAACGGAATTATTGCAATATACGGAATAAAGTCAGATAAAAGGAAAAAATTTAAAACTTTTTTCCTTTTTTTAAACGTTTTCACAACCCGCTTCAGCTAATAATGCGATTTACCCAAATTCAAAACATTGTTTTTCTTTTTCTATTCAAGACTAAATTACATCAATTAGTGGTATTCAAATAATTATTGAGGCTCTATTTCCTGGTCCTCTTAAATGTAGCTGTCACAAATAAATGAAACCACTAGGTGGGAGCATTGTGCTGCCTATTTTGATAAGAAACGAATGCACAATTGAGCCTGATGGCAAGGTAATCTCTCTCAGGAAGGCTGGATATACAACCAGGTTCACTGCCAGAAAAAATCTGGCATGGATAAAGCTGGAAAATGTCTATATTATATAATAGATAGATCTTACCTGTACACATGAATAATCATACTTTTTCTTGAAATGCTGACAAGGTAAAATTAGATCCTCGTGATGAGCAGCCAGCACCTTGTATGTAGGTCCAGTTTGAACAGGTTGCTAATCTTCCTCACAGATTATATTAGATAATTAATTTGTGTAACTATCAAATCATGTGGATGACGTGGTTGTGCAAGCCCTCGGTTACAAGACGTTCCTTCCAGTTTGGCTCCAACCAAAGCTTTTGCACAAACGTCCAGCAGGTGTGAATCTTCCTTTTCTCTCCATTCACTGACTGGTGCTTACCTTCTTGTTGCATCTTTACCAGGCTGTGAGGTGCTGACCCTTAACAACACGCACATGCACCAGCATATTTAATCAGGATAATAATAAAATTATTATTCATGCCAGTCAAGGTTGCTGTACACCAAAAAAAATTGAAAAAATACAATTAAAACTTGTGATTTATAATATTTGTAGGACATAAACCAAAACATGAACTCCATCCAGAAATAAGATATGAATCAGCTTTAGGACCAGATACATAAGTGGTACGGATCGGATATAAAAAAAATCTGATCTGAGTCACTTGGAGGCAAAAAGAAAAGAAAATGGATCTGGGCCACTTCAGCATGTGATGTGACTCCAGCCACAGACAAAAATGTTCTTTGCTATAAGTAATAAATGGTTATGCCAACACACTTGACGTTGATTCAGTGATATTTACACTTGTGATAATAAGAGGTGACTATATTCTGAGGACTGAACGTGATTAAGTGTATTGCACTTGATGTGTGAGGGCAACATGTTGTGGGTAAAGGTTCGAATAAAAGTGAAGTGAGTTGGTGTGGCTCTCTGCTTTTTTAAGAGAAAGCAGAACTCAGAAAGTCAAGTCATCGAGCTGACAACGTGATTTGATGTGACATGACTTGATTGCTCCCCAAGCGACACTACGTGCTGAGCTGTGATTACAGTCACCTGATGAACGGCTTCGGTAGAACTGGGTGAGCTTGACGAGGTGCAGTAGAGCACTGGTACTACTGAGCTGTTGAAAACACTTTTCAAGTAGATGTAGGGAATGATGCGACTTGATTTTCTGCAGAGAAACAGGCAACTATCTCGTCTGAAAGTCTGAAGTGAGAAGAGATGAACATTTTAAAGTATTGGAAAAATACCAGCAGATACAACGTTATACCATGTTGAAGAGTGAAGAAAATATTGTAGTTATTAACCTTTATATTTGCAAATCATACTTCATCTAAATTATAGCACCCCACCTCCTCTTCTTCCTCTCCACAGGAAGTGCGAGTCATCCATTTTTAACAGAAAACAAAACGGGTCACACAGGTAAGTAGGTCAGCGCACAGCTGAGGCAGCGATTCCCTCCGGTGTCAGCACATGGTTCTGTACCGTACACGTCGCCTCGCTGCCAACTGCTCCCATAAGACATCAGGCATGTGGAGACAATGCACGTTTTCCAGCAGGAAACTCAATCAATGTGACCCGTTCCTTCCCCGACACACTGACATCATGTCTTAACTAAATTGTTACTCGTATTCCTCTTCAAATCAACACACACACACACATATATATATATATTTATATGTATATCAAGTTTGCTCAAAACAAACTCAAATAATCTCTCAATTATTTCGAGTTCAAGACAGGACCTCATTGTGGCTGAGGTTTTTCTGTATTACTTCCAGTATATGGGTCAGTGACAAATCCTGGTTGGCAAGATGAAAAAAGTAAAAGACAAAAAATGAAAATACAGTTTTAAGAAACATTCTTCAGGTCCCTAAAAATCTACATTTTGTGTTCATGTTCGTTCCATGCCATTTAAAAGTCCAATAACATTTCTTTTTACAAAAAACAAGATTTTCTGTGATTTTTTTTTTTTTAAATACGAAAGGTTTAATGGTGTAACCAAACAAAGAAGGATACATACAAACATTTGTTGATGTCAAGTGTTTTTGCTTTTTTAAAACCTTTTAAAGAGAGTTTAACCATCTAACCATGGCAGGTTTGGCAATGTCCCATATTACTCGTTTATTCGCAAGTATTGTAGCAGCTGTAGTCTGGTCTATAGACTTTTTTTTTCCATAGCTATCCTGTAAGAATGAGAAAGAATATTTATTTTATATTTTTAATAGAATTCTGTATTTTTCCTTAAATTTTATTGACAATTTGACATTATTATTGACCATTAAGACACACACCTATAAACTGCTGCAATACATATTTCTGTAGAAGCATGAACTCTCAAACTATAGGCAAACTATGAGTAGGAGTATTCCTGCAAACAACTAAAAGTCATGTTTGTGGCCTTATAATCTGATAACCTGGACTGCATTGTCTGTTTGTGTTCCAGTCACATTTCAAGATGAGGCTGAGGGGAGCTGTACAGTATTCGCTTATATACTTCAGGCCCTGTGGATCAATACAAACTGCTTCTGTAAACTGGAGCCCTGTATTCATGCCCAGCGCATGAGTCATGACTTGGGTAAAAAAAATACATACCGGAAATGATAAAGGCAGTCTGATATAAACATGAAACCACATCAGGGACGATGTGCTGTGATGTCCACCTAGTATATTCATTTTGGATAATTACATCTTTTTAGTCTGTCCATCCGGATGTCAGGCTCACACCCTCCACACACTTTTCCTTGGAAGACAGATTTTATATTTTTCCAAATTTTGCTATGTTGCCATCTGTTTTCTGTTTTTATCCGGGCATCCTCTAATGTGTGCTCATCAATGCATTAAAGACTTATATCTGCTAGTGCTAACTATTGCAATATGATCCCTCGTAAACCATTCATTACACGTTGATATACATATCTTGCAATAAATGCTAAAAATGGAAACGTATTACAACAAGGAGATGCTGCTGATACCACACAGCTGCTGATGAAAAAAAAAAAGAGTTTGTTTTGCAGTGAAGTAGTTTAAGTGGTTGGAGCCACTACAATAAATATGAAGACAAATGCACCCAGAGAATGACATTATAACTTATACATAGTCGAGGGCATCTGAGTGCTTTTAAGTGGTTGGAGCATTTGCTATAAATATGAAGTAGGGACTTTATGTATTGGTGTTCCATGGCAACGCTTTACACTGAAGTAGCCTCGGTGAGACGGATAGCTCCGTGTTTGTTAAACTTGATAATGACATGCAGGCACCTGCTGCAGGGCTTCTTGTCTCCAGACACTTCGGGGCCTGTAATTAAACCCCGCCGATTGAGAGGTAGCACACAGCAGTGACGCAGGTTCGTAACATCAGATGGCCTGTCGGATCAGAGTGAAAGTGAGAAGCCAAATCAAGTTTTTTTTCTTTATCGAGGCTTGTGCTCCACAAGGATTATCTGGCCAGACACTCTCTCAGCCTGTATGATGACAGCGCTACAGTTATGTGGTTGTTCTAAAATTAACATTTTTTAGTTTTGGCTGTAACCCCTTCATTGCAAAAACGTCAGGACATTTTACTCTCTTTATCCTTTTGGCATGTGCTTTCAGACAATGCAAGTCAGGAAAAAACTTGACTGCAACACCATCAGTGGAAGGAACATTTCGCAGTATATAAAAGTTTCGATTTTGATTTGATTTGATTTTTAGATGGTCCACCTCTTGTCTGCCTTGTCTTTCATCATACCTACAGAGAACAGTGTCTGTCCATTAAATGCCTCACATGCAGACTAACTATCACTAGATGCTACAATTTACAATTTCCTGAGTGCTGTTGCTCCCTAAATGAGATTATAGGTAGGCTACAGTTTACCAAAGCTCCATAAATGCCTCACATGGTGGATACCTATTGGTAGATGCTATATTTTACCAATGTTTCCCTAAATGCTTCACAAGCAGGTGAAGCATTTATACCGTCATCAGGTGACATACCGTGTAGCAAATCAGAGTCATTAAAACACCTACATTGGTGTACAGTGTGTAGTTTGCGCTGAGAAATGCTTTATGTTCAGAATTGTTGTTATGGTGTGTTTCAAGGCGACATGATTGACAGGTGTGTGCGTGTGTGTTTGTGTATTGTGACTGGCAATTGGTGTCAGCTGTTTGAGTATATATATATGTATGGAATTAGGTAAACATAGCTTAATTAAACAGAAGCAGGTTGCACACACAGCATGCTGTCAAAGCATCAGGTAGCAGGGCTATTGTCACTGTCGTGTTTTGTGTGTGAATAGCAGCTGATGTATCAGCTAATGAGGATCCTGATAAAATAAAAGCCAAGACTCAAACTGCAAACGTAGTTCAGTTGTGCCACTGCAGTAACGGCTGCAGAGCATTGCAGAGACCTTTGTCTACATAGACACAAACTTTTAAAACACATGTGAGTTGGTACGAGAAACACAAGTTATTAAATAAACACACCTATTCCACATGAATGTCATCTGGCTTCGAAATAGTTGACACATTTTTAGAGTTTTCTTTGTTGTTGTTTTTTTGTTCCTCACTCCATTCCCTTTAGATTCATATTTCAAGAGACATCTCACTTAAAAGAGAGATATAAGGAAAGCTTGACCTGCAGATAAGGCAACAGCTCTTGTGCTGTATATGCGATTATGCGCACTGTTCAGAGAATATTGTGTCTACAGCATCAGCAGGTACAGGCAGCTCTCAGCTCTGCTAAGATCTGAACTAATTTAAAGTTATTTGCATAAATATCAGCACCTACACATCTGAGCGTCTATTTTAGGTCAGTCATGCTTGCAGTTGGGGAGTTTAGTGCGGGGGGGGGGGCGTCTTTCATGTGCGTCACATTCTCGTCACATATCTAAAAACAGCAACGCGCGGAACAACCCTCATGACCGCCGTCACCAGCCGACTCCCAGTCTTCGCACCTAGTCTATAAACCATGTGGAAAATCGAATCCTGCAAGCGGCCCAGCTGATTATGATGAAACACCTGGACTGAGTTGGCCTGTTCAATATTATTTCCAAATTTCACAGAAAACGCTGTCAGGAGGAAGACAGATAGCTTGAGGCTGGGTGTGATGAACGACTGCAAAGCAGCTGTTGCTATGAATTCTGTTTTGATCCAAGGTGATCTGTTATAGCAACTGTGCTCCCTTTTTTTTTGCTTAATAACAGGGATCTTAGCAATAGTGTAGCATTGCATTGACAAATGTGTCTGACCTGTTTAAAATCTAATTCGGTAAATGTATTTATTAAAAGTCCTTTTTTGTATAACATGACATTTGAATTGCAGTTGTGGAAACTAACTAATTACATTCACTATTACTGCACAGTTTTAAATTTCACTTGAGTATCTGATTGATTGATTGTTTTGATTGATTGATTGATTAACTTTAATGATCCCCAAGGGGGAAATTACATTGGACACTTGCACGAAAGACTTTACATACATTCATCACATACACATTTTGCATTACCAAAAGACATAAATAGAGTATATTGCCTGGGAGCTGGCAAGAACTGTGAAAAGCCTCCATACAAAAGCAGTGACACAACAGAAGTAACATTATAGAATTAAGAAAGAAATAGATTACTATGTAGAAACGCTTTAGTATCAATAAATGGTAAAATTATCAAATATTTCACCAAAAATCTAACATTAGAGAAAAAAATAAAAAGTGAAAACATTTAAGAATCAGAGATTTGTTTTTTCTTCTTTCTGTCAAAACATTTTCTGTCGAACCAGTATTTTTACTTTCAATGAATTTTGCCAATAAGGCTTTTGTTGTGATAGTAAAGTTTTTCATGCAGGAGTTTTATTTTCACTATAATGGAAAACATTTACATTTTATACTTATTTAATTTGTACTTAAGTGAAGGATCTTCCACCTCTCATAGAAATATTGTTCCTGTGTTTGAAAACGCTCAATTTACAGAGAAATGCCCATATTCAGAAACTGTGGTTCCAAATGAGCATCAGTTGTGATGTCAAAACTATACAGTGACCACCAACGCCCATTTAGAACCATTCAAATTAGCAGAGGACTGGCTCATTACATTACTCAGACCCATTAAACAACCTGTTTTTCAAGAGGAGCCATGTGCATTTAAGAGGAGTTATATACTGTTATACTAACACTGACTCAAATTTTGGAGGTTTTTTAAAGTAAATCTGAGAAACTTAGCCAAATTAGGGACAAGTATATTAAAACATGAATTGCAGCACTTCATCATTAAATCATTCCTGGCATCTCTTTAGTATCACAGATTGATGAGGCGGTATATGCAAACACATTAGTACCATCCAAGGTTAGAATTTCCCTTTTAACCAAATGAAGGACAAACAGATTTCAGCAGCTAAATCATTACTGAAAGGCTTCATTTTAAGCAGCAGATTCACCTCAGAGACTTTACAGTCTGTACAGTAGTGCAACATCCCCAGACCTTGGGCTAAGGATTCAAATTAGTGTCGTCTGGAAGTAACAGATGCTTTTCAGCATCTTTGTTAGATTCTACGTCCAAGGATAAATCTTTCTTACAGTGCTACTGGAGGACAGGGTAACACCATCCAAATTAGCTATATCACTTGATAGTGCTCTTCTAATGTGTTAGAAGGCCCAAGCACAATAACCTCATTTTGTCTGTGTTCAGTAGGATGAAGTTGCAGGTAATCCTGGACTTTATGTCCTTCAGACATGCTTAAAGTTTTACTAGCAGATTGGCTTTGTTTGGCTTGATTTATAGATGTGATTGGGAATCAACAATACAAATTAATGGAGTGTTCCCTAATAATATTACTTAGAGAAAGCATATAGTACAGAAAAACAAGTACAGAACCTTTCACAGCTAACAGGAACAAAACTAAAATGGTTCTGAAGGATAGGCCTAAACCAGCATGATACAGTTCCTTTCATACTAATATGGTGACAAATGCAGAACTGCGACCAATAGAACAAATATGGAGATAAGTCCATCTGATGCATTACGAAAGCAATTTGAAACCCTCTCTAGTGCTGTCTCTGTAATATGATGCACTCTAAACCATAAATGTCTAGGAAGTCAAACAACTGTTTGGCCACTGATTTCTCTAAGATTTTATGGAGTAAGGGGAGGTTGGATATATGTCTATAGTTGGTTAAATCACCTGAATCAAGAGCATTTTTAAGACGGTTTAATTACAGCTACTTTTAAGGACTGTGGCACATAGATAGATAAGTAGAACATATTGAACTTGAGCAGTCCAGTTGCAATAGGGCATTAGAGAAAACTTAATATTTGGATAAAGAAATTATTGATGCTAGTTCAGGAAGGTTGATTGGGGGTAAAAATTAATAGGTAAGTCAGCATCAGTTTACTAGCAAGTGATACATTCTATATCTAATTTTTACATTTTTATCATTGAAAAGCTCATGAAAGCTTGATGCTACTGAGAGCTGCAGGAATATGAGGATAAATAGAGCTGTTGCTCTCCATCAGCGAGGCTGAGGTGCTAAAAACAAAGCTAGATTTATTATTGTTGTCTGTTAATGACTGATAGGCAGCATTACCAAGATCCTTCCTCCAAGTCTGACCACTACCTTTCCCTGTCAAGCATCATTCTTGCAAGCATCGTTTGTTGGAACGCCATTATTGTTTCAAACCTTTGTGAGGGATGCTTCAATTTGCAGATTTGAGAGCGTTACCAGGGATCCGCTTTCCTTTCCTTAATTGTCGTCGCTTATAGAGGAGAAATGGCATTAAGCGTCCGCCACAGTCAACCCGCTGCATTCTCAGCAGCATAATTTATTTCAGATGGGCTGGCGCCAGTGTGAAAGTTCAGAATTGTATTGAGTCGAGGCAATGAATTAAATGCTAATGGGACACTTTCTTATCACATAATCATTAGTGAATATATTTTTGTCAACTAGCGAGGAATCCAGTAGAAAGAAATCAAAAGTTACTTTTGAAAAATGGTCTGATAAGATGGGGATTCCGTGAAAATATAATTAAATGTTCAATTTCGATGCCATACATCTAAAGGTCAGTGGTTTGATTAAAACAGTGAGGAGGCATACTTACTTTCTGAGAGAAGCCAATTAAATCTGTTAAAGAAAGAAATGCAGAGGCAAGGCAATAATTGTTAATGTCAACATGGATATTAAAATCACTTGATATGATAAATTTATCTGTACAAAGGACTAGACTTGATAAAACCTGTAATCATTCAAATAAAATAAAAAGGATATGCACTGTTCATGGATGGCTGTAATATTTTCAAAGTTGGATGAAGACATTTGAAATAAACACAGGTGTAACTCCACCACTTTATCCCAAAAAAAAAGAATGACAATTCAAACACTGAGAACATTACATTATATTAATTAAAGTATACAGTAGCGTCAAATGGAAATACTCATTTAAACTATCTTAAAGCTATAAAGTAAAGTAAATTACTTGAGGAAAAGGTACTTTCCATCATCCATTGCAGGGACCCTCTCTATCCATGTAGTCTCTGAATTGTGAAGAAAAAGGAGCCACTCTGAGCCCACAGTGTCATAGTCCCATTTTGAGGTTTTTGAATGTATCCGCTCTGTGTTGTTCCTCCTCCATACCTGCTCTGCGTCAAACTCGTTGACCCTGCTCTGTTCCCAGAGTTCTCCCCGACCTATCAGGTTCTCCGTCTGTCCGTCCATCTCATTCCCTCCAGTTTAGAATCAGAATCGCTTTATTGTCATTGAGCAGGTCGCCCCATGCAATCGAATTACATTCAGGTTACATCTCGTCCAAGAATCACAAAAAGACAATGACATTACGGGGGGGTTACATGATTGAGTGTACTCGGGTCGGCCAGCAACGCAGTCATATTTAATTGGATGATAAAAAGGAACAGAAGGAGAGGAGAGTGGGGGAAAAAAAGCAAAATCCCACTAAGCTCGTATAAAGAGAGTGGGGTCTAGTTTGTATTTCACTGATGTGTTTTCTGTTCAGTCTTGGTTGAAACTTTGTTCCGTTCAGTTTAGTTTGGCTTGCTCTCTTTCCCAAAATGAGGGAGCCTAAGCAGCAGTATCCCAAATGTCATCTCTGTCCTGTGCCTGGTTTTGGTATCAGCCATGTTCATCATCCCAATTAACTACATTTAGCTGCAATGGTTCAACAGCATCCGCTTTAGACTGCAATCTAGAGGGTGTGTGTGTGTGTGTGTGTGTCTCAAACCAGAGGAGCGTCATAAAATTCAAAATCATACCATCAGGTTTAGAAGAGGCTTCTTAAAGTAGAGAATAGATTGAACGTTGCCTCAAAACTGGTGACCATGCAGTGATGGTGAAGATTTGGGGTTAATGATACTTATACACCACAATACACACATAAATACATTCATTGTGTATTAACCCAGTACCCAAATACTTCCTGTGAAGACAGACAGAATCAAACAATGAGTATCCCTATTTATTAGAGAGTTAGAGAAACGTTAATATGTTCATTCAATGTAAAATGTGCATTGCAAATTACCATTGCAAGATGTTCACATTTAGGCTGTGAAATTACTTCCACTTATGTTTTCAGCCAAGCTGTGACAGGAATGTTGGTGCAGTGTGTAGCACCGATCACTCTTATATACAACAGCACACGTCATAGGATCTACATTATTTATTGATCAAAGGGACATAGTTTAATGTCTACCTGCTCTGTCATAAAGCCCCCTTTAATGGAGCGCGGGCAAGGGGCCAAGAAACATGGCAAAGGCATCCAGTAGCTCTGCTTAAGCACATGTCACCTTGTGAATTGCATCGCCAGCAGCGAACATTAAGAGCGCCCGTAACGAAGCAAGGCAACGCAATGCGTACATTAGCACGGGCAACATATTTGTCAAGAAGCTGACACAGATAAGTCATTTTCTCTGACAAGAATCTATAGTTCTCATATACATCATTGTCAGGGGAAGCCTAAGGGGTTTTGCCAGTGTCTAAACACTTGCATGTTTCTGCATGTGATGCTTCACGAATGGCTACGCCAGTTCTGAAATGAGCAAAAGCACATTTTTTTTTTTTTGTGAAATTGTGAAATACATAAAAAACCTCAAGCTACACACAGCAGATCTAGCCAGACGGGGAAAGGCATAAAGCGTCAATTTACTAGATAAAATGCCTCGTGTAGACTTCTGCCTACTTATCCCTAGTAGAAGAAACTCACAAAAATATCTGATCCCTCTGTTGATCTTGTTCCTGCTTGATCCTGTTATGTCGGAAAAAAAATGCTGCCAAATTGATTTAAAACCCAAATTAAGTCTTTTATTTAATACATATACAGTAGAAACAAGTAAAGACACAACAAGCAATTATTAACAATTGATGGGATATCTAAGAGGTGCCAGACTACAACCATAGTCAACACCCAACTACAACTTCACAACTTCAGGTTTCCTAAACCTGGGTAAGATTTGGTGTATTTTTTAAATATATATCTATATAATTCAAAATCATTGTGTTTTTATTACCTGAGATTGAGCAGAGCAGCTCTCTGTGACGCCTGCCATGTTTCTACAGAAAACTAGAACGAACAAACCAAACAATGATGCTGGAGATGGACTGTCACATTTTTTTTTTTTTGCAGGCACTGTAGGTTCTCCTACAGACTGAGAAAACTCATTTAGTTGTAATCTGCAACCCTGCTACTAGATGCATCCTGTACCTTTAAAGCTCTCTACTGTTTCTTTGTTGAACTATTGCTACACACACATCAACCCATTTGATGGAGTGTAACTTGATGATATCAATTTTGATCAAACTGAACAGAAAATGAGAAGAAATAACAGGCAGAGAAAGGGTGTTGTGGGAAATAACAGAAGGTTGTTTGGCCAAGTTTTTATCAGCTGCATTGGAAAAACTTCTACACTCTGTCTTTTTGAAAAGTTTTCATGGAAAAAAGTCAATGTCATAGAAGGCGTTTCTCTTATAAAAGTAAACCTGAACAGGTTTCCTGAGCCTTCAGAAATGTGTGTAGGTCAAGCTGGAGCTGAACACTAGGGTTAATTACCTCAAAGAAAGCATGCTTCTACCAACAACCCATAATGCTTGTTGTAATGTTTTTCACAATGTAGTTGTAAAAGGTCTCTCACACAACCGACATACTGACAAATTATATTAGACACCATGTTTCTTGCAGTGTGCAACAAAAAACAAACCAGGTTTACGTGTCCTCAATGGACAGACCGACCGTGTAACCAATCAGAGAGCTTGAATCAGCCAATGAGCCAATGAGTGGCTACGCAACAAATAGGCAAAGAACCATGCAGGCGAAATGCTATGATGTTGTTAAAGTTAATCCGCCTTCACGTTTAGTGCGTTGTTGAAGCGTTTAAGGGACTGGTAACCTTGATATTTGTATGTGTGTGTGTGTGTGTGTTTGTGTGTGTATGTATTATCAAAAGTGATGTGTGTCAGCTGTGTGTATGGAAAACAACATTGTTTAATGGATGAAAGCCCTCCCAGCTGAGGAAGTCTCTATTATTATTCTAGGGATCGCAAGAATCCCATTAGATTTTTCTTTGCTTTTTGCAAGAGCATATGGCACATATGGACCATTTTTATTGTCATCGTCTGTTGGAGCATATTAGTGTTAAGTGGCTGCACGATTTGATGAGCTTTTCCTCTGTGTTTGATATATAGTTATTGACTGGGCATAGTATTGTTCTAGGAGAGCATTTTCGAGAAACGTACACAGAATAGTGGAGTAATCTTGTTAACTTTATTACCACCCTTCTAGTGAAGCGATTGCACATTTCGTTATCGGAAAAAGATAAAGTGAAGATAAATCTAGTGACAAATATCAAAAAAGTATTTGCTGAAATGAAGGTGCTTTTTTCACATGTTTCTAAACAATGGAAAGAAAGTGTAAGGAATGCTCATATCAATTATTTATAGGTAAATATAATCAATTAATAAATAGTCAATTTATTAATGACATGGCCATTTTGTTAGTGTTTTTAGTGTGTTCTTCTATCAAACCTTTTTAAGGTTAAGTTTGAGATTCAACACTGCTGTTAGAATATAGAATGTAGTAAACATGTTGAATATAGGACAGACCATCACTTTTTAAAATGTGATTCCCAGGATGGATGTTGCTGTAGTGTAAAATATGAATTAAAGAAGGTCTTTGAAGGTCCTCCTCTGCAGCACAATTTCTAGCAGAAGATCCCCTTCAGACATCTTTTAAAATCTACTGCATTTAAAATTATCTGCTTGGAACATAATTTGTGTCTGATATGATTTTTTTCACATTAAAAAAAATGATTTCCTTAAATTTGAGTAAGTTTAATATTGGATGAGAATTGACATCAAACTGCTGTATATATAATGTCACAAATCAAACTTGTATGCCAGCCCCTTAAAATTGGATTAAATGAACAGATAGAAGCTTTCCACCTTCAGCAAATAGTGTCGAAATCTACATGTTTTATTTGGCACAGTGAATTTCAATCATCCAACTGTAGGAACAGGAAAAATACATATTTGACTGGAAGGGGTCTTTAAACTTGCATATTCTCTCTTTTTCTGCGGAGCATTAAACATCACCACCCGAACTGGTACTTATTATTGACGATATTCACTATTTTTCCAGCGAGAGTGATTAGAGCCGACGGTGAGCGCATTAATCTCCGTCTCATCTTCCTCGATGGAAGTCGTTCAGACAGTTCCTCTGCTTCTGTTTGCTGGCAGCCACAAGATGGCGGGGGTAATTAGGTCAAGATGATCTAGTGTGTGTCTCTGGGGACAAGCGGAACACTTGCTAATGAGTGGCCTGCCTAATTTTCTTGGCAAACATCAGTCAAATGGGGAGATTGATGGAGGAGTGCGGGCACGCTACAGGGAAGAGTGTGAAATGTTCACTCAAGAATGTTACAGGAAGAACCAGCATGGTCGTCAAGCAAATTATTCTAAATTACGTGAATGGTATTTCTCAATCTTTACATATACTTGTGTTTGTGTAGAGTCTTGGGTTAAGGTGCATGAAAGTATGGTAGAAGACAGGTGCTGTGCTTAAACCGATAGGGATTGTAAAAACTTAAAAACACCTAATTTACCAGTCGCAACACAGATTCAGCCTGGGGCGTTAGAGCGAGCGTGAGGAGCTGTGCATGTGAGCGAATAGAGAGACAGTCGGAGAAAGTGTGTGAGTGACAGAAGGAGAAAAAAAAAGGGAAAGGACGAGTGAGAGGCGCGCTAAGAACAGCGAGGGAGCGTTAGATATGATTGATGCCTCGCCCCTTTTCAGGTATCACCAGAAAGCTTATCCAATTAAACACTCCCACCGATGCGTTTATCCAGACTACGCCAAACACGATCACCGACGGGCCGGCGTCCTCGCCCCGTGCACGTGTCGCTCCTCCATGTTCCCTCTCCCACTCTCCCCTCCCCTTTGCCCCATCCCGTCCTCCAATCTGGTCGCCTGGCTGCGACTGCTGGACGGCGACGAACTACGGCGAGCGTTGGGAGAGTTGAGGGAGTCAACGGGGCCCAATCCATCAACGGGGGGAGGGGGGAGCTGATGGCCCCTGGCCGGGAGGAAAATGAGGGAGCTTGTATTTAAATGGTGTCTCGTAACGTACACCTCAGAGCAGCTGACTTATGGAGATTGGATTGGACGGAGTATCCTTGAGCAAGGTCAGGCTTGTAATGAGCGCAATGCAAAAGCACCTTTAATGTTCACATCAAGAGACGGCAGGGGTAGGGACAACGTGGATCGCTCAGCATAATGTAAAGACACCTTTTTTCCCCCTTCTTTCTCACAAGATAAATAGTGTGGCTGTGGAGGAAATACAGTGGGTGGGATCTAATGGCTGGGGATGATTTATCTACTTTCAAAACGTAGTCACCTATATCATGATGCACATTGTTGGCAATGTACTTTTCAAGGAAATGGAGGGTGTAGGTAGCCTCTTAAATGATGATAAAGAATCCCTTAAATTGCTATTGCATTAAATCTCCTCTTACTGCCATGATATTCTGCCTACAGGGTATATATTAATATATCCTTAGGATATATATCAAACCTGCCATTTACAACTTCTTAGTACAAAACAAGCGATTTGATGTCTACTAGACCAGTCAGGACTTTAACCACAGTACTGATTTTGCTCTTAAAGGAATACTGTACCACAGTTTTAGTGGGAATTGTAGTCTATTGAAGCTAAAAAATAATAATAATAAAAATAATAAATCCTCATTTGGTGACTGAGCTGAGTTGCCTTGCTAACTCAGCCCTTCTTGCAGTGCCTTAATGAAGCATGATGCATGGTGAAATAACATTACTTCATTTTTTTAATCTAATAACACTATTAGTTTTATCAACCATAACTTTTTTGCAAGGTCCTTTGGTGCCACAATTCAAGCACAAAATCAAGGGAGGTAGCGCAAACTTGCTAAGGTTCGCTAACGTTAGCTAGCAAGCCTATTGCTATTCTTTCACAAATGCTAATCATGGAAACACATAGTTATTGCAAACACTCATTTCAAGACATTATCTTGATTGTTGGCAAGGTGGGAAAGTTAAAAAAATAAATAAATAAATACAGTTTCTTCTGGTCTCACGAATGTATGTACATTGTTCATGTTAGCTTAATGTCATTCGAAAGTCCATTTCTATCATTGTTCACCAATAAAAGAAAAACTAGTATAAACCTTTTTTAAGAAAGTTAAACTATCTGGTACCAATTTTTTTATAGCTAAGATTAGCTGCTTTCGATTTATATGTTAAAAATCATTCGAAAGGGGTAACATTACTCGAAAAACCAAATTTTCTATCTGCAGGTTGACCCTTGTATTGTAAACTCGCACTAACTTTAGCCACTGTATAGAACATAACTTCAAATGAATATACAGTTTGGTTCAATTTAGCGCCAAATGCTAATCGTTAGTTGCTGTTATTATTATTTTAGGAGGACAAACGCTGCCAGCGTTTCCAGCTGCGGGACGGAAACACAGCAAAGCTCTGCTCTCGTGGAGGTAAGACCCAGACACGACGTTAGCAACTAACGTTTGGACACTTTCCTTTGACCTCTGATTAAATTCAATTGATTACATTTAATCAATAGAAGTTGATTAAATTGTTAAACTTTACACTTGCCTGATGTATTGATGAGGACCCGAGGGAGAGCAGTATTGAGTGTGAAGTCTAAGTGTCTTTTGAAGATAAAGCACTTCCAGACCGGAGAGGCCTGTCTATGTCCAAGCTTTTCTGTTTCATCCAATAATGTCATGATATAGTTACGGTTTTTAGCAAATATGACAAAAATGTTTCTTTTAGAAGTTACCACCTATAAAAAAAATACACACACTGTATTGAGGTTACATTAATAAATAATCTGATCTAGCCTTAACCTAGCCCAAACCAAAAATCTTTTCTTTATTATTATTATTTTTAACTAATTTTGTTGAAAATTGCCTTTTTTTAATACATATACCTGCCAATATTTTCTTGTCCTTTTGCTGCAGCTTTTTTCTAATAATGACATAACAAAGTAAAACCATAGAGTTCAATCATTTCAAAAGTCCAAAAAATAATTAAATTGTTAAAAGCAGTTGTTGGCAAACACCGTCAACAGAGAGTTCTTTTCTAGCAATTTACGACTTTAATCTTTGCTCCTCTGACTTTATTCTGGGAATATCGGGTTGGGTTTACAGTAACTCGGTGGAGTTGCTGTGACATCATGGAACAGTTCAGTTTTCTTTTCTAAATAAATGCATGTAATTAAGGACAAACCAAATGTCATCTTTAAAAAGAAAAGATTTTGCAATGCAGTTCATTATGCTCATGGAGAATTTAAAAGAAGCTGACGTCAAAATTTTGACCGATAAAATAGTTCGATATCACACTTTAAGGTAAAGTGTCTAAGATCTAGCTGCATGTAGTGGAACAGACTTGGCAGGAAACTTAATAATGCCTAATATTCAGAAGAATGTGTTATTAGTATATAATCCAATCTAAATAAGCATTGACTTTTCATTACATTAGATTGGACTGTTTTTATAAACATGGGGAGTGGGGCCCACCGTGGAGAACCCACAGCCAGGAACAGACCAGCAAACAATCTCTGGCATTGAAAATATATTAACTTCATGTGCTCAGGCTACAGATTGTATAGGGACTATATTTGGGATTTGTGTCTTCTTGTGTACGGTATTGTACCTTATTCTCATCATGCAAGTGGAGTTGTTGGAGGAGGTGCAGACGCCGTCGTTAATGGGGATGTTGTTCCCTGGAAAAGGTAAGAGGTACAATGGTTTCAAAGAAATCAACCACTTTCAACAATGCTATATTTGTTTGTATGGCGGCAGGTATTTTTATTAATTGTTGCTGTCAACCAGAATTAGTTCTAACAGTACTCGGCCAGGTCACTGACCATTATCTGTAATAAGCATACTCCATAGGTGCTTGGCTTTTTAATTTGGCGAAATCCAGTACAACCCTACCATGTCACCACGATAAATGGCTCTAGAGACAGCTTTTCCTGTTTTATATGGTTACCCTGGGTCCTCGGACACATACTTGGTTGCAATTTATAATCCTACCACGAGATGCCGCTAGAAACTACACACTGTACCTTTTATTGCTGATTGACATTCATTAGATAGAGCTGGATTGGTTTGATGAGCTGGATTTTTGAACGATGGACAGATTCTCTGGTTTTATTCCAGCATGCTCTACTCTGATTTACCATATACAGCCTATCCAGCCACAAGCATTTTTCATTACTATCCCCCTCTCCTGTGAGCATTTCATTTTACAGCCCCCGTGTATCTTCCACAGCGGCGTGTTATAGCACAGCTGTAAATTGCTTTATCATGGGAGGTGGTTGTTTATGGCCGAGAGCATCAGCATGTCATTGCCTATTTCCCATCGCACACATGGTATTGTTATTTTGCCCAGGTTGATCCATGGTGTAATACGGCCTGTGTGTGGGAGGGGGGATGGAGCCATTTCCGGTGCTGATGACCTGCCAGTAATGGAGGCTTTGCCTCCATTTTGCCAATAGCATGTTGACCACTACCATTTTTTTACCAAATGGGAGACAGTATTACAGTCAGAAATGCTGATATTGCTGATTTAGAATTACTATAAGGTTTTTGAACTTGTGACTCTTCTTTAGGCTGCTTGTCATCATGGCCTGTGACCCATGGTACCCTCTGTGATACCAGCAGCTTCACTGCAGCTTTAAAATGGTGAATATTGACATATGATATTTGACATTTTGCTCAAATCATATTTATACTCAATAAAAGTACAATATCCATACTGAATTATACCTAAGTTATTGGCTCAATGCTACCTTCAAGCCTTATATGTATTTATTTAGTGATAATATGCTAACAGACAAGTTCAAGTTGTATTGTTTATTATGGAAAACTGCTTGTTTAAAAATGCCAATATTAACAAATACTTTTAAAACAGTAAAATATTTATTATAAAAGTGTTTATTATTACTCCAGTAATATCAGTAAAACATTATGAGAACATCTAATATCTTAATAATTCCATCTAACCATAATAATGGTTAACTGAAAACTAATTCTGGTTAATACATTTGCATTAAATTGTTCATTAGACCTGTGTTAAAGTAAAAATCATGCAGATTTGCTGACCAAATTTCAGTACGTTTGACAAAATATGTTGATTGCTGCAATAGATCTTTTTTCATGGCAGCCATTTTGCCATTTAAATAGCAGGAAACCACAGGCATTATCAGTGATGAACAAGCTGTTCTTTTCATACAGGTAGTACATTATATAGTTCATGGCCCTGTGATTAATTTGCATTTTTTTCCATCCAGTGCATGCTGGGATAATTTTTATACTGTAGAAAATATGCAAAAAATCACAGTATGCATTTACACACAAGGATCATTATTGACCTTCAGAGGCTGCTGAGCCATATTTTCTTATAGACGGAGCTAAATTTGATTCTGTTGAAGCCCAGTAGGACCAAACATGAATGCATTTGTCAAGTTTAATTTGTGAACTAAATTCTGTGGGGCTCACATTTCAACTCCAAATGGAACAGCCCGTCATAAATAATTGCCACATCGTTGTCTAGGAGTAAGCCCATCTCAACAGGAACTGAATATTAAACAATGAAATTCCGCTGCTATTCTGATGCATTTTGACCCTTGTGTGTGTAACACACAATAGATTTGTGGTTATTTTAGTGTGAGAACTATGATCTGATCAGACCTGGCTTCAGGCTTCTCAGATCTGAACCTCCAAGGCATGACTTCCTCCAGGCTGTTAGGGCTCATCCTCGGGGCAAAAAAAAAAGAAAAAGCAGCCTTCTCTCCTCTACATCCCCCCCCCCCCCCCTGGACGGCTTGTGTCGCGTTGGCTGCGCCCCGTCTGTCTGCTTTGGCTGCCTACTCCTCATTACCCGCCTCACCTGCACGTGGGCGGCGTGACGGCACACACGGCTGCATCGGCAGCAGCCGATCAGCGGTTCAGCCGCCGCTCAATCAGCCTCGAGTGCAAAAAAAAGAAGAGCACGACGCTACGATAAGTGTGTCAGAGATAACAACTCGACTGTGGCTCTGATTTTCAGAGGTTTCGCATCTGAGTGTGATCACATGGCGCGGATTACAGACAGTCCCTCGCATGCCGGTGCACCAGACACGCTGCGAGGAGTACAAATGCTTCTACAAGAGTGTGCAAGCTACGAATCCTTCGCTGTTTTTACATGAGCCACACTCTAATATCAGCATGTGCATGGCTGTAAAAGCCACACACGTGAAAAAAAAACTCCCCAAAAAAAAAAAAAATTTAAATATTCATACAGTCGATTTGTTAATGTATTCTGTTCACAGTTGCTTGACTGGCCTCACGTGCTGGAGGAGGAGAGGAGGAGGAGGAGAGGTGGAGTCAGCGAAGAGCAGCGGGATAACGGAGGTGGGGGGGAGGGGGGGGGGGGCAGGAGTGATGCATCGTGGGCTGCAGTCTCTCGTGCGCGCTCGTCCCACGCGAGCGGGTAGTCGCGGTGACCCTGTCTCGCGGGGGTCAGGTTTCCTTCTCCTGTTGCTGCTTTCTCTCGCGGCACTCTGGCCTGATTAGGATGGAAAACATTGATATTTCACTCGTACCTTTACCAGCCTCTACAACAAACCAATGTAACAAGACAAGTTTTGAGGTCTAGCCACAAATAGATACTTACTTTTGTGTGCTCATCAGTCAGTGTTTGCATTATTCATGCAGGCGCTGAACATCTCCCCAATTGACTTCTGTGGTTTGTGTTCTGAGGATGGATCTTGTTTGCTATGTGGTGAATAACACGTGCTGGCTCCTGCCTAACCTTTTCGGCTGTGACTAGAAATCTGATGAAGAAAGTGATTTATTGCTCAAAGCAAAGATGGTGGCTTTTACATGCAACAGCCTGGAAATGTTTTTTTGCGGTTATCTGATAGTCGTTTTTCATTGTCTGAATTCTGACTTTATTACAGCCCAGAGAAAAACCTTTTTGAAGGCGAATTAAGTTGGAGGATGGAGTGAATTACCGCTGAAACCATAATTAACGATGGGTTAGTTGGTGACTGGCAACTTGAGAATAGGAAAGAGAACTGAATGTTGAACAATTTTAATTATATTCAAATGAAGGCTCAGATTGCCATGAGGCTTCATTCAGATTTGCGAACAAAATCTATAAGGTGTTTCTATAGGCCTTTCTTACCCATTTTTTGTAGTTGTCTTATTTCAGATATTAAGGTCACAATGTATGTTTTTTATTATTACTATTTTATTCCAAGCCATTCCTCCTTTGCTGTGGCTCAACATTTATCAGATTTAATGGTTTAGTTACAGGCTTTTCCAAACAAAGTGAGGCTTTTTGCTGACAAAATAGGATTGAAATAGCGTGCAATCTACAAAACAGTGACATTTATCATGACTCTGGTCAAACCTAAACTTGTTTTAGTATAAGTTTAGTGTTTCTAATAAAACAAAAACAAGCTAAGCTCAAAATTTTTCAACTTGAGGAAAATATGTGTGTGTAGCCTGGGGACGTATGAACCGAGTTTGAGTCCTGATATTATCTTTGAATCACAAAGTTGTTGCAGTTTTCACCACAACTAATACTGATTCTATTATGCGTATTTTGGTGCTTAACGAGATAGTTACAGTATTGTGGACAGTTCCACTCATAATTACCTGCAAGCACTGTATCCCCAACCTGCCTTTTTGCACAGCGTGTGTATAGGGTAAGGGTCAAATCTTTCTAAAGAATATATTTCTAAAGCTCAACCTGACTTCCAAGTACCAAAATGTCAGGCTGGCATTGAGAAACTTCCTGTTTCACAGTCCCATTTCATGCAGAATGTTAGCAGGCCACCTCAATATGTATATCGTCAATATCCATATCATCAATAAAATAAGAAAAATAGTTCAGTATATGATTGATAATTTCACTCAAGATTTGTATAAAAAATCAACAATTCTGCTCACCCATGGCTCATAAAAATCATATTTCCCTTCGATGGAGCAAATCATTGAATCAAACAGTAGGTAATTTACCAGACACGGTCTGTCAACTTTAATATAAAGTGGTTGCATTCATCCTTTTTCTCCTCATTATTACTATAATGTAAGTTGTTCCAATCATTCTTGTTTTTTTTTCTTTTCCCCTCCACTATGGCTGCCAATCAGAACACACTTGTGTGGTTCTTTTTTCAAAAAGTCAACGAGCACACATCCTATTTTGTCATTGAGTGTGAAAGTTGTCAGTTATGTGTCGCCGAGTTTAGGAACATACAGTCCTGTGATGGAACAGGAACATACAGTGTACAAATCTTCCGACACACCACCACCTCACACACCATCCACCCCGTCACGTGCACATCTGCAATAATGAAGCAGGTACAGTATGAAGTCTCTGAAGTGTAATCCAGCGAGTTGGTTTTTATTTCCATGGCTGTGGTGACAGATGCTGCCTTTTTTCTGTAGCATACAGTCATCAGAGCTGATAAAATTAGTGGACATTTAAGTAGTTAGTGACTGTATTCTGAATTCAATCTGTTTTTGCCCCGGTCCATCTCCATTTTTTGCGGGGGGGGGTTATTTTCCATACCAGATAGTGGTGTAAATCTTATCATAGACACATCTGTCATTCTTTTCCGTGTCAGCAATGCATCTGACATTCTGGAGTTGTTCCTCCAATATTAAAGTCAGGGGTTCACGTTGTTGGGCTGGGGGTGTTAATGATGAGCCATGTGTCAGAGAGAAACCACTCTGCTGTTTCTGTGTCTGTCACAGATTCTGCAGGAATTCCTGAAATATGAAATGTGACGAGCATTGTTTATATACCCTGTACCGTACTGTGTATATTAACCCATGTAATCTTGCAAATTCTATATTCACTCCAACACTTGATTGCTAATTATTATATTAGCACTGTTATTGCTGCTGGATATAACTGTTTACAAGCTAAGTTACAAGTTATTTTTTCTTTGATAATATCTACAGTATTTCAATGTTATGCTAAAAACTTGTTTCTGCTGCCTCCAAAAAAATCAGTAAGTGTGCGTATAATGTAGCAATAACATATGCAAATGTTATTGCTACTTTTTCATAAAATAAATTACCATTTAACAAGGTGTTTTTGTGGTTCACTTTTGGCTGTAGAAGCAGAACCATTCACAGCCTGTTATCAACAGTGTTTAAAGCCAACCTATTTTGAGCGCTGTCCATGGTGCTGAATTTTAGAGCCTTTAGAGTCTTCAGTTAACCTCAGCATGTTTTTAGACTGTAGGAGGAAGCTGGAGAACCCAGAGAGAGACCACGCAGACACTGGGAGGGCATGCAAATTAAACGCAGAAAGGTCCCAGCCCAGGTTCTTGAACCTGCGACCTTCTTTGCTGAGACACGACATCTTTAAACAACTAAGCTGAATGGCATCTAGTAGCTTAAGCATGTTAGTTATGGGATTCTACTTTATAGCACTAGAGAAACCAGGATTCATAGTGTGAACGGGCCTACAGATAAGCAGGTGGGCTTGATATTAGTAAGAGTTTGTCTGCAAGAGGTTGTTGTTTTTGTACACTGATACTACACATCAGTGCTGTGGCTCTCCACTCCCCACCGAACTGTACTGGTCGACGACGTCAAGCCGTGATCGCACTTTAACCTAAACAGCTGAATTCAGTCTCATTTTTCTCTCTCTTAATTTAGAATATTCACTTCTTCACAAAAATAAAGACTGAATCAGACATGCTGTATATAACTTTGGTGTGTCTCTCGCTCCTTCTCTCTCCATTTATTTTAGGACCAAACAGCACAGCAGGGGAAATGTACCAAATCATTTATAGTCGTATAGATATTCAGCCTATCACATCCACCCAAGCGTGCGCCTGTTAGACCCAACAGCAGAGCAGGCAGCATAGTTGCTAAATAATCACATACACACACAAACACATATAGACATCAGTGAGGGGGGAGAGTGCGGAGGAGAACGAGTCACAGTGCAGGTGCCTCCTCCTCTCCACCCTATTGCCCTCATTATTATGACCAAACACCAATACTCTGCCAATTGTGTGTGTGCCTGTGTGTGTGTGTGTGAGAGTGTGTTTAATTATTCTCCCCACTGTAATGTATCATGTGCTCATATATTAGATTTTTTTTTGGTCATCTTCTTTCTTTTACATTTTGAGAGGTCCTTTTATCCTCTCACCAGGTTTTCATTGTATAAAGGATTTTAATAATAATTGACCTGTGGGCTGCCTGGTTAAATTAAAAAAATATATGTAAGAAGGTAATTAAGTTGCTGAGCAGGATCATGCTCTAATGGAGATTAAAACCTCAAATAATGGCCCACTCAGACTTCAATTTTTTGTGGAGTAAGTTTGAACAGCGAGGAGAGAAAACTGGGTTTTAATGCTTTTACTTTTCATTGGGCCAGAGCTTAAAAAATACATTGTGATTTTAACTACTATGTACTGACAATGTGGCTACTTGTCATGTGCATAATTTCACTCATATCCTTCAGTTCAAGTGTCACTGGTTTTCTAAGAAAAGCTCTGTCTTTCATATGGAATGTTTCTTAATCTACTAAATGTTATATGTAATTAGATTAGAATTACTGTCAGTTATACCTGGATGGTTCTTGCACACATGTGACATCACAGATTCCAAAGGGAAGCTCTTCCTGTGAAGTCTATTCACATGGTTAGTGCCTAAGGATTGTGAGTAATCTAATATTAAGAATAGAAATACAAAACATGGTATGATACAAAATATGATAATATGATATGGTATGATACAAAATAATACTTACTAGTACTATATTACTAGTATTAAGGCATGATCTCTGTTACAAAAACATAGTTTTTACTAATATGACCAAACAAATCCATGCACTTTGAACAGAACGGCTTTAATAGTGTGACTTTCAGTCTTCCAAACTTCTGCCTGAACTGTTCTACTTCAGGAAACGCGCATGATCTGAGACAATGAGGAACAAGGGCAGATCTCTACTGATCTGATTAGAAAGCGCCTTGGGGGACGTGGGTGTGATATGGTGCGCGGGATACAATGCATCTGAAGTAATAAATACTGCAAAAAAAATGATGCACATCACTCATAATTCCGCCTATGCGTTAGGCAGGTGAATGGCGCAGCTTCTGTTTTACTTGATAGCCGATAATAAGCCGTGGGGTGACTTGTAAACTCGTGCGTCCACGCTTCCTCCCGCAAACCAATAAGCGCTTGTCTCTCCTCCTGACTTCGCCCGCCCCGCACCTGTCCGGGCCGTGCGGGATGCTGGAGGCACGAGGCTGGCTGATCTTCCTTTTATGGTCTCGGTTTCCTTCCTGGAAGCTTCAGTCGGATGAGCAGAGCGGCGCAGAGCGCGGCGCTCCACTTTCCTCCTTCCAGCAGAGCCGCTGCGCTCCTCCATGTTGAGAAAATACTGCCCTTTTTGCGCAAATATATCCTAATGATGACTTTATGATAGCGGGACTCGCTGGATCCGGATGAGTTTCATTTCCCGGACCCCCCCCCCAACCCCCCACACGTCGGTGTTTTTTTTTTTTTTTTTTGTTTTCTCCGTTGTTGGTTTCCCTCGCCGGTCAGTCAGTGGAATGGTCTGGCATTTTCGCTCCTGGGTCGTTTCCACTTCAGCATGGGAACTGCGGTGTCCAAAAGGAAGAATCTGAGGAGTGACGCGATATCTTCCGTGGCGGCAAAAGTTCGGTGAGTGTGAGGGCTGGTGGGGTTGTGTTGAGGGGGTGTTCGGGGGGAAAGGAGTCCGAGCCGGGGGGCGCATCTGTGGTGCGCCCTGAAGCAGCGCAGATGGGGAACTGCCAGGGCGCAGAGGAGTACACGCATCTGTCGGGTTAAAACCAAAAGTCCGCCTTATTGAGATGATCATTAAGACTAATCAAAGCCTGGGCAGGAATTTTCCAACCTTACTTTCTAATTATACGAAATAATACGTGCTGACCATGAAATCCTGAAGTTGTAACTGCTCCTTTTTTAAACGTTGTTCCTGACTCTTTCAAAGTTTCACTTTGGCTTCTAGGCTAGAATATCAATTTTCAAGAAATCTAACTGTAAGTCCTCCTTACACATCACACCACATAGTTAGACACACTGACACCTGGAAGCTGCACAGGAAAAAAAAAAAAACATAGAGCAGCTGTTGTTAAGGAAACCTCAAGTTGGAGGGAGCAGGATTTATTCTTCATTTATTCATCATTTATTCATCCACCGCTGCCCAATACCAAGTAGGGCTTCCTTGTGGCAGGGGAGTCACACCAAATTTTGGGTCCTATTTGGACTTAATATCAGTGGGTGCCCATCTGTGCCAATGCATGAAGCGTGTAAGCAAAAATATATTTAAACATGTACGAGTTTACACTGAATAGGGTTTTAAGATACAATCAGATCAGACTATATTGATGATTGGGTGGAACAAAGCATTTTGAAACGCTGTTTAAATGAGCGCTACCCACGACATGCATGAGGAATCTGTGTAGGCTAAGACCAGTGAATATGAAAGAGAACAACAAAGAAACTTTACTTTGCCGGTCCAATTAGTGGTATCGATGCTTCCCAGATCGGTTGTCATGTTAAATATCAATGTTGTAGAAATTTGGGGTGAATGTGTTGTTCATCATTCACAACAAAGTAGAAAGTAACCTCAGTGTCTCCTCTACCCAGTTATTAGAACCTACTTCTTCTTCCTCCTATCATACTCCTACATGTAATACGGCTGCATTAATGCGTAAGCGTAACTCAGGCCAATTAAAATGATGCTGAAAACAAACACAGTCAGCTGTGAAGCTATTAAAGCTCCACAAATGGCAACAACGCAGAAAGTGACGTGTGTGGGAAGACAATTTTAGTTTTTAGTCTTTCTTATATGATAATTATTCATAATTAAACAAAAAGGAACAAGTAGGCAGATGTCTTGTGTTCGTTATGAAGCTATCATTTGAAATGCATTACTTTTCATTTAGATTTTCCACTGAATTTAATAATAAGTTTATAGTACTATTGTACTATTGTTGGTACCAGCCTGAAATTTAATTGGTATCAGGTCAGAAAATAAATCAGTGGTTGTCACACATCACTACTCTTGATTTGGGCATATTTCCTTGGTTTTCGTGCTTCTACCATGTAAGCAGAACTTGGAGTTTTATTTTCTCAGACTTCCGGCCTCCATCGCGGCTTCTGTTTACAGTAGACAAGGCGCATACAGCAAAGAATGTAGGAAGCAGATGCTGGGCCACTGCCGGTGGAATCACGAAGCATCGACTGAAAAAAAACTGTCAAACAATCATAAAAACAGGTAAAAAAATGAATAAATGTAGAGAAATCATCTATGATCTGGCTTGCTTAAAACTTTATTTGATCACATTTAGGTTTAGTAGGCCCATTATTTTCTCTGCATAGTAAGCTGAGCACAATGATGACACATTAAAAACATTCTACACATGAACAAGAGGCATGATTTGCGTTTCTTGTTTGAACGCTGTATGCATACCCGGGTTGCATGAATTTCATTTACGTTATTACACGTCTAATGGAGCCAGCTGGAGTTGTCACAAATTTCTAAATGACACTTCAGTGACCGCCCACTGCCATGGGAGGTCCCTGTGTCGCGGGTGTCAGATCGGTGTGTTCTCGGACCGAAGGCTGTTGGATGACTAATGTTTTCACAGTCTGTGTCGCCCACTGACTGACCTCAGGAGCCGGTCTCTCCAGAGCCGGCACGCAGTCAGATGAGCCTCTGCTGCTCGCCAGTCATGTGTGCGTACACCTACTTTCCCTCTGAAATGCATGATCCTGCTATCCTGAAGTAAGACTACGCATGCACATATGCTAAAGACTCCCTTGTGCACACATTCTCTGGCTATTTGTCATCCTCGTGCTGTTTAGCGCCTCCCTTTCCACCTCACTTGATTTTTATTTCATTTTATTTATTTATTTAATTTTCACACCTCATACTTAAGTCTCCCATAAATCACGTTATGATCACAGCCAGCATCCCAGACACACATGTGGACCACAGCCAAGGCAAACGTGCTGGCACGTGCTTTAACCGCCATAGACGCGATCGTGAGACACACTCCAGTTGGCAGGGGCCCCTCAGCGAGCAAATTTGCTTTCCCTGGATCTCGGCCGCTCTCCAGCCTAAACTGAGCCGGGATTAAGCGGTGTCTCTGTGAATTAGCTGGGATAAAGCTGTCTCACCCTGTCCTCTCTGACAAATCCAATCTTTGTCTTTGGGTTTGAATGTGAATAGCAATGCAGCGGAGAGATTATGCCGGGAAGCAACACGCTTAATACGATCCTTATCTCCTGACACTCCGCTTTCGACCCTGCACATCTCACATCTGTCCCTTCAGGTGCCACCATCGGTAAATAGTAAATGGATTGCATTAGCATAGCGCCTGTCCCCGGAGTGTTCATTCACCCGTTCACGCACCCTGATGGAGGTGGTTGCCGTACAAGGTGCTCACCGGGAGCGATCTGCGGTTAAAAAATCTCCCAGGGACACATTGACATGCAGCCTGGAATTGCTGATCCTCCAATTGGTAGATGATTGCACCGCAGCTAGAAATACTGCATAGAGCTCTCGCTAAGCAACTGGTAATATACATTTAGTCAGGTTTAGAGGAGTTGGCATTAATGCCTGTGTTTTTCACCGGCAAATAATCTTCCCAGGTGACCAGTTTCATGTGTTTGTTGGCTAGGAAAATGATTAGTTGACAATTAATGGTCACAACTGGGTTAAAACTTGAGGCTTGTTCATTCATAGTGTTGACATTGTGTAGCAATGGTTTGTACTTATTAAAAGTGATGGAAGTAGTGTGAAAAAAAAGAAAAGCTCAAACCTTGCTGACTTTTTTGCAAAGTTGGCGTGATCACTGTTTTTGTGAAGTTATATAAATCGTTGTCTGACCTCGAAACAGAACAATGACTTTAACTGTGCTGTTGAATCAAAAAAAGTTGATGACTTGGGGTTGATGTCTTTCAGAAGCTAAGGCAGCCTCACTTTTGCAGAAAATACTAATAATCTATGTAACTAGACAACCTGGAGCATCCATTGCACATCCTGTGCGAATCAGAATCTTTTTTTCTTCTTTTTCATATTTGTAGGGTTACTGTTCTTAGCTGCTATTGATCACCTATATTAGTATATTTTATCAGGTTTATGTAGTTCACAGGAGAGCATGTGCAGTGTACAAAGTTAAAAGAGATGTTAAATAGTATTTGAATTTAAGTAATCTTTTTATTACATTTTACATTTAAGTATCCATTATTACAGGCTTCAATATAAAGAAGAAAATTAATATATATTGATTTCTAAAATTACTTCTTTTTCGATTCACTGACAGTCTTGTTGAAACCCACAAGCAGTCTGCACAAACACAAGAACTCGCTGGTGATGTAAGATGAAGAAATGCAACTAAATCCAATGGGGGAAAAAGTGGGGACAGTCTGGTCTGATCATGAAAACCACTGTGATACCTGATTTAAAATGGAGATGAAACAAAGCTTCATTTATTTATTTCTCTGTAATTATGGCTCATAAAATCATCAACTGCTGTAATTTCCATGAAAAACTCGAAATGTAAATTTAAACCTAAAGTCAGCATTTTACTTTTTTTAACATTATTTATCCAGATGAATAAAAAAAACTAACTTCACAGTAACTAACTAACTGTGCAGTGCAGTCAGGTATTGACTAAACATCGTATTACTTCCAGCGGTCAACATAAAGAATGTTGACACAAGCTGATGCGAAAAATCTATACTTGCGGCCTTGAAGGTTTCGATCTTTTTCATTTTTGCGAAACGCTGGTTGGCTGCACGTTAAATGTGGTGTAGCAGGACGGATGAACATTTTAGAGCAGCAGGGGTGTAAAGTGTATGTCTTTATTTATTCATTTGTTACCTCAAGACAAAAAACGAGAGGGTGCCCACTGGCAGTTTAGTATTTAATCATATTTATTTTGTATTTTTTTTATGGGGACCAACACACCTCTCCCAGACAAAGTGGCACCCTTGGTGACGGCCTATAGGCCTGCTCCTGGAGAGGGCTTCGTCAGTCAGGCTGGAAAACACAAGCATTCCATGCAGAATTTCTAGGAATTCACCAAGATCGTAGGGTTGATGACTTTTTTTAAATACAAACCTGTGGTATATAAGGTATATGCGATCCGGAATCAGCTCAATGTCATCATTACCTTAATATTAATCCAGAATTCCAGCTATTTCCCATAATGTGTTTGTTTTGGCTGCACATGCCGCTTCTCGTTGGCAGGGCCTGGTTCATCAGGACGGTGACGGGGGAAGTGTACAAAAAGGAGGACTGTGCCAAAGGGAATCTGCATTCGAAACTTGGCCGAATTAAAACCTAATATTATCTCGTTTGCATTTTGGCTCATTCTAATGCTAATGTATGAACAGTCTTGTCTGGCTCTATTTGAATATACCAAGAGGGCTGTGCGAAGAGTGGATGAGGAAAGTCACGTATACTATATTACCCTACATCAATTATGTGTTTAACGTCTCTGTTTTTAAAGGATTTTTTTTTTGGGGGGGGGTAGTTTTATATATATATATATATATATATATATATATATATATATGTATGCACTGCACCTGAAGCACTTAGCAATGCTCCCAAACTGTCTACCTATCTTGTGACAAATCTTTATAACACACACCACACCACACACACACACACACACACACACACACAAAACAGGCCATCTGCTTTGATCATTCGCTGGATAAGGAAGATTACCAGAAACTCGGTGCGAACCTCTCCTTAAATATTCCATGTTTGTGTCACTACAGTTTTTCCGGGCCTTATAGTTTCCATTTTGCTGAACATTTGATTTCATGGCCTCTTTCCCTCAGGACTGCGTGGCCGGCAGCAACCCTCCTGTCCTCATCACTGCACAGATTAGCTCCAGCCACGGTCCGAGCTCCAAAACATCTGGGTCCCCTGTCTAAAATATAGACCTGCCAGGACCACTGGTGCAGAACCAGATGAAGCTTTGGCTTTTCTTCTTGACTCTTAAAACCAACACGTACACAAATAGGATAGTCAATATCCCTAATTCTGTTATGTTGTGTTGGCTTAATAATTCAATACAGTGAAGGAGGTCAGAGGTCACAAACTAACATAATATGAATTAATTTACATGTTTTAAATCTGATCTAGTCGATCATAAAACTGCGGTAGTGTACAAGTTTGAAAAATATATGTGGTAATAATATATTTATAATAATAATAATAGTAGTAATAATAATAATATATAGTAGTTTGATAGTTTAATAGGGGCTACTGGAATTTTTTTTAATTAATTTTTTAAAAAGTCATAATTCGAGTTCTCATTTCTTCATGAACGAATTAAAAAAAAAACAAAAAAAAACTTTTACCCCTTAATTCTTTTCTTTTCTTTTTAGAGAATAAAAATCCGGCATTCAATCTCACAATTCTGACTTTTTTTTCAGAATTCTGAGAACTCAGAAATATGATGTTTTTTCTGGAATAAATAAAAAAATTTGTCCTTTATACTCTTCCATAGTAAAGAAAAAAGTCTAAAGTATGACCATTATTGTATATAGCTTTTTATGTGTTTTCTCTATATTCAAGTCTATCAAGGAGGTTATGTTTTCACTGGTGTTTGTGAGTCTATCTTTGTGAGTTTATCTAAATGTTAGCAAAATACCTCAAAATGTTTAGGCCAGATTTTTGTCAAATTTTTAGTAAATGTTAGGACTTGTACCATCAACCGATGATTAAACTTTGGAAATGATCTGGCAAGTTTCTAGATTACTTAAAATTTCTGTTGCTTGGTAACATTGTTTTAAACTTTTTGTCTTTAAACAGGCCTCGTTTGAGGCCTCCTGCTGGTTAAATCTGCACCTCCACACACCCAACTTTTGCATGTGTTTCTGTACTGGGTGCATTCAGTACGTACAGGACAACAATGTTGGGTGGGAGTCACAATATGCTTGGCAAAGGATTGCTTTTCTAGTTGTTTTTGTGTTGTGAACCTAAATCTAGCGATGAAATGGGAAATACTTGTAATAAGATAGCGCCTGTGTTTCGAGTTGCAACCTGAAATACAACTGAAAGCTGACATTTTATGTATCAATGAAATCCGCAAGGACTTTTCACAAAGTTTTATTCATTTAGCAGCAATATTTGTAGCTGTTCTTTCAGTTGTTCCCTTCAGCTTGATAAAACAAGCACGTTATCTGAGCTGTGTGTCTGTCTGATCTCACTCACACTGAGTGATGAGAGCATGCGAAATGAATTTGAAATAAGATTTCTGCTTATAATGATTGGCTACTTTACTATTTTTCGATTGATGTCATATAAAATTGCCGCACTAGAAATTCCAGGCTAAAATGGTCACTGGACTTAGATATTAAATTTTATGGATTTATTGGATTTATATGTTTTTATATAACCTGAGACAACTCGATCCCTCCAATGTTGCATCGGAATACCTTTGTTGGTCGATCGTCTGACATGAAATAATAGTTAAACCTAACTAATTTACTTAAGGCTTTCCCAGCACATTAGAGGTAGTGGGCAGTCGCCACTAAATCCTCTCTGACCTCGGCCGACCTTCGGCGATGACCAGAAGCAATTGCAAAAACAGTGAATCTCCTGGCGTGTAATCGACAGGGTGAACGTATCATTCACAAGAAATTAGCATTCTCGTCAGAAGAGCAGAGGTTCAGAGAAATGTTCAATGATGAGCCAGTGAGTCAGTTTCCTTAAACACCAGGAATCCAGGTGTGTGTGTGTGTGTGTGTGTGTGTGTGTGTGTGTGTGTGTGTGTGTGTTCTTAATAGCCGTTGCGGGGTCATCTTGAAACTCTAGTTGGTGAAGAGGTTGGGGGAGAATGGGATGGAGAGTGAGCCGTGAGAAGAGAAGGGACGGGGAAATATATTATGTTGTATTACGTTCATTTGTCGCTAAATGGTCATAAATGTCTCGCCTGGTTCGCCTTTAATAAAACCTGAAATCGCCGCAATATGTCAGCAAACTAGCGGCGGACGCTGGCCCTTCGGTAACCCGGCGACGCTCCCGCACGAGCAACAATCTGGGCTTCTTCAGATGAGATGCTTTGCATCCCCGTTACCTTTCACCCACTCCTTCCCCTACCCGAGCGCCTATTGATGAACTCACTCACTGCGTCTTGGGGGATTCGGGTAATTGCCTGACTCACGCCGTTGAGGCGGAGTGGAGCGGAGCGAGTGTCTCTTAATGAAGTCATCAGCCTTTTTACTAGCCGGGCTGAGAGAGATAGGCGGCGATATTGTCGGACATGGACAGGGAGAGGTAACCGAAAGGGACGCAGGCCGGACGAGTGCTGTGTAAATCTAAAGTAGGACACAGAATCTAGTGCTGCCAGTTCATCTTTACCTTTAATTTAACAAGTTAATCAACCGCCCAACCAAGTTTTTTTTATTTTTTTTTGTTATTGCGTTACGCCTGCAGCTCCAATTTCATATATGCTGTACATTTTCCAACAGTGAAGCATCAGTTTGGGTGCAAGGGCTGGAGGGGGAAAACAATCGTTGAGCAAAATGAGCTGATGTGTCAGCTGAAGTGAAATCACTGGAAGCAGATAAACTCAGTTAAACAACGAGAGGAGATGAAAGCAGAAAAAAAATGTTTCTTGAAGAGGAAGAGAAGAAGAAATAAACACAGCTGAGTTGTCAGCCGGAGATGAAGTGAAGAGATAGGTGGAGTGTACTGTCAATATGTTATATGAAGTAGAATGTACATTCGCAAGCCAAGCAGTTCAAATGTTAGTCGACCTTTTTGAGATGAGGTCAGCGAACGTAGAGGTGAATGACGAAGTAATGGCATTCATAACAAATTCTAAATCGAAAATGTCACTTAGGTAAGAACTAGGGTGGCAAAATTTTTGCTAAGTGTCTGCTAAATTTCCAGGAAATGTTCATGGGAAGTCTAGCTTTGGCTACCTACCTTACCAGCCAGCTATCTACTGTATGAATACATGTTTATTTAATATTTGTAAGTTGGCCTGAGGAGTGATAATCAAATATCACCTCACCACGCTGTGAGGCAATGGAACTTTACGAGATGGATGGTTGGTTTTCAAGGTAAATCTAGTGCCAGGCTTCACACACCAGGTACGGCTGCTTGGCGGAGGGATCTAAAAAGTCACAGTGAGGTTGTATCACTCTGCCCAGTGGCTTAATGAAGAATTGACCAATATTACATTTATTATTTCATAGCGTGGTGACCTCACAGGTCACCCTTGGTTCACCACAGTGTTTGGGAGTTGCTGAATTGTGTATTTGCTGAGTTGGACAAGGGAAACCAAAAAATACCATTAGCCGCATAGTAGTTGCTATGATGTGATTCTTGACAATGGGAGAATTTTGAAAACTTTTAGTCTATCCATTTAAATCTGGTTGCTTTAGCCAAAATTATGCTATAATATATTTTCCACAACTACAATGATTTTCTCTGTTAAGAGCCAACCTTCAGTTTTGTATGTTTTGGATTTATTCCTGAATATTCCCATATATTGCTTTTAATTACAAAGGAAAGTTTCCAAATCGCTGGAATTCTGCAACCCTTGTAAAAAACAGTATTATCAGCAAAATCTACTCCAAAATGCAAAGGTAAAAACACTCATTATGCAGACTGTGGTATTATTATGATATAATATACTACTTGTTTTTATTCAGTCAATCAATCAATCAACCTTTATTCGTAGAGCACCAGTCATGCATAGAGTGCAACATCAAGTGATAAAAAATATCACTGCAGATAAATATGAGCAAACTAAATACATTTTAATGTTTAGTTTATCAGTAAAAAATGTTGATATTATACTTGTAGTAACACAATATTTAACATTTTTCACACAAAATGTTTTGAAAAATATGCATCTGAAAAGTGACTAAAACTTCACAAAATACAACAATCTACTGTAATTATAATTTACAGTAACATTACTCCGTTTAACACAGTAAATAACTGCAGATTTCCCAGCAAACGTTTACAGTGTAATGAAACATCATAAACAGTTTTCTTTATTTCTAACGCTCTCTGAGGAAGAACAGCACTCGCTCAGGTTCACAACTTAAACAGCTTCTGGACGGGAGAGTGAGGCCAATTGTCTCCAACAACAGTTCACGGCTGTAATGACAGGAGCAGGTAGGCGAGCGGCAAGATGGCGGCCATTGCCCCTCATTGATCTGACTAATTACGGCCTGCGTCCCCCCCCCCCCGCCGAGCGGATGGAACACGGAGGGCGCAGCGGGGTCAGGTCTTAAACAAACCTCCTCTGTCAGCTGGAGCCCGTCTTACAGACAATAAGATGACAGCACCTCGCTTAAAAATAGCTTCTGTGTCAGTGGCAGTGATAAATGGATCCCGTGATACTTTTGGGGCTGACATTGTCTTTTTATCGAATATCAGTCGGCATCGGTGTCATTTGTTTTCTTTGCATGAGGGATGCCGCGACAATCAAATTCACTATACTTTAAACGTTTTGGTTATGTTGTATGTTATATCTGCTGATTATTGTTTCCACTTAAAGTCTGTAGTGCACTTCAGAGGTGTTTGCGGAGGTGTTGTGTGTCATGTGCACAAATGAGCTGAGCCGCACATTGCATCGCACAGACAGCAGCCGGGTTAAATTGAAGGGCATAATTTTATGCAAATGTAGCATGAGAGGCTGTAAACATGGTAACAAAACATTCACTCAACAGCAGAAACACACAATGAACCACGAAGCAAAGATATACACACCTGGAACAGGTCAAAATATCTTGATTTTAGTGCATTTATTACAGTATTGAGTAGGAATAACTTAAAATACCATATTCAATTTAGCTTATTTCATTTTTTTTCTTGATTTGATGATTTAATCTTGTTTTCTAAAGTGGGAATAAATTGTTATCTTAATCTTTTTATCTCATATATTGGATTTTTTTATCTAATTTTTTAAAACTTTAAATAAGTAAAATGTTCTGCTATAAGGAATATGATTATAATAAGATCATTTAAATAATTCTGCACAATATTTGACTGATTGTAGAGAATACAAGATATTTTCCCATTATAAGATCACATTTTCTGCTGTAGCACGTGATTTGCTCAACTGACAGAACTGTCTCAGATCATCACTTTCTGATATTAAAGCACCGCCAATCAATCATTTATATTAATAATGAATTCATGTGAAGCACCATGAAACATGTCTATACACTGCAAAAAATGGTCAAAATATCTTGTTTTTTTCATATTGATTTGATTTAATCACATTCAAATGGAAGATCATTTTCCTTATTTAAACTTTATTTCTTGATTTTGATTTGATTTAATCTTGCTTTCTTGTAGTAAAATTTAATTGTTAATGTCTTCATATTGTATGTTGGCCTTTTTATCTTATATTTTAACTTAAAAATAAGTCTAAACATATGCCAATGGAATACGATAATTCAAGATAATTTAACTCAATATTGTAGTAAATGATATGAATGAAAAAATGATATTTTCCCCTGGAAAGAATTTATTTTTTCAGTTTAGCATGGTACCAACAGTCATATCACCACATTGATTCACTCCACTGACAGAGCTGTCTCAGGTCAACACTCACTGATATTAAAGTTCCAAACCTGTCAATTTATGCACATTTTGTATTTTCAGCAATTATGATGCAAAAGATATGATCGATTTAGAGATATGCATTTACTATAAAAAGGAGTTTTTAGAAGTTGAAATAAGCTTAATTATCTGCAATAGAATAACATAGTTCTTCTCAATATCTCAATATTGGATTAGCTGGACCATATATATATATATATATGTATATATATATATATATATATATATATATATATAGAGAGAGAGAGAGAGAGAGAGAGAGAGAGAAAGGGAGAGAGAGAGAGAGAGAGAGAGAGAGATATGGAGATACTAGTGCAATACCTGTGGGAAATTTGTATTTCTATTAAAGTATTAAAGTTAAAGTTTGTTTGGCCAAATAAGGGTGTGATAGACTGTGAAAGAGAGAAAGATTGTCAGTGTGGATGTTCTACATCCTACATTTCAGTTTGGAAATTATATTGACAGGCCAAGTAAAACCAGACTAATGATAAATGTCTTACTTTGTACTTTTTCCTGTTTCGTGTAACAACCTGAACATTACTTACTGTTACTGTTATGTTACTCTAAATGGATTGAGGCCTAGATTTTGTTAGGTGATAGTGCTGTTAACACATCTTGGAGTAAGACCCGTGTTAGTGTCAGGAATAAAGTAGCAGCTAAACTGGCTACCATCTTACCGTGTGGTTTTTGAGAGACGTTACAAATACCTTTGTTATCTTGGCTGCAAAGTTGATGCAAGAAGAAGTGGGATAACTGAGTTTTAAATTGTCACATTGTGAAGGAACCTGAGAAGGAGTCTTGATACGGAGCTTTACACTGTAGCAGGATAAATGCTGCTATGGGATTGGATCCTTTTCTTCTTTTTTTC
This sequence comes from Eupleurogrammus muticus, assembly GCA_036785175.1. Lineage (NCBI taxonomy): Eukaryota > Metazoa > Chordata > Actinopteri > Scombriformes > Trichiuridae > Eupleurogrammus > Eupleurogrammus muticus. The sequence goes on from JAYKQN010000005.1 coordinate 7,447,445, forward strand.
ATTATAATAATGATAATAATGATGTTTTAAATATCCATACAAAAAATCAACAAAAGGGTAATGTATAATTGTGCCATGTGCAAGCTATATCCAAAAGTTGAGGTTGAAGATAGACTATATAAAATAAGTGTGTAATGTTTTCTAATACACACACACATACCCACACACATATTGCTGCACATCGCTCTTTATATCTGATGCTACATCTAACTTTGTTTGCCGATTGATGACTCACTCAGATCAGCAAATGTCTCTAAGTTCACTGAGAGAGAAAAGATGAAACAAAAATAGTCTCACAAGTCACAGCAGAGAAGTTTTAAATCAGAATAACCGGCGACTTGTCTGTCACTGTCAATTATTGTCATTGTTGCCCTGGTTACAGAGGCTCAGATGTATGGAATGAAGACCCGGCCCCTCAGTGTGTGTGCGTGTGTGTGTGTTTGTGTGTGTGCGTGTGTGTGTGTGTGTGTGTGTGTGTGTGTATGTGCGTGCTTACCCATCCTTGCTAATAGCTGTTTAAATGATGATGTATTTCATCTCACTGCTGTAGCACTCAGAGTCTTTACTAATAAGTAAAAAGCCTAGATTTAAATACATTCTACATTAATAAAGGAACTGAAATATTATCAGCAGAATATACATAAGGTATCAAAAGTAAATAAGTACTTGTAGAAAATATTCCCTCTGACTGATGGTTTATATCCGTATATGACAAAACGAATTTATTATTGCCCAATGCCCATAGAAACTATGTATTCCTATAGAAAAGTGGAAGGTCAAGTAGATTTTTGGATTGGCCAAATGGGGGACTGTTAGATAATGTTAATATACAAACTGGGTAAGACATTGACATACATTGAAATAGAGAGAGATATGCAAATAAAGCTATTGTAAAATGCAACATTTTATGTTGAAAGTGTGGATCTCAATCTATTTGTTTCACTAGGCCTCAAATCAGTACACTTCTATTATAGTGAGAATTTGATCAGAGAGAAATTGTTGAAAAATACCAAACTGTACCTTTAATTTTTATGTTCTATGTGTTGAATTTGCCCTTAAACGGCTGTGACTGAAGACACAGGTGTCACCAAACACCTGATCGTCTATCTTTATCCTTTTATTTTATAATTTTTGATTTGTTATCATGGCCTTAGTGGTGCTTCCCCCTCCTCTTTTTCCCTACTGTTTATCTTCTGAGCTCATTTCAAAGGACTTCTGCTCCTAGTCAAATAACTGGGGAAAAAGGGACTAATTTCTTTCAAATATATAAATAAAAGGGAAAAAATAACCATCCATGGACTTGCTTAGTTAGATTTGATGCTCTGCCTTCAGATTAGAAAATGTATGTTCCCATGGTCTTAACAGAACCATAACAAAAGACTTAACAGTGTCGTTTAATCATCTTAACTTGGAGTAGTGTGAGTGAAGAACTTTATTGTTACAGAGCTCTGGCGCCAAATCCAATTCCTTCCTATGTTGTGGCTCCCTGACGAGACCACGGCAAGAAGAGAAAAGCATGAGATGGAGAAGGAGAAGATGCAGGAAGCCAAAGATCACGACACGGAAGTGCTGAGAGCAGAAGATATGACGCTAATTAGTTTTTATTTCACACTCACACAAGAAAATTTGATCAAATTCAAATTCATTTCAGTTTTCATGTTACAAAACATCCAGATAATAAAGACAAACAAGAGATGTCATGAGACGTCAAGAGGCTGCAGGAGAACAAATGAGAAACAATAAAAAATAAATAATGAAACTAAAATAAGCAGAAAAGTAGAACACTTGATACACTTCAAACAATCCAACAAAACACAAAGAGCCCATTTTATATCAATGAATGTCATAATTACATTTGACGAAGTTGCTAAATGATCGAGTAAAAGGTACAAACAGCAATATATCAAACTAGAATGTGTAATGCGTGAGGTGCTGCATGAAGTAATGAACCAACGTAGCAGCTGAACAGTTCTATAACTGCTGGATGTGTAAACGAGCATTTTATAGTGTCTATAAACAGGTTAGCTAAATCGACTCAAAGTGATAATATGCCAAATATTATTTGGTAGCACTTGTTTCTGCTGGCCTTAAATGTATAAAAAAATTGTACGCTGTGCCACACAGAAATGAATTAACCTTCGAATTCCGCCACATGCGCATCTGTTTTCGTTAGAATTAATGCTCGTTCTCCCACCAACTCCAGAAAAGCTGCGGATCAGCTCCGCCGGTCTGGCGTCCTCCAGAGCAGATACACGGAGCTTCTATTTTTGATAACCGCACACATTCTAGGAAAATCTCTGATTATGTCGCAGTGAATCACTGTTGAAATTGTCAGTTTCAGGTACGGAAATTGTTGGACACAATTATATGCAGAACAACTATTTTATATATATATATATATATATATATATATATATATATATATATAAACTCAACCTACATGAATAAACTTCATTGAATTATCAACTCAGGCAATATTAAGTCAAGTGCAACAATTTGTTTTTGAGTGGGGGGGTTGTTTCAAAATAACATCATTTATGTGTTTAGCAAATAAAATGTGCGTGTACATCACTAAATGCAAGATTCAGCCTAGTTATCTATTCTAGTTATTATTTATTTCTCCACATGAATCGGGCGTCACTGCCTGTGACGGCGATCCCACAGAAATTCAGACAACTCGAGTCACATCCAGGGATAATTGCTGTTGCCTGTCACGAGCAAAACGTCCAGCAGAGTCGAGTTCTCCGAGTGACTCGAACCTGCTGATTTAAGGCGTTTCACACGCCGAGGCACGGGGGGAGCGGATCGACAGGAGCCGCGAGAGTCCCGCGAGAGGCTGTGGACGGATTCTGTCGCTGCATCTCAGCTGTGCACGACGTGCTCCGTGAGAGGGGAGGGACTGCTGGCCAAATGCAGCCACACACACACACACACACACACACACGAGAGCTAGATTATCGGATACTGACACATTTCAATTGGCTGCCACTCCTATTAGATACTTGTTTTTTCACATGAGTGACTGGATCAACACTTCTGGGGGGGCTCCTGATTGCTTTAATTTTGCCTCATGATTTTTATTTTGCATATTTTTTTCCTTACTTATGATGAAACAGTAACCGAAATACATCTGGAAGTCTTCACAGACTCAAAAATAAATACATAAAGCTAATGTCTCTCCATGTATAAACTGACATGCATGCACAAAAGCCCATGTACGCTTACAGTCCAACACACAAACACAAAAGTACGGGACATTTTTCCGTCTTTTTTAGTCCACTGAAGCCCTTCTGTTTGCTCCTCCAATGCTGTGGCCTTCTCCACTGTGCCGTTAGATGTAAATGTGCCCCCAGACATCTATAAGCGTCACTATTCATATGTGTCTCATATGCAGTTGTCCCACACATAGAAAGGAGGAAGAAGGCCAGCTCATAACAACACAATATCACCCACTTTGTGTCCCTAATTCCTTACTGTCCAGCCCCGTTTTCATGCTCTTTTCTTACTTAGCATGCATCACTTCTGCATCCCACTCCCCCCTTACCTTCTATTTTAGTCTCTCTCTCTTGTCATTGTGTTTCTTCTTTTTTTCCCCTCCCCCTCCTCATGTCACATGGCTGAAAACATGAGGAAGAAAAAAAAAATAAAATAAAAAATGTGCTCCAAAAGCGCAGAGCAAAGTGGCAGCGCGGCACAGCCGGACTGCGGTCAGTGATGTATTATTAATATTTATGTTGAAATTCTCCGACAAAGACCTGTGTTTTCTGTTTTCGGTCCTCCAGAGTTAAAAAATAAATGAATGCAGTTAAACATGGCGAAGGTCAAAGCCCAAGTTTAGGAAGTCAAGTGCATTTATTTTGTACAGCATATTTCACGCAGCAGGCGGCCAATGAGGCGGAGGAACCTGCACCGTGACCTGCTCTTCACCTCTGCCATTTCTCAGAGTCTTCTAGTGCTTTATACATGGTTCAACGCAAGGTTTTGACCTGGTCTTCTTAGAATTTACACTTAAGTGATTTATCTTTGTTCCTTGTATCTTAATATTTAGGATAGCAACACCAGTAATTTGTTATACGCCTGCAATCCAATTTGGGTTAATATCTGCTTCCACTCCTGTTGTGACATCACAATCAGAGCTATTTCTAAATAATCCGTGTTCAGCCAGGTTTCAGAAACACTAGAGAGGGGAAGGAGTGGGTGGGCTCAGAGCCCCCAACACCACACAATGCTACCTGGTCTATAGGAAAACCTTGAACAGGCAAATATTATTAGGGAGCTGTTGGGTTAACCCATAACAACACACAATAAAAGGGTCAATGTAACGTGCAATGGAGAAATGAATAGTTATATACATTAACACTGAGAAATATCCTTTTTTCATATTTTGGTATTGATTTCACCAACTCAGCACATAACATTATATGAAATGAGAAAACAAAGTGCAATACTTTGACAAGCAACACAGTGAAATTGCATTCTAGATGAGATTATCTTTTTTTATTTTCCTCCATAAGCTCTATCTATATAAATCCAGTCCTTGTTTTCTCTGAACCCCACAGCACTTCGTCCTCTGCCATCCGCAGCGTGTTTTGACATCGCCTTACTCAGTATATCATATGGATTTTTTTTTTTTTTATAGGAAGAACTGCACAAAGTCAAGATGATAGATCAGAGATGATTGCATTTTCCTCCCAGGTCCCTCCTCCACCTCCTCCTCCTCCATCTTTCTGGCTGGGAGGGGGTGTGCAACTGCTGCACGTGCTGCCTCATATTTAATTACTGAGAGTGTCGTAGCAGGAAGGAATATAGGCTACAGCAACAACAAAGCAATTGCATTTCACCGCAGTCCCCCCCCCCCCCCCAACACGAGATTCAGCCCTGCGTGCATGTAGTATGTGTATCGTGCATGCATGTGCATGTGTGTAGCCTATTTATTTATTTATTTTCTGCATGCTGCTCCACATGCAGTCTCTCAGTGAGGATGTGGGAGTCTGTCTGTGTATCTGTGTGTGCAGATGGCAGGAATGCCAGGTCGAAGCGAGTGGGAGGAAAGTGATTACAGACTACTGTTTCTCTATAGGTGTCTGTGTGCGTGCGTGCATGTGTGGCCTATATCTTTTAGATGATGTGTGGAATCTAAGTATGTGGGTGTTTCAGCGGGAGGAATGTGTATCTGAGTATAAAACAAACTGTTTCACACTCTAGTACCTCTGCATCTTGTGCCAGTTGCTGAACAATGAAGAGTCTGTTTCAGCTTCTCGTGGCAGGATTACACTACTACACTAGAGCGATGCTGCAGCCAGTAAACACCAGCTGAAACAACATTTAAATCTACAGTAGCGTTGAATAATACAGAAATGGACAAAATTAAAGTGACCATCTCCTAACATAATGTTCATGGGTTGATTTTGTTTTACTAGAAGAAAATGTAATTCAATTTTTAGATCATTTTAATGCACAAAGCACAGTCCTTGGAGCATTATAAAAACACAGTTTAATCAGGTTGTTGGTTTTTCTCTCTTCATTTTTAGTAATTTTTTTGTCATGGTTCTTATCTGGTCTTAGTGTCCAATGTGCCTAATAATTTGAAGTCCTTCTTTTGGATCACTGATCACTGAGGGGCAGCAGGCAAAAAATAGGTGCCCCTCCAGCCTTGATCCCCCTTCAGCCTTGATGCCCTGGGCAAATGCCCAGCTGCCCATATGGTTGATGCATGCCAGGTGCCCCGTGTTGATCTTATGTGTAGAAAAAATGTCCACTGCAATAACGTAGAGTGTTAAGAGCCACTGCAGGTGGAAGAATATTAGAGATTTTTTTTTCTACAGTTAGACAAACATTGATAAAACACTGCACTGTTGCACTGGTTCGTTCATTCTCACACTGCACTTGTCCTGTTACTGTTACCAGTGTCAGAAAATGTCAGAATGTAATGACATTTCTGTTTTCATTATGTGCATATGTCAATTTGTCATACAGTGGCTATTCAAACATGCGCTAATACAATAAGGAGTCATATGAGTCACTAATTTTCCAGGGAGATTAATTTTAATATTCAACAAAACAAAAGAAGCGGCACAATAAAAAGCAGCCTGTCAGTTAAAAAAAAGACAAAAGACAAGGTCACTTTTAACAAAACAGTTCATTTCAGTATCTGTAATTAGAGTTAAGAATATTAATGGGATTTGGGATGGAGGGCTTCTTAAATACATTTTTGTTTCTAGAGGGACCATATAGCTTCTTGCAGCAGAAGGGCTGAAGAGAGGATGGGAGCTACTGTTTCACCCAGGAAGCTCTTCGCTTTATTCCTCATTCTTTCTGTAAAAACTATTTTACTTGCCATTGACACAATCCTACAAAGTTGTAGATCTACAGTTTAGTTGACTGTACCAGTCAAGAAGATGAAAAGTAAGAAAACATATGGCTATATGGTTTTTTTTCATATGGACACACATATGTGTGGCGCATTAATGGTTATGTTGTACCTTTTTTTAAAAGAATTTTTTTAAAGGTACCGTTTTGAAATGGTCTGAGGTCTGAAGGCCTTGGTGCTTCATGAGCACAGAGCTTTAACAATTGCTCAAGAGTTAAATACAGTTGTTCAATACTCAGGGACATAAGGATTGCTTTGGCATTATGTGGTTACAAACGTGGTCATGTAGAGGACAGCAGATGGCATTTTGTTTCCACCAGTGCTGAATATTAAAGCGCTCATGGTTTTGTATGGCACTTTGGACCCACGATCCATTGAGTATCTTGTGATCTGCCCCAGAAAAGGTCATTTTCGTTTCAGAAATGCGCTGATACCGGGCTTTAAACCTGAGTGTAATAGCGCTATGGAGAATTATCTGATATACAAGCACCAGGGGACATTATGTTTTAGTGACAGGCTGCAGCATAGATATTAGGCACCCGGTGCCAGTCCTTCCACTTTTTCCTGCCAATATGCATGCTTTCATAACATGTGTACGTGCCTACATTTATCTTCCCGGCTTTGTGGCTGGCACATGCGATGTCACAGTCCCCTATGGGGCCCATCAGCCGTACAGAGGAGACAAGCTGTGGCTTGCAAGCTGTTTCTCCAGCTCCTATAAAAGAACGGGCTGTAACGGTGGTGAGAGACGGCCCTTCGCGGTGCGGATTCACTGCAATCGCAATAAAATAGCCTCATAAAGACTGCTGTGGCGATGTAATCTACTTGACTGGTAGTATGCCATGGCAGTCATCTATGTCAAGGCCTCACAGATAACAAAAAAAATGAAATAAAAAAAGGCTTTGAGTTAATCCTGTGTAACCTTGGCTCTCCGAGTGGTGTCTGTGTTTATTTGACAATGGCACGTTAGGCTCAGGGTTAAACGCTGTGCTTGTTATATCTCCACAGAGCAGCCAGAGCATTTGGAGAATACCTGTCCAACACCAATCCAGAGAACCGTAACGGAGCAGGTACGTGGCACAAACACACTGTGGAAACAGCATGATTGGCAATAAACGCAGAGACCAGGAGATTTAACATTGTATCTGAACAAAACAGGTGTAGAAAACACAGGTTAACCTCACAGCTGGAAGAAAAAAAGGCTTCACACTACAATCGTGACTTCATCAGTGAGGTACAGAATAAATGTATGCATTTGCATTAGACATTTTGTCTTAAAGGTAAAGTGTGTAGTTTTGGGTAGGGTTGCATATTTCAGCCAATTGTGTCGTCAAAAAAAAGGCGGACATGAAAAATGTGAACATCCTTCTCTAGAGACATTGTTTGGCGACATGACAGGCACCGAGGAGGGAGACCAACTCTATGTGTAGATAAGAAATAGCACACAATGAAACACAGTACACCAAATGTACAGAAATTCTTAGTTTGATTGAATTATACACAAAAAAAAAAACATACATTTGAATGTTAAATTTCATTCCTGCCACATCTATTCTGCTAAATGCAACATAATCATACACACTGTATATTTAAAGTGTTTTTTTTTCCTGATACATATGTATCAGAACAAATCCGTATGACTGTAAATGCAAACAGTTGAGAACACATTTTGAAGTGAGAAGTGATTCCTTGCTTTAATAAGCCATGTAGCATGGTGAACTGTAGAAAGTAGTAGTAGAAAAATTGTCCTGTGACTAGCATTTAGTCTGACACCAGCTATCCTGCAAGAATGCCAAACACAAACATGGGCGCGTCCCTTTTTCCCCGGTGTGAGCAGCACAGTTAACATGGGAAAATCGCCTCTTTTTTCCCATGAGCTAACATTCATTTACAGTCCTGCAGCGCTGCAGCTGCGTTCTCTCTGAGGAGGAACATCCATCCCCGTGAACTCACGAGGATGAAGGAGCTTCTGTTTTCTGCCAAAGCTCTTTATGCCCCACCCCCCCCAACGTCAGTTTATCCGTTTCCAAATCTTTCATCATTGCTCTCCTTGCTCTTTTCTACCACTCAGCCACCTCTCTGCTGCTTAACCTTCTCCTCATCCTGAAGGCTTTTCTGTGGAGTGGGAAGCGTCTCATAATAAATAAATAAAAGGACAAGAACACAAATATTTGTCATGTCACATAGATGCAAGAAAAATCTTAAATATTTTCTTTACACGCAAATATATATTCATGTAAATTTTATCAACATATAGTAAAATATTCCATGCAAAACTATTTTTTTTAGTTTAAATATATGCAATACAACTCCAAAAAACATACATATTTTTATTTATTTAGTCTATTAGTAATTGTAATTTTTGTTAACATTTTGGATGTTGATACATTCATATAAAACTGCTTTTGTCTCCTGACGTCAACTGTTTCACAAATGCATTTTTTTTTAACCAGGACCTATTGGTAGCCAATCACCACTCTGCTGCCAAAGTTAAAGAGCAGTCCTTACAATCTAAACCTTGACTTTTACTACATTTTAGCCATTTTTTCTGTTATTCCATTTCCAAATGCTGACGACATGATTTATGTGTCATCTTCTATCTTTGTGTTCTCTTCTCTTCAACGTCTCTCTCTCTTTTTCTTTCTCTCTATCTCCAGATCATCTTTTGTCTGACACCTTCACTGGCCAGGACTGCGACTCTCCAGACGTCAGCCGCTTGCATAACAACAACCTGCCTCCACAGAGCCGCTGTTTGCCCGTAGCCAAGCCGGAAAACTGCAGCCAGTCCAACGTGCAGACCCAGCCTCCGACTCACGGCCTGCAGGCCCCGGCGCCTTCAGGCCCCGCCAAGCGCCGTCTCTCCGTGGAGCGCAGCCTGTCCGCAGAGAACCCGCCGGACGCCAGGGCACCAGAGGGGAGCGTGGCGGTGAAGCCGGCCAGGGTGTACACCATCACCCAGCAGGGAGGCATGACCCTGGGTGGCCGCGGCAGCGAGGAGAGCCTGGAGCTGGAGGTGCTGAAGGCCTCCAGGGAGCGGCCTCTGTCCCCGGGCCGGGACGGCGACCAATTCTGCACCAGCCAGCCGTCAGCCACTGCCGGCGCCGCCTCCGTCGCCCGGGGCGGCCACCACCGTAGCAGCCATCACCGCAGCAACCATCACCACGGCCACCAGCACCAGGGGGGCCCGCCCCCGTCGTCGTCGCAGCCACTGCAGAGCTCTCGGAGCGCCAACAACATCCGGGACTGGGGGATGAGGCGGGGGGGGTCGCGGGACGACTACACCCCGGACTGCGTGGCCTGCATCCGGGCTCCGTGCCAGAGCCAGCGCTCCCTGGACCTGGACACCTCGCCGCGGGACGGGGGGAAGCACCGCAAGAAACTGGAGAGGATGTACAGCGAGGACAGATCATCAACTGATGAAAGAGGTAAAGAATGATTGATGGGAGGCTCAGAGGGTCTTAAATTTATGTGGATATCATGTGGATTTATCCATAAAAGTATCTGTCATGTGGTGTAACTCCAAAAAACCTAGTACCAGATAGTTTAAGTCGATTAAAAATGTTACAGATCATTAAAAACACAATGTTATAGTAAAGCAATTAGTTTTATATTCTAGGCAGACTGAATATTTCAAAGTTGATCATTGTTTTTCGGCTATACTATTATTATATACTTGACATTTCATGTCAAAAACATGAAACAATTACTTATTCTACTTATTTGCCACATGTGTGGTGCAGTTAGAGATTTTTTTTTTTTTTACATTTTTACATGTATACTAGAAGAATCTATTTGTTATGTAGACTAATGATTGACACGAAACCTCCTGCCTCATTCCAGTAGGACATTGAAACAATTATCACTAATTGGCCATGATTAATCTATGTACTGAATGATAAAAAAAGTGCATTTGACACGAGATAGAGCTAAAGGATGATTTTAAAACAATGGTAGTAATATTTTTCAAAAGTTTAATCCACTGTAGTGGTGGAAGGAGTATTAATAAATAAAATAAATTGACCTTTAAATAACCAGAAGAGTCTTGATGAATACTTCTTGAATGATTTGTCACTCACCCAAAAATGTTTACATTTTGCAACAAGTATATTGAAAGGGCAATGGGGAGCGGGTCAATCTGACAACATACGTGAACACACTGTACATGGAGTATTTCACTTCATTCACCCTGAGATGTTTCACACACTCCCCCCCGACACGTCGCATTCACCAGCCTCCTCCACTAATTGTAAGGGCCGGCGTTGTGCGTGTCGAACGTTCCGCTCGCTGACACCACGCCTGCCTTTTGTTTTTCTGTTCGCAGAGGACAATCCTAATAGCTGGTTCCCCAAAGAGAATATGTTCAGCTTTCAGACAGCCACCACCACCATGCAGGCGTGAGTATGGCATGGAAATCCGCCTTCACTCCCACTCTGTCATCGCCGTTGTGTTGGCAGGATATGGCCCGGCCTCTTTCCTCCCGAGACTTCCAGCTCAAACGTGGCGTTCCACTACGAAATCGTAATGAGCGCTCAGACGTTTCTCACTTGTCGGTCTCACCAAAGCCAGTTCGAGCTTGTTTTAAACAGTCACAGTTGTCCACTTTTTCAGCTGCCTCTCTGACAGTATGGAAGTCTTTGGACGCCAATATTGAAAATACATGATTTAATCAAATTGAAACCACATTTTGCATTGACAATTGAGTAAAATGCATAATTAATATAATCCTCAAATGCTTTTTTATTTCCATCCTCACTTCTCTGTTTTATTGTCTATTTTAAAGCAAGGTTTCTTAAATTTCTTTTTACTATGACAGTGTTAATCTTTGACGTTCAAAATTTTATTATTAGCCACATGTGTGGTGCAGTTAGAGATTTTTTTTTTAAAACATTTTTTACATGTATACGAGTAGCTGGAGACTTCCATTCTGATCAAATTGGAGAATAATGATTGACGAAACGTCCTGCCTCATTCCAATAGCAAAATAAAACAATTATCATTACTTGGCCATGAATGATCAATGTACTGAATGTTAAAAATAATAATAATAATAATTGTAAAAATACCCCATCACAAGTAAAAGTCCTGTATGTAAAGATTATTATTTATTAATATATTTGATTTAGTATTATAAGTTAAGTATAAGTCTGTTTGTTTTCACATAAAGTACATACAAGCACGTTCAGCATAATTGTCACTTTGGCTGATATACCATTATGTAGGATAGCTTTAGATTATTAATTAATTAATATTACTGTTGTGGCTGGCATGATTAAGGGGAGAGGAAATTTTTTTATGATCTTGTTGGTGAAATGTAGTGTTGTGGAAGTATAAAATAAAAATACTCTTAAGTATAAATTGTATGTGAGTACACTACTAGAGTAAATGTGCTGAGTTACTATCCATCAGAGATACACAGTAAACTTCTCCAGAGGCTTTTCTATTCATGTTTTTGAGAAAGTTTGACGTTGAAATGAGATAAAGATAGAAGTGAAACTTCGGCTCGTACAGAGCACAAAATGTGTTTCTCGGTCTAGACATTTCACATGTCATGTGCACTCACACACACTCACACACACACACACACACACACGAGAAGCCTCCACTTATCTTGACTGCTTAATTATCACCTCTCACCCAGATCCTATAATTATGACCCTCTAAACAGACAAAGCTCACCCACTGTGATCTTTCCCCTCGTCCCTCTCCCACGTTGCCCCTTCTCTCTCCACATGTCAGCTCCTCTCCTCCCTTTTTCCATCTGTTTCCATCTCCCCGTTCCCAATTAGGGGCAGACATATATCGGTATATATCGGTCTGAATGACTGGCCAGTCACTGTCTTTCATCTCTAACATGACGGGAATGTCGTTTGTTAGAATGAATCTCTTTCTATGCAGTGCATATGTCCAAATTAGATAATTAAATAATATAACTGTACTAATATTTTAAGTTATATAGGCGGAAGTCATCTGCTCAAGGTGAGGACATATATATATATATATATATATATATATATATAACATGAAATAGTTGCTGAGTGTGTGTGTGTGTGTGTTTGTGTGTGTGTGTGTGTGTGTGTGTGTGTGTGTGTGTGTGTGTGTGTGTGTGTCGAATCTTTGGCCATTTACTGACTTTTCTCTTCTCTTTTTTTCCTCCTCTTCTTCCTCTCCTCTTCTGTGGCTGCTTTCCAAACCACGACTGTAGAATATCGTGAGTACCTCTTTCAACCACCGCCGCTGTTCTTCCTTGCTCCCCCTTACTCTAGGTTAGGTCACGTCTTTGTCCTAAACCCTCTTCCCTCTTCATGTGGCTTCGTGCTACTCAGTCTGCTGTGTTCTCGGCCCCCTCCACCTCGGCGTCTGCTGGACTTAGTGTTCGAAAGTTGTACAGATTTCGTCGATGTGCAACAGAAATGCAGGGAAGGTAGCTAGTGTGCAGCAGGAATCGCAATCTTCATGAAAACATAACGGCTAAAAGAAAGCCAGAGATCAAACTATTGAAGATGGATGTATTCATATAGCGTTAATTCTGCATGTAGTGTTAAGCAGCATCTTGACATGGCATTTTTAACATTTCATGTTAGTTCAAAGTTGCACAAGACAGTCACAGTAATATAATGTGTGAGAAAATACTTATTATTCTGTTGTCATAACCATAAGCCTGCAGCTAATAACTATATAGCAGCAATAAATAATATAGCACCCGGTTTTATTATCATGAGTTCTTTTATTTGAGAAATGCAAATTACCACCAATACCTGTGTATATCTCAACATGTTACTTTTTTTTTTTTTTAGAAAACTAGCTGCTATTTAGAAATTGCTCCAAATTACTGGTTTAGACTGAAAATAGAACTGTGGGAGGACTTTAACATCAGCATTTTTTTAATCTGAGTCTTTGCACCTACAAACAACAGATTTTTACATGTCTTTAACTTATCATATTTAATGTAGACCACCAACAGATAATATCATAACTGCAATTTTAATTATTATTCAAAACATGTTAAGAAAGAACAACTTATCCTATCCAAATTGTTCACCCATTAAACTACTGTATTATATCAGTAGGTGTAATTTGCTGTTTGAAGTTATAAAAGTGTCACATGTCTCCATAATTGCCATGAACAGTCAGGCCTATTTCTAAAAGTGTTTTCCAAGCTACAATGTAATGTCATTTTTATGTTCCCAACACTTGGAATTTGGCAGATAATCTTTTCATGGCACAAAACAGGAAAAAAAGGGGGGTTTCAGGATGTCTCACGGAGGCTGAGGGAAAAGAAAATCCACAACAATCATCTTTTATTTTGGCGAGAGGGGAACAGAAAGCGATGAGTTGTGGGGGGGGTGGGGGAAAATAATTGTACAGGCAGGGCTTTGCGAAGGCTCCTGGATAACGAGGGCCGCGGCGGACTCCGGCGACTCCCGTTGTTTGTCGTCCCGGAGCCCGTCAGCTGTCCTGTCTGTCTGTCAGTCACAACCAGACTGCAGGACACGACTCCAGTTTCTGACACACGCTGTCACAGATGATTCTCATTATGGCTGACATCCTGTCAGAGCCATCACGCTCCTCCTCTGGGAAGCACACGCCGACCAAGTTACCAAATGATACACAATGAATCAGGTACATGAAATTTACACAAAAATAATTTAAATTATATCATAGGTGACGGTCTGTTTTAAATTGGTTGGTTCATACTTAAAGATCATTGGATAGGCTTCTTCTTGTAGACCCCTATCTGGCATTGTGGTCCTCATATGTGTGTGTGTGTGTGTGTGTGTGTAGTACGTGAGAATGCCTACAACGTCTTCCGCCTCTGGTGGATAAAACGTCCCTGTGCTGCTAACTCTAACCACTCAGCAAGTCCTAACCAAACCCTTCACTAACTCTTCTGGATCTGAAATCCTCCGCTATGAACCTCCTCTTATTGTTGCCCCCATCCCACCCTCTCTAGAATTTCTATATTTATGCCCGAACCCAACTAGACCCAAAGGGCTTAAATCTGGTCAATTTCCATAAAACTCTTGTGGCATTTTCAGGCAGGCGTAGTTCATATAAAAAAAAAAAAAACTTAAGGTAAAGTATGGACGATTTCTGAGTTAAATCAGATATGTTCGGCAGAGGTTTATAATCGACCCTTGGGTCAGTTTGGGTTCAGACAAAAATTCTTCGGTTTTTAGGTCAGGCACAACTAAAATTTTATCCCCCCCTCCCTCCCTCCCCCCGATCAAAACTGCTTAACACTCTGACGTCCCGGCAGGGCTTTCCGAGGCATTGCTGAGAGAAAGAGGCGGAAAAGAGAGCAGGAGGCAGCTACCATGATGGAGAGGTACTGTGTCCTGGCTGTCCTGTCCTGTCCTGTGTGGTGCTCAACCCAGTTCTAGTTTCCCCCGTGACGCTGCAAACAAATTCCCTTCCTTCACAAGTCTCGTAGCGGAGCTTAAATCTGTTTTCATGTGGCTGGAATGCGACAGCGGCGCCAGCTTTTTAAACCTGAAGGTCTGTGTGTGTGTGTGTGTCGCTGACTCAATGATGGAGTAACAACATTGGGGAACAATCCCAGAATGAATTTTGCACCAACGGGAGATTTTACCTGTTCAATATCTTTTCAAGTGAGAAAGTTACACCTAAGTTCACCATTTGTGGTCAGTTTCAGCCAATTCACGCCTGTTCGAGAAGAGAGCACCATGATGATATAGTATGACATAGTGTCACCTTATGTGGTGTCTAGTGCCTTTTTTAAAATAAGGCAGGTCAAACTAAAAGCACCATAACACAAAAAAGCATAAAAGATTGACTTGTGCATTAGAAGTCAAATAATATATAAAATATTTTTTGATGACAATATACAGACTTGATTATTTTAAACTCAAATTAATATCAACTAAAGTTGCTTATATATACCCAATATCTGCTGCAATGTATTTTAAGTATGTGTTTAATTAGCAAGTCAGTTTTTTTTTTTCATGTGTACAGTATCTTCACTAACACCATGTAACAACAACACATGGGATGTATAAATAAAGAAACCACGTTACAGATGCTGCCCTAAGTACGTCCGATGGTAACCAAGCAACGTACCGATTAAAAAAGCCTCCAGTGCTTCATACACTGTCCACACATACAGGTATACTAGCATAATTTCCTGATAATATTAAGACTAATCTCTATTTAAACTGTGAATTTCCAGCTAAATCTTGCTGGCGGCTAATAAATCCTACTATTTCAGAAACTAATTCGTCATCACTCACAATCTGCAACCAAGTAAAAGTGATTAGAGTTCATTTTGAATGCGAAAAGAAACACTTGACTGTACTGATGGCATCATGGATGTTGAAATTAACATTATATTAATATAGTGTGTGTGTATTCATCATTTGTCCATGCTGACTTGGCCATTAGTGTATAATGGAGCTAAGATTGTGAAGATTTTTCAACATTTTAGCCCATTTCACAAACGTCACGACTCATCTCAGACGTGAATAGTAAACATAAGATAAATAATAACACTACGACTTCTCACAATCATCAGTATAATAATCCTTTAACATATTGCATGAGATGAAAACATTGACTAGTGAATTAAAACAACTACATGAGTCAGCTTACTTCCCTTTTTTTTATCAAAAGTTTTCAACTACATCTCAAAGTCCTCATCATTGGTTAGATCACTCAGATGAAGACAGTTGAGCTCTCACATAATTTGACATAATAATATTTTACTTTCAGAATCATTTATTCACGTTTTTTTATTCCGTCACAACCTCGAATTTTAGTTTTATGTTTACCTACCATAGAAAGTCATTGAAAATAAAGACTACAAACAATATTGGTTATTCTTTACCAAGCTTTTTGCTACAGGAGACTAAACCACCCCATGCACGCCTGTCCTCAACTGCTGTTAAAGGGCCATCACTAACCTCTAAACGGTATCCTGCGGTGTGTGTGTTTGTGTGTGTGTGTGTGTGTGTGTGCGTGTCGTGAATCCTGAAGGCTGCGTGTGGCAGGTTTAATCAGTGTTCCTCACCGAACGCTGAAGTGTAAAAGTGGGCTCTATAAATACAGGGCTGTCACTCAGTGCTCTGCGGCTGGCGCTCACGCATTCAACAAACTGATCAATATTTAGCAATAGACCTCACATCCGCTGAAATGCCATTCATTGTTTGAGCCTTTGTGTGTGTGTGTGTGTGTGTGTGTGTGTGTGTGTGTGCAGGCCTGTGTCATGGACTTTCAGAATGCAGTGCTTTTAAAAGAAAAGTACATCACAGTTTGTTTCACAGGTCGACTCGTGCATGTCTGAATAAGCATGCGTTTTTTTTTTTTTTTTATCTGTTTTCAGGGAAGGTCACAGTTGGACCGAGAGGGTTGGGCAAAAAAAAACTAAAAAAGCTGCAGACACATGTTCGTGTTCACACGTTGGGCATAAATTCCGATTCTTGGGGGCGTGGGTGTGAGTGATTTTAAAAGATGTTGTCACTCCGTAAAGGAAAAAAAACACTACGCTCTCTGACAGATGGATCCCCCCTCTCCTCTGAGTCATCCGTCTATTTTAAGCTCTGCGTTCATATCTCCTGCGATCAACAATTGACGTGTCGACGGTGTTCTCTGGAACACCTTCAAACTGCAACCTGGATATTTTGAAGCGGCTCGCGGTAACAAAGACACTCACGTGGGAGGGTGTGTGTGACTCCTGTTTTACGCTGACACTCTGACGATCCTCCCTGCTGTTTGATTAGTGTTTCACTCAAACATCACAATTTTAATTAATAAGCCTCTAATTAGAGATTGGTATTATGGAGGGCTATGAACAGGTAATGAGTAGTCTTATTCAAAATAATGTTGTAGTGGACCAAACACATCAATCAGTTTCACTTCAGTATATTTTAGTGTTGTTCTCCTTCAGTTTGAGCTCCAAAAGCATGTGTTCAATTAGAATTATTATAATATTATTATTTTTCAATGCAGAAAAAAGCTATTGGTCAATTTTCTTGTGCGGCACTTCCATCATGGCTTGACAAGCGTAACTATCATGGACTTAACTATCTATAACAATGTTGTGACAGCAGCCAAAAGACCCTGTGCTTTTGTGACAATCCCCGACTGGTACCAAAAAAAAAGTGTTTTTGGAACCGATTATTGTGAGATTAGATTAGATTAGATTAGAGACTGACTAACTCCACAAGAATTGGTTCAAAAACATGTTATTTTTTTGGCTATCAGTTATTGTGACAACACCTAACAATGCCGGATTTTCCTCGAAAAACCACAGTTGTCCATAGGGATGTTGAAGCCAGACAATCGTCCGGAAGTCTCACACAATATTTGTGACTATATGGCAACATAAACAATATAAAATCTACACTCTGTTTTGTCAGCACCCATGGTTCACCCGTCCTAACTAGATATGATGCTAATCAGGAAACAAGAAATCAAGAACATTTGGGTGACTACCTTCTCCCTACTACCCTTCAGGTGTGTTATAGCTGTAGGGAGTTGAGCAATTGCCCTGGAGCCCTAATTAAAACGAGAAAAAAAAATGGTTCAAATTCAGGCTCTAGTTTTAGTCCCAAATTATTGCCTGAATCCATCATAATGCAACACATCTGTGTCTCTTTGTTACACCCTCTCTGCCTAGCAAACCCCATATATATCTCTAGAACACACTTCCAGTTTCCATTATCAATGTGGACTCCTTAAGCCCAGACTGAGATAACCTCTGGCGACATCACTTGTATTAACTGCTCTGACTTTGGAGAAGCTTCTTCCGGAACCACAGTGATTAGTGTTTCCATTACAAGTTATCTGATCCTGACATGTAAAAAATCTGTGGACTGCCCTTTATTCAGCTGTTCACTTTTACCACTGTAGGCTTTTTCTGCATAAGCCACTAACACCATAGCCTCGCTTAAAAAGCCAGTAAGTGAGTGCAAGGCATTGCTTGCACGACACTGAACCATCACATATTCAGGCGGGCCTCGATGAATAATTAAAAGCTCTGTTTTCAGAAAGTCCGCATGTCGTTCCATTTGGTACCACTTAAAGCAGTTTTCTCTGTGCTTGTCCCCCCCCCGTCTTTCGTTCCGTTTCTCTTGTTATCTCTTCGCCACAAAGCTTTTCTCCAGTGGTAAAAATCATGAATCATACAGCACCGCTAATGGGGGGAAAAACATCCAGGCGTCCAAGTGATTAGGGGCATAATGTGTGGGAAAAATGCCACGCAGGCGCCCCGCTGAGCGGGGAGAGAAATGACGATGACGAAGGAAGAGACTGAACCCAAAGACAACAATTCTGTCTGAGATTTGAAATGAGGTCACTTTTTTATCGAGGCAGCTGAAAATGACCTGTTTTGTATGACAGGAATAAAATATGGACGTATTATTTTATGGTATATGTTGGTTATGTATATTTATGTCAGTTCTTTTTACATAAGGGTCCTTGTGTAAAAAGTTTGAGAAGAAAAATATACATCCAAGTACACAGATATGACTGATAATAAAACTTGTACCTAATATACAAATGAAGCGAGAACATGTGTCATTCCCAGCTACCATCTGTATTTCGATTGGGAAATAGAGTTGCAAATTGTGAAGAGTATAAAAAAGTTTTTTTTGTCCAGCATATTAAATATTTTGTAGCCAGCTGTTTGAGAATTCCAAAATAATTAATGCTCCATATGTTTACATGAGAAGATCGAATTTGGGGAATTCACTGAATTACCAGCAGGCAATGGACGTCAATATGATGTCAGAAAGATGTATTAGATTCTAACATTTGCCTGATGTTAAATTTTCATTGGAAGTTGATGCCAAAAGTCTGGTGTTGGTCTGACGTCAAACCTGCAACAAATAAAATCTAAGGATGCTAGAATTAAACGTTAAATAATTGGAGTATGGTATCTTAATGCCACAATTTAAAACCAACAAAAGATCAATGTTGTCTATGTCAATTAGACGTTGGTACAAGGATTTGTCCTCACATTGATTTATTAGCATGTCCATGGGACAGGAAAAAGTTTATTTTCCCAAAACATGGTAGTATATGAGTATATACAGTGGGGAAAATAAGTATTTGATCAGTTGCTGATTTTGCAGGTTTTGCCACTAATTAGGACTCGATCAGTCTGTAATATTAATGGCAGGTGTAGTCTAACATGCTGAGACAGAATATTTAAAAAATCAAGAAATTATCTTTAAAGAATTTGTATTATTTTTTAATATTTTTTGCATTTTATTGAGGAAAATAAGTATTTGATCCATCAAGAGTTCTTGTGAATGCAGAACTCACCTGATATCACTAATGACTTGAATAAAAGAAACCTGGCCACAGAGTCAATCAGTTTATCAGACTTAACGACTTTATCAAACTCTCCAACATGGGAAAGACTAAAGAGCTTTCTGTGGATTTAAGGGAGAAGATTGTAGACCTGCATAAGACCAGTATGAGCCACAAAACCATTAGCAAGAAGCTGGGTGCTAGGATGACAACTGTTGGTGCAATTGTGTGCAAGCACAAGACTGTGAGAAGGTGATCACCGCCCCCATTCTCACGGCTCATTAGGACAGACACCATGTTCATCGGGGGGAACTGAAAGGCAGCAGAAGTTCGCGGAGTATGTGTTTGCATATGACACAGGGAACGCGACACATGTGGAGGACTGTCTGTTTGGTCCAACCTGCTGCGCGGTGGATCATAATGCTGGTGTCTTGAGTGTCTGGTGTTTTTTAAAGTGTACCACCCTTAATAAATAGTCTTTTTTGAAAAAATGGAGCTCTGCTGCCTCCTGTCTCCACATCGCCTGGTTGCCCTGATCCCTGCTGTTGGGAGGCCATGCCGGTCGCCCACAGGGGGTGCACAGGGCACAGGGATACTTCACCGTATCAATGGGAGGATGGATGGAGCCATGTCAGTCAAATCCTGAGTGAAAACCCCCTTCCCTCTGCCAGGAAGTCTAAAATGGGTTGCGGATGGGTCTTACAGCAAGATAGACCCATCCGTTTGGAGTGGTCGAGCTAAGTCTCTGGACCTGAATCCTATAGGAAATTTATGGAGAGAGCTGAAGCTCAGAGTTGCCAAGTGAAAACCACAGAATATTGATGATTTAGAGGTCATTTGCAAAGAAGAATGGACCTAAATTCCTCCTTATATGTGCAGAAACCTGGTCATCAACTACAAAAAAAAATGTCTGACCTCTGTGCTTGCTAAAAAGGGATTTGCCACAAAGTACTAAGTCCTTTTGGCAAATACTTATTTTGAATATGATTTCCCATAAAGTTGATTTTTTTTATTTCTGCTGTGATATTTCAGCATGTTAGACTACCTACCATTAATATTACAGACTGATCAGTATTAGTGGCCAAACTAACAAAATCAGCAAGGTATTAAATACTTATTTTCCCCACTGTAAGTAGAAAACTACCCCAAAAAATGACAAGATCCCCTGATAAAGTAGTTCAACAGCTCTAGTTAGGATTCAGGATCGTCTTCTGTCTGTGTGTTCTAGTCATTCTGTGTAAAATTGATACTTTCCTTGTATTCGCTGCTCCTCATTCTCAATGTTTCTCTTCTCTCTTTCTCTTCCCTAAAACGGCAGGAATTTCCGCAAACACCTTAGGATGGTGGGCAGCCGCAGGATGAAGGTCCAGAGTAAGTCTTTCAGTGTGTTTGCGTGCTGATATCAGCACGTTTTCATGCATGCATGCACTTGTGTACCATCGTAACCATCGGAATTGAGATTCATCAGACTTATTTGGGCTTTATGCATGGAGCATCAATACTGTGCATATATACAGGGATATTGTATCACAGTATGTTTGTGAAACTGCATTCTATAAAATCATTATTGATGTGCAGTTAGGTCAGTTTAGATTGAAGTGTTTGGACTGAAGTGTTATGCTGCATCCACACTACTATATTTTGTCAAAAAGAGTTTTTAAACTAAAGATGATCTCCATCTACACAAAAATTTCCTGGATAAATGTATGTCCAGTTTAAAATAGAGGAAGCTATAGGTTAATCCAAATGCATTAGGTAAAACAACATGCGTTCTAACTTTGTTTGCAGGTGTTTTTTCTTACTCATAATATGGGTATGATGATCCCAGCAGTGTTTGCAAGGATCTCAGTTTTGGGGCTCAGAAATGTTGTTGCAGCATGAACTGTAGGCGTTAAATAGTGAAAGATGTGCGAGTGGACACAAACATGTAGTCGTGTGGATGTAGCCTCAGTGCGTCTGTTACTGTGACTCTATACTGACTTGTATTTGCTTTTCAAAAAGAACGCCGGCATTTGTATCACAATGATTTTGCAATGGGACGTTAAGTGGCAGTTTGTATGTAATGAGATCACTGCCAAATGAATCATGAGAAAACCATAGACACCAAATTAAATATATGCTGGTTCCAGATTTGTAATTGTAAGAATTTGTTGCAAAATCTATGAAAAAAAATAAATACATTTTTGGATTTTAAACTGTTTTGAGGTGTCACCTGACACATGTTTAAGCCAACAATTGGGTCGCAGTAGTCTAGTCGCAGTTCTAAGTAGAAGTTTGCACTCAATGTTTTTGGCAAACACGCTGGTCAAGAAGATAGGATCCTTGATTTCTGGGGTTGCAAATTTTTTCGGAGAGTGTGTATGCGTGTGTGAGTGACTCTCTCCCCCCCCTAAACCCATCAGCCTTCGCCGAACGCCGTGCTAAGAGCTTCAGCCGCTCGTGGAGTGACCCCACCCCTGTCAAGCCTGACTCACTGCATGACTCCAGAGACAGTGAGTCAACGCTCTCTCGACCGCTCACACACACACACACACACACACGAGCAGTACATTTAGACACACAGCAGAGCAGCTCATGCTACAAAAAAAGCACATTTTGCATGTGGAAGGATATCGACTACATGCTGCGTACACACCAACGCACACACACACACACACAACCACATGTTCTACACACTTGTACTCAAAAAATACATGAACATGGAGTTTGTGGCTGTCTTTGTGTCCACGGTTCGTCCGTTGTTACAGTGTGTGCTGCCTGTATCTACACCGTGTCGTACCCTCCGTGTACCTGGCTGTTGCCTTCCATCCACACAGCCGTCCTCATCTTTCAACCTGTTGCCCATCTGCCTGTCGATTTGTCTGTGGGTGTCACGCGTACTTGCCCGGGCATATAAGGAGAGTGTTACGTGGCGTCTGCTGTCTGATGTTAACTCCTCCTGTTCCTTCCCTCTCTCTGTGCTAGGGAAAAAAAAAATTACCAGGTGCAACGCTTTTGAACAGCGCACCCATCCTTTCTAATCTGGTTTGTGTGTTATCCTTTGATCTCGCCCTTTGTTTCGTTGTGTGTGCGTGCGTGCGTGTGTGTGCGTGCGTGCGAGCCAGGTGGCGAGCTTCAGACCTCTTCAGGGACACTAGATGAAGGGCTGGATGCTGACTGGGAGGAGGAGAGGGAGATGGAGAGAGCGGCCTGTGAGGGAGAGGACTTCATCTCTCCCAAAATCATGGTGAGCGTCCTGCCAATCAGCCTTTAAACGGACTTCAAGGTCGAAACAGACAGAGTGTCCGGTCAAGTTTTTCATACCTATGATACTGAGACTACATGTTTTCCAATTTTCCCACAGCTGATATCCTCCAAGGTCCCGAAGGCCGAATACGTTCCCAACATCATACGTAGGGACGATCCCTCCATCATCCCTATTCTCTATGTGAGTGTTGCTTTTTTTTTTGATCCCAAGGTAAAGAGTGGAACCGGGCGATAACAGAGAAATCAAATGATGTTCTTTAATTCCGTCAACACTAAGGGAAGATGCCGTCGTTACCTCTCCCTGTGCCGCTTTTTGCTTTGCAGGGAGCCGTCTCACACGCACACCCTGTGCCGCCATTGGCTGGGCGCTACACACACACACACACACATATAAATACACACATTAACACACACACATTGACACATACACACTGATTGACACAAAAAATGAGAAAAGTAGAAATTACTAGCAGAAGAAAGGGTCTGTGCACATAAACCAATGAGACTTTACAGCACTTCCCGACACAAAGATCCCCCAAAGTTGAGAAGCGCGGTTCCTAGGGAGTACAAATGTAATGTTGACACACTTCAAAAGTCTAATGGGATATAAATGATATAGAATCAGCACTTCTAAATGAAAACTAATTCCATTACGGCTGTAAATGAACTAACGTTCTGAACGGAAAATCAGTGGGTTGTTGCGTTTATATCGGTTTCTGCTGATAAGTGTTAAAGTGTGAAGTTTAATGAAATAATTGTGCCTTCATCTTCTATTCAAAGGACCATGAACATGCAACGTTTGATGACATCCTCGGTGAGTGTGGCATGTGTTTTGTGCGTGCATGTGTGTGTGTGTGTGTGTGTGTGTTCTTAAATGGTAGCTCTCAAGTGAAAATTACTCTCCCGTTGCAAATGTGGAAAAGAGGAGGGTGGTATAAGTCGCAGCTTGCTGGAGCGCAGAGATGACTCATTGTTTTTTCTGCCCGTGTGCGTCTGTGTGTGTGTGTGTGTGTTTCGCTCCCTCTCTTTCTCGAAGGACAGTTAAATTATGTGTCTCACCATTATTTCTGAGTGGGAAAAGTGACACCTCTCTTTCTTTCTCCCTCGCTCTCTATGATGTCCCTCCTTGATTGTCTCTTACCCAGAGGAGATAGAGAAGAAGCTGACTGCCTACAGGAAAGGCTGCAAAATCTGGAACATGCTCATTTTCTGCCAGGTGACACCAATATTTTGACATTGTTGTGTTGTGTTTTCTTTTCACATAAGCACTGGATTATAGTCAGTTAAGTAGTAATGTAATCCACTTAATTAACCTACTTAATTTGTGTTTTTCCCATATTTGAACATTCGTCTGATATCTGGGGGCAAATATTTGTCATTGGCAGGCTTCTTTAAAAAAATGTCAGTTTCCACCTCCTACTATGTGACAGGTCGAAAGCAGACATTGGCTTCTTGTTGCACAGCAGTGCTGAAAGGGTGTATCTAATTAAAAATAATGAGCTGCGTGGGTTGTTCCTCCACTAGTCATCAGCTGCTGATGTCGTGAACCTCGTCTCAATCTTATCAGAACTTTTATCTGTAAAAATCCAATAAAGAGAGCCATCAGCCTCCTGACAAACTGATATTAAGGAAGGACAAACACTGGCCTGTCATCTTTTAGGTGTATTTTATCCAATTATCGCAGCCGACTGCATTTGTAATAAGTCGGTTTTATTTTCAATCCACAGCTTCCTCTATATCTACATCATTACTGCTCATAGAAAAAAAGGGAAATTCCTATGCATAAAAGTCACCTCAGCAAAACCTTTTTTGATTACTTTAACTAGACATTTTCATGGTACACTTTTACAGATATACAGTATATGGAAATGAAAGAGGAGATTGACTACAACACAACAGGCTAATCTATAGAGACATAACATCAAATATTGCAGTTCTTTTTATTTTATAGTCAAGAATATATGTTTTGTATGTAGTATACTTAATGACGTCTAGAGCTGCAAACTAATGACAACTTTGAGGGTCAATTAATCTATTGATGACTGAAACGATTAATCGACAGACCAAGAGTCCACAACCCAAAGATCATCAGTTTACTATTATAGAAGACTAAAGAAACTAGAAAATTCTGATTAAATACAAATTTGAGAAGCTGAAAACAGAGATTTTGGAAGTTCTCTCTTCGATTGTCAAAGTAGTTAGTGATTAATCTAATAGTTTGCTATTAATTGATTAATTGTTGCAACTTTGCTGAAATGTTTCATAATCTGATTATTTCTCCACACTTCATTTTTACTCATTATACAGTAGCATTATGTTGTGTTGTGGCTACTCAACAGTCGATGGTATTTGACATATGACATCAGTGTAATATTACAGCCACTGAGTGTTGGAGCCACCTATCCAACAGCTCTCCAGATACCAGAAGTGTAGGTGGAATTTATTATTATTTATTTGGCATGAAATAGAAGTTGAAACCTTCACGATTATAACAACATTAAACAACGAGTACAAAAAAAAAGCTGCCATGAACAATCATTAGTAAGTCAAGTCAATTTTATTTGTATTGCCCCAAAAAAAAATCTCACAGATTCGACTTTACAGTTTATATAACAGCAACATAACATCTCATGTCCTTAGACCCTCACATTGTACAGGGTAAAACTCCCTATAATATAAAAAAATAATATTAAATATATAATACCATAAAATAATCCTTAAAAAGGCATCTTCTCTATATCATGATTATAAACTTGCAAATATATTAAATAGTAAAAGTTCACTTTACTTCATAGACATTGGAGACCTTTCCCAAGTGTCAAACTCTGCACACACATGAGTCTGTGCAGTGAAGCTCAATAATTCAACTGCAACAACAGCAAGAAAAAATGTTTTTTGTGTATTATATCAATGAGATTTTAGAAGAAGAAACTGGAAGTTCCAGTTTTAATTGGTTTATTGTTCAGTTAAGTTTTTTTTAGTTATCATACTGTTGCATGTAAAGGAATAACTTGACATAAAAATTTAGAAGGACCTTTTATAATTAAAGGATCCCTTTTCCTCAGGGAGGACCGGGCCATCTGTACCTCCTGAAGAATAAAGTCGCCACCTTTGCTAAAGTGGAGAAGGAGGATGACATGATCCAGTAAGTCTTACTTCATAGAATAGATGCAACTAAAAATCTGTGAATATTTTGGTTTGAGGCAAATTTTGATCATAATTAGCCAAACTCGCTTTACTTATTATCCTCTGCTCTGCTCCTACTTTCCACCTCTTCCGTGTGACCAGGTTCTGGCGGCGTCTCAGCAGGCTGATGAGTAAGCTGAACCCGGAGCCCAACCTCATCCACATCATGGGCTGTTACGTGCTGGGGAGCGCTAACGGAGAAAAGGTAGTTGTCTTTGTGTTCTGAGTCACGACGAGCCTCGAGAACGAATGGCACTCCTACACTCAACTAGTTCGTGCTGAAGTTTTCGTGGAGTGGCTGCGTGCAAAAGCAGCATGCATACTGCAAAATTACAAATGGGTATGGCTCGAAGCCATATGCTGCTCATCGCCGCTGTTCGGATAAACGGTGCAGACAATCTGTTGACTGTCTCTTGTTATCACAGAAGTTAATGAGGTGAACACAAAAGCACTTTTTGCATATGCATCGGTAATATAGTGAGAGAGGGAGCAATGCTTTTGCATGTGAAAGATGAAATGAATTACGACCTCAGCAGCATCTTCTGCTGTCTGGCTCCGGCTCTGATCCCGTTGTCACGATGCCACACGGCGCAGACAAGGGGGAGGACAATGAAGAAGGGGACACACACACACACACACACACACACACACACACACACACACACACACACACACACATATACAAACAGCCACAAACGCAAACACTTCAAAATGACAGGAAAATAAACCCCTTGACACCCACTCAATTAAGCTAGCGTCACACACAACACACTCAACCACATTTACTCACATACTCTTGCATCCTCTAACACCCCTGCACAACCCTTCCACTCTATACGTAGACTCACTCAATACAAAATGTGCACACGACTCATGCAATTACAGTTCCAGCCACTGTTGGGGATTTAATGTTTTTTTTACTTGGGTCTGAAATCTAAGTTAATTTTTGCTTACTGACCCCCATATAAATTGCTTTTGGTGGTAAAATGATGTGAAATGCACCAAGTCTCACACTTCAGAGTGCACCTGAATGCACTACAAAGTCCCTTGATTTAAGAATTTGTGTGTTGTGATGTCTGTTTTTATCAGCACTGTGATGAAGATGAAGAAGTGATTTTTTTAGATAGAGATAGGTTGACAATGCCTCTGAAATGCAGACAGCAAGACACAACTTCAGAAGGCCATCATTTATGACACTTCCCTAAAAAGTGAAAATTTCACTTTTTAGGGAAGTGTTTCCAGTTGGGAAAAAGCCTGAATTATTAATAGAATTTATGGTGGGCAAAGTTTTATTGTGGCCCATTACCACTCGCCGGATCTGTCATTTTCAATTTAAGACTTACTTGCCCGACGTGGCATTTTACTTGCCTCGGGCAAGTAGGCAAGGCATAATGTTACAGTGTGACTGTAACAATATCTTTGTAAGCACTTTGGTAAGAAAAATCATGTTTTATGCTTGTGCCCCACTGATCTGGAAAATAAAACATGGTGATACAATCTGAAGGATGTTAGGGTAGTTAGGAAAAAAAAATCAGAAACTCAGCTATCATATTTAGCAGCATCAGAAATAATAAATAACAGAAGCTATTACTCACTCTATCTGGAGAAAGATGATCATTCTGGTGAATAAGCGTATTGTTTTTCAACACGTCCATGTGTTTCAGCAACCATGTGTGCACCCAGGTCCTGTTTAACTGCCCTAGGTCTGATCTCATATTTGGTCCTGATGACCAAGAGAGAGAGAATGGCAGAGAACATTTCTTACAGATAGATGCGAGCAATTTAAAAAGAACAAGTGAAACATTTTTATGTGATATTTCTCTTTTTAACTATATCATAAGATACAAATTATCACACTGTAGAACTGAAGAAAACACGACAACCATAATCTTCCTTAAAATCTGCATCATTTTTATGGGTTTTTTGCTAATGCTTTGGGTCCATAGCGGTATAAAGAAGCACACAGTACACTGTCAGGTACCATGACATTTGGCATCTTCTCCACAGTGGGCCAGTACAAGTCACACAGGGAAGGAGATGAACAGGGAAGGGCTTATTCACTGCATTTAACAAATTTCCCCCTGCTGCTGCCTGTGTGTGCTCCTGCAAACTCAGCTGGGAATCCACTATTAATAGACTGACGGAGCTACCTTCACATGAGCACCACCCAATCAGCTGACTTACACTGTCAAAATTATATATAAGAAGTGATTTAAACAAATAAAAATGAATAAATAAATAAATGCACAGCTATAGATTTAAAATAAAAATGTTGAAATGTACATTTTCGCATTATTTCAAAGCATGTACACAGTTAGGTTAATTGACTTGTTAAATCTGCTTTCCAGACTAGTGTCAATTTAGACAGATTTCGCCATGGGGCCCTATTTTGAAAAACGGTCAGGCGCTGTTGAAACACTGGTTTCCCACCAGTGCAGGAGTCAACTTCACGCCAATGAGCCTGCGTCGCACAGGTAGCGATGACAGCGCGCTGTAGCGCATCAAGCTGTGCTATTTAGAGCAGAGCAATCAACAAGATTCACTTAACACATGGCTACACAGCACACTGTTCACTCAGCTCCTGAGCAGAAACATGGCCAAGAAACTCAAAACAATGTAATCGACTATTGCAACGCAAAACATGATGGCGTTTTGGAGTGACATATTTACCTAAAGTTGAACAATCTGTCCACACTGTTCTGCTGAATTCATTTAAATGTTGTGGATTTTAGAGCATTTTAAATTTCATACAGTATTGTGTAAAAACGCTGCGGGGAATAGACTGCACTGCTGATGCACAGAGCTGGAAATAACATGCACCTCACTGGATCTTCCTCCGACACCCATATATGGACTGGGTGTAATCTAGAGAAATACCTGTATGCTGTAATTTAAAGAAAATATGAACGAATATAGACTTTACCTTTGAGTTGCTCGCTTGCTAGTCTTTTACTGTCAAAAACGTTCAACCAGTGGCGGCCCAAGTCTTACTTGCTATAAGAGTGCATGGTTGCTACCCATTGTAACAGAGGTGAAATAACTTTATCAATAAATCAATTTTTCTTCCTGTGCATGTACAATGGGACAAGGACAGTAGTCTTGAGTTAAAGGACTAATCAACCTATAACCTTCAGCCTAACTGTGCATATAAACATACTGAATCCCCATGATAAACATCTTGTTAGTTACCTCCATTTAAAACCTAATGCACTCCATACAAAAACAATTGCAAGTGAAATATTGGTGGTAACAACATTCCTGCTAACACCTTGAGTACCTTTTCTCTATAACCTTATCTGGTTTCTCTGGAGGTACTTACTTAGCTTAACGACGGTGTGCTGGTTGATTTGGTTGGATTCAACGCTCTAGTAAAACATTATTACTCGGTAAAAGCCTCCTTGCATTAGCATTTGCTGGACTAACCCCGGCTTTGAAAGGTCACATTCTATTGATGTCCTGCTCCTGTAAAGCCTTGGGGAAATGTCAGGGTTAAACAGCAGAGCAAATTGCATTACCACAACACAGGTAGTTCCTGACAGGTTGCGTGACCTTTTGACCTTTCAAGTCATTACTGCCGCATCCATTCACAGCCATTGTTATCAGCCTACCCCATGTTTGCCTACTCCACCTAACCTTAACACTACTCCTGCCACTCATTTGTATAATGATTAGCTAGACTAGCCAAGATTTCTATTAAGTCCCTGAAAAAAATGCAACCAGCACAATCAGCACTGACTTTAAAAATGTCTTCGCCCATCTGTGTAAGTCCAGTGTCACCAAATTGCAGATGGCATGCCAACTTTTTTTTTGTGTGACTCAAACTGGTTGTGAATAAAAAAAATAAAAAATATATAAATAAATGAGTAAAAAACAAACAACAAAGTAAGGAACGTGATTCACAACAGTCAAGCCTAGATCAACATGCATGAACAAATGTTTCAACATCAGCCATAATTATTTGGTAATCTTTATTTGTCATGTGGTTACAGTGTAAATACAGTGAAATTTGTTCCCTACAATTCTTTTAATTGTATAATAAAAAATAGGACCCATTTCTTTAAAGGAGAGATATGGGTCAAATAGCACAGAGAGGCTAATTCTCAAAAGGACTGCATGGCTTTTGCTGCTGCCAAACCTGCACGTATTGGACAAAAAGAAACTTATTCACAAAGCTCCCACACAGGGTGAAATGCACCACATCTCAGTGCATCTTTGCTATTTGTACCCATAGACAGTATATCTGGTTGTATTTACCTGAATTAGGTTATATGTGAAAAAAGGAAAAAAAATCATCCCCTTCACATATCCAAATGAAACTGCAAAAGCCGTCTAATTCACATAGACCAGCACTAATGGCCTCATGCAGTTAGATTGAAATTATTGATGATTCCAGAGAATCGGGGTGGTAACTGAAGCAGCTGTGTGTGTGCGTGTGTGTGTGTGTGTGTGTGTGTCTCTCTCTCTCTCTCTCTCTCTCTCTCTCTCTTCAAGCTTTTGAAGAATTGGATGATACTAAATGATATCAAATCTCCAATCAGACATTGGATAGAATCATGTGGGTATGGGGTGGATTATCTCTGGCTGGGTGTCACAGCCAACTACAGCATCAGCTGAGTCTCCAAACTGAGCTGAAACGGAATAATCTCTCTGATCAACATTATTATAAGATTTAGACATTAATCTCATAGTTTCAAACCTGCCTAAGTCACATTAATAACTGTAATTCTTTAGATGAAAACTAGGAGAGAAGTGAAGTAAACAAATGGATAAAAGTTGGTTTGTGATGTTGGATCACCACTGTTGGATTATGGATCAATTTGTAGGATAAAATGTGGAAACTAGTCAGTTCAGTCAAACACAAAACAAGGTCCAGTTGTACTTTGACAGCTAAACTTTATGGGTTTCTGTAGTGTGACATCTTTTGTGTATATGACCTCAAGATGAGGCATATAATCGGTGTAAATTATGGTCCTATCAGTGGCTGTAATACATTTTTTATGAATTACTGATTTTTATCTGTATAGAAATGGGAACCAAGTTTGTAGCGAAGTACCAAGGGGAGTGGATGTGGTGACCAATCACGTAAAATGCCGCACCGGAGCACCTGTGATGCAACTGAGCCAAAGTCTTAAGCAAGTAGTCGATCATTTACCACTTTTGTCAGAGCAGTTTTATGCTGCGGAATTTCCCGAAGCCAGATTGATGAGGTTCATACGGTGTAGTGGACGACAGGTGATCTATGAGTCGCAGACCCACTCTGTTTTCAAGGAGTTTTGAAAAGAATGGCAGATTTGTGAACCAGTCTTGTAATGGAGCTGTCTGTTATCCTCACCAATAGTGGGAAAAAGGTCCTTAAGAAACAAAGATAAAGCAGACTTGGAGCAAAATACCAGTCTAGCAAGTGTTTCAAGGATCTTCAAGTGGGTGAGTTTGCAGGACAAAAACTGTTCAGATGTAATCACCCATTCCTCAGTGAGAGGTTGGAGTATATTGTTTGTCTTACTGGCTCCTACTTTGAAATAATGACCTTCATCTTTGAATCCTGATCTTGGTGAAAATATATATTGACCGCAGGTTGGTGACTCAAAAAATTGGGGAGGACAGGAAAACCTTCAATGAACAATTAAAGAGTAAAACAATGAATTTCTAAGAGATTTTTTAAAAACAAAATGGTAAACTGTACAGGTAACCTAGTTATTCCACGGCATCTAGATTTGAAAAAGTAGATTTGTTGGTTTATTTTGGATATTTTGGCCAAAACAGGAGTCATGTCCTCAATATAAAAGAAAAGGGGCCAAAGCATCTTTTAAAGAACACCCAAAACTCTAAATAGGACATTCTTCAGTCTTGTCCTCTAAAAAACCACTGGATGCATAGCACAGATTTCAAGGGATGAAACCTGCAAACGCCATTTGGCCTCAAGGCTTCCATGCGTGATGACATCCCGGCTGCCACCGGCCCAGATTCCAGAGAGTGAGACGAAGGACAGGGATGACAAGTTGGGACAAGAAGACAGACTGTAAAAGTCTGGTCTTGAGGACCAAAGGTGTCATCAAGGTTGTGGTAGAAATTAGCAAAATGAAATCAAAGCGGCCAGTAGATGTCTTGCCTAGGTTGTCTTCTATAAAATCTACATTTTCAGACCAACCCTGTGCATGCACAACCACTCTACTGGTAGCAGTTTTTGTTGTACACACAAAAAGTAACATAAATAGTTCCCCTGACTCCACCAATGACCTAACCTAAAGTGGGTGTGAACCTCGGATCATCCGTCTTAGGAAAGTTACAGAAAACGTCAGACATACCCTCTCAAATTGCAACACTAAAAAGATTCATGGAAACGATTCAGCCATCCAGGCATGAAATTCTGTTGAAGTATTCAATAGCTGACTATTTCTAATCAAAACAGCTTACAGAGAGAACTTGTTTATATATAATATTTGCACATAAACCACGTAAGTTTGACAAACACTCCTGTACGGACAGAAGACTTTACCATAAGTGCCTCTCAATTTATGATCAGCTGTTGCAATGTAAGTGACACACCGACCTTTTCAGCTGCAGCGTTGCATGAAGAGAATCCGCGGAGGCTGCTTCTCTCTGCATGCGGCTCTGTCTCTTGCATCATTTTTTTCCCATGATCAAAATGAAGTGGCCTTTGGAATTAAGGATTCTCTCTCTAACTCCTGTGTGTTTCTCTTTTTTTTTTGTTTCTCCCTGCAGCTGATTGAGACTCTGAAGAGACTGATGAGACCCTGCAGGGTCGAATTCAAGTCCCCATTAGAGCTGTCTGCACAAGGTAACACACACATACACTTGACATATCTGCAAATTCACTCTCCTGTTTTATATTAATGGTATTTTTTGTATAAATAACACATGCCTATTCCATCTGTGCACCATAAACAGTTGCATGCACCACCGCACAAAACATGTATGCGGTATTGATGTTGCCTCACCGGCACGCTTGCTGAATGTTAATAGTCGCCATTAATCAATGCCAGTAAGCTGCCTAGCAATAAAGAAAAGCACATTAGGGAGTGTAGGCAAACATACAGGTGTGAACTCTACGGAGCTCCGAACGCATCAGTCATAGCGACACCTATTGATGTCATGCTAATTATTTATTTACTAAAACAATAATATCTCCTGTATGTGTTATCCTCCATCGATTACCGTTTCTGCTCCATTTAACGTGCAACCTTAAAGGATCATTGTTTACGATTTAGTGGCCTCTAGTGGACTTTTGCAGAAAGTAGATTTCCATTACTGTATATTTGAAGTTCAAGGTTTTTCATTTGCACAATTCAAAACCCACTGAAATGACAATTGTAATTTGAAATTCAGTAAAAATATGACTCACTAATCCCTGTAAAGAATAAGCTACATTTACACACAGTTGTAACAGGATTGATGGAGGGTTTGAAGGTGTAAGTTTAAGGTAGCCACATGGGAATATCCTTACATTCTTCATCACACGGATGGTTGGATGGTCATTTAAAAACCCTCCTAACCCCGTTTGCTATTTATCTATTTATTTGTTTATTAAGTGGCGACAATAGACTGTCATTTTACTTCCGAAAAATTAGCTGAATAGAATAAATTTAATCTGCTAAATTCGAGAGAAGTAAAGTAACAATAATATAAAATGTAATGTTATTACTTTTACAATACATTACATGAGTTCTTACAATTGTTACATAACATACCCAACACTAGTTATAGAGAATAAAAAAAATATCATAATATGAGAAATATAATAGGACTACATGAAAGTGATATCAAACAATTTTTTTTTTTTTCTGTTGAATAGTTATTATTACCAACTAACATCAGCATCTTAAAGTAAAAATCTCTCTAATCTGAGTGTTTTATGAGAGTGATTCTAGGCTTTTATTAGTTGTATCTGAATATCTTTGTCTATGCATTTATTCCATTGGACCCCAGAGCCTTCTTCAGTTCAATTTAGTTCCAATTATCCGTGTCTCAATGAGAATGATCTCTGCAGCCAGATAATCAAAGCCAGGCCACCACCAACACATGTCCCAGTGGTGCCAGCTGCTCCAGCGTTTCGTCATCCAGCTGCTGAGGTTCACATCCATGTGCGTGAACGAATTAGAATCAGTTCGACTGGCTGAACGCTGTTAACGTTTCATAACTTTAAAAAAAGACTGCACACTCAGAATGTATCGAGACCAACAAAATAAAAGGTGGCTAAGTCAATTTTTAGTTGTTTTACCTGTAAATTCAAAGTACTTTAAGGGTGTTGTTGTGTGCAGGATTTGTCAGTTTCTCTTTGAGAATCCAACATCACTCAACATCACACACGGCAAAAAAACAGCATAAAAATCAGAAAATACAGGCAGAATGCAGCAGGATTGCTTTCGCGGATTGTTGCAAGTTAAAACTCACAAGATTCAATAAGCAATTCCAAAAGGATCCGGATTCGATAAACTGATTGGTTTATGGATTTGAATTTGATAAAAATGCCATCGGGCTTCATAACCACAGAACAATGGTGCTGCTGACGTGCTGCTTTTCACTCCGTGCTGCCTGTGCAGCCACTGCGTCAGCCGCCTTATAAAAATGTCTGTTAGACAGATGTTACAGCTGTGTGTGACTTATCACCACTGATTTTCTTTTATAAGTTAGCTTTAAAGAACAGCTTGCCGTTCGTAATGGTAGAAGTAGTAATACTTGTAGTGAGGACGACCTTCTAAAATCCTCATAAATGCCCTCTGTTCTGAAATTCTGTTCTAATTCCTGAGGCAGTGACTGATGAAAGCATGAATCAAAGTCTCCGACCCAGTTCCTGCCCTTGCACACAGTTACAGTATTGTCAGCAAAATCTGCTGCTAATCAATATGCCGTCATTAGATGCTTTTTTTCATCAACAAAACAAACCCTGAGGAGAAATACCATTAGGTAGAATGAAGGTGAGACATCGCAACAGAGGATAGATGCATCGAATTAAAACATGGCTCAAATGATGAATGGTGAGCAGTGAAGTTCCCCATGAGTTACCAAATAACAGCAAAGTTTCAATTAACTACCGGTTTACCTTTAAACGCTGGGTGCACTTGTATATTTTGATAACCACCAGCCCTAGGGAGTTAGCCTATACTAGCTAAAATTCAAACTTTCCCCCATGAAGCTGAGGAAAAACTCAGGAGAAGTAGCTGTGGGACATTACAGAACTGTAATTTGACTTTTGAAAAAAGTAAATTATATGGTAGTACTACTGGTTTAATGAAAGAATTTGAGTAAATCACCCTTTTTTCCAGTTTTGCTGAGCAGGATTTTTGGCAGATAGAAATTAACCGCCCGTTCCAAATTATCTCCTGGTCTCAAATAAACACCCCGGCTGTTATTTGGTAATTCACAGTAAGTGATTTGTGCTAAATGGTCAAAAACATCAGTCTTCCACCCTGATGTGAGTTTATAACGTCATTTATAATCAAACAACAGACACACTCAGGTTTTCCCTGCAGTGGACAGTTTTCTCATCCTTATTCGCTCTCATTTCGTCTCAACGCAGGCAAGGAGATGATCGAGATGTACTTTGACTTCCGCCTGTTTCGCCTGTGGAAGAGCCGCCAACACTCCAAGCTGCTGGACTACGACGACCTGCTGTGACGCGGCTCCACCTCCCGTTGGCTTTTTATCGGTCGATTGTTTGGCTTCTGGGCCTAACTGCACGGTGGCGGCGGATTGGTTGGAAGGGCCGTGGGCGGGGCTCCTGAGAGCTGCTCGGCGGTGCAGAGCTGGAGCGGCGGTGGCGGCGCAGTCGGGTCTTTTTTCCCCTCCCTCCCCCCGTAGATTCAGCCAGTGGTGTACCCTTCCTCCCTTATCCATTATCCACGTTCCGCCTGTCTCCCTGAGAACAGATAAGGAGAGGGATGGAGAAATCGGGGCGGAGCATCGAGGGACCCGTCATCCTAGCTAACTAGAAGTTAGATTTCCAGGTTCAGGGAGGACATTGGACGAAGCGGCGGCACGGAACAGAAAGAACTCCTCTCAGACCGGTGACTGATTTTATTTTTTCCGCCTCTAGCCGACCCCCCCCCCCCACCCCGTCTGCTCTTTTCAAGACGGACGGCTTCTGAGGATGGAAGTTTATCCCTTCGTCAGGTGTGGAAATTAGAGCTTATATGTAAATAAACAAGTGCTTATTGGAGTATTAGAGAATAGAATTCCAGCATCTCTCTCCACGCTATCACGTGAATAATTTAGGAAACTGAATTAGTCTTATTAAAAAAAAAAAAAACACTAGACAGGTGTGTCTGTTTAACAGCTTTTTTTGTAAACTTCAAATCGATGTATTAGTATTTCGTACGGACTGTTGTATTAACTCAGGTTGAATCCACTGTTTGATACTAGGAATTGTACCCGCCGTTCGTAACGCAACATATACTGTAGATCAGAAAGGCCTTCGTACTCCGTACGCACCGCCGTCGTCATCGTCAGGGTCGACGGTTCTTCGCGCGCGTGCGTGAACGGAGGCCGGTTTTCTACATTTCCGTGGTCTCTCAAGTTGACTGTAGCCGAACAGACAGATGTATCCCTGCATGTTTCATTACAGCATTCAACTTTTTACCCTGTCGAGCCAACACAAGCTTTTATTTCTCAAGCTTGTCGGCTCACGGGTGAGCTGAGGCGTTTTGGTGTGTTTTAACCTGTGTGTGTGTGTGTGTTTTGTTGCATGTGTGTGTCTCCATAGTTTAAGTCGCTCTATAAAGAGATGACGACACCAGACTAATACTCTTAGAACTGTATGTTTCATTTATTTCTTCACCTGATTTGTCTCCTGTTTCTGGAGTAAAATAGTTCAAATAGACTTTCTTGTTAGGATTTTAACTTGATTCACCCAAAGTAGCAGCGATAAAGAGAGATAAAGGTGGTTATTTTATGTTTCTTCACCACCACAGTTTCTTTCCTGTGTTAAGATCTCAACACCATTTGTTGAAATAGTGTGTATTTGTGTTAGCATTTAAAAAAAATTAAAGGGACACTGCAGTGATTCTAAGATAATTGATTTAAGGAGACAGATTAAAGTCTAATTTGGGTACAAAAAAAAATCCTTAATTAAACCTGACAGGTTTGTTTCTTAACCTCATATAACACTTTTCACAGGTAGTCACAACTTTAAAATAATAAAATTAAAAAAAAAAAATGAAATTTATTTTGCAGATCCATCCTGCAGATAATGAAAGTTTCATTTATTTATTTATTTTATTTTAACCGTCCATGATATTATAGTAAGTCAGGGATATTCTGTCTGCTTTTAAAAACAAAGGCAGCATCATGCTGATGCTGCATAGTGACCTGATTTTTAATTTATTCTTAAAAAAAAATGTTTTTTTTAAAGAAGGGCTTACTACACTGTATAACTAAAATAGTCACACGAATAAAAATCTAACTAACCACTTCATAATCAACTGTAAGGTAACTGCTTTCTTTGGATCTTATATCAAACGTGAAGTGACAAAACAGCAGATTTCAGTGCTGAGTGAGAGTAGTGTCGCATTTACATCCCTCAACCCTTTAGTGCCGATTTTATTTCACTTCTTTCCTTTTTTTTTTTGGATTCAGATGGAGGTTAAGCGGAAGGCTCTTTAATCTTAACGTGTGTTGTATCAGTAAATCTCATATCCACTGCTGTGTACTTCCTACATTTATATGAAGCTTCCCCGCACCTATGAATATCTGTACGTTCAGCCTCCTGTGTTGTTGTTGCTCCCTGATCCGTGCGAGTCAACCGAGCCATGCGCGGCTTTTTCAGCGGCGCTTTGCTCGCGGGAGTCAGACGCCGACGTGATTCGTCTTAACGTGTCCACCGGGACATGAGAGAGAGTGGGGACATTCAGGACTTTGAAATATCTCCTTATCGCTAGTGAGGATTTTAACACATGCTATTAAATATTAGTAGATGTTAGTGAAGTGTCTTAGGAGCACTGTTTTTTTTCAGTACACCTGTTTTCTACAGAGGGCAATAATGGGAGTTAAATGAGAGGGTAAACCATACAACCCGTGATGGCTTTTGGACTTGGAACCCTTTAAAATGGATCACGGAAGCATGACTTTTTTTTATTTTTTTTTTTTTATAATTCTCCTGCAACATTGACGCTGTTTTTTTTTTGCATTATCCGGTTCCTGTGTATTTAAATGACTTCTGTAGTATTGTAAATTATGTTTTATGTGCTAGTGTTGCATACAAAAATGCTTAATAAGTCATAATGATGTCAACACAAAGTAGCGTCACTTGATCAATGTCAAACCAATTGCTATAATTTGGTAATAATTATTGTGCGCAGCAGCTACAACCTTAGTTTGTGTGTTGATAAATTCTGCAGCATTTACATTTCCACAGCACTAATTATCTCTGAATTGCTACACTGAGACTGTCTTTTTACAAATGACTTCTTGCCAGTGGTTTTCATTTTGCTGTTGCTGATTTTTTTCCCGTTTTAAAGCCTTCCAGCAGCAGTAAAAAAGGAGAATTCTCTCTTCTGTTCCTGGTAGACATTTAATTTGTAAGATCTGCAAGAACCTAAATAACGCTAGTTTAAAAGTGCTACAAAACAGACAAAATAAAATTTACACTGATGGAAATAGTGCTGGGGCGACACGGTGGTGCGGTGGGTAGCACTGTTGCCTCACAGCAAGAAGGTCGCAGGTTCAAGACCGCCTTGGGCCTGGGTCTGGGGCCTTTCTGTGTGGAGTTTGCATGTTCTCCCCGTGTCTGCGTGGGTTTTCACCGGGTACTCCGGTTTCCTCCCACAATACAAAAAACATGCTCAGGTTAATTGGTAAACTCTAAATTGCCCATAGGTGTGAGTGTGAGAGTGAATGGTGTGTGAATGGTGTGTGTGCCCCACGATTGGCTGGCGACCATCTGGGGTGTATCCCTGCCTCTCGCCTTAACGCGCTGGGATAGGCTCCAGCAGACCCCTGCGACCCCGAAAGGGAATAAGCGGGATAGACAATGGATGGATGGATGGATGGATGGATGGAAATAGTGCTGTGGAAATTAGTTTATGCCTGTCTGTTTGTGCCAGTTGTCCATTATATGAGACTCAGCCATAATTTGAACACGCTTTTATTGAAAAATTAATGGTATTTTGTATTTATTTTGTACAATTTTGTATAGCCAGTAGGTGCCGCCAGTCTTGTCGATGGTCTTTCTTGTTCACTGTATTTATAGCAAACTAAAATTTAATATAATAATGTCCATTCACATTAAAATCACAGAACGTTTTTTATTTTATTTTCTTTATCTTTTTCTCTTCCCCTCTTTGCTTTTGCATTGTAGCCCACTGAGAGGCTTCAGGTCCACCTGAAACTGCATTTTTAGAGCTGTAACGTCCACGTTGGATTGTGACGTTGGATTTTAGTGGACCATAGAAAAGTGGACGTGTCCCAGCATGTGCAGGAAGTATCGCCTAAAGTTGATTGACATGTGGATGTTATGAAACTACAGGTTGAAACTGCTGCAGATGAAATGTCTTTACAGGAAGAAATGCAGTTTAATTTGAATCCGGTTTTGATATGAAATTAAACAGATTGGTAAATATAGTTAAATATGTCGGATCTGATCTGAATTAAAAAGACATTTTACATTTTAAGAGGAACATTATGCTCTGGCCATTTAAAATGTAACTTTATGCATTTGTGAGGTCTTTTTGTGTTCAAGATTCAACCCACTTTACTTGAAGGTTGGATCTAACCTTTATAACTGTTGTATATTCAGGATTTGTTTAAACATCTCCTACTGTCCAAATCTTTCTTCTGTAGCAATATACTGTGTAAGAGTAATTATGTATGGTTATTTAAATTTGTATAATGCTAAAGAGATGGAACATTGTTCAAGATATAGTGTTCTAGCCAGTTATATCTTGGGATTTTAATGACTGTTGACTCGGAGCCCTGCAGGTGATGGACAGAAAAGTAAGAAATGTTTATGCTGCTCGTCTCCTTTTTATTACACCAGACTACAGTCTGGGACTAATTCATAGAAAACCATTTATAGGAACATTCTGCTTTCTCTTCTGCCCGTGACGGCGGTGATCAGACACAGCGAGACACTTACATGCTGAAATACGAAGAATCGCTGTTACCAGTATTTAAGCAGATTTCAAGCCAAAACAGGAACAGAATTATTATTTGCTTTTGAGGATCCTGCTCTGAAGGCTTTATTATGTCCTTTATTGTGTCCTCATCCTGATCAACTCCATTGGCAATAATATAAAGAACCTGCAAAGTACCAAAAACAATCAGGGGTTTGTAGCGTAAAATTATTCCTGAAACTAGATTTGGCAGAAGATTTAATCAACTAGCAAGAACTTGTAACAGCTTGCAACAACCCGATTGGCTGAAGGAGTTTGTCTGCCCCGCCCTCTGACAGAATTTGCAATGGAGAAAAGTCCAGACTGATACATAAACATAGAGCTTATTCTATTCATTCTAGTAACTAAGCCAATATCTTTTATAGGTCAGTTTACACTTTGATATGATTCGAAGCATAAAAAGATCCTAATTGTTGTTAGCTGTTAGTGTGCACCATCAGATTTTTATGGATCTAGCAGGCAACAGAATCAATCATTTTAACAAAATTAACCTGGCATTCAATATTCGCTTTTCTTTTTGCGGATGGACAGGTACTGGGCAGTCAGTTTGTCATATTTGGAGGCTCAAAATGAGATCAAGGAGTCAAATTTGCAGGCCCTAAAACTCAAGTTTTATGAAACTACAGAGCTAATCAACAGTTTTCTGCTGGTTAACCACATGAAATCTCCTTCACATAAACTAAAAAATAGAAAGTGTTACCAATATTAAACAGATACAGCTTTTGGAGGAAGCAGAAGTCCTCAGCTAATGACGATGAATAAGCGGCAAACACTTGTAGTAAAAAGGAGTACAGCTGGTGTAACCATGGTGATAACAACTTCTAGATAATATCAGTAATGATAGATTGGACCTATATTACTCTTTTCTAAGTAGCCAAAGACAAACCTTTGGTATGACACTGGAGTGACATACACAGCACCGGGTCATCGAAGCCGTTTCCATTCCTGAGAACATAATCGCAAACAGAAGAGACAGGTCTTTGAAGGCCTATTATTTTTAAAACGGGAAAAGAATGTCACCCCCGCCCCCTCCGAGTATATATTATTTATAAGCTTTGTTGTGCCCTCCCTGCTGCTCTCGCCTGTTTTCTGTGAAGATTGCCGAGGCTCGGTCGGGAGCGTGATTGAGTTTGATGAGGATGATGGATTGATGCTGCTCTGATTGCTCTGACACCTCCAGTCGTGCTGCGATTGTATTTCTGGGGGAGAGGAGAGAGTAATATGTTTATGTAATGTCTACTATTTACTTTGCATCAACTTCTGAGTCATCTAACTAAGCGTCACATTTGGGAATAGATGAAATGTATAATAGCAAATAATGTAATTGTATATCTGGTGATTTTGATACTTATGAAAAATTAGGAGTATATCTGGGTAGCTTTCCGGAGCTTTTGGGTTCTTCCCTATAGTAGATCTATAATATTAGAGATGGAACTTGTATCTGAACTAACAGTAAGGACATGTTGTTGCATTTCACAATGTTGGTACTAATGTGAGGAAATATTCATTTTTTTTTCCCATTAAACTTTAGTTCTACACAGCTTGTTTCATTGTCTTTTTATTGATTGAGTGATGTCAGGAAGCAGCGACATGACCCCCCCCAAGCTATAAATGTACCGGCTCACGCTGCTGCAATGCACTCTGGCTGAAAATCTCCTATAAATTACCCATGAAATTAATTTTCACTTTGGGCGCGAGTTGCATGAAATTCCTCCCCTGACCGGTCATGCAGTGGATTACATTAAATAATTCTTTAGTGGGTCCTGTGTGGAATTTAGAACAGTGCAGCCAAGAATCTCACACAGTTAGAAGCTCACGTGGAACATGCATATAATCAGATTTTCCAAATCTCTAAAGAAGATATAACACTGTTCTTCTTACAAATCCAAAAGTTTAAATCATAAGCATCCAGTGTCCTTGGGGCTTCTAGTCTTTACGCTACTAGCAAAAAATTTAAAAAAACAAAAAATCAAGATGGCGAAGGTCAAAATATTTGAATGTAGTCTATGGAATGACCAGTGCATACATTATAGTATATAGTGTATATTTATAGTGGCCAGTGTTAATACAACTTCAGCTTAATATGTAATATATTGGTGCTTAAAGGACCTTATGTGTTTGCTATAATCACAATATGCCACTCAATTTAAATAATAAGGCATGCAGATGCTGCAAAAATGCAGATTTGTGAACTTTTAACAGTATAATATGAGGCTATAAATTTTTTTTCAGAAGATTCTCTTCCACGTCTACTTATTTATTATTATTATTTATCTACCTCATAATGTGCCAATGTGCTACAAATGTTGCACCACAGTATGAACACATGTAATTAACGCGTGCAGCCAAACAGATGGCGGCGACGTGCAGCGGATGCAGATGTGCGTCTTTTGGCTTGAAGAAAAAAAAAAAAAAAAACATCCAGATGGAGTGTTCATTAATATTGTGCCGAAATCCTCTGACTAGCTGCGTGAATGTCTGGGTTCAATACATTAAACACAGACCAAACAAACACACTTGACTCGATACGCTGATTATGAATTCACCGCACAGTGTTACACACAGCTGCAGAATACACGAGGACGCCGTAGCCCACGTACGTCGGCGGCTGTACAGTAACCAGCCGGGTGTGATGAATAATTGAGGAAAC
This sequence comes from Eupleurogrammus muticus, assembly GCA_036785175.1. NCBI lineage: Eukaryota > Metazoa > Chordata > Actinopteri > Scombriformes > Trichiuridae > Eupleurogrammus > Eupleurogrammus muticus. Next base: position 7,490,292 of record JAYKQN010000005.1, read on the forward strand.
CGGTCCACACAACGTCGGTGCTTGGCACTCTGATGCGAAAGAGCAAGAGTGTGTTTTTTTTTTTTTTTAAAGGGAGGCTGCGGGGAAAAGAAAAACAATGTTTGAGGAATATTTTTGAGGAAATTCTCCTCTTATCTGGTGTATTCAGCCCCAGACACACACCTCAAATCCTCCACATATACTAACACACTGACAAATACTGATTTATAAAGTATTGCACTTCAAGTTAGTATTTTCTACTACTTGTACTCGACTACATTTGTTTGGCAGCTGTGGTTACTTTTACGCAATAGATAAAACAGCAAGATTTTAAAGTACAATACTTAGTAAAAGGGGGAAACCACTGGTTTCCGAACATTGCACAAAGGTCCGATCTCATGCCAGATCTGCTCAGCTGCAAATAAAAGCCAATAGTCCTGATTGTAAATGCTATAGCAAGCATTTATTTTTTACAAACTTGGAAAATCCATAACAAATCAACCATACATGCTACAGCTTTGCACCCAATACCAAAATGGTGCCACCAATACTAAAAAAAAAACACTCTGTTTTTACCTCTTTGACACCAAACTTCATTTCATCTATGAAGCGAGACTCATCAGCTTGTTCTCGCACAGATTAGTTTGCGAGTTTGCTGAAGTCAGTGGACTGCACCACATAATCTGAGAGAGTAGACCAGTGAGACTCCTTCCAGCGGAACCGTCCTTTGTGTCGTTTTTTAGATCACGCGTGCTGACAGACGGTCTTTGAATATGAATTAGATGTGAAATGAAGGGGAAAATTAAACTGAAACCAAGAAAACGACGGCGCATGGCTCCAAAACACAAAGAGCAGCAGCATCAGCACTGCCCACGATGACTGAAACACGTCGTCTGTATTGACTGGTATGATTCCCATGTCTGCACCGCACCGGTCAGCTGTTCTAAAGATTGATAGCCGTGTTCTCCTTGTCCTACTCTCAAATCGATTCCTGCCAAAAATATTCAGAGTTTTTTTTTTTTCATTGTATTGATTTTTTTTTTCTCTCCACACAAATCTAGATTCCGAGCAGTTCGCAGAAGTGATTACTGATCAACTTGTAACTAGTTTGTAATGAAGTTACGTTGAAATACTGCCCTGCAAGAATGTGGGCGCTGATAAAACGTATTCATCCATAATTGCTGTTTGGAAGACAAACATAAGGATTTGTGTTCAGAATCAATGTTCAGCGCAAACATTTTCCCCCCGCGCACACACACAAACTCGTCTTGCAACTAGGCAGATGAAGACTGCGTTCATTAAGATTTGTGATGCCCCACTGCGTTCAATCCATTTCAGAAAGCGCTGTGGGGCAAACAGCTGCGTGATAACACATAGTACCCATTTAAACAAAAGTTCCTTTCTTACTCAGAAAAGATGATTATAAAAAGATGTACCCTCTATTAATCTTCCATAAAATATAATATAAAAATAAAACGCCCATATTTGGTTGGTTAAATCTTTAAACCAACTTCACCTCTGATCATAATCATGGTACCTACATCTTCCTCCGGTTTATTCTCTATTGGCAGTGGGACCCAAAACTAATGGATCAGTGTTTGCTGGGAGTCAAAAAGCATGTCTATGATTACCAATGTATAGGAGATGAAGTTGTTATTCCCAAAATATGCCAGAAATACACAAAATTGCATGTATAAACATGTACTCATAAGGCAAGGATATTTCACATGGCACCATGAGGGGTATTTGTTTTTGTGTAATATATAGATGGCTATGTGTATCCTTTTTAGTAAAATCTTTCATATGGATAGGCAAAACATCATTATTGTAATATTATCATTAAAACTTGCACTCCCATAGGTGTGCTGTGGTGGTGTAGAGGGTAGTGTTCTTGCCTCATAAGCAGCAGGTCTGTGTTTAAGTCCTAGGTGAAGCTTTTCTTTGCATCTATGCCACAAAATATATTTTACAAAAAAAACCTGTGCTTTTGTTCCAGCTCCATATCACCATGTGGACATTACATCATTTCATTACCCTTCAAACCTCCGTTGTCCTTCTGCATCGTCGTGTGGCCGATGTAGCAGCTGTAGCCAACAACAAAGACGAAAAAACTTCATAAGAAAATTTCACATGCTGTTGTCTTTTCTTTTTCTCTAAACTCTTATACATGCTAGAAAGTAAATTTTGAAACACTGAGGAAAACTATGAGAGGTATATAGTACTGAATTGTGCAGTAGGAGTGTTTTTCATTAGTTGTGTTTTCAGGACCTTTGGGACCTGAAAATGGTTAAATAGTTATTCAAGTTACAGTTTAGTTGAAAGAAAGAGTGGTTCCTTTACTTTATTTTTAAAACCTCATCTACATTATTTGTCTTACACCTACAGATTGTGAACGTTTTTAATCATTCTTATTTGTCTAGTGGGTTAATAACACCTCTCGGTAAACTTAGAGTACATATTTATTATTGCTTCGTGCAGACTTTTAACTTTCACCAGTTGCTTGACGATAGGTCAAATAAGTTATAAGAAATAAGATTTCTTTCCACAGCTGTTACTATAGCATTTATTCATATATTTGTTTATTTATTTTTTTGTGCTTCAAGTATAGGCTCGATATTGATCCTCTTTAGTCATTTCGGTATCGCCCAGATGAACTACTTACTCATCTGTTTTGGAAATGTACCTTTAGTAAGACTTTCTGGCATGAGCTTAATCTGCTGCTAAACAGAAACTGGATACTCAACTCATATTTAAAGATTAATTCATCTTAGTTTATTTTGATTTAATTTGACTCATTATTTGCTTGACTTTTTGTTTTTTGTTACATTTGTCTGCTTATTTCTTATCTTTCATTTCCTTTTATACTATAGTGTATGCACTACATTGACCAAAAACCACTGCCTGAGTATGGCGGAATTGGTGAATCTGTTCAAAAGTTAATTTTTGTTAATAAACATTATGCTTTATGACATGGACCAATTTCTACAAAAAATACAATTAATTCTGTGATATCTAGTCAGATTTCAATCGCTCCAGATTAACCAATGGAATGGTTGAGCTGCAATATTGTCCATATGAACTTGTCAATCCAGGCTTTTTTTTTATAACACACTTGAGTGTTTGTTAGTGTAAAGACCTTTTATAGAATCCATAAAACGCTGCTCTGTGACCAGCTTCCTGGAATGAGAGTTGTCGGTGAAGATGAGGGGGGCAGAGAATGATGGAGGTTGAAGGTCAGGGCTACAGTAAAGTGATTTGTACTTTACTGTAGCCCTGACACAGCAGAAGTCAATTGCGGCAATCAGTAAAATCGAGGCTTAAATCAACAGCGCCTGAAACGTCTAATCAAGTGCGCTATACTGACACCTTATTGAGAGCGATTTCTTTGAGTCCCACTTCGACACGAATCAATGCGGCTCACCTCCATCCCTCTCACCTCTCAGTTTTCATCTCCCAGTGAGCTTTGTAGAAATCCTTGCAAAAAAACAAAAAAACATCCACCCAAAATCACTCCTTCATCAGCACCAGAGCCAAACTCCAGGTATCTATATTTACAAGAGGATATAAGGATATTGTTTTTATTGTTGGGTAGAGGCCAAGAATTAAAGCTTATCCAATCAAGACACAATAATTACATCCATGTTACAATTTAATAACTGTAACTGTAAAAATATAAAAACATAAATAAGATCTCACCCAATAAGAAAAAAGGAAATAAATATATAATTGAATAAAAAGAGACCAGACCTGAATCCAATTGAGAATCTTTAAAAAGTTTTGAAAACTGCTGTTTACAGACACTCTCCATCTAACCTTACTGAACTCCAGCTGTTTTTTTGCAAGGATGAATGGGCCAAAATTTCAGTTTCGAGATGTACGAACTCATAGAGAAATAACCCAAGAGACTTGCAGCTGTAATCACAGCAAAAAGTGGTTTTACAAAGTATTTACTCTGGGGGCCAAACAATTTTTTATTTCTCTAAAAAATGTTAAAAAATAATATGAATGTCGTTCCACTTCATGATTGTGTCCAACTTAGTGTTGATTCTTCACAAAAAAAAAATCGTATTATTTATCTATATGATTGAAGCATGAAATGTGGCAAAAGACTCTGTGTGTGTTTAGTAGGGATGAGTTCTCGGTTTGGTTTGATTCATGGTTTTGTAAGTCACAGTTTTCAGCTCGAGTTGATTGTGTGGGGAGGTTTAGGACCTTTACCTCCACCCCTTCCTCATTCATCTCTCCCTGCCGTGGTAAGCTACAGCCCAGGTTCCACCATCAATAGTTTTTAGTCATCAGCAGCCTGCCCTGCTTTCTTGGTCCATGTTATTTCTCAAGGTATTATTTTCGAGTGTCCTAAATATTGTGTTTTAATGAATTGGTTGCTCTGTGTTGTGGACATAATCGCATAAAAGAACTTTTTTCTATTTTAGGAAACACGTGGTGTAACAAACCTGCAGCAGGGATAGTGAACAATTTGTTGAAAGGACGATAAAGAAGAAAATTAAAATGTAGTCCATCAGGTAATTCGCAGGAATGACAAACCTGCAAACCTTACCAGACATCATCCATAGTTTTAGGGTTATATTTCAACTGTCTTTTCCATTTTTCTATTCCATCTTATCAACTGTTGCCATCCATGTTTCCCCCTGTCACTTGTGCTGCTGCTCTGACTAAAAGAAAACCAACACACAACAGTATGAAGCCAAAGAAAGCAGCATGCAATGACTGAGCAGAATGACCATTTCAACTGCACAAACTGATGCGGAAGAAGAGTTCTCCATGAGAGGATGTTCTTCAGCAGCTAAAGGTGCAAGAAGTATTCTTGAAGCCTGAAGCAGATGGCTTCAATAAAGGACACCGGCCAAAACCTTGGTGAAACAACTGTCACCAAGGTCTCTGAATCACATGCTCAAACAGAGCATGTGATTCAGAGATTGACCAGTGCAATGTCCACAGAAGTATGGAAGAACTTCACTTGACTTGACAGGTGTGTGTTGTGATATCAGGATGGCTCCATCTGATGGTGGAGGCGGGAACTCCACCAGCCTTCTCAGCACAGGTGTGGCTAATGACTGCTGATTGGCTGAGGGCTGGCATATATATAGTCTGAGCCTGCCTGTGTTAGTGTGTACAGTGAAGTGACAAGATATTGTCTGCAGAGGTTGGAGAGAAGGTGATGTTGTGCTCCTGGAAAAACCCTCTGGTTGGTTGGGATGGTGCTACTTCTCTGGAGGACTTACCTGGAGAAAGACTGAACTGAGAAATGTGTGAGTTATTTGAGTTTGATACCAGTGACCCAGGGACCGGAGGGGTTCTCACTGGAGAGACTTGATGAGAAAGAGACTTGTTTTCTGTTCCCCTTTTCATGAGCCACAGGCCATGATTTCAGTTGTGATTATAAAGAAGCCTGATTTATGATACACAACTGTATCTATCAATTAAGCTGAATGTAATCAGCTAGCTGAACTTTGAGCTTGTCTCCAGGATATAAAATCCTGGATGACCTGTAATTTCCTTCTACTAAATTCAGACAAAACAGAAATCATTGTACTTGGGCCTGAAATCCTGAGAACCTCAATATCCAGTGATATAGCTATTCTGGATGACATCTCCCTGGCCTCTTGCTTCACTGTGGGGGGGGAAACCTGGGAGTCATTTTGGACCAAGACTTGTCATTCTCTGCCCACATTAAACCCATATCTAGGACTGCCTTCATTCACCTACGCGACATAGCAAAGGTAAGACACTTCCTGTCTCTGAAAGATGCGGAAAAACTTTCATCCATGCATTTGTTACTTCCAGGCTTGACTACTGAAATTCTTTACTGTTCGGTTTCACCAAAAGGTCTCTAAGGACTCTCCAGCTGATCCAGAATTCTGCTGCATGTTTAACTGGCACTAGAAGAAAGCATATCTCACCTGTGTTAGCCGCTCTACACTGGCAAAATGTGAAATATGTGACTAGAATTCAAAATCCTGCTCCTCACCTATAAAGCGCTCAATGGTCAGGCTCCATTCTACCTTAGGGATCTTAGTCCCATATCGCCCATCAAGAACATTACGCTCCCTATATGCAGGCTTATTGGAGGTTCCCAGAATTTCTAGAATTAAAATGGGATGCAGAGCCTTCAACTATCAGGCTCCTCTCCTGTGGAATTGTCTTCCAGTTTCAGTCCGGGGGGGCAGACATCCTTCCTATATTTAAGAATAGGTTAAAAACTTTCCTGTTCTACGATGAGTATAGTTAGGGCCAGCCCTGGTTGGCCTAGTCATAGTTATGCTGCGATAGCTTAGTCTGCCGTGTCCTCATGAGATGCTCTGAGCTTCTTTTACTTCAATCTGTGATACTGATGATCCACTATTGTACTTTTAAATCTGCTGTGTTCTTGGATTTCTGCCGTGTTTTCTCATTCATAGAGCATGCTGCAGTGCAGCCACTGAGGGATCTACGGATGTTGGAGGGTCTGATGCTGTCCTGGTTCACCTGGAAGCTGTGATGGATCCTGCGCCTCATCCTCCACTTACACCCAAATTCACTACATTTCTGTTCAATATCCCTTTTTCCCCGTATTGTTTCCACCTGCACACATCTAGTTTTACCTTGTACGATGTGAGGGTCTAAGGACAGGGGATGTTGTGTTGCTTTTGTAGTTGGGGCAAATTTGTGATTCTGGGCCAAACAAAAATTGCTTTAACCCTCTTGAATCCCCACCTGCATTTAATTCCCCATATGCAATAAAATAATTGTTTGGAACTCTTGTGTCCTTGCACTATTGAAGTATCCTGCTTGATGGCAACCTCATGATATCAGTGGAACATTTTTATCCAACATGTGTCCTATTCCTTCACCGTGCCCACACACGTTCTATTCTTCATGGCAACAAATCATTATGCTGGATCCACCATATTGCTTTGCAAGACGGAATCCCAATATGCCACCTCAGATATGAAAGGCCGACCCAGGACATAATCACTATGACATTACAAACGCCATCCAGGGGGAAATACAAGAGCCTCTTCAGAGAGAATGTAGCGTCCTTGGTGTCAGAACCTTCTCTCAGATTTGACCTGCCTGTTAACCACTTCATGGGTTGTAATGAACTACATTCAACATCAATACAAAACGGCAAAGCTCTCCACTGATAATTCTCTGAATGCGGGGAACAAGAACACAATTTTTTTTTTTTTTTTGGTTCACTACTTTTTAGAAATGACAACCAAAGTTCAGACTTGGATGACATACCTCACAACCTACATAAGGTGTAATGTTGCAATGTGCCAAAGGTCCAAGGTGTAGTGGGACTTCCCAGATGCTCCTGACGATCAACTGGAAGATGTATTTTTTTTTTTTTTTTTTTTTCTCCCCGTTTTGACTGGAATGGCTCCTGTGAAGTGAGTGACACAATTGTGGGGGGGGGGGGGGGGGCGATTTGGTGAATTAACTTGCATAAAAAAATCTGATTTTTTGGTAGCATGAAAACAATTTTAGTGATAAACTAAAATTACATTTTATGAGATAAACTAATCTAATATTGATGAATATGGCAGAAGAAACGGCATCAAATCATTACTGTGAGGCAACATGAGTCGTGATACGCTTTACACTGTTAATGCATGCTGCTGCAGGATAGTGGTGTGTAACATTTTTTTTTTCCTTTTTGTAAAAGATTGTTTTGTGGCATAGATGCTTTTATCATAGCCAGACAGAAAGTGATGGGAGAGACTTGCAGCAAAGGAATGCATAAGCTCTAAATCAAACCCCAACTTCATGGGCTTCTTTAATGATAAAATTCTGACAATTAGTGACAAAATCTATCACTTCTTGCTCCTAAGAAGCTTCCGAAGAAGCTATTTTCTCCAATCAACCCTGCTGTTGTACAAACCTTTGAGGCAAATCTGTGATTTGTGATTCGGGCCTTTACAAATAAAATTGCATTGACTTGTCTTGACTCTGCCTTCCCATTTTTAAATTCTAATTACAATAAAACCAGTAATATAATATTCTGTAGTAGATGATGTTATCAAACTGTGCATCTGTGTGTGTCTGTGAGTGAGAAAGCAAGTGTGTGTGTGTGTGTGTGTGTGTGTGTGTGTGTGTGCGTGACTGAACACAGCATTTACTCTTCTACAATACTGGATTAATGCCTGACACACACACTCATTTTTATGTATACATGAAAGCGTGCCAATGTTATTTAGCACTGTTTTATTAGCCTATTAGTTTTTACTCTATTATGATCTGTACAGCCCCTTGTAATTATTCAGGAAAGCAATGATACCTTCATCCAGGGCGTGACCTGGAGAATCAACCAGGTCATGCTCAGGTCTCAAAAAGATAAAAAGAACCCCACTGAATGCAATGGCGACATCATTTAATGTTGCCGAGCGTTTTTATTCAAGTCTTGGGGAGAAAGAGGAACACATTCGCTACACTGAATGCAATGTTGTAACAGTTCCGATAAGAGAAGCAGAGTAAAAGAAACAGACAAAATAAGAATTTTCTGTTAACTCTAAACTCAAGGAGAAGGATCTGAGGAAGAGGTGGTGAGGACGGTTTGTGGAAAAAAAATAGGATGTTCTCACATTATGTCAAAGCACTCTTGTGTTGTAATTTTTGTATGACGGCTTTTATATAAATAGAGCTATTGTTGTTCACAAAAGTAAAAATACATACCTTCATTTCCAGATTCATCTGGGACATCCGGGAATGAATTATTCATTCCCATTTTTCACTTTAATATATATACGGTAGCTGCATTTCCATCGACTTGTCAAAGCAAATTTTTTTAGTGAACTTCTGAAATTTCACAAAAAAGAGTGTGAATTTCCATGAAGTGGTTTTGGGGCAATAAACTAGACGCAACAGGTTGTTCCATCAAAGTTGAACGAATCCTTTTCTTTACTTGACTTTGTTCCTGTTGCTCTAATTTCTTTGCTTTGGCGTCAGAATGTGATTTGTTTGGAACATGTCAGTGATACAACACTTATATTCAATTTAAGGATAACTAAAACCAACTGAATGAATCCTGACTGACCTTTCTTCCCATTTGGACTGGCTTCCTCTTCCTCTGTAAAAAAAAAAAGTAAAAAAAGGAAAAGGAAGAATTATTAACGCTGTCAGTGTGATTAACCTTTGCTTGTTTGTTATCCTCACCATGCTCCTGCTGTCCAATTCCAGCCATGTCAGCCATCCGTCTCTCTGTGGTTCCCCTTTAGCCCTCCTGTCTTTGTTCCTCTCTCCCTCACACACACACACACACACACACACAACACACACGCGCCAACTTCGTTTGAAGGTTAATTGGGTTGAACTGACGGTGTACTGTAGATCATAGAGTTAAGATCGGCCGGGGGGCTTTTACATCAACATGTCTGTGTGTGTGTGTGTGTGTGTGTGTGAGTGTGAGTGTGTGACAGAGAAAAGGAACGGACAGAGTGGAACAGCGAGAGGTTATACCGACTCTGTCGGCAACATCATCATTTTCGCTCTACTCGCTCATTTCTCTCTCTCTCCTCCTTGTTAGTCACAGCCGCCATTAACCTCGTCGTTGGCTTCAGCGCGGCCTTCATCACCCGACTCATCACCATCGTTACAGCGTCTCTAGCCAACTCAATTCCCACCGCCCTACAATAAAATATCCATCTTTAGCGTAAACTCATGTGAGTGTGGCCACTGACGGCACCATCATCTACACCCATTATTGGCTCTCTCTTAGGCCACTGTTTCAATTATTTGGTCCACACCAGGCGATAAAATGTGTACTAATTAGCATATAGAGGGGTGATCCGCATTCGAACAATCTGCAACAGCATCTCAGGCAGAAGAAACACGCTATTTTCACAAATGAGGTCACATAGAATGAACATTGTCCCATAGACCCACAAGGTAGGCTACGAAACAATAATATCCCCTTGTCTAGTCCAATTTTTTTAATACTATTATTTCATATTCAAGACCACCGAGTCGAGACTACCTCTTTTTGGTTGTCTTGCTTTGCAATACCATTAATAATATTATATTTTTTAATAACATAAAAATATAGTTAAAATGTGATAAGCCTCTTGCTATAGCAATAATGAATTGTATTTACACGTGATAAAAAATATACTGTGAATTTAAAATGTTTGTTGTTGTTGTTTTTTTTCCCATCAGATTTTGACTTATGCCAGATTTTCTGTGCCAGTCTGGGACAAATGAGGCATGACTTTCTCTTCATGAGGAGACGCAGCTGCTGGTTAAAAACCGCAATCTGTACATACGCGAGTCTGATTTATTCACACAGTTCTGGCACATACACAATAACAGCACTTTACAATGTTAATGTCAAAAGTCATATTGAGTGTTTTTTTTATTATTATTATTATTTGGAGAAACAAGAAATAGCAAACACAAACAGTTCAGTAACATTAACTCTGGTTCATTCCTCGCAAAGATCATCACCCTGATGTTTCTATCCCAAATGTTCCCAATTAACTACTGGATTCAAGAATTTATTTGTGAAATAAAATTGTCCATATTCCTTCTGCTGGGTTGACAGTCTCTGCAGGGGAGGAACCATGTTTTTGAGGAACAACTCGTCCTCTGGGGTCAGAGCAGCCTGCTGTTTCTTCTTCAGAGCCTCTTAACAGCGGAGCCTGAATCTTCCTCTCGTTCTGTCATCTGTTTTTTTTCATCATAATTCCTTCCTCCTCGCTGTATAGAATAAGAACAACATATTTTGTTTATGAAAGTTTGCAAAGCTAATGTGTTTTAAAAACAATTCTCAGGTCTATTGTTATTGCTAAAGATTTTTTTTTATCTTTCTTGTACCAGATTTTTCTTTGCCTGGACCTAATACTCTGTACAGCCAGCATGGAGCACATGTGTTTGAAAACCATTCACATTGAAGAGCAAATGCTTTATGCAGAGAAACCATTTGCGTAGGTGACTTGCTGAGTTTACCAATCACAGCCTTTGTGGTTGGCTCTGATGCATAGTTAGGATGTGTTAGAGGTCAATGTAGCTACAAACAGAGGTATAAATAAGCCTTAAGCCTTAACGTGAGTCTCAGATTGTGTGTGTATGTGTGTGTGTGTGTGCGTTTGTCAGAGTTACAGACTTGTAAATATCAATTTAGACACCCCTAAAGCAGCAAAATTTTACATTTCAAGGTTTATCTTCAACAAGCGGAACCAAATGTACAAATGAAACCAAATGTACCCATCGGGGTCCATTTGTACATTGTCAGAGTCACAGACCTTGTAAGGCTCAATTTAGACTTCCCCTAAAGGAACCCACGGAGTCCCTGGAATCCACTTTGAGAATCACTGTGAAACTGTTTTCAATCAAATAGTAATATGTAGCCATCTTTTAAAAGCCGCTAGGTAAGAGAAGGGAACAGCAGAGAGATCTACTGACATCCTGAATCCCCTGAAAACAGACACAAAGGATGAAATGGCAGCCATCTACAGCTACGTCCCATTTCCCCAGCTAAATGATACCCAGTTGGTTGACGTGAAATATTTACTAATAAATATATTTTTTTGTCAAAATTCTTGTTACAAGCGTCAAATCTAATTACTGGTTAATTAAGACTAGCAGTAGGAGGCCACAGTGTAGGGAGATTAGGACATCATTCAATTTTCATTCCAAGGGTATGTGAGACCTTTTCATATGACCACCTACTAGTTTTAGGGGGTGTAGTCATGTAAATTTGGTTTCACAATCACTGCTTTCATGTATAAGTTGGATTTTGAAGACTTTTACTATGTTAACTGGAAAGGTTCACTAAGTCGGATAAAACTGAACAACTTCTATTAGAGTTATTTCTGGGTTGCGTGGCATTTTACCACAGATTGCAGAGACTACAGAGGCTCGGGCTCCCGCCATCTACATAATTGCGCCTGTTGACATATGGCGGCCTCTCCTGGGCCGCTCCTCGCGGGCCTTCTACCCGCCCAGGATTGTTTACTGTCAATCTGCTGCCGTGGCAACTCTCCGAATCAGCGGGATCCATGTCATCTGTCAACCACTTTCAAATCTCCCTGGAACACTATTTATGAAAAATGGTGTATGTACGTTGGTCAAAGGCAAAAGACTAATTGGCAAAATAATTGTTTGGATTTACTTTGAATTCTACCATTAATCACAAATGTGATTTTTACATGTATATGTGACTTTCAGTTGTCATCTATGAAATAAAATATTTTATAATCTTTACGACAAAGTCCTAAATTCTGTGTGACATAAGTTGGCCCTTAGCATTGGCCACAATTCATAATTTCCTAGTATTTCTTTATGTTACATAAAAATCTTTATCCTGTCAGCGATTTTGCCATCTCTTCTCTTGGCATCATCCCCCTTGAGATCTTATCTGTTCCGTGTCATAAATTTCCTCCTCTGTTTCCAACCATCCATCTTGTGTGGGTGGTCCTGTCGTGTGCCATCTCCTGTAATGGCCTTCTTACAGTCGGACTTTCAGTAAACACACATTTTCTTTTAACACTGTATCACCTGTCATAAAACCAAATACACTATGAAAGACATTAGGATATCAAAGCCAAAGAATTTTTAAAATAACCATATAGATATTATAGATAACAGTGCCAAGACACACGAATCGATGCCTTTTTGGTGTGATAAAAAATCTGATTATGTTTTTTTTCAACAATGTCCTCTCCAAGTATGTGAGGATGTCATAGACTGTTGTATTTTCCAAATCTGCAACTGTTCTTCTTCATAAAGGCTTATAATGGCAAAAATTTTGACAATACAAAGAGTCAGATTGGACTTTTTGTGATGCTAAAAAAGTACATATTCATCTTTTTGCAGCTATGTCTTTTGCAATGAATGACTGATTATGATTGATGATCACGGTGTGTGTTGAGTGGCAGCCTAGGGAAGCGTGACACTCACTGGGCGTCTTTCTTGATTAGACGGGACAGGGTCGTGTTAGACGAACAATCTGCTCATTCCCCACCATTAGGGTCATCATGCCACATGAGGTCTGTTAAATGGAGTAGAAAGCCTGTGAGGGCTGCCTGATGTACACGCTAAAAATGAGGTACAGCCAGTAGACGTTCCCTCTGTGGGTGCTGCCTGGAGCTAGATGCTGATTAATGAACACAAACAGGGCCCTATGCTTGTTGTAAAAGAAGAGATGAGTATTGCATTCCTTTAAATTTATCATGCCGTTACAGCCTTCCCCTGTACTGTTTTTATGCATGGTTTGCAAGGATGCCATGAGCACTAAGTTTACATTAGCTGATGAATGATGCTTTCATAACTTATGTATCATACGTGTCCTGGTTTGCTTCTATGAATGATTACTGTAGTTTTTCTTTCAGGTCCTGAGGTCCTGCATCATAATGGACCCACCTCCTCCCACCATCTCCCTCACGTCGATGAAATCCATTTGTAATACCAATATAGAGATATTTATTCGAAGAAACCCTAAGGGGGGGTCGGCGGTAGTTTCAACACCAGGGCTGCTGTGCAACAACTGGAGCCCCCATGAGACCCCGAGAGCCTCCTGCTTAAGTGGGTATATAAATTGCACCGTCCGGTTGAGAAGTGAGAGTGAGGAGCCAGCTGCATCCTGCTCTGTTCTGAATGAGCGGAGGCTCAATTTCTCACTCACTGCTGTAGCTCTTCAGGGAGAATTCAGGCCATGGCTAATCAGCATGCTAATTGCATTTGTGGAGCTGCAACACAATAGATAGAGGTTACACATACTGTCTCTGATATTGTTTGTCTATATACTTTAAATAATAGAGCAGGTGCCATGACCTCCACTTAGCATTGTGACAGGTTCTTCACAGTTCAGCCATCACATGATGAGCCGCTTGCATTTTTTTCAGCGGCCTTAAACGCATAGGAGTTTAGATCTGTGGATGATAGGTGTGACCTATGCAGAAGAAACCTTCTTCACATGGACAAGTACAAAGGTGTAGGGGAATTGAACTCAAACGGCCAAGCTCTATGAAACGTCTGCTTATACACCCTGGGTTTTAACTATTAGAATTGGACTGTTTAACAGAATTAGCCACTCAGAAATATGCTTTAAGTGCGGTCTAAGCCATTTGCAAAAGAGAAACACGAGATGCGTGAGATGAAAACAACAACTAAGAAATAGACAGCTGGAGGTGCTGCTGCAAGAGTCGGGAGAAATGAGCAGCTGCTGGGTGAAGGTGGACTTAGTCAGACCCTGCCTCACTGTCCTGGTTGATAGGCACACACACACAATGCAGAAACATCTGTGTTATATCTTTTTAATAGTCACTTTATTACGTCAGCAATGATTATTAACCTGCTCAAAAAAGGTCTTACTTTTCATATATAGTATGTCGCTCCAAAAGGTCATACTATAGGATTGATTCAAAAAAGGTCATACTATAGTATGTGCCACAAAAAAAGTCATATTATAGTATGTCGCTCAAAAAAGGTCATGCTATAGAATTTGTTTCAAAAAATGTCATAATATAGTATGTACCTCAAAAAAGGTCATACTATAATATATCGCTCAAAAAAGGTCATACTATAATATGTCGCTCAAAAAAGGTCATACTATAATATGTCGCTCAAAAAAGGTCATAATATAGGATTTGGTTCAAAAAGGTTGTGTATCGCTCAAAAATGTCAAAAAAGTTCAAAAAAGGTCATACTATAGTATGTCGCTCAAAAAAGGTCATATCACTCAAAAAAGATCATACTATATTATGTGCCTCAAAAAAGGTCATATTATAGTATGTAGCACAACAAAGTTCATCCTATAGTACATCGCTCAAAAAAGGTCACACTATAGTATGTTCCTCAAAAAAGGTCATACTAGAGTGTTTCGCTCAAAAAAGGTCATACTATAGTATGTAGCTCAAAAAAGGTCCTACTAAAATATGTTCCTCAAAAACGGTCATATTATAGTATATCGCTCAAAATAGTTCATACTATAGTATGTCGCTAAAAAAAGGTCATAATATAGGTTTTGGTTCAAAAAAGGTCATACAATAGTATAGCGCTCAAAAAAGGTCGTACAATAGAATTTGTTTCAAAAAATGTCATACTAGAGTATTTGCCTCAAAAAAGGTCATGCTATAGTATGTCGCTCAAAAAAGGTCATCCTATAGTATATCACTCAGTAAACGTCATACTATAGTACAGGTATGTCAAAGTCGAATGGACATGGGGGCCAAATGAAAAATTTAGGAACAAGCCAAGGGCCGGACTGATCGAACGTTCATTGAAAAAAAATAATAAAATGACCGCATATAGTCTTATTAATATAGACCACATATTAATAATTACTATTCTTTTATAGTTTGTCGATCAATAAAGGTCATACTATAGAATGTCCCTCAAAAAAGGTCATACTATACAATGTGCCTCGAAAAAAAGTCATACAATAGTATAGCGCTCAAAAAAGGTCATACAATAGAATTTGTTTCAAAAAAGGTCATACTATAGTATGTTGCTCAAAAAAGGCCATACTATAGAATTTGGTTCAAAAAAGGTCATACTACAGAATGTGCCTCAAAAAAGGTCATAATATAGAATTTGGTTCAAAAAAGGTCACACTATAGTATATCGCTCCATGAGGTCATACTATAGGATTTGGTTCAAAAAGGTTGTATATCGCTCAAAAAAGGTCAAAAAGTTCAAAAAAGGTCATACTATAGTATGTCGCTCAAAAAAGGTCATATCACTCAAAAAAGATCATACTATATTGTGTGCCTCAAAAAAGGTCATTTATAGTATGTAGTACAACAAAGTTCATACTATAGTACATCGCTCAAAAAAGGTCATACTATAGGTTTTGGTTTAAAAAAGGTCATACTATAGTATGTTCCTCAAAAAAGATCATAGTATAGTACATCGCTCAAAAAAGGTCATACTATAGAATTTGTTTCAAAAAAGGTCATACTATAGAATTTGGTTCAAAAAAGGTCATACTACAGTATGTGCCTCAAAAAAGGTCATCCTATAGGATATCACTCAAAAAAGGTCATACTATAGTATATCGCTCAAAAAAGTTCATAATATAGGTTTTGGTTCAAAAAAGGTCATACTATAGTATGTGGCTGAGAAAAAATCATACTATAGTGTGTCGCTCAAAAAAGTTCAATAGATATTGTTTATATATACAATATCTATTGATATCTATATATATATATAAATATATATAAATAGATTTTGTTTCAAAAAATGTCATATTATAGTATGTGCCTTAAAAATGTCACACTATAGTATGTGGCTCAAAAAAAGCCATACTATAGAATTTGGTTAAAAAAAAGTCATACTACAGTATGTGCCTCAAAAAAGGTCATCTTATTGTATATCACGCAAAAAAGGTCACACTGTAGTATGTGGCTCAGAAAAGGTCATACTATATGTCGCTCAAAAAAGTTCATACTATAGTATGCGCCTCCAAAAAGGTCATACTTAGTTTCTCAAGGTCATATTTCTAAAAGATTGGATCCGAAGGGATAGTTCAACGTTTTTGAAAATCAACATATCGTTGACCTCTTCTTTTTGATACAAGCTGTTTCCAGACCAGCAGAGTAAAGCTGCACGCGTCTCAACAATGCTGTTAAATGCTATTTTTTGGTTTTCCTCATCTAACTCAGCAAATACACAACCCAACTCCCAAACACTGTGGTGGACAAGTTGTGACCTGTCTTGTCACCACTCTATGAGATAATAACAGAACGTTATGAGATGGAACTGTTTTTAAGGTAAATGACAATCCAGACGCAGCTGCTGCCTGAGCTGCATATACTGTATCACTCCACCCAGTGGATTACTGAACAAAGTCCTATATATTTGCCATTTGCCATTTTATAACGTTACAGTTATTGTTTCATAGCTTAGTGAATGTGCAGGTCACAACTCGCCCACCACAGTGTTGTGAGTTAGAGGAGATGGTCTGGAAACAGCTTGTATCAACAAAAAAAGGTAAAGCACCTATTGCTATGACTATGGGAATCATGATGATGGGCAAAATTTCCAAAATTATTTAACTTCAACACCAGAGAAGCCATTTCTAAACAACATGTGTGAGGAGACTAGACCACAACAGAATGAGTGGGTGGTCTTATTTCAGAGTTTTTTTCATTCTAACAGAAACAATAGATACCTCATCAGGTAGTGGGCTACAACATAATTAAAGGCTACTTTTATAAATAAACGCTAGACACAGGAATTGGATCAAAATACTAAACAAGCTGTAGCACCAGCATGTTTGGCATAATACTTGTAAGAAAAATCTTTTTACATTTTCATATCATGAGCAATAAATGTGCGGACTGACGATGTAGTAGAGTGTAACCTATTCTAAGCATTTATTTCATACACTTAATTCTCATAATTACGATTCCCTCATAATTACTAAGAAAGACGATTTCACAAATAGCATTGGATGGATGAATACGTCTGATATGTGCACCATGCAACCTACTAGAGGGAGAATTAAACATTTGTTCACATGTGTGGTGCCGTTCAATTTGAATTATTTACTAAACTGGAAAAATAATCACTTCCGCCTGTTGGCGCTGAGTTACAAATTTACAAAGTTACACATCTTTATTAATTAGTTGTCATTTCCCTGATGGCCACCAACAAACTATCATGGCTATTTTTACTGTATCCCTCCTGTTTTATCATTTGGCAGCCTGACCTGCCCTGAGCCAGACCTCTCCCAGCTTCACGTCATAAAGTGTGAACACATTTGTCAAAGGATTTAATCACTTGTAACTGAGCACTTTAACAGAAAGGTTGCGGCATGTTTCGTTACATAACAGACTATTGGGGTGATTTTGACAGGTGGGTGATATTTCTTGCTGTGAGTTGACCTGGGAGACCTTAACACCACAAGCTGGTACCACAGGTGGTTAATATGAATGCTACAGCTCAGTTTTTAATGGCTTTTTGTAGAGTCATTACACGTATTAGCTCAGCGTGTGTTCTGAATAAGTTGGACTATTTAGAAATGCAATCAATGTGCATGCAAGAGTGTTCTAGGATGGCATTTCTGAAAAAGAAAATGACAACAAATCATTTTATTTCTTTCTTTACTTTGCAGTCTGTTGTATATATCAATTTTAACTCAGAGCAAATGGTTTTTCATTTTCAATTTAATTTAGATTTATTCAGCATCATGGAAACAATTCAGTAATACAAGTCATTTCTTTCATACTTTGACCAAAAGAAGAAGAAGAAAATCTTATATTGCCAACCTCTCTAATAAACAATTAAATAACTCGATGGTCTATTCAGTCAGTCAACATCTAAAAAATAGAAGAAAAAACACACAGAGCAACTCATCATTAGCAGTTTCATATTGTATCACTGTTTTCTTTATAATATACATTTTCTTGAACATATGTAAATATTTGCACACGCTTTTAAATCATTTCTTTTACATAATTCCCCAATATAACACCACATACTGAAAAACACTTTGGAGTCACAGCTGGAAGGTTTAAGTCCTTGGGCTGGGACCTTTCTGTGTTCTTTCTGTGTCTATGTGGGTTTTTTTCCAGGTTCTCCACCTTCTACCCACAGTCCAAAAACATTCTGAGGTTAACAACTCAATCATAATGAATTATTATATTATTCGTATATAATTATGAAGGATTATCATACATGAAATGATTGAAACTGAAAAAGTTGCATGATAATTGATGACATCCAAACATGTACTTCTTAAACTTCTTGCCTGAACATTTGAACACAATTAGACTCCCCTTTCCTCAAAGTTTTCCCTCATTCATTTTTTTTGTTTAGGAACAACAGATAATTCATAGTTTTACCTTTAACTTTGCTCCATCCTTTGCTCACAACCTCTCCTGCCTTTGTTAAGATTCGCTGTGCAGGTACAAAAGAGGAAACAATTCCCGAGCATCTCACTGCAAGTCTGCTTTGTTCATGTTCTGGATCCTTATCTCAGGGAATCAATGATTCCTCCGCGTACTGGTGTACTTTATTGAGTCCACCAGTGGCAGCCTGACAAAACATGTGTCTATATTCCTCCTTTTGTTGCACCTGAGGGTCCAGGACTCTGGTTAGACCTTGTTGAGTTTGGAGTTGGAGAGGGCGCTGTTTGCCCTGTCTGATCGACTTCCTGCTCTTCAGTGTGGAACTCCTTTTCATCACCTCCACCACTGTCTCTGTCTGGAAAACCGAGGTGTTTAAATCGAACAGTGAAAATTGGAGGTCCTTCACAATCTCAGGGCAAAACAGATGTGATGAATACTTCATTTTAATTAAATTCTTCTATGTATGCAGACTCTAAAAATAGCCTTTGGATAAAATAATTAAATTAATTAAATTAATAACACACTGTTTTATATAGAATGCTGTGTGACTCAAATAAAATTGCCAGTAAAATATGTAAGTGAATAAAAGTGCAATAATAATAAAGCCTAAGTTTGTAATAACATGGATGGTTTTGAATATTTACACAAAAGAGACTTATATTTTACAATTTCTCATAGATATGCTGTTAATATCTATCTACTTTACTCAGGAAATACTTTGCATCAATTGTATTTTAACTTTAAACCCCTCAATAGTTGTTTATTGCAAATACTATTTTAATGACACCTAACCTAAGTAATCCATTTTACACGCAGCCTTACCTGACTTTATTTAGGACTTATTGAATTGATGTGAGGTGGTACACACACATTTATTTATTTCCTTAGGCTGCTCATTTCATAACCATATTTATCAATGTAAATTTAGACAAGATGTGTGATGATAAATACAGAATCACCTCCTGTTGTTTGAACGCGAACAAAAATCAATGAAAAACCCAAACCTTATAGACAGACGGTAATCACATTGCCAAAATTCTTACTTGCGTAACATAAATTACGTATAATTTACTTACAAACATAATTCACATACACTATGACTATGACAAGCAGAAGAAGAAGTAGTCCCTTCCAACTAGGTATCATTATCATTTAGACAAAATCCTGGTAGTATAGTTACTTTCAACTGATGACTTACATTAACTGCATTCCCCAGATGACCCTTAGATTCCTATTTTTATATGATAATAAATTCTAGAACAGAAATATCCTGTATTGAAAATATCAACTAATAAATGGATGGAGTCAGTAGAGAGACAACCATAAGTGAGAAAAAAACTGCATTAAATGATCTCAGCTGGTTTTGCAACAGAAACTTCGGTGTCTTCACCTTTAGACCACAGGGACACCTCAACGGTTAAACTCTTTCAACGTCCTGTCACAGGTCACCATGGCAACCACAGAACCACCACACGCTGGAAAATGACAGAGGGCGGCCTTGGAGCAATAGGCTATCAGCTTCAAAGTTTATAACCCCTGTCATGGCCGATAAACGTCAATGATCTGAAGCAATATTTATCACGTCAGGTTGCCGACCGTTTCCTTTTTATTCGAAGCTACGTCCCTCTATATTTAGCTGTGAGGTTGAGATTTGAGAACAGGTGGACAACATTAAACTGTGACATATAACACAGGTTGTATGAGTGGATGAAGTACAGAGCAGCAGCCTGGTGGGCCGTGACCACGGTCTGCAGGGATGAAAAAAAAAGACACCAGGAAAGGTGCCAAGTTAGTAACGTACATTAATCAGACGTGATCGTATCCAGATGGAGGAAGGGGAGCAGGGAGAGGAGCTCAGAGTCTCTCGTGAGGGTCATTAGCGGTCTAATCTTAACCTGAAAGCCAGCCTGAGGTGGCCCGGAAAGAAGAGTTTTAAGATGACTCTTAAATGTAGAAAACCCGTCTGCTCCCTGAGGTCTTTGTGTTCTACATACTACACAAATCCACACAAGCCATCTCTAACTAGTCTCCACTTGGTCTTTTTGGATCCAAAATAAAGACAAGTAGTTACACTGGAAATGCACAATCAAAATGATGAATATTGATGTGGAGGAGAAAAGGGTGGTCCAGAGTGCTTCCATGTGCACTACGACCACTATCTCTGCTCTAAATGAGTGCAGGTCCTCGTGAGACAACCCAATAGGACTGGATATGCAACATGTCTAGATATCCAGCTGGAGCAGCAAGCAGCCAACTCATGTCTTCGATTTGTTCACACAAAGAGATCCAGGCTCACCAAGATTGACCATCAGGGCTAAGGCTGTATAGTGTGAACTAGGCAAGTTAAAATCCCAGATTTTACCTCATTGGGTTTCATAGTTTGTACAACAGTAACACACCGTCCCCTGTCTTTAGACCTTTACAATAAACAATGAAAAACCTACCAACCTTTAACAAAAATGAGCCTATAGGCAAAATCTAAAGTCATAAGTAGCCTCCTTTTCCTAGGAAGTTTTAGTGATTCATGAGTATCTTTAACTTATTGATATTGCTATGAATGTAAATCTCTATACAGTATGTTTATATGTGAATGGATTATGGCTAAGACACACATGCTAAAGGTTCATTTCATACACTGTTTCGCTCCTGTACAGTACCTTTCCTCTATATTCCTCCATCTCGCACTTTCAGCGCTACAGGAAAAAAAAAAATCAATTATGACGAGTGATGGGAAGGGACGTAGAGTCTCCACCACACTAACACTATTCATGAGCCTCTCTGCTATCACCTTTTATTATCACTTCCCCTCAGCTGCTCCACAGAAGTGCTGCTGTGCAACACCGATACAGCGGTTCACTTCCTCTTAGCTCGGTTCTGACCTATTCATCACTGAAAGTGCTCCTCTTAAGAATAACAGGACACTGTTTGAAGCCACAGAATCAGCTCGGAAATCATTCTCATTTCTTACCGGGGATCGTCGGGGACTTGTACACAGATATAGAGCAGGTGCAAGCTCGACAAGCAAGAACTGCAATGTAGTGTATTATGTAAGGAGTTTTCCTTATTCACCCATATATCAACGGAATGTGTACAAATGCTGTGTAGGTAAAGTGTGTGTTTGTTGTGTGTTGTGTGTGTGTAAGGGGTTGGGTAAGGAAAAGAAGCCTGGGAAATGATTACAGCCCTCTTTGTTCTTTGGAAGTTAGAAATTTAGGTTTATGTTCTCTCTTAAAGCTGCTATAATCAATATTACACATGGACAATAAAATAAATAACAAATTGTGCTGTATCTGTTATTTATTTTAAATCCACAGGGGATAAACATATGCCTCTATATTTAACCTCTTTCAGCTCATTTTTTTTATTTTTTACTGCCCACAATGTGACTGTTGTGGTTCATTACTCGTCAGCATAGTTTCTAGATGCATTAGAAAGCTTCTTAAGAAGAAGGAAATGTCAAAGCCAAAGTAAAATTTGAAAACAATTCAGTGACAGGAAATCATTTTATATACACGCTTATTCCTCATTAGAGCTCCTGGAGCCAATCCCAGCGCATTCCATGTGACATTACCATCAAATGATAAATAGATCTCCTCTAGTGTGACTGCACATTTACCAGTTTAACACAAAAACCTCCTTTATTCAGTTAGGTCTCCTTGAGCAGCATTTTGAGATTCAAACCTAATAGCGACCAGGTCTTTTAAATAGTCAGAAAAGAATACAAAACATACAAAGAAAATAAATTTGATTAGGAAAGAGAACAAATGTAAGGTCACCTTAATAGAGGATATTCCTATGCATCCTATCCATCAACAGCACGAAGCAGGCCTCAGCTTGGTCAAGGACCCAATTAATATTTCGCAACAGGTTAGATGACATAATTTCACGGTGTAGCAAATTTGACCTTTTAACCGCACCAGCAATCGATACAGCACGGAGGCTGCTGCACTGTGTGAGGTACAGCAGGATTATGAATGGCTCCTTATGTGAATATATAGGTTAAGTGAATGCAGACCTACTTTGATTAAGCGCATGAGCAGTGATTATAACTCCGCAAATCTTGCTCTATCCAAAGTTAGAAATAGAATAGAATAAAAAAAAGGAATCAGATCAAACTTTATTTAAATCAGTGTTTTTCAAGTGTTCAAGTGATGTAGAATTTAAAAAAATGGATCACTAATACAGACCACCTATAAAATAATACAACAACTAAATTAATAAATATAGGAATAAATATAATGACAAATAAACATATAAATGGAATAAAAAAACAAAAACACACATCAGACCCCCTGAATCTAAAAACTGATTTATTCAATTCTTCATGCAAGACATTGAAAAGTTTAGGTGACCTAATAAAAAAAAAAGTATAAAAAACAAGTAAAATGTTTGGTGCCAGTTAGAGTCGTTGCTGTAGCATTCTGAACAAGCTGGAGACGTGACAGTTATTTTTGACTGATGCAGGCGTACAAAGATTCACAATAGTCAAGACGAGATAAAAAGCATGAATTACTTTCTCAAAACCAGCATGAGAGAAACATGCCTTGACTTTTGATATTCTATTATATTCTCTGTTGAATGAGGCAACTCCACATTTGACAACCCAACATTGTCAGGCTTCATTCTAGGGTTCTCCAGAACTATAGCAGAGGCTGTAAGAGCCCTCCCAAAAGAACTTGGACCGATTTTTTTCTTAAAGGAAAAGTATGGTAAAAGTATATAATACAGACCAAAATGAACCACATGGAAACACATTTCTGAAACTTTTTTTTTTTAAATTCAAACTCCCACCCATAAATTAGGCATTTATGGTAAATTTATACAGTAGTTTTAATGTTGATGGATAGGTTTATTTTTAATTATTTGATTAAATCATTATTAAGAATTGGTTCAATTATTAAACTTGAGGGGCTCATTATTAATATTTCTTATTATGACATATATATGTCACATGCAGCTTTACATGGCTAATTTGAAGTTAAAAGTCTGATGTGACATAGGTCGACACAATATTTTCTTGTTTTACATCAATTAATGTAAGAATTGTCTAGTTAAAACAGGTTGAATCTAATATATGACATTTTTAAAAACAAAATCATTACAATGATTTAACATCTAAAGGGCCAGTGACACCAGTTTCACAGTGGATTATTATGGGTTAATGGGTATTTCTGTAGCTCTTTTCCAAATGAGAAGCCAAATGGAAAGTTCATGATTAAATATTACTTATAAATGACTTGCTAACTAAATATTGGAACCAGAGGTAGATTTGTTCAAAAATATTTTAAAGACTACAGTATGTATCTAGTAAACCTCGGCCCCTTTTTGCAAATAACACTCATTTCCAGGCCTTACAAAGCGAGTACAAATAAATGAAATTACACAGTACAGCCTACTGAGATGAGTACGATTACACACCAAACTCCCTACCAGTGTTAATCCAGTTTTTCGCAAAGTTAAATAGTTTTTTCTTCTAGCATTCAAATCTGCTCGGTGCACTTCCATTATATTGAAAATCCAGTTGGAAGGGAATTGCTACAAAGCATTGGTGAAATTAAGGTCTCCATGCTCTAGATATATGTCAGGAACTTGGGAAATGGAGCTAGACGGCAGCCATTTTCTCTCCGCTGCTTTGAAAACTGATTGGCATCAGACAACAGAACATTTAATGATATATTGGGTTTCAGTATGGCTGCTGCATTATTTTATTTGAATAACACTGGTGAGCTAACGCACCCCTGGGACACTGCAGTACTATTGGTCTCAGACACAGTTCTATTCATTCTGAAATGCTGGGTGCATTCGGTAAGGAATGAATGGTACCAGTATTGATGAATAGGTTGACATTGAGGTGATGCAGTGTATTGAGTAATGGGTCTTATAGTGGGCCTGGCCTTACATTTCATCACCACAAATCATTATTTTATTCAGGCCATGGTCAGGTCCATTGGAGACAGGTATGGTTAATGATCTTATGTGATGAGGTTTGTACAGAAATACCATTTGTAGTTTTTAAAACTGTCTCCATCTCTTTGGGGTTGATTAAGAGCCTATCAAACCTGTTGGTGGAAGCTTAGTTTATCTACAGTATATAAAGGTTTCTTAGTGGATTTCTCATGTTTTTCTAGTGTTCATATTTTGTAGATTTTTCTCAAATGTCACCATATGCCGTTGTTGTAGTCATAGCCATCAGACGCTGTTGGTGATTGGTGCAGACTACCGTTGGGAAGCGGATCACCAGGAGTTTAATGGTCACTTACGGCAGAAGTAGCAGAAACCGGTGTGCTGCTGGGATCGGGAACAGATGTGGCTGTAGTAGCGTGTGGCTAAATATTCGAATTGCTCGAGGTCCACATCGGAGGACTCAATGGAGCTGAACTATGCAGTGAGTCTGCTACATTACACATGCATCACCAATGATTTTTTCAATAGTAAATGCTGGGTTTATAATCTATTATTTATATATATACTTTAAGGCCAAAAAGCTGAGACCATCTGGGAGGGCTTTGATGGCCTTTACTCTCCTGTAGATATTTGTGCCAATTTAACCATGACCAGAACCTTGTAGACAGTCTTTTTTTAAATTTATTTCTCAAGCTTATGTTTTAATGATAATAATTTAATGATGATGTTTTAGCTATCTGAAAAACTTCACCAAAAGGGGTAGAAATACCAAAATTCCACAAAATAGGATACCTCCATCCTGCCATGTGCAAACTATATCCCCAAAGTTGATGTTGATCTGGCAAACATTCTTTATAGACAGAAATCTGTACTTTTATTGGACAAAAACCAGATTTGGTTGTATTGATGTTCTGATGAACAATTTTTCACTGTGTGGTGTGGTCCTTCAAAGTAATACTCCATCCTGGAGGTACATTTACATTGAGCTTTTGCAGTAACAATGAAAGTGTGATAAATCAGAGAAATAAAACCTGAATTTGCATTATCACTATGCAGCAATTTTCCATGTTTGTTTGTTTATTGTCCTAAACTAGTGACTGACTCAGATCAATGTACCCCCATAAGATCACCACAGCTGCTGTCACTGAATCACTGTTACTCACTCCGTTATTCACTATCTATGGATCAGGTCCAGGATTCTTTCTCTGGATGACATCATGACTTTAGTGATGATGATTAATTGTAGAAAAAGATTCATTTTACCTCTTACTGACTTCTAAAGAGTGACGTGGTGGTTTTTACTAGCCACCACCATAACCGATGGACTACCAGCAAACATCCTTTTCTGCTGTCAGTGCCCCTCCGTCTCCTTCCTACTGCAGTCTCATTCAAATCCCTCTTGTTTGATTGATTATTTGATTGAAACCTTTATTTATTCTCAAAATGGTTCATTAGGGTTTAACTCTCAATACATCCCGCAATACATTGTTGTTCACATTTCTTTTAGAAAAGTGGTGCCGGCATCAAGTCAGCCCTGACTGGCGGGTCAGTGGATAACAAACAGCTCAGTGACCGAGGCCCAACAGCAATCTGCTGCCAATCTACCGGACCTGATCTATCTTCAATTGTCCGCCATTGACACGCTGGTAAATCTTCCATCAGCGACCGCACTCCAATTACAGAAAACAACAGTAATGTACAACCCCGTTCACACAGAATGGAGAACTCTCCCAGAATACAGATGAAGCATCAGGGGGTGGAGCATCAGCCATACTCCACAACCTCCAGGATTGGTCAGACTTCGCCTTCGCCTTCCCCTCCCTCCCTTAGGCTATTGTGCGCTTTATCTCCTTCCAACTATCCATTAATGGCACGCCTCCGTAGGCAAGCATGTTCACTTTGTCTTCCAGCTTTCTCAGCACTTTAAGGGTAAGTCATGTCACTTACTAGGAGACAAATGAACAACACAGGCCCTCATGGGATCCTGGGCCATTAAATGAGCGGCCGGTCCGCAGAGGGGATCAACACCAATGACTCTACTTTGGCATGTTGGGCAGTTCTTGAAAAAAAAAAAAACTTCACTTGACGGAGTTTACCCGTAATTAACTCTGATTTAGTGGGCAGATGCTAAAGCTGCCACGTGTGTGCACACAGTGTGTACAAATGACAGTCAGATTTGTTGGTTTATTGGATCTGCCATTATGTGTTTTCATGTGGAAAACGACAGACTCCTGTGTGCCTGTTACCTGCAAAGCTTCACCAAGTGAATAATATTCTGTCTTTGACACATTTTTGGTGCAAACTTTGGTAACAAATAGTTTTCTGTTCCTGGAACTATAAAAGTCATGTTTCGCTAACTGAATGCTTTAAATATGAACTAGCAGCAGTGCGTCATGTTGGATTAATCATAGCAGTAAAACCACAGAAAACTATATGCTTATGAGAATTTTGCTTCCATCTTAAAAGGAGCACTTATAACCAGACTTTCATAGAAACTACACTAGACTACAGTGGATACGGAGTGTATTCAGACCCCCTTAAATTTTTCACTCTTTATTATATTGGAGCCATTTCCACCCTTTTGGGGAGACCAGCTGTTCACTGATCCAGCGTACAGCCTCATACTTTGCAGTTTGAAGAGATTTCAGAGTCAGATCGGATTTTACATTCCTGTGGAAAGAAAAAAATATAGCTTAGAAGGATTGAGAGCCTCAGCACTTGGCACATGCACATTTTGGATGGATAGGGAGTTGGCCCCCATAGTGGACCACAGTGTCCAGGGATTAGACAGAAATGCACACACTGGCCTGTGTCTGACACAAATGTCCTTCCAAATATCCATCCTCGGAAATCAATTTGTGCTTCATTCTTTGATATTAGGTCACCTTTGCCAGTCCCCTCTCCACAGACCAGAGAGTGTCCTCATGTCCTACTTTAGTTATACAAACACACAGGGACACACACACACATATACATGCACACAGTGGCGATTTGTGACTCTTGACTTTGACCTGAAAATTAAACCTCCTCATAAACCTTCTGTCATGAAGTAAAATCTGCCATCTGGTCTTTAGAACAGAAAATAACGTCTGACATGTTCCTATCAAATAGCCACAAATCCGACATACACAAGACATTTTAATCGCCAGGTAACTTATTAGTCATGCTGCACACTGCTTTACCTCCATCTATCGATCTAAAAATCCATCCCCCACAATACACCTTCATGCACTACTTCACCAACGTCCTGTCTGGCTGAATGATGCAGGCCGTTCATTTCGAACCTACAGGGAAGTGATCCGATGCCACGTCGGATCTCGCTGCATCCCCGTGGCCTGCTTTTACCAAACCCGAGGTCCGACATATCCGGGCCGCTCATCGATCAAAGACTCTGTGTGTTGGGTGATTGTATTGGAATAGCCGAGCATTTTTTGGCAGGATTGGAGCCAATATAGGTGTATGTCGGTCAGTTGGTCAATAGCAGCAGTTAGCTATTAGCAGCATGAGTTCAGAGTAGAACCAGCTATGTCGTCTTTAATTAGAATCTGCAATGATTTTGCACGCCCAATTTTTCGTTTTTTATTTGTTAAAAAAGTTTTAAATATCCAATAAAGTGTGTTCCACTTCATGATTGTGTCCCACTTGATGTTGATTCTTCACAAGAAATTACAGTTTTATATCTTTATGTTTGAAGCCTGAAATGTGGCAAAAGGTCACAAAGTTCAAGGGGGCCACATAGTTTCGCAAGCCACTGTATGTACATTATATGTGTATGTGTGTGTATGTATGTGTATATGAAATATGAAAGAAAGGTCTTAATTTATAATATTGTCACAACTGTAGTTTCTCTCATTAATGCATTGTGAGTGCAAAATCATAGGAGCCACAGTCATGATAATGGAATAAACATTCATATTGTTTATGAATTATTATTCTTATTGTCCTGCCCTGAAAGGTCTCTTGCTCTTGACCAGCATCTCTGTTACATGATAGGAGGGCTGGATGATCAATTTATCATGTAAAATGCAACACAATAGGTCTGTGCCATAAAGTCATCGCTGTTGTTTCTCCATATAGTTTTGATAATTACAGGTATTTTTTTTATATTTTAGAATTTAGATTACGGCCAAATTATCTAAATTACCGAACCTAGCATGTTGCACGTTTAATGATTTGGCTCAGTTTCACTGTTTATCATCAACCTTGTTGTTCTTGAAATGAAAAAGTAAAAGTGTGGGGTAATCTGATTACCGATCAGCAGTATGTAAACTGGGTTATTGCACTACACGTTATTGTAGTGATTTCCGGCCTTAACCTAATTTCTCCAAGATAACCTGCTTTTTCTTGCACCAGTTGGCTTTTCCGGAATCTCATCAACACGAAACGTTTTTCTCAGAGGTCAATTGCCCAAAAAACAATACCCGCATAATTCCCACGGGGCTTCATATTTAGAAGCCTCCGCAGACTTCATAGATTCCCGTTACTGCCTCCATTCTGCACACAACATTAAACCGCAAGACGTCCTGTCTGGCCTGCAGAGATTATTGCACTGATAATCCCAGAGCGGGGTGACTCATAATAAACCTGAACAGTGTGTTTCATACGCAATTGAATGTGCTCCTGTATATATATATATATATATATATATATATATATATATATATATATATACATTCCTTCACACGCATGTGCTCTTAGACATACAAACAAAGGCTGTGTGTGCACATCCTTGATGCACTCTGGGTTTCTAATGGCTTTTTGCATGAGTTCAATGAGACAGAGGAGGGATTAATCTTTATAGTCTCACCCAGAGGAAACTCATTACCCCGACAGGTGCAGGCTCATCACATTTAAATCCGTGGAGTCGCTGCTTACGTGTCTTTACCTATACACCCACACACACACACAAACATGCACACACACACACAAACATAGTAACTAGGGCAGATGTCATAAAGGCTAAATCTAGGCGGAGCATGTGTCACACAAAGAGCGGATGGCCACACACAAACACACCAACTCTCATACACATGAAAACTAGACTAAACATAGACTCTCATTTGCACTGCAAGAGGTCGGAGTTCAGTGTTTTTAATTCATATCACAAGTTATGGATATTAATAAATGGATATGGATATAGAGTTTTGCATTAATTGTTGTGATTTTAGGATCAAAACCAAAATGAGAAACTGAACAGAAATCAGATCTTCAGCAACAGGAGGGAGGGATTGGTGTGTTTGATACAATACCAGAACGCAATGGCTCTTCTCACCAGTAGCTTCTGATGTTTTAACAACGGTGACTTTGCAGGTGCCACAGTTTGACTAATGTTTTTAAAAACTATTACAGATACATGTTGAAGCCTGGATTTTTAAAACATGGATGGTTTTTAGAATGAAAGCAGGAATTCAGTTGGTTGACTGACGTTTGTGTCCCAGAGTAATTCAAGCTGTGGTGTGAGCTGTGGTGTGAGCAAACACTTCCACTCTGTGGACAGTCAGTGTAATGCAGTGTTTGCTAAGTTTCCCCATTCCTCAATTAATTAGGCCTTAAGAGGAACTTGCAGGTTGAATTTTTTTCTGAATATATGAAATATGTCAAATCCTACCATTTAATTGGTTAACTCTCTAACAAGGTTTGAATTTTACTGAATAAAAAACATATCTGAGGAGGGAGGTTTGCAGACACTGGAGTTCTCCAAACATTTCACATTTAACTATTAGGTATCTGCATACAGTAAATATCTCAATGCTGTATACCCTTGTTTATAACTACTATACATTTCTTCTACAAGTACAACTCTGAGAGTAGACTGATGTCAGAGGACAGTTTATGATGAATTGTGGGAATAAATCATTTCTTTACAATTACCAAGCTTTGTTTTTTATTTATTCACTTGCTTTCCTAAAAAAAAAAACATTTTCCTAAAGTCTAAGTTTGCAGATCCATCCTAACAATTCTCTTTCCCTTAAAGAAATTTCCATTCAGAATTCAGGTTGCAACATATACTGAATATAATGTTAGAATGATCTTGATCCTCCTTGTCAGCCAACATCATGCTTCTTGGTGCTAATTAATGTACATTAAAGGGCCTATGCTTACTGATGTATGTGTTTTTTTTAAACTTGAATTATCTTTTATCTTTTATCTGTACATGTCTAAATATAACACAATAGGTCTATAAGTTTTACAGTTTGTTTCAGCATTTTGGGTTGGTGAAGTTACTTTACATTTAAGCAATAATACATGCAAATTACTTCACAGTTCACTCTGAATAGTATGCATAGTGTTATTTTAATGTTCATTTACCAGCATGCCATATTTGGATCTCATGGTGAATTTAGCATAAAGTTCTCTAGCTTTTAACACATTTTGCAGCACAGCATGAGTTTTTCTTGACAGTCAGTACACATTTTATTCTATAAGGGATTAACGTCCCAAAGGGCAACTTAATGAAAAACGAGGAGCAAACATTATAACCATAAATAAACCTTACAGACTACATTACATCACTATGTTAAGTAGACTCAGCCAGAACCAGTAAACTTGTGGCATGTTTCCACACTCCTTAACATTGTTTATTCAAATGAGTTCTGCGCCTAACATTTATTATTGACTATTCCTAGTAAGTCTGGACATGTTCTGGACAACAACATCCTCCAGTGACTCACCGCTGCCTGAAGGAGGAGGCAGAGTGGGAAATAAGCCCGTCTCACCTCCTCCGCTGTTCCTGCGAGCGTTTTCACAGGTTCGCACTGATTCAAAGTGTCTCGGGCTAAAAGGAACTTTACCAGCGATGTTTAATTACTTTTCGACCCTGATTTTATTTGCTCTTTGTTAATTGTTTTTGCTTTTATATTGGGTTATTTATTTGATTTACTTTTTTGTAAGTGAGCGGACCATAATGATGCACCATAAAAATCAAGCCAAAAATTGAAATAATAGTTTGTTTAATAATTTATGTTTTTATTTTACAGTTGTTCACCCAGTACTGTACATACAGGCCTGTGCACACATTCCTATTCAATTGAACGATCAAACATTTTGGCCTTTACTATAATTTCAAAAGAAATCACCATATTTACTGTAAATATTTTTGATGCCAGTTAGATACTGTGAATTTGAAGGTTTTACAGTGTATGTTAAATCATTTTTGTCGACTTATGTATTTAAATTATATTAAGAACCTATTAAAAACTAACATTCTTACCTGTCCTATACGCATGAAGAGGATCGATTTGATCAGATCATTCTGGGGATCAAAGGGATCAGATTAGCTTTTAAGTATAAATATCCTCACCCACGCCGTCTCTTTTTTTGTCCTGCCCTTTTCTGACCTCACGCCGCCGGAGAGCCGCTCGACCCGTCATCACCATCCTCTTCATCAGACGGAACACGCTGCACAGAAAAACAGATCGATGGCTGCATAATTCATCAACCCCAGCCCTATACTCTTTCAGTCTTTCATGGCCTTTTGATGTGTCTGCAGTGTCTTTCTATGACAGGTAGGCACTGATAAATGTGCACGGTGAGTGACTGTGTGTGTGTGTGTGTGTGTGGGTGTGAGTGGGGGGGCGGAGTGATGGAGACTGGACAGTTTTGAGAGGCTAAGGACAATTTAAAACTACTAGGTGCTTCATAATGGCTCAAAAAGGGGACGCTTGTCTTTGGTCCCTTAATTGGAAACGCGTCCATTGTGTGTCCGCCCTGATTATGCTTAAAAGCTCTGCTTCAAAGACGCGTGATTTACATGGTCAACAGTTCCCAGTCAGGGCAGCAACAGGACATGAAAGCTGTTCCTCCCCAGCCGCCGCAGCAGGGATGTTGACTACGATGCATTCATGTTCCCCCGGGAAAGTCTTTCTTTCAATTCCGGTGTAATCATGAGCTTTAAATCCCACGTTGACACCACAAAGTAGAAGTGCTGTATTTGTGTTGTACGTTTCTAACACCATGTTATAAAATCCATGTGATGTCAAATATGGCAGAGTTGTGCAGTTAAATAAACACCAATTTTCTGAGTTCTATGTTCCGACGTTCACACATATTTCTGATGATACTGACGTTACATGAATGCCACGTTAGGTGTTTTAACAGACTAGTGATTAAAAAAAAGGCTCTAAACTGGCTGATTTGTGCAAGTTTTACATACCTTGTTACTACATTTTTATGAAGTTAAGATCATGTAGTTCAGACTAGGTTGGAGCAGATATAGAAAAATAGCTAAAAGTTTAAAGAGTGAATTTAACTTACTGGCAAATAACTATTAAACTATCACATTGACTGAATATACATAACTCTTTTTTATATAGCACAAATAAGAAGTATAAGTTTATTCTAAATGTATTTAGGTAGCAAACTCTTGGAATGTAAAAGATATAACTACAATTAACCACTTGACATAATACAAGTATTTTTTCATTTATTTCAATGTGGAATACCTATCACATATTTAATGTACTTTGATCATAATTCATTTGAAATTTAATTATCACCTTAAGATAAATTCAAATATTATGCAGAGTCCTAGTTTCTCTTATTTGGATTTATGGTTGCTTGTCATTCTGCATTGTTGGCAAACAGCTACAAGTTTTTCTTAAACAATAAGGGTTGTATATCCTGGACATTTGCTCATCTGCTGATGAAGATGTTTTCTAATGAGGGCTGTCAATCAATTAAAAAAAATATTGCGAGATAGATGAGATACACTTCTTTTATGCAAATATATGCATTTCTTAATGGAAAAACACGTTTCTGCCTTCTGCTGTAACGCCAGACTCCTCTCTGCTTGTGAGATGAGAAACATGGGACATGGGAATCAAGCGAACTGGAGATCACAGACCGATGATATAACATCACAACATGATCAGACAATGTTCCCCTTAGAAGA
This sequence comes from Eupleurogrammus muticus, assembly GCA_036785175.1. Classification (NCBI taxonomy): domain Eukaryota; kingdom Metazoa; phylum Chordata; class Actinopteri; order Scombriformes; family Trichiuridae; genus Eupleurogrammus; species Eupleurogrammus muticus. The sequence goes on from JAYKQN010000005.1 coordinate 7,523,856, forward strand.
TGCAGATTTATCTCACACATCTTCACAGTTGGCTTGTTGCGTAACGTTTTATAACCGATTAGAAGAACTTAGAAATATACAATTTAAACTATTTAGTAACCTAAACACCAAAGTCATTCTCCTCCTCCTTCTTCAGATGTTTGTGTATCTCTTCTTTCGCTCTTTTGCTTGGTACATGACAGGTTTAGTGTGGTTTTTTTTTTAACATGAGCTAAACTAAAATGGTTCATTCTTACTCAGCCCATTATTCTTCAGATCTTCAATTTTTACTGTCATAGTGTTTAGAATCCTTTTGTCCTACTTTAGACTTGTAGGTGAATTCCTCTGTATGTGTAAGGTGCCACCATATTGCCGGTTTGTAATAAATAAGCTCCTCTATTGGTCTAACATAATGACGTGACCACTCACACCAGCAAAGTCATTATTATGCCCTGAGAAAAAGTAGTTTAGAGCAGGTTGGAGCAGATATAGAAAAATAGGTAAAAGTTTAAAGAGTGAATTTGACTTAAATATGTTGGAGTTAAACTATTACATAATTTTAACATAGCAAAAATAAGAACTAATAGTCTTTTCTAATGTATTAAGGTAGCAATCTCTTGGAATAATATAAAAAAAATATAACTACAATCAATCACTTGACATAAAATTAAGTATTTTCTCATTTCTTTCAGCATAGAAAACCTATGATATTGTAAATTGTAATTCTTTTGAAATATAATCATAACCTTTGGATAAATTCAAATATTATGAGTCCTTGTTACTTTCTATGAATTGGGTTTATGGTTGCTTGACATTCTGCATTGTTGGCGAAACTGACTGAATTCTTTTTTTCTTTTAATATATATATATATATATATATATATATATATATATATATATATATATATATATATATATATATATATATATATATATATATAAATAGTTTGTTTTTCAGTTGTTCCGCTGAGGCCAGAGCCACAAGGTGTTGTGTTATGATACCTTTCAACATGATGGATGACATCTGGCTTCTTTAGGAAAACAGTGAGAGCAGCAGCTGCTCCCGTGGCCGACAGATATAACAAAACCTACAGACAGCACAGAGTGTATGTTGTACCTAAAAAAAGGTACAATGTGTGACTTTTACATAAAAATGAATGTCCATTACATTATGTATATGCCTACCACCACCACCATTTAAATCTTTTTATACAACAATATACAGTCTTTACAATAGTCTAAAGCTAGAGACATTCCAGATGAATGTGACTGTGTATGAATGTGAATTTCATATGGATGTTATACTTTAATAGTACAGCTCTTTTTTGAAAACTAAATAATACTGGCTCAAATAGATGCATTTTTGTGTCTCCAGTAAGAGCTGTGTGAACCTGGTGTAAAGCTTCATATAGAATATATACTGCAAAGATGTCACTGTCAGTGAGAATCTTTCATGGCTCAAGGCATAAAGTATTCATTAGATTTGTAAATGGTTTGTGAGGGACAAGATAACTTCACCTGCTTAAAAAAGTAAATATTTTTCAATGAGTAAAAGTTTTGAAGTGAAATGCAACACTAGACCGACTGAATATGGGATAATGGAGACGTCACATTATTGAAGTTGAACTTTTTTTTTGTCATCTCTCCTGTTTTGTGAATTAAATGTTAATTTACTATGTAAATATTTATAATGTAGGTTAAGAAATTTAAAGGGATAGTTATTTATAGATAAATACTTACTGGTCTGTTCCACTGGAGTTGGACACCTCTGGTATACTGTACATTTCCTGTAGAGACAGGATATTTGTCATGCATCTGTAAGCAATTATATACAAAAAAAAGTATAGACAAATAAATGAATTTAGGTGGTTAAATTAGAGGTACCCGGATGCTTCCATACATGGTTACTGAACGGTTTCATGAATATGAAATTGATGCTCATAAAGCACCAGTGAGAAATATTCTTATAAAGAATATTAGCAATATAGTTCCACACACCACACTATAACAAGGAACACTAATTCATTGTCTATATCTGTCACGAAACTCATAAAAAAAAATAAGGTTTTAAAAAAGAATATTTCATCCATATCAATTATCATCATCAATATAGGTAAATTCTTTCTGCCCCTTCTCAAACATTGTGAGGCTTAACTGTTTTATTTCATTTCATGACAATGGAAATTTTACAGTTACAATCAGTATCTGCTTTTGTTATTTTTTTCTGTATAATCTGTTAGTAGACACTACAGAAAACTGCAGAATTTATGGGGAAAGATGCGAAAATGCATGTGCGCAACAACATTTTTCTGTAATTGTTTAGAGCTCCCCTAAAAATTCATTACTCGCACACTGTTGTTGCAGAGACCCCTGTGTGGACTAGATTCCAGGTTCTGCAGCAAAAAGAAAAGCGACTTAAAATAAATTCTACACAGGTTTTTATGGAAAATGATACTGAAACCTGGGTTTTTTTCCATAGTTTTATTTAGAATAAAGAAAATGCAATGAAAATGGTTCCATTAGTTTTTCGAGATGGAATGTGAAAACTGACTTTCTGAAAATCACTCTGAATGCAAATTAGTATTTGTACAGTCACTCAGAGCAGATGAATAACTTGAATGGAAAACAAGAAAACTGTTTGCAAAATGGGGAGTAAAGTTACAGATTATTAGTTTTTTTTTTTTCTTTCCAGACATTCTGCTTTCACCTTTGTGAAATTGTTTTCATTGAGTTCTGTTTATCCCCTTACAGGGTTTATATATTGTATTTGTTTCCCCACAGTTCTATTATTGATGTGTGTATGTGCGAGAAAAATCTTTATCACTGATATTTCTGAAGGCCAATCGTGGCTTTTGTGAGAGTTCCTTTTGTGTTGTAGCTGCCAGAAAAAAAAAAGAAAAAGACATTGTGAGAATGCATTAAAAACCAGTAAACTTGAAACAACGTGGACTCCTTCAATCTCAAGAAGTATTGAAAAAAAAATTGAAAAGATGAAGAGCAAATGATAGAAGCTTCAATTCCTTTACACACAATTTCAGTTCAACTTGATAAACTCAGACAAATAACAACGAAATATGACAACTAGAAAGCAAAAAGAAAAGAAAAGTGAAGAATAAATTGTCCAAACTGCTATTGAAAACAATCACCTTTTTGTGATTAATTATCTGCGAAAAAAAAAACGCACTGGATGACTCCTGAAAAAGTTCCTGAAACGCGCCGGTACTACTCAAGGAAAACTAAAAGTTCATGGATACAATAGCTCAACTCGGACTGACACCAACTTGAAACCTCCTTTTTGTTGAAAATGAATCATGAACATGTTGAACATGCCACAAGTTTAAAATCCCCAAAAAGTCAATGATAAAAACCGTCTTCAGCTCCAGATTCACCAGCTCTTGCACGTGTCGCGTGTTTCCACCGGCTGCGTCCTGAGGTGGGGTTTTTTTTTTTTTTGTTGAGTCCCGTCTTGTACGAGAAGTGGCGTCTCGAGGGTGAGACCGTTTTTGCGATCTGTTTTTGCGAGTCAGCAGATGCAGTTTCCCTGTCGGACAAGTCCGGGCCTGCAGGATCACAGAGGGGTGGGGGGGTGCTAAGCAGGTACTGTAGAAGAGGCGGAAAACACATCAACAGACCTGTGCATCTGTGTCGTTTGGTTACGAACTGAGCGGCTCACGGAGGACAGAAGAAGCCGCAGCGGGCGGATGCGCGGGGAGTGGAGACCTTTGGGTTGTGGCACCGAATGTACCGTGTGTTCACTCCTACCAATCAAACCACTACTTTATATGTACACAAGTGTGTCAAAGCAAAGTGTCTATGAAAAACACGTCTAGTAAAGTCCGCGCCGCCCCGGTTCAGCCTCGTTCAGCCGTCATCATCGTGCAGTTGGAGGAGGAAGTAGCTGAAGTATTTTTTTTTATTTATTTTTTTTTTAATGTTCGTTTTGTTTTTTTGCACTTTTTTTCATATCTCCAGCCTCCTGTCCAGGCGAGTTATGGAACTGCCCATGTCCGTACGAAACTCAGCTCGTGGTCAGGTCGGTTTTGGGTGGCGGCTCCAGGCTCTCGGCGACCTCTCCCAGGTCATCCAGCAGCTCGGTGAACGCCGGCCGTCGGAAGGACTCCATCTTTGATTGGGAGGGTAACAAAGTAAAATGTTATACTACAACTATAAAGATTATGACACTAAATTCAATATAATAAATCACTTCCTTGTGCTGTTTTAAGTTCATTTTTTTTTAGCTTTAAACATCAAGTACAGTAATTAATTAATAACATAACAAGGTCAATTGTCTTCTGAATTGAATCCTGAACGCCTCACACTGTCATTCAGTAACTAATATTTGGACAATTTTCTAGAAAAAAAAAATCGGACGCATTTAATCCGCAGATGTCAATCTTTGAAGAAACACCTATTTATTATTATTTTAAATATATTCAAACATACAGACACCCCACTTCTTATAGAATATTCTTATTCTACTCAAAATTGCACTAATCTTACAAAAATCAAGATATTTTCATCTGATAAGATTAAGTTTTTGAAGTATATGAAACTTATCCTTTCTTAAATAGAGCTCATAGCTTTTTTAAAAAAAATACCTTTATCATATTTGCAAATACTGTCATATAGTGTATAGACTGAAAGAATGTAGTATGTAGTAGGATGTTCAATGAATACGAGTATTCATGAAAGGTTTTAGAAGTTTGTCATCAAGCTCTTTAAATCACACATTATGCTAATGAGACTGGAATAAAAAGCGGAGTAAAGGCATTAAACTACATACAAGAGCCTCACATCATTGACCCTGTTGTACGTTTATTTAGTCATCCTAACCTTTACTGATCTCATTTTCTCTGCCTCTGCTGAACTGCCGAGAATATTAACTCAACATATATTGGGATATAAAGCAGAATTATATCTTATGTAATACATTTTTATACTAATTTCCTAACCATATCTAAACCCATGTTCATCAGCAGTAGACATGTTACACACACACTGAACACAACAGTATTTCCCCCTCCCATTTTGTGCGTTTCGTTTCCGTGGCAACGCTTTGATGAACTCACCATACAGCAGCTGGCCGCTAACTGCAGGAGACGCTCCGGGCAGTCGGTCGACAGCTTCTTGAACGCATTCACGTCCAGCCCGTAGTCCTGCAAACACGTTCATGAGGACGGTCACTACGGCGACAGCTCGCCACGTACGGCAGCGTCACACATCTTTAGCGGACGCTTACGGAGCGTGTGTCACGCTCGACACGTCCATGTGCTGTAAACTGCAACAATGACGTTTGCGTGTCTCGTTCACAGCTTGACATCGACACATACTAACGTGACATATGCTGACATTCACATGCTGTTTGCACTGGGACGCATGAGCTAGTGTTTGACTCATACGTGGTTTTACGCTCATAATTAAAGGTATTTTCCAAGCTTAATATTTAACTTTTTTTTCCATCTACTCATCAAAAATTGCATATGCATTGATGGTTTAAAAGCAGCTACTTCTACCTTTAGCAGCAATGCAGTCTGCATTCTCATACACTCACCCTGATTCCTCCCTCCCCTCTCTACAGTACCGCCCACTCTGTTGTGATTGGCTGAGCTTTGTCAGAACTGACCCGCCCCTCACGGAACAAGTAGGTTGGAGAAACAAGAAGTAAAGTAAAGGAGGAGGTGGCTGCATAGATACACGTTTTATTAACCTTCCACTCCTGTTATGACATCACAACAGGAGCCATTTTTAAATGGCTTGTGTTTAGCCAGGTTTCAGCAGGTCTAGAAGAATAAATGGATGGTTTTACAGCATTTCTCAGTTTGTGCGTTAGCAAGAAAACCTGAGACCTAAATATTTACACATAAGCTCTGAACAAGTTTTTTTTTTTTTTTCGAATACAGCCCCTTTAACAATAAAAAGTGCTAATGGTGGATTAATCTCAATATCACATATTCATACCTGTCACATTTTACATGCCATCCTTTAATCAAATAAGATTTTGGATTACAATAGCAGTTATTTATCTTTCTGTCATGCGTTTCTTAGCGGTTTTGATGACTGATTTATTGTTTGCAAAGCTTTTAAATTGCTGGTTCTATTTCATATCATTGTAAATATAATATATGAGTTCGAGCTGGTGTGTTTTTGTATTTGTAAAGTACAGTACAGTTGTGATCTGTTAATGGTTTGTAAGGCAGGAGCTTAATTGACCTGATGCTTTTAAAAAATATACAATGGTTTAGTAACTGAATATTTTGAATTGCAGTGCATGCAACAACAGAAAATCGAAATAACCCAAATAATTGAGACATCAAATTGTCGAGGTTGCACTTCTTTTCTTATGTCATCTTTCCTGTTTTGTAAATTGACGGTTGATTAATCATGTGAATATTTATGATGTATTTCCATCCATCCATCCATCCATTGTCTATCCCGCTTATTCCCTTTCGGGGTCGCAGGGGTCTGCTGGAGCCTATCCCAGCGCGTTAAGGCGAGAGGCAGGGATACACCCCAGATGGTCGCCAGCCAATCGTGGGGCAATGATGTATTTCTTTACATGAAAATGAGATGACATTTTTTGGGGGGTTTTTGGTTATACATTTGTTTGAGTTTATTTTTACTGCTGCAGCCATGAAATTACACTTGAATGTGTCCCATTAACTAAAGTTTGACATGTGTTTTAAAGTGTATTTCCTGACATGAGGTGACGTTTGCTGCTTGTTGAGCTCTACCTGAGTTCTGGGTAGTATCTCTGGGTCAGCCGGGATCCTGGCCAGGATTTCACAGAGCACGATGCCAAAGGAGAAAACATCCACCTGAAACACAGGACGACATAAAGATACGATCATTTGTGTGGACCTCAGACCAGTGGAGACGTCTGGAGCCATGCTGTGTTCATATACACCTCCCTGCCTGTCTGTCTGTCAATCATATGAAATATTAATGACGGGGTTCACGTTTCAGCAGTGCGCCCCCCACCTTGCGGTCATACGGCTCCCCCCGGAGCATCTCGGGGGCCATCCAGAAGGCAGAGCCCACCAGCGAGAGCTTCCTGCCGGCGTCCTTCACCGGCAGCTCCACCACCTCCCTGGCCAGGCCGAAATCTGTCACCAGGGCCTCCCGACCCCGAGACGTCACCCGGATCAGACAGTTCTGGAGAAATGAAAGGGAATGATTCTTTCACAGGTTTATCACAGGCGTGATGCGATATTCAGCCAGCAGAGGGTGGCATAGGACCAGTGTTGGGAGGCTCTTATCTCTTTCTTTATTTCCATCCATCCATCCATTGTCTATCCCGCTTATTCCCTTTCGGGGTCGCAGGGGTCTGCTGGAGCCTATCCCAGCGCGTTAAGGCGAGAGGCAGGGATACACCCCAGATGGTCGCCAGCCAATCGTGGGGCACACACACCATTCACACACCATTCACTCTCACACTCACACCTATGGGCAATTTAGAGTTTACCAATTAACCTGAGCATGTTTTTTGTATTGTGGGAGGAAACCGGAGTACCCGGGGAAAACCCACGCAGACACGGGGAGAACATGCAAACTCCACACAGAAAGGCCCCAGACCCAGGCCCAAGGCGGTCTTGAACCTGCGACCTTCTTGCTGTGAGGCAACAGTGCTACCCACCGCACCACCGTGTCGCCTTCTTTATTTCCAATTTATGTTATTTTAATGGACAGGTCCCATTTCTGTGCCGTCTGCAAATCTATTAATCTCGACCAGTATTTTATTTTAAATGTGTTGTATGTCTACTTTACTGACTTCATGTCTTGTTCTATACATAATTGTGTTTAAACAAGAAGGACAAAGCATTAAAAAAAAAAAAAAAAATTCTCACTCACTTCACTGGTGTCCCAGTCAGTCTTATTATTATTATTATTATTATAAAGATCATTGGAATTATATATTGTACTGTAATATTGTGTTATGTTATGCCCTGTCTGTTATTATTATTATATTATTATATTATGGTACATCATATTACATTAAGCTAATATTTATGTATCTATTCCTGTAAATTAGGAAAATCCCCATGGAAAGTCATAATTATGAGATACGAAGGAATCATGACATTATCTCAAATGTGACTTTGTATCTTATAATTTTGACTTTTTGATCTATTTATAACTATGGAATAGGGTTATATATATATATATATATATATATATATATATATATATATATATATATATATATATATATATATATATATGAACTTATGTAATGTGATACTAGCGTAGAGCTTACGGTATGTATACCATGTCATGTTATGTTATATGTTATATATCAGTGTTTTTATATGATGTCATATTTTTCTATATATTAATTTATTTTTTTTCTTTATTCTCTTTAAAATATACATTCAATTAATTACAAATTATACATTTACATATGTATTGATTAATATATATATTATACCACTGGATATATTGAAGATATTATTACAGTATTATAACACCTTATCACACACACACACACACACACACTGTATACTCACACGTATGTATTTGTCCCCTCTGTCACCTTGTCTATTGTTGAAATTCAATAGTAATAAAAATACATACCCTTAAATATAATGTTACACATAACCTATTCCAGCATTAAAATGCGTGCCTTGGGATTTTTGGAGGAAACAAAAACAAATAAATCTCTTCTCTTTAATAAGTTATCTATTCGTTTAAGACGGTAACAGTTAGTATCAATTCAAACTGTACAATTACTGATATTTTATATTTCAAACACATTAACTCCAATCCTGCATTGAATTGCAATGCGAAGCAGCGGGAGTCATCGACAGTCAGGTTTCGTTATCCGTCTACATCATCACAACCATTAAAAAGTCCTGATCTTTGAATGTGCTTCTATTGAGTAAGCATGCGTTCCCAGCTGCCAGACAAACAGTCTCTCCACTTATCAATGGGCTCAATAGGATCTGCCGTCAGCACCTTTCCAGCACACTGAATAATTCACCCGGACCTCATGTGAGGCGACTCCACGTGCAACGGGGCCTCGGTTTCGGGTGCCTGTGCGCTCCAGGAGGAGGCTCCATCACGTCAGAGGCAGACCGCATCTGATATTTAATAATAATAATAATAATAATAATAATAATAATAATAATAAAATGAGTCATGGTTCACTGAGTTTGAGCAGTCAACGGGTGCCGTGGTCGCGTCACAACTCCATGTGTGTGTTGTATTTGTATTAACATCAGATTCTTCTCTTTTTCCCCTGTTTCTCATGATGCACGGGTTTGTGTTTGGCTTTCGTAGGGTCTGTGAGTGACTGTGTGGATGTGACGTCTCAGCATCTGGCTCCCATTGCACCGGAGCCCTTTTCTCCTTTCCAGCAGCCTGTCATTAGGAGGCTCTCCTGGGAATAAAAACTTCAATCCCAGCCATCACCTCTAAATTTAGCCCCGGCCACCATAATCTCTCTGCCAAGGAAAGCAACAGTGTGGGGAACAAAAATGGAAAGTGTTAGCAGAGAAGAAGGGGGTAAAACAGGGGGCTTTTGTAAGCAATAATTAAATGGGGCCTCAAATTCACTAAGAGTATAAACTGTGATTCAAGTTAACTTCGCAGGGTTACTGAGGCGCGTTCACAATGCCAGCGCTGGTTCGGGGGCTTTGGAATGTAATTTGCCTTTTGGAAGTCTTGAAAGTCTGGCGTCAGAAGCTTCTCATGTTCAGCCACTTAAAACTGGATTTGCTCTGGGTGACTTAATCCCAGGAAAACTTCCCTCACCCAGAAATTGAGAGCGTAAAATTGTTTTCCAAACTTTTTTCACTGCGGGAAAATCCTCCACTCGGTGTTGAAAGGAGAAAAGGCAACAAACAGGCTTTACTGGAATCATTCTCAATCTGGGGAACATAACTTAGTGGAAAAAAAATATTATATATATTATATAATTATTATAGACACTAAGTTGAATTTTTATATGTAGGTGTGCATGAGGTGGTTTTACAAATGTAAAGGCATGTGCCAAGACGAAGTTTATATTTGTTTAAGTTATAAATATATATATATATATATGCTTTTGAGCAGTTTTTTCTTGTTTTTCTCTCAATATAAAAAATTTAAATAATAATGGAATGGTATATCAAATCTTGATATATACAATACATCCTCAAGTATCAAAAAATTTAATTTTTTCCCCAAACTATCTTTTGAATTTTCGTTTTATTTGAGAGAGTTAAAATAAAAACACTTTAGGTATTTCACAAAGAATTTAAACATTTTCAAATGCTTAATGACTCATTTTGGATTTTGGTGCATATGCAACTGCAACAAATCACTTTGTGTATACACAACGTCTTTAACTCCTTTCAGACAACATTGGTTGATAATTCTCTGGAGGTGCATGTAGTTACAGTTACATGGTTTTGCACAAAATACGGATTAATGTAACTTTGACTCCATATTAACAATGCTGTAGTTTCCAGGACCAACGCTACAACTACCACCTTTAAATGAAATGATTAATTAATTAGTGTAGTTGCCGTTTTGCTGTGCTAAAGATTCATCCTAAAATGACTTTTTTTTGTTTATATTAATATTGCACCAATGATGTGATCATGCAAACATAACCATAGAGTTTTAGCAATCCGCCATCGTTTTGCATGTGAGTGAATTGTTTAAGCCGATTCAGCACACACACATCAATCCATCCTGAAACCTGCAGACACACAGAGCTGAAACTTGTGAGACTTATGTCTGAATCTTACAACAAAAAGAGATTCTGCTTGTTGGGCATCAGCTTTCTGCAGCGACGACAATGAGCCGATTCTGAGAAAAGAGGCTTTTCACGCACTTGGCACGGCAGCAGGAATCAACTTCATTAACACCAGATCGGTCAGGGTCTGACAGAGATAAATATTCTGTGTCGCTATTTAGCTACGCATATTAGATAATGCACACAGATCCCATGTTTATATGCTGGAATTGTTTGTAGTGGAGCAGCACTTATGGATGATAACCAAGCTCCATCAGTAGGGTAGCACTTTTTTTTTCAAGCTAAAAGTCAAAGATAAGATCACCATTCTGTAGGTAAAAGTGGGTGACAATGGCTGACAGAAGATTTGATATGATTCACTATCAATCCAGTATCATCTCTGATGCCCTGACGTTTGCTGCGTGCCAGTATTAACGCTGCTCTTTGTAAATTAGACATAGAAAAGGGATCATTTTCAATGCAAATTATCTAATTCATGAGATGAACCGAGACACATTTCACCCTTCAAGGATGCTCTGTGAATAAACCTGTGTCTTTCTGTCTCATCTGCACAGGTTTATTGGCCGCAGAAGCCTCACTTTAAGGCAGCAAAGGCACAGTTCACTATTTCAGATATCTAGCTGCATTTCCTACATTCCCGGCATATATCTGAAAGCGTGGAGGCCATCATTACACTGATGCCTCCAGTTTTGAGCTTTGTAACCATTTCCCTCCAGCAAGATTTTTCATATAATGGAAGGTAGAGGGCAGATTTAAATCCTAGTAGAAAAAAAAATAATTTGGGGAAACCTGAATAAACACTAATACCTTGTAATATTTCCCTTTTCCTTCATTTGTACTTGCTTTGAAAGGCTTGGAAAAGAGTGAGTGTTGTGCTCCTATCTGTGAGGTTCACTAGAGCTGTACAGTTGTGTTAAATAACAAATCTAGCTCCTGTTTCAACACCCAGTTAAAAGTCACCTATAAACATATTAAACTATGTATAATCCATGAGCTTCTTATTGCGCTACCCATTTGGAAATCTGCCCTTGTGCACTTCCATTATATTAATAATGTGGTCAGATGGAAATTGCTACAAAGCTCAATACAGGTGTCTGTTAAATCATGGTGCTTGCTTCAGATAGATGCCAGGAACGAATGTGGGAAATAGGGACAGATGTTCATAATACTGAACTTTTTAAACAAAATGGTTAATAATTAATCTGAAGTTTGACGGGCGTCGGAAAACCAAAGCAAGAGGCTTAAAAGCTCCGTAGAGCAGGGTGATAACCATAACTACATGAAACAACTCTCACATCACGCAGTTATTTGGTCTCTTACAAATACCTGGGTGTTCACCTGAACAATAAACTGGACTGGACCACAAACACTGATGTCCTGTACAAGAAGGGCCAGAGTCGACTTCACCTGCTGAGGAGACTAAGGTCCTTTGGTGTGTGCAGGACTCTGTTGAAGACCTTCTACGACTCCGTCGTAGCATCTGCCCTGTTCTACGCAGTAGTCTGCTGGGGGGGCGGATGCTCAGACGGGGACAGAAGGAAAATTGACAAACTGGTACGGAAGTCTAGCTCTGTACTGGGATGTCCTCTGGAGTCGGTGGTGGTGGTGGGAGAGAGGAGGATGTTGGCAAAGCTGACATCCATCATGGACAACCCCCATCACCCTCTGCATGGGGTAGTGGGTGCGCTTAGCAGCTCCTTCAGCCAGAGACTCAAACACCCTCGCTGCAAGAAGGAGCGCTTTCGCAGATCTTTCATCCCGACAGCAATAAGACTCTATAACATAACATAAACATAAACCTCACTGTAGCCACTGTCACTTTTTCACTGGTCACTTTTTTCCTCTTCACACTCACCCTGCACCTTAAGTGTGCATTAGCTATGTATGTGTACATGTGGGTATGTGCGTGGATATGTATGTCCATATATATATATGCAAATATGTGTGTATGTGTATGTATGTAGGTATGTACGTCCATGTATGTATGTATATATGCCTTGCTTATGCATACTTTTTGTTCTTACTATTTATTAGCATTTCTTTCTCCATTCTGTCGATAATGCATACTGTGTATGCGGATTAACAAATTCTGTGAATTTGTACATTGTGGTGTGTGTTTTTTTATTTTTCTAAACTCTTTTTTATCTTCTTCAACTTTATTTTTCTTTTCTTTATCTGTAACGCTGCAGTAACACACAAATTTCCCCGTTATGGGATCAATAAAGTTTATCTATTCTATTCTATTCTATTCTATTTGATCTGCCCTGCGATTATGCAACTTTATCTCGAAAATCTGTCTGATCCGCTCGGCTATCGCCGTCCCGATCAATCCCCACTCCTGGAGCCTGACGTAAATCACACTGTGGCCTCGGCATGAATAAGGAGAGCTGGGACGAAGCCAAACGAGTTGCCTCCTGGTGACGTGCGCGGCGAGGGCCTCAAACAAGTCCCGCGCGCATGCGAGTTGTGTGCATGTGTGTGTAGCAACGTCGCTTAGCAACCGTCGATTAGCATGACAATGGAGCGACTGTCATGTTGCTTTGTCCCCCCCGCGCGTTACTGACCATTTGCTCTGTGAAGCCCGGCAACCGTGTGAGACAGACATGCACTAACACCGACACACACACACGTGTGTGTGTGTGTGTGTGTGAGAGTGTGTGTGTGTGTGTGTGTGTGTGTGTGTGTGTGTGTGTGTGGATAACAGTGTTGGACAAGCTACCCTGAAAGCTACTCTACATTAAATGAAGCTCCACTACACTGGAGTTTGAAGTGTAGCGAGTTAAAGTACAATAACATGGCAAAAGTAGATGGCTACATCAAACCTGCTGCTCTATATATATATATATATATATATTTTTTTTTTTCTGCTTTTAACTATTGTACTATTTGATTTGATTGGCAGGTTTAAAACTGGCAGGACATTAGGCCATATTTTCAGTTTATTTATTAAAACTCCAGTCGTGCAGATACAAATACGAGATATTTTTAATAGTCAATTCATGCACTGATTATCAGAACAATTAACGGATTAGTTGTTTGTTTCCCAAGACTGAAGATGCAACCTAAAGTGTCTTTTTTTGTTCCGAACAACAGTAGACAACCCAAACATCTGAAGAGAAGACACAAAAGTGGTGCAGCGTCTTCACTTCTTATTCTGCGTTTTTGGGGAGGAAATCTGCATGCATAAGAAAATGCAAAAGTGTGGATATACATTCCTCAACTACTCCTTTTCCCACCATCACTGGTTCCTCTGTACAGCTTCAATACGCTTCCTGGAACGACTCTTCTATGTTTATTGGAGCTGCCGGAGCAGCTCGAAAGTCCGATGCAGAGAATAATCAGATGTTTGTTTAGGTTCCTGCTACCGGTGCATGGACGTGACCTCCGTGTGTGTGTGTGTACGTGTGTGTGTGTGCGTGTGCGTGTGTGTGACGTGAGCAGATCGGAGCTTTGTACGTCTTGGGCAGTGTTGACGGAAACTTAAGTTCAAGTTTTCCACTCTGGAGGGCGGTTCCAGTTGTTTTTTTGTTTTTTTAAGCCCCAAAAAAGCTGTCACCATCTAAACTAAATAAAATATGTGATTGTTTTTACCTGCAAGCATCCGCGCAAACAGGGCCTCAGTTTATTATCACAGAGACTAAAGAAACCCCAAAATATTCAGATTTGAGAGCATTTTTTTACATTTTCTTCTTAAAAATGACTCAACAAAATAGTTGGTGATTAATGTCATAGCAACAAAGCGATCAATCAACTAATTGTACTTGAACTTCTACACTAAATTGGCAAAATCACAGAGGAATACAAGCAATTATATGACATTTTTAAAGAAGCACATAAGTTGTACTACGATATATTTTAAATGTATTTTTTATTACACCTTTTAAGAATGGAATATATTCTCAAACCATTTAACATGCAGTGGTTTTAGTGCCTCTCCTCAAGAACAATTAACGTTTGGTGATAACCATCTGTCAGAATTAGTGTCTGTGTAATAATATTATTATTAAAGCTAAATTCCAGTTCATAAACCTCTTATTCGTAAGGTCTGTTCTTACGTAACTATTGAAATCAATCTAGTGACTGTTGTGCCGTCTACAGTTTTTTCGCACTCCGCCTGTGGTGTTAAATTTGAGTTAAGTGCTTTCCCCTGCGAGGTCTCGGGGCCGCAGATTAAGCATTAGTGAAGCAGCTGACGAGCGATGACATTAAAGTTTAATGATCCCCGTGGGGACGTGCGCGAGACGGTTGCAGCAGCGGAAAGTGAGACAGCGAGGGACGGAGGGCGAGGGGTCTTGCCTTGGAGTTGAGGTCTCTGTGGTAAATGTTCTTGTAGTGCAGGTAGATCATCCCTCTGCTCACGTCGCAGGCCAGCTCCACCTTCTCCCTCCAGCACAGGGGGACGTCTTTCCTGGCCAGAAGTTCCTCCAGGCAGCCACCATTCACATACTGGAGCGGAAAAAAATTCCATTCAGATTAAAGTAGTTTTTATTTTTTTTTGCGTATGCGATTTTTGTATTTTCGCATTTCACATCTTATCTATCCATGTATCCATGAAACTATAGTGTCAGGATTTCCTGAGGGTCTGTGAATGCATCTAGGAGTTTCAGCTTAATCATATTCTTTTAGTTTATATTTAATATGCTGCAGCTAGTGTGTAGGCAGTGGTTCTCCACTGAAAGAAGATCCATCCAAACAGTTACACAAAAAAAGTATACACACCACTGAGCCATGCGCAACCTGCACCCGAAAGTTGAGCTTAATCCGACAAACAGTCAGAGAGATACGTGAGCCACAGACTGACACATGATCCTTGCTTTATGCATACGACATCAAATTTTCCTAAAGGTGTCGATTTCTTTCAGATTTAAAAAAAAAAAAAAATCAACAAGAGCTCTTTAAATATGTCCATAATGTGCTGTATACTTCTGTCAACTTTATTCTGAACACCTGACATTTATAGTTTTTAATGTGTTCTTTTAGAGGTTGCTGAAAAATTAATGTAAGATTCATAGTTTCCACTAGGGCTGCCCAAAAGCTTATCACGCTCCAATAAAGAAAATTAATGACAGAATTTAGATATTGTTGTATTCTTAAACAATTCAGAAAATTATTTTTTGTACATGCATGAAACCATCTACAGCGTAAATGCATCCATCACACTTGCACTGTGAATTTGGATAACAGTTGATCTTGAGGTTGTTTTCTATTTAAGGGGTTAAAATCCTAAAGAGTAGATGGATAGTTATACTGTCAACAAGAACTGATGTTGGTTAAAGATTTTATGTGGTTAAAGTAGCAAAACATGTTTGTACATGAATTTGCTTCATATGCCATAAAATGACCAGTAACACTACCTAAATCTATACATTTCAAGTGTCAGAATGATCCAATTTTCCCTAACTTGCATGATTTAATTATTTCAACAATGACATTTTTTTAATTAATGATTCAAAAAAGCAGTTTTAATGGATTTAAAATGTCTGGTCTTAGCCACAAAACAAACTGAATGGATGCTGGTTTTGAACAAAGCCAGAGAGTTAATGAACACCTGACTCCAGCTTTTTATTATCACTATCAAACAACAAACAAAGTAATGACTCATTGTCATAAAAAAATAGTTCAACTCACCTCTAAGATAGGATAGAGTTTGTCTTCTTTCACACAAATTCCCAGATATCTAGAACATGAGGAAAAACATTGGTTACATACCACAGTTTTGAGTTATTACATGGAATTACACGGAGTTAATCGCATATGAAATAGATAAAGTAAATATTCTGCCTAAAAATGCAGTGTTCCCAGCTTTTAAGAGTTTAGTTAGGATTTATCAATCATATGTTCAAGTGTTCCTGAAAAATCTGTGAATCCAGATCAATACGTTTCGTAACTATTCATAGAACTCAATATATTGTTGGTGTTAAGAGGATTTGATGAGAAGCTGGCGGGGAAAGAGTTAACAAAACTCTACTCTTAAGAAGGTCACACACTAAAGAAAGATACCAAAGTAGTACTTTTACCTATTAGAGACCATTTGATTAGCAGAGAAACTAATAATAACCACATTTTACCATGAAAAGTTAGTGAAAAGAAAAAGGCGGGTAATATTTCACAATTTCCATTATAGTAATAAATAATAATAGTTTATTAGTCCTTTTTAAAACTTTCTGATCATACCTTTTCAATTCAAAACTTTCACTTAGGATTGATTTTTTTTTTTTGATGAGTGTTTCTACTGGTACTCAGGTATATGAGTTGAGTACTTTGTCCTCCACTGATTTTATATTGTATATTTAGGGTGATTCACCTCTGGGTCATGTTGCTGTATTGACCCACTTGCTGAACATTAACCCTTACTTAATTTTTTTATCTGAGTTGGTATTTAAAAAAAAAAAAAAAAAAGAAGAAGTGGAGCAGCAGCACTTGATTTGGTCCTGGGAACATTAATGGCCTCGACAAACATTACGTAGCCTGACTCTGTGTTTGGTTTTGCTCGGTGTGTACCGTGTGCTAACAGCGTCCACTCCCTCATGGCGGCCCGCTGCACCGTGAAAGCAGCGGCCTCAGCAGATAAGCTGATCCCTGATAACCTCACCGCCGTCACCTTGTCCAATGGATGGAATACGATTGCTTAGGCAAACACAGCGTCCGCCTCGGCTCCGCACTTTTTACGTAACGGGCGGGTTTCTGTGGCCTGCAGCTGCGGCATCTCGCAGCTTCGTAGCTTCATGGTGGAAGGAGCCTGGAGTCTGGTCACCCTTTTCCAACTTCACATACCCATGTTTTTTTCCCCCTCATTTTCGAACAAATGGATCAGGTTTCACAGAGTCCCCTCGTGGAGCCACAAAAGGTTTCTGTGCATATTCAGTAGCACTTCATTACCGTGCAATGACTTTTCTGTGACTTTTAACATTTAGTCTGACGTTTCAAGAGTCTGAAGATAGATTTTCATTTCATACGTGTAATGAATGGAGACCAAAAGTAGAAAAGTTTATAATGAAGTCTCAGGTATTTTACAGTTGTAATAAATGGATTATAGCCATAATACACGCATTAAATGGCCCTCATTAAAATACTTTACAATACGCTATACACTAAGTATTTATACCATCAATTAAGCTAACAAAATAATGTTCCATCAGTCTACTGACGCATTTCTATTCAAGACATTTACTCACTGTGCAACATTTATTAAGCAGCAGGTGAGTTTATCTCCTGCCTTACAAACACATTCATGATGTTTCAACTGTAGGTATTTGTTCCCTTGAGTCCTGAAAGATGCTCACAAAAGATCCATTTTTTTTTGTGCACTTATCCAGTGGGTCGGATTAGACCCTTTAGCGGGCTGGTTCTGGTCCTAGGGCCGTATGTTTGACACCCAGGATTTAGACTGTTGTAAAATGGAGGATAAATGCATTTAAAATGCTTTACCATTATACTGCTGTACACCTACAGAACCCAAAAATACTGCTGCTGCATTCCAGATGGTAAAGTTGAGATGTAGGAAAAAAAAACAAATAAAAAACAGAGTGACAGTGGTACTGTGATGTGTGGGAGGGTGGTGAGATACTGGAGGTGTTAAGGGGGACGTCCTTCGAGCGGTTTCGCTCTTTCTCAGGTCTGCTGCATATGAGTCATGCCGCAGGAGGGACGTCTTCAGGGGCTTCGGGGGGGGCATGCGTGTGTGTGTGTACCTGACGATGTTGGGGTGGGACAGCTTCTGCAGGAGGCTGATCTCGCGCACGATGCTGTCCTGGTCCACGTCGTTCTTGTAGATCTTCACCACCATCACCTTCCTGCTGGTGCTGTGCATCACCTGGAGGACAGAGAGAGACATGCAGGGATCCTCGCCACGCCGCTCAGTCCCGACACTCCACCCCCAATTACTCACCGTCCCACGGCCTCTTTCTAGCTCACTTCATCAGGGACAAAGCCTAAATGAGCAGAAATCAGCTCTCCGTGTTGCTGTGCACCACCAGGACCGGTTTTATTGGTCATTACGTAACGTCTCAGCTGAGAGATCGCCTAGCGCGCCCCCCACGCTGTTTCCAAGCTGGTGGGCCAATCACGGAATGGCAAGAATGTCCCAATTAAACGCCGGAACAAACCGAGGCTTTGAACGAGAGCTCACGCGTGGGCCGGGGCAACAAGGCAGAAAGCTCGGGGGGTCCGGGGGGGGGGGGGGGGGGGGGTGAGGACACCAGAAAGAATACCTTGTAAACTTTGGAGAAGAAGCCACTCCCGATGAGCTCAGCGGTGAAGTTCTCCCAGAACTCCAGCTTGCGGACGGCGGTGCGGAGCTTCTGCCAGCGGTCCACGTGGTAGTACGTGTCCGACGACTCGCCGCAGAGGGTCGGGCTGGCGGGCTCCGAGGACACGTCCACGTCACACATCCTGGAGATGTCCGCTGAGGAGAGCAGAGACACGGGTTCAGCAGTTGACATCGGATGGCAGTGAAACTCTGATGTTTGTCAGTTTGTCCCTTTTTTATACAAAAAAAAAAAATGTGTGACAGCAGAAAAGTGAAGCTACAAAAAAGCAGAAGGCACCAAATTTACTTGGCTGTTACTGTCAGTTATTTTTTTTTTACATCCTTTTCATACCAAATGACATTAACCGATGTTGTGTATATCTGACGACTAAAATTACAAAAAATTATTATTATTATTATTATATATATGGAAGAGATGATGATTAACACATGGCTAAAAAAAAAATTCAGGTAAACCAGGAACAAAGAGACAAAGGAAGACAATTAAATAATAATAATATTAATAATAATAAAACATAAAAATACAAATAAGTTAATAATTAACATGCAAATATGTCATAATAAAAGGAGTAGATAAATGAGGCAGAAAATATATATATATACATATATACACACACACACACACACACACACACACACACACACACACACACACACACGTATATACAGTGGGGAAAATAAGTATTAGAAATCATGGAGGGGTCTGAAATTTTCATCGTAGGTGCATGTCCACTGTGAGAGAGATAAACTAAAAAGAAAAATCCAGAAATCACAATGCATGATTTTTTAATGATTTATTTGAGTGATACAGCTGCAAATAAGTATTTGAACACCTGTGTGTCATCTAGAATTCTGACCCTGAAGGACCTGTTAGTCCGCCCATTAGAAGTCCACCTGCATCCATGTATCATCCTTAATCAGATGCACCTGTTTGAAGTCGTTAGCTGCATAAAGACACCTGTCCACCCCATACAATCAGCAAGACTTTAACTTGTAACATGGCGAAGACCAAAGAGCTGTCCAACGACACAAGAGAGAAAATTGTACACCTCCACAAGGCTGGAAAGGGCTACGGAGCAATTGCCAAGCAGCTTGGTGAAAAAAGGTCCACTGTTGGAGCAATCATTAGAAAATGGAAGAAGCTAAACATGACGGTCAATCTCAATCGGAGTGAAGCCCCATGCAAGATATCACCTCGTGGGGTCTCAATGATTCTAAGAAAGGTGAGGAATCAGCCCGGAACTACACGACAGGAGTTGGTCAATGACCTGAAAAGAACTGGGACCAACGTTTCCAAGGTTACTGTAGGTAATACACTAAGACGTCATGATTTGAAATCATGCATGGCACGAAAGGTTCCCCTGCTTAAATCAGCACATGTCAAGGCCCGTCTTAAGTTTGCATATGACCATTTGGATGATACAGAGGAGTCATGGGAGAAAGTTTTGTGGTCAGATGAGACCAATGTAGAACTTTTTGGTCATAATTCCACTAAGCATGTTTGGAGGAAGAAGAATGATGAGTACAATCCGAAGAACACCATCCCTACTGTGAAGCATGGGGGTGGTAGCATCATGCTTTGGGGGTGTTTTTCTGCACATGGGACAGGACGAGTGCACTGCATTAAAGAGAGGATGACTGGGGCCGTGTATTGTGAGATTTTGGGGAACAACCTCCTTCCCTCAGTCAGAGCATTGAAGATGGGTCGTGGCTGGGTCTTCCAACACGACAACGACCCAAAGCACACAGCCAGGAAAACCAAGGACTGGCTCCGTAAGAAGCATATCAAGGTTCTAGCATGGCCCAGCCAGTCTCCAGACCTGAACCCAATCGAAAATCTTTGGAGGGAGCTCAAACTCTGTGTTTCTCAGCGACAGCCCAGAAACCTGACAGATCTAGAGAAGATCTGTGTGGAGGAGTGGGCCAGGATCCCTCCTGCAGTATGTGCAAACCTGGTGAAAAACTACAGGAAACGTTTGACCTCTGTAATAGCAAACAAAGGCGACTGTACCAAATATTAACATTTATTTTCTCAGGTGTTCAAATACTTATTTGCCGCTATATCACACAAATAAATCATTAAAAAATCATGCATTGTGATTTCTGGATTTTTCTTTTTAGTTTATCTCTCTCACAGTGGACATGCACCTACGATGACAATTTCAGACCCCTCCATGATTTGTGAGTGGGAGAAATAGCAAAATAGCAGTGTTCAAATACTTATTTTCCCCACTGTATATATATATATATATATATATATATATATATATATATAAGAAAGAATGCTGCATGTGATCTATATGCATAGATAGAAGTTAGATTTAACAAAGCCATATAGTAGACAGGGATTAATGTTAAAACCCCTCCTCCACCTGAACCGGTTCCTGTTACTGTTCTTTTTCCGTTTCATACGCTCAGGTTTTTCAGATATCTGGGATTTGTCTGCCGTAATACACATGGAAAGGAACGGAATTTAGCTGGCGCTGCCAAATTCAGCAGCAACATCTCGATCCAGAAACAGTCTTGAAGGCTCCACACCTCGTCTTCAGAATCCAAACTGCCATCACTGTCAGCTCTGATAACACAGTGAGTCATAATCACACATCGAGATAGCGAGCGCAAACTGTCAAAACAAAAATAAAAAAAAAGGGAGAAAAATGTACGTATGTATGTAATCCTAGGTTGCTGTGAAAAACAGTTCCATTACTTAGGAGAAGCTAGTTTCACTAGATATTTTCACAGGGAGCTGTGGTACCTCAAAGTGACTATCCAATGACAATATTTTAATTAGCACGACAACTAACAATTAGAATTATTTGTTTGGTTCAGCAAATGAGGTAAAGTGTCAATTTCCCAAATCTGAAGATGTACCTAAAATGTGACCACAACCTAAAGATCATCGGCTTACTCTAACAGAAGAATAAAGAAATCAGAAAATAAAAAAAAAATATGAATTCAGAAGTTGGAACTGGAGAATTTTGACATTTTCTTAGCTGTTATATTCATACAATTGTGAAATGGTCACTGTTTCTAGAATGAAAGCTGCAACCAAAATGAGACCATCAGTCCACAACTAAAAGATAATCAGTTTTCTAGTTCAGAAGAAACCAGAAAATAATCAGATTTGATTGATTGATCGATTGATTGATTTTTAAAAAAGGTGTTTATTAATGTAATATTCCTTGCAGGTCTACTTTTAATATATTCTATAATAATTTCTTCCATGTCTGTTGTACTGGGGTGGTGACAGAGATCCTAGAACAAATACATAGCTCCCACAGGTACTAGTGCTGTCTCTTGTTATTTTAAATAAGAGCTACCGTGTAATGTCCAAAAATAGTTACACAATGATAAAATCACTCTGACCCAGTGCATGCCCCGTTATCCTATTAGTAAGCCGTAGTTAATGAAATTAGTTGGAGGAAATAAAAGAGCAAACCACCAAACCATCTGTGAACTGATGCGAGGAAGCGTTTTGATTTCTCCATCATATATGGAAAAAATCACGGATAAACGAAAAGCCTTATTTACTGACTTCTTAAAAAGAATAGCATTGTTGTTAACTTGTCACATAAGTGACAACCAAACAATAGTGAGCTCAAGCATCCTCTTACCACAAAAGGATAATGAGGTGCTACACTGAGTGGAAAAAAAAATGTTCCAAATTTAATCAGATGAATTGGAGCAAAACATCATGTCAAGGGATTGACTTGAATTGACTCACAGTTTGAGCTTCTATCCCTTATTATCTCGCTAAAAACTGACAGCCATGTGCTCTCTGGACTATACCTGCTACAGTATAAAATACGGTTTGTCAGCGCAGATATATCTAAAATAGTAATAAATTCATCTCAGAAACGCAAGACACTGTGTAACAAACCAAAAGGGCTTTTGGATGAATTTAAAATGCATGAACGCAATCCTGGGATGAAAGAGAACCACACAGAGGCCTAATCTCACTCACCTAGTCATAAGCCGCATGGATGAGGGAAAGTGCTTCCACTTTACACAGCGAAACAAAGAAGGTGAATAATGTAAAGCTTAAAATAGAGACAGGACGGCCAGATAACAGGGCCGGTTCCTGCACGCACACAGACACACGCACACACACGCACACACTGTCCACAGGGTCAAGTGAACTGTTCGTCCTCAGGGTATAATAAATATTTGAGAGTACTATAATATACATATATATACATATATATACACATACACATATACACACACACACACACACACACACACACACACACACACACACATCTTTAATTGTCTTTAATTCTCTTATAATTACATCTGTCTTTACACTCCCTCACACACATACTTATGCTGTTGCCAGGAGGCAGATGGACAGATTAAAGAGAAGCTCAGCTAGTTTAAAAAAAAAATGGAAATTGCACTATGATTAGGAATATATATTTATCCATGTAACACCCGAACCTGGGTGTTTTTGATTCAACCAATTAGCAAGCGAGCATGTGTTTATATATTTAGCTAAAAGCAACAGATGAATAAATGATTAGTTGAAATGGGTCAAATTATTGGATAACTTGTTATTACAAACACTGAGAATATATATGTCTGGAGGGATTAACCCAATTTTTTCTATGTTTTCACACACACACACACACATATATATATATATATATATATATATATATATATATATATATATATATATATATATATATATATATATATATATATATATATATATATATATATATATGTATATATATTTTTTTAATATATTTTATATATTATATATATCTTTTTAGATTATTCTACAGACTGGAACATTTACATCCATCTATGTGGGAGATGAAAATCTTAATAATTTAAATAAAATGCCGCCTTCTCATCGCCCGCCGCCGCCTCCTCCGCCGCGGCCGCCGACGTCGCCTTCTTCGCGGAGCTCCCTCGGGTCCGCTCCGCCGTACTTCCTCTAACCACATGACAGAGTTTTACAGTGAGCCTACCTTTAAATAAAGAGCACTGTTGTGCTTTTCAAATGTACAGTGTTTTTCTGGTCTGTACTAAATTTGTGACACTACAGAAAACTTTTTCTCTACATATATCGATATCGGCAAATATCGATATCGGCAGTGACTGCCGATATGTATATCGGATATCGATATCGGCCGAAATTTTCACATCGGTGCATCCCTAAAAATAACCTCTCTCTGGAGTGTTTGTCTTACCCAAAGGTCGGGAAGTCGATGATGTCATATGGCAGGAAGCATTTGGTAACCTTTTTTTTTTCCCCATTTAAAACCTTTGTCTAACTTGTCTACTATCAAGTATGAAAAAGTGTGGGTGCCTCAGAACCAAATATTCAAATAAAGTATTCAGTAGATTTAGTGACTTCATATTCCCACTAGACAATGACTGATAAATAAGCAAATATCTAAACATGTTATACAAGCTGTTATAACTTCAAGTTTTTTTTGTCACAACAAAGGGTATTCCTGACCTAATTTCAGCCTCAGAGGACTGTGTGAGAACACTGAAGGTCAATTTGTTGCCCCCTCATGACCGTCTCTCTCTCTCTCTGACGCCGGTGGAAAGCACACGCTGACACGCTTGGCACAGTTGGCGGGGTTTTGTCAATCAAGCTGTGGGGAATCAACCCCGGCTATTCATGCCGCTTTTGTTCATTCGGCTCCGGACCAAACAATCATCGCAGTCAATCGCTTCCAAACACGAATCGCGGGGAGAAACGCTTACAGTGCAGCCCTATATCATCTAGCCGTCACCGTCTCTGTCCCCCATCACTACTGCCCCCGGCCCCTCACCTCTTCCTTGCTTTCATGACGTTTGACGTGTGTTTCTAAAACACATCATTTTGGCATGTCATAGAAAACGCATAGGTGCTCAAATAATAACAATAGCTAAAGGTATTCATTCTTCATACTACATTTGCAGGGTCATCCCTATGTTCCCCAGGTCCAGATTTATTAGGGGTTTGAAGTTAAGGGGTTAGGGGGTTAGGGGATGGGGTTTAGAAGTTAAGGGTGAGAAAAGTTACTCATCCCTCATAACAACATTTGCAGGGTCATCCCTATGTTCAAGGGGTTTATTAGGATTTATTAGGAGTTAGGAGTTAGGAACTACAATGCAAACTGAAATTTTAATTCAACAATGTTTTTGCATGGTTTTAATATTCACAACTTGCTATTCATCCATCCAACAACAGTGTTGGGATTTCCTGAAGGTCTGTAAATGCAAATTAGAGTTTCAGTTAAGTTTATAATTGTACCGTATTTTCACGACTATAAAGCGCATATAAACGTCTTAGATTTTTTTCAAAATGTGCAGCGCGCCCTATTGTCCAGAGCGCCCTATCTGTGTGCAGACGTAGTTGAGAACCATGATGGTGCGGACGTGATAGAGAACATGGTGCGTTAGAAGGGGGGCTTGTGGGCGTGGATCGGGCGTGGATGGGGCGTGATTTGTGTATAAAAGAACAGGTATGTGCTTTATGCAGAACATTGCTGTCTTAACAACCCTGAAAATGGCAAAGAGACACGCTTACGAAGCTCAGTTTAAGCTGAAGGCTATCAGCTACGCCGAGGAACACGGGAATCGAGCCGCCGCCAGAGAATTTAAAATTAACGAATCAATGGTTCACAAGTGGAGGAAGCTGGAGAACGAGCTGCGACAGGTGAAAAAAACGCAGCTGAGTTTCCGCGGACACAAGGCAAGGTGGCCAGAGCTGGAGGAAAGACTGGAGCAATGGATCGTCGAGCAAAGAGCGGGTTGGAGGAGCGTTTCAACGGTCACCATTCGGCTTAGAGCAGTCAAGTTAGCGGAGGAAATGAAAATTCAACATTTCCACGGAGGACCGTCTTGGTGCTTTCGGTTCATGAAGCGGTGCCATTTCTCCATCCGGAGCAGGACGACGGTAGCGCAGCAGCGTCCGGCGGATTATTGTGAGAAGCTGGCGAACTTCCGCTCTTTCTGCAGCAGACACATCGCCGACAAAAACATCCAGCCGAGCCACATCACCAACATGGACGAGGTGCCGCTGACGTTCGACATCCCGGTGAGTCACACGGTGGAAAAGAAGGGAACCAGCACGGTAGCGATACGCACAACGGGGTACGAAAAGGCTTCGTTAACCGTTGTGCTCGGCTGCCATGCTAACGGACAGAAACTGCCGCCGATGGTGATTTTTAAGAGAAAGACTTTGCCTAAAGAGATGTTTCCAGCAGGCGTCATTATTAAGGCAAACGAAAAGGGCTGGATGGACGAGGAAATGATGAAGGATTGGCTGAGGCAGGTGTATGTACGGAGACCGGGTGGTTTTTTCTACACATCACAATCGCTGCTGGTTTGTGATTCCATGAGTGCCCATCTCAGCGCCGACGTCAAAAAGCAAGTGAAGCAGATGAACGCTACGCTTGCTGTGATTCCGGGAGGTCTGACGAAGGAACTCCAACCGCTGGACATCGGCGTGAGCCGGCCGTTCAAAGTGAGGCTGCGAGCGGCGTGGGAGCGGTGGATGACCGAAGGAGACCACAGTTTCACAAAGACTGGAAGGCAGCGCCGGGCGAGTTACGCCACAGTTTGTGACTGGATTGTAGCTGCTTGGGCTAACGTGTCTGCTGGCACTGTCGTTCGAGCTTTTGCTACAGCCGGCATCATTTCTAGGGAGCCGCACGGCACGGACTCTGACTCTGACAGTGAGGAACGTGAACCTGCCATGTGTGATTTAGCGCAGCTGTTCAATTCCGATACAGAGGATGAAGACTTCGATGGGTTTGACTGACTGTTACCGGTAATGTGCTTGTTTTAGTGTTGTTGTAATTAATACTTAAATAAAGCACAACCAAACTCAGTTTTGCTCCCGATCTATTTTTAAATATGCACGTGTGTGTTGTCAGGCGGGCGTACGTAGTATATGAATACACACAGGGGCGGACGTGTATATAAAACGTGTATATAAAACCCGCGCCCTATCTTCAGATGCGCCTTATCTGTGTGTTAAATACAATAATTGCACACATAACTGCGCCTTTTCGTCGTGAAAATACGGTAGTTTATATTTAAGATGCTGCAGCTCGTGTGTAAGGAGTGGTTCTCTTCTGAAAGAAGAAAAGGCATCAGCACATAAACTTTTCTTATAAAGTTTGTTGTTTTGGCGTTGGCTGTGGCCAGAGTAGCCTGTGTTAGTGAGGAATGAAGTAGCAGCTGAACCGGGAGACGGGAGACAAAGGAAGACAATAGAGGTTTGGTGAGATATTTTGTGGCATAGATGCAAAGGGATGTTTCAGCCAGGATCTTAATCCAGATCTGCTGCTTATGAGGTAAGAACACTACCCCCACACCATAATGGCATGCAAAAGTTATATCTGAAAAAATATCTTAGTCCACTGTCAGATATTTTAGCTTATTTCTAGTTTTTTTTTCCTGATTTGGGTTAATTTGGTTATGTTTCAAGAAAACAAGACTAATTTATTTTTTTTAAAGAAAAGTTTAAAAAACCTGAGATAAGATAAATAGGGTTAGGGTTCACGCATACAACGTTGCTCCATAGTGCTACTAAATTATTTTTTTTTATTATTTAAGTTAGCAGATAGGTGAACAGGACCAGTGATTAAAAAGTCCCTGGTGTAAGGGTGCAGTTACCCGATCATTTGTATTTAAAAAGTTCAAACTTTGCAGGATTCAAGCACTGACGTCTGCTTGTTTACATCAATTTCTGCAGCATTTTTGTTTTCCATTTGATGTCTCCTTTCCTGTTTCTCATCCATTCTGGTAATTCTTGAGTCTGTCTCTCACTCCAGCTTTTTTTTTTTTCCCCCCTGTCCACTGTTAGCTCCGACCAACGCCAGCACACTAAAGTCCCATCGTGACCGCACACTTCAGAAAAGCATGGATAGCCAATTAGTTACATCATGCTTTTGCTCTCTGCACATTTCGAAAGCCTGCAGTTTGGGTTTACCACTAGTCACGATCTCTCTGGAGCCAGGAACTCCACATATAGGGAGCGTAATAAGGACCTAACCACACATATCAACAGCCTTGCACAACTGCATGGATTCAATGTAACCAGCAGCTCAGATTAATCAAGCTGTTGTGTTGTCGAAATAATTAAAAACTCTGTATGTGGTTTCTCTCAACAGCCCTGGCTTCATGTTTTTTGTGTGTTTTTTTCCCGCACATGATGGGTTGGGAAGGTTATACTAGCAACACCCAGGAAATATGTCCGTCTGTGGTGCAAGGGCAATTATCACAACCCGGCGCGAGTTTGACCTGCGGCAGACCACCAGCAGAAAGATCAGGGCCGACCATCATGGCAGTGACGTCCTGCCAGCTGATAAGGAATGCTGCTCATGAAAGGACCACAGGAAAAAAATAAGCTCACACCAAAGTGAGGTTTTTGCCCCCCAAGAGACACGTCTTTTAAACATCCCCCTAGACTCTCCAGGGGAAAGACCAAAACATCCGACCGGGATGTGATGTTAACTCAAAGCAGCGGAGTCGGGCGTGTTTGCGTGCGTCCGAGCACCAGGCCGATGACCTGCGAGCGGCAGTGAAGGGTGGCGTCACTCCCTACGTCACGAGGTGGCGTCAAGGCGATGACTCAGCCAGGAGTTCACACCGCTGTGATACAAGTCACACCACCGGTGGCTCGATCTGCTTTCTCCTTTTTGCACCAGATATGTGTGAACGAACACACCGTTTAGGACGAGGAACGTCCGAGTGCAAAAACACAGCGGAATGCCACCACCAGTCTCCTGGTGGGAGCCTGAGCTTGGGTGTGGATAACAGCATCTTCAGTATGTGAACTGCAGCATAGCAGAACACCACTCTGCCTTTAACAGCCCTGCATTTAACCTGCCAACGGGCCAAGCCACAGTAGCTGCTAATTTGCTGCATGGATTTTCCGAAGTGAAATAAAGCTTGTTTCTCTCATTCGCAGGTTTCTAAAGGGCGTTCCGTGACATGTCAGATGCCAGATTAATAAGGAGCTGGACCATGCACAGCTGCAGACTGGTGGAGTTTTTTTTTTGGGGGGGGGTGCTTTTATTTTGAAATGCATTGTATGACTTATAAAACACATAAGCAGAAATTGACTTATTCAAAGTCTGTCTCTGCCTTTTCCTTCTTGTCTGCATTATTTATTTCAAATAAATACATAAAAAAAAGGTTTGAAGAAGTGATTGAAATCTACAAGTTGCTGTATTTTTGTTGTTAAAATGTTGCTTCAACAAAAGTACTGTATGTTTTGAGAGGTTTCCGGCTGAGTAAAAAAGAAATGCCAATGGTGCAAAATTCCACCAGTATTGCAGAACATATAAGAACGTATTTACACAACACAAATTTTAAGTTGTATTGTCTGTAGAATCTGCAGCATGACTCCGCACAGGCTTGGAGGTGGTGCAACAGCTCCGTCACTACACATAGGAGAGGCCATTTGGCAAAAAGGCCTTCGTGCTGGTGTCATCCAAAAAGATCATATTGCATTACTAATTTGGATGACAGCTTTAGAAAAAAAAAAAAAAAAAAAAAGCGTACTCAAGGCCGTGAGTCAGAGGACATATGAAGATCATACATCTTCATCCTGTCAGCTTTAGCCAAACGTTATGCTTTTCAAATTGCTACTTGTAATACAGTGTGCACATAGAAGCAGACATCAGTCATCGTGAGATGAATATCCAGATTTTGACTTTAACTGCATGAATGAGCTCACCATTTATTCTGCAAACATTACATCACTGAGCCGAACCAGGCAAAGCAAAGACTGGCATTACTCCACCTCTACTTAGTAATGTCATCACTTCTGTTGTATAAGCGCACATTGCTGTATCCTATATACGCACACACAACTGACAACTTTTGTCATATTAGATTGATTCCAATGAGGCTTGCAATATTAAACCTTAATTTAAAAGTGAATACAAAAATGAGATGATCAATTCACTTGCCATCAACTTTCAGCACCAGAATGACATCAAGGTGCATCATAGATTTCGAGGTAGAGTCTAGAAACAAACACTCCTAGGTGGTGTCTTCTCCTTGGTTAAATATGCTTTTTTTTTTTTTTTAAAGGTACATCATCACTTGAAAATGCCCGCCAGGGTATGTAAACAGTATGACGTGTGCAGGAAATCACAGAAGCCGAGTGATGTTTCTTTTTTCATATAATTTACAGCTGAGGAGGTAACTCTTCATTTATGAAGAGGGTCACAGGTAATACAATCGCTGTTTACTTCTGGCTGTAATACCTGAGGTAGAGGTATACTCTGTCACACAGGCTGCTTTAATAAGCAACCTGATACTGTAACAAAACCTTAATAGGGGAGTTATTTAAACTCCCGAGGCTTCACATAGTTCAGAAACAAGCGTGTGTTTGAACTGGGCTTGATTTACTGCCGAGTCTTGGAAATGTGCCTATATGTGATTCTGTACAAAAGTGTGTTTAGAGATTAGATTGTGCTCAAATAAAGTTGGCTCAAAAGAGGGATTTATGGAAAAGGTTTGCTTGTAGATAGAAGTTTATAAAGAATATGATATTATTTATAAAGAAAGATCAACATTTTGTGTGCATGTGGAGTAAACCTAAGCAGATGCATTTGGGTTAATGATAAGGATAAATCATTTAATTTATCAAAGAAGCATGAATAAACCCAAGTTTATGTCCCATTTCAGTGTTATTATTTATAACTGGCAGCAAAATAAACACTGGCCCAAGCTGTTCCCTAGCAACACAATTCCAACAAGATGCTCTTTACCATAGTTTCTCTACATGCACTTTTACTTATTTTCCCTTTTCATAAAATGTTGCATTGAATGTTACCTCACTAACAGTGTAGTGAAGTAATTGATTGCATTTACTCAAGGGAAACTTTGAGGCCTTGGTGACAATTTCAATGTGGTGTGACCCGTCGACCATATTTGCAACATTTTCTGAAAAAGGTTAAAGGGGAATTGTTTGTTGATTGGTTATAGTACATGTAATGAAACTAAACACGCCAGAGTAAATTCTAAACCATGATTTAGAGCATTTCATTGAACTTGTGTTGCTAGGGAACAGCTTGGGTCCGTTTTTATTTTCCTGTCGGTTATTAATAAGAACACTGGAAAGGGAAATAAACTTGGGTTAACTTGTGGTGGGATTCAAACCTTAAATTTTCTTTTTATACAAATATGTGGACTTTGTGTGTGAACACAAGCTGCCTTTGCACATTTATAATGTTTTGTCTTGCTCAACTCTTGCAGCTGCACTCATTAAATAGGACAAAGGCACAATGGAGCAAACGATAAAACAACATGATTCAGAGAAGCTTAAGCATGCACTGGGGAGAAAAGAGGAGACACACAACTACAGTGAAGCGTGTCCATGCAAGGTGGAGGATTGTGTAATTTGTTGTCTGCCTTCCATTTCTTCCCTGACAACAGCCAAGCATTCGTTGCCCATTTGTTTTTGGGGGAACGGACACTTTAACGAACCTACTATCCTCGGTACATTCCTGCCCCCAAACAGTTGTCCAAGTCTGGGATCTGAGAATAAAAAAAAGCTCTTTACCAATATTTTAAATTGAAACTTTCTATTCTTCTTCAAATCTGTGCACCATTTATTGGAAAATTTTATGCATGTTACTAAAACCCCAAATTTCAAAGAAACCAGGTCATCAAAGCTTCTCAACTTCTTCTTGTCTTGTTCTTGAAAACAAAAGAAAAAGCCTGTCACTCAGGAAGTGGTTCATTATTTAGCCGGTATTTAGTTCTGTGTTTTTCCGCCCCGCTGACCTCGCTCGCCATCTTCATTCTACCGCGCTGGAGCTCAGATTACCCCGTTCAGTTAGTCCTTACCTGGAAACAATTTCAGTGGTCGGCTGCAGGGCCACATGCAGCAAACTCACTATGTCTTTTTTTTTTCTTTTTCTACCGGGTAGCACGATTAAGGCAACGGACTGAGTTGTTTTTTTGTGGCGCTGTCGGGACGATGGAAACACTTTCGGATAAAAGAGCTGTTAGGGCGGCCATGGCTGTAACGCGATCCGCCCTGCGGTACACTTCTGAATACCGCGGTGAAGCGGTAATGTGGCCCTTGCTGCAGCCCGAGCCGCGTGACGTCACATTTCTGGACACTTTGAGTGAAGTGATGTTCTAAGAGACTAAAGAAAGTTTATTAGATGGTGAAGAGGCAGGTCACACATTATTGTGAGCATGCAAGGATCTTAACATTCCTTCTTTATACTTATTCATCCTTTAACTGATAAATAATTTAATGTTTTTGTTCATTTGTGTGGAAATATTAGCTACT
This sequence comes from Eupleurogrammus muticus, assembly GCA_036785175.1. Classification (NCBI taxonomy): domain Eukaryota; kingdom Metazoa; phylum Chordata; class Actinopteri; order Scombriformes; family Trichiuridae; genus Eupleurogrammus; species Eupleurogrammus muticus. The sequence continues at coordinate 7,556,118 of JAYKQN010000005.1, forward strand.
AATCCTGGCTGAGGTGATGAAAAGTATCTTGCACATCTCTGTACTTTTTTCACTTCTGTTTATAAAGGAAGAAAATAGAGTCACTGGCTGTAGAATTTGCAAAACAAGACACCCCATTTTGTTGTGTTAAAGAAGCCCTATTTCAGCATTTTTCCCTGTAGATTTTAATTTTCATGATGCAATCATAAACATTAGCATTTTTTTAATGTTATTTTTAAAAGCAAAGTTAGATCTGTAGCAGCAATACAGTCCAACTGTCCCCGCCCCTCTGAACCACCGCCTGTGTTGTGATTGGCCTGTTGCTCTAGGGTCTGTCCCGCCCCTCAGAGAGCTGGGGTTGGTCGGGGGAAAACATAAGTCAAACATTCCAGAAAGAAGGGGTGGCTACGTGGATCCAGGGACGGTCCCTATTAACTTTCGCTCTCTTTGTGACATCAGAACAGGAGTCCAGACCGAACAGAATAAGTGTGTCGTCTTGTTTCACAGTTTACGTGTTGGAAGGAACACCAGAGGCCTTTTTCCTAATAGGACCCCTTTAACCATAATTTTGCCATTTTGCCATTTTGATTTAGTAGGTATGATTTGGGAATTCTGGAAGAATCTGAAAAGATTTTTCTGGGATCTTGAATGACTCAGTAAACACACTAATTCTTTGCATCAAAGCTTTGTTTAATCTATTCTGTGTTGCTCACATGCTGAAAAACTGCAGATTCCATTGCTGATTACAAACATGACTAAATGGCTGACTGACTGTACCATAGCAGCCGGTGTAAGGTTAGAACAGCATAACTCAATATATAGTATACGATTAAAGACACCGTCCAACTCACCAACACAATAAGCTCCAACGGGAAGTTCATAAGATGAATTGTTTCATTCCCATCATTCACATATTCATACCGTAGGCACGTACCACATTAGAAGCCTTCTCATCACCGTCTTGACTTTTTGATAATGGCAACCTTAGTTTTCACGTTACCTTAGTTTTTTCCATTACCACCACCATCATCATATGTCTTAGCCTTTTTGCCACTACCAATACCACTAGCCTTTGCTTTATCAGCCATGATAAATAAAGTTAACTTGTACAGAAACAGCAATGTAGCCAAGAAGGCCTGAGGCGCTGAAAATCAATCAGTGGTTTGCCATTACATGAAAGTTCAAAAGTCAGATGTTCGTATGTTGAGGAACTGGTGTACTACAATAACAAGGTTCGCTGAAGCCCTGTGCATGACTGAATATTTGATTCCAATTCAAATTAGCAAAGGTACTAATTTTAAGGCACTGAGAGGATGTTGAGATTTATCTCATGGTCAAAGGGACTAATAAAAAAAACAACAACCTTAAACTAAGTGATCATGCATTACCTGGGAGAGTGTTAATCAGCTTGGCTGGTTGATTATAAAAACTTTTTTTAAAAAAAGATGCAAAATCAACATAAACTCAACAAACACAGGCCTTCATCAGGACAAGCAGAGTGCAACAGTTCGCAGGTGGTATAAATAGGGTCGCAGCTCAGTGGCCGGAGCCTCACACCATGATTCAATCAACTAAAAAGGGAGCAAAAGAAGAGCTGCCTTAGTGTTTTTTTCCCTGCTTTGGACAATATTAATAATGTTGGAGAGAAAACAGGCTCAGCTCCCTTACCCTGACCCACCGGGGGTGGGGGGGGTGCTCAGGAGGTGGTTGTCAGCTCTTTATGGGCCAACTGGCACAGGTTTAAAATTCAGAGGTACCAGAACTGCGCTGGAAATACCGACATACAGTATAACTCCACCAGGCCTATAATATGACATCTCAAAATAGGACGGCGCGGCTAAAACCAGCTTGTTTCTTAAAGTTGCAGTAATGTCGGCCCGTATGCTCATGTCATTATACACAATGTAGTCTAACATATCACGCAGTAACAACATGCAGCACGCCTTGATGAGACTTTACACACCTTCTACCGCGAGTAACCTGCTGTGATGAATCAGCTCAATAAATGAAAATGATTGGCTATTTCCTGGGAAGCCATCACATAGGCAAACTGAGGTCAGGGAATATTTCAAAGGGACGTTCATTCAGGTCTGCCTCAAGCTTGCTGAAGACCCTCAATGCTCGACTGTAACTATATATCCAGTGGGCCCCTTTACTATGTGACACAAGAGACCAGGCACTGACTGTATAGTTATGGTTAGAGTTCAACATGCAAGGCAGAGGCGTAAACAGCTCAAATCATTGGGTTTTTGCAGATGCATTCAGGGCATCTTGGAATTCTCCGGCCAGTATCTCCCTCTGTGGTCAAATGTGGCATCCGAACAAACCATGCAAACAAATTGACACCGTGACCGCTTGGGGAAACATTGAGAGAGAAAGAAAGAGGCTTCACTTTTTTTTTCCTGAAGAGAAAAATCCAGTCTGACAACATCATATCAGTTGAAGGGACGCACGAGTGGGCTGGAAAACAAGAGTCGGAGGTCATATAAAATGTGGAAAGAGCACAATGTGTCTCTGTCCCCTCCCCTCCCGCCACCTCCCACCGCGCTGAAGTCATCCAAGGGTCGACAATGTTCGTCAAGTTCATGCTATGCGAGGACAGATTTGAACCCGTGAACCCGACGAACTGACAGCGCTGATTGCAGCATTTGAGGCGAGTCGACGGAGGCCGCTGTCAGGTAGCTCAGCAGCAGCAGTGGCGCTGCCCTGTCATTACAATCAGCTACTGGAAGCTTTCTCACAAGCATACAGAAACGCATAACTTCCCCCTAAAACCCGAGAATCAGGTTCAAGCCTCCTCTTCGTGCAGGGGTTAAACAAACAAAATGTTGAATTACTGACATTTATTTACACATGTAAATAGGCGTATCTTTGCGCTTGGCGCTGAGGCTAGCCACGTCCCGTCTACAGATCTGTACTTAGACAAGATTTCATTTTTTGTTTTCCCCCATCCTGATGCCATGCCACGTCTATTGTAGAGCTTCAGGAGAGACGGACTCCAGCGAAACACATTTGGCAGCAGTAATGTCAAATTTGACATAAATCAACTATTATTAAACTGATCTGATGAGCAATAACCCATTCTGAGAAATACTGGAATCCTCCTTTTAGGCACACACATGACCTCCGATGCGTGTCTTTACATGTTTACTCTTGAAAGGGAAGTAACTGTATATCCCAGCATGATGAACTTCCTTACAGTACAGTAGGCCCTTGAGTCTCTGCTACTAGTGGTTTGTAAAGCACGCCGCCTGCGGTGGGTTACGCCCAAAACCTCGGGCAGAAAAAACACAGAAAACAGACGGCGTGCAGTGAGATATTATAAAGATGCGAGGATGTGAAGTTTCTTTACAGCATGAGATTATTCCCCCCTGAGTTGAGAGCTTAATGTGGGACACAGCACCAGACGATGATCAGACTGATCCCCCCCCCCGCTGGAGGGAATCCCTGTCAACCCCCCCCCCACCCCACCCCCAACATCAGCATCAAGTGTACAGATTGATTCAATAGGATTCCCCCCCGTGTATCCCTCTGTCCGGCCTTCTAACGCACTCACCCCCACAACAAGTCTGCATATAAATCTGAGCGTCTGTCCTCAGCATGAGGAGGAGGGGGAGGGGGAGGAGGAGTGGAGGCAGACGACACAGATGGCTCCGCTAAGAGCTGTTTTCAAAGGCTCCGTGCCACCTACACAGCCAATCAAACACGGAGCCTGTAGCTAAGCAGCCGAGCTTCGCAGGCACGGAACAGTACTGATTAAAAATAAAAAAAATAAAAAAGTCGCTCCGTTCTGACTTTAAGCCAATGCTCAAGTATATGTAACAAAATATATATATATTCAAATACAGAGAAAGGTAAACTTTTCTCAGAGCTTTGACCTAAAAATATGATGAATGTCAACTTTTGAAGCACAAAAAACATATGAATATTCATAGATTCTGAACTTTCCTGGAAGGAGTATATGTGATTTTAAGGATTTTATCAAGTTAGTTGAGCTTTTTTTTCTATTTCTGATTAGTCACCGACTATTATTCAAAGCAAAGTGTGTTTATATATATCTTAAAACATATCTTCAAGATACTTAGACTTAATTGACTTAATTTGAAGGTAATTGGCTGTATGGACCATTTCACCTACTGAATAAAACCACACAAGCATGATGTGCCCTGAACCTCAATCCAACACAAACTCACAGCATTCTGCAGTGTCCTCAGTGTGCAAAAACACACATTTAAAAGTGGTTATTCTAGGTGTCAAACAGCATAAAAAGAAAGAAAAGAAATAAAGAAAGGAGACTCCGATAAGTTTTAAACTACCACTGTAGTTGTATTTCTGTTTAATCTAAAAAGAGCTGCAGAAGAGAGCAATCCAAAAAAGTGAGAAAAACCAACAGTCAAGTGCAAGTATCCACTTTTATAGAAATGTTCTTGAAAAGGACATAGGAGCCTGCGGCTGCACAGGTTGTGTTCCCATGGCAGGTAACAGGACACTTGTCTGACACAGTGTGTTAGAAACGCAGGATGCTGAGCGGCGTCTTTCTATTTCAGAACAATGCTGAGAGCTCCACACAGTTACTGTAGCGGCAGATTTTGCCACCTTAAAGCCCCCCCCCCCCTCGGTGCATGCAAAAAGAACACAATAATTGATTTAACACATATCTGCTGCCGCTGCAACGGATGCGAGACACTGACGTCAAAGCAACGCACACACACACACATATTTTTGCTCAAGGTGAGTGATGAAGTTGTGGTTTCTCACTTAAGTGTCAGATAACTTTAGATGGAATGTACATATCTTAAACAATTACAAAGTTAATGCTATAGAAAAACAAAAGAACTGAATAGTATTAGAATCTCTCAGTACTTACTCCATTGATTTAATAAGCTATTCATATGCATCTTGTTGGACGCTGGAACGAGCCCAGAGGTCTCTGTGCAGAAACTGAGGAGGAACCACATACATGCGACAGCAAATGAGCAAAAGCACAAGACACAGGACTTTCCACAGCAGTAACAACAACAAGAACAACAACACGTGTGCTGTGAAGCAAGCAAACACTGAAAACTCGCGTGAAGCCTGACTGGCAGCAGACGGTAGTTATTTCATATAAGTCACAGGTTAGTTTATTTCCAGGTGACAGAAATACACGTGATGCATGTGAATGTACGGTTTCTGCCGTCACATCAAGTTGATGTGTTCAACGAAACACAATGCAGATCCACAATCTGATCACCTGTTTAAAATTATTTGAATAATCTTGCACATGTTTGGTGTATCATAACTTAAATTACTTTATGTATAATGGCAGATTCATGAGGAATGCAACGAAATCAGTAGATTTGACCTCCCTGGGTTTCTTTTTGAGGTCTTAATAGATTTTGTAACCGAGTTGCTTCTCATTTTAAAATACAAAACACATTGTTAACATAACTGCAATTAATGATTTTTTTCTTTATCAACTAATCTGTCCACAGGCCTAATAAATGTTCAAAAATGGTGAAAAATGTTCATCACACTATCTCAAAGCTGAAGATCCATCCTCAAATGTCTTTCATTGTTTTTTCCTTGACCATTAGTCCATAGACCAAAGATATTTAGTTTATTATCATAGAAAAATACAGAATCCATTTGAGATGCTGTAACCAGAGACTTTGGAAAACTTTTTTTGGTGGCAATGAATAGAATGGATCTGCAACATTTAGTTGATTAATCTGTTAGGGGCCAACCATTACAATAATCACCAACTATAATGATAATCCATTTGATTCATTTTTAAGAGGAAAATTCCCTGGTCTCAGCTTCTCACATCTGATTATTTTATGGTTTCTTAAGTCTTATATAATAGTTAACTGGTGATCTTTGGGTTATGAACTGTTGGTCTGGACACAAAGAAACATTTTAGGTTGCAGCTTGAGCTTGGGGAAACCAACCAACATTATACACTATTTTATTAAGCAAACAACTAATGGATTGATCATTTCAATAATCAATTGATAAATCAGTCCTCAGGTAGCGAACTGTTGCTTGTCAGCTATAAATATTTATAATTTTATCAAATGTATATTTATTAGTGCATTATCGGACATGAGATGTTACCCTCATAGGTTTGTAATGTTTGTAGTGATTTTCTATGACGGTTTATGGTTCTTGACTTTCGGGAAGCAGCCTGTCTGAAACTTTCTACAAACACAAACAACGACAAAACAGTTTACTCACCGTTCTGTTCCGCTCGCAGTGCAAAAAAAAATATTTAAAAAATGTTTGAATAAAAAACAATGAAGGAAAAAAGCCGAATCAGCTTTATTTATATTGTCGACGAAGTGCTGTGCAGCATTATGTCCGTTCCAGCCTGTGGTCGGTGCAGGGAGCGACGGTCGCGTTCAGGCTCGGTCTGCAGCCGCGGTGCGTTCACGTTCCCGCAGCTCAGCGCACGCTCCGTGGATGTGATCGAACACGCTCGCATGTGAACGCATGAGCGATTTTTTTTTTTTTTTTTTTTTTTTATGGGTCGTCTCAGGAAAACCAGCTTCACCAACCCCAACACGTCGGTGGATGTGACTCCACCCACCAGGAGAGGAGGAGGAGGCTGAGAGGAAGGAGGACAGGAGCCCTTTTAAACTATATATATACAATACTAGTATTCATCAGGTATTAATCAGGATGACATTTTTTTTGGTTGATTTTTTTGTCATTAAGAAGTCCATTTGCAACTTATCAGATACATCACAAACACACACACACACACACACACACACACACACATATATATATATATATATATATATATATATATATATAAATATATATATATATATATATATATATATATATATATATATATATAAATATATATAAGGGCGGCATGGTGGTGAAGTGGGTAGCGCTGATGCCTCACAGCAAGAAGGTCGCAGGTTCAAGACCTCCTTGGGCCTGGGTCTGGGACCTTTCTGTGTGGAGTTTGCATGTTCTCCCCGTGTCTGCGTGGGTTTTCACCGGGTACTCAGGCTTCCTCCCACAGTCCAAAAACATGCTCAGGTTAATTGGCAACTCTAAAAAAAAAAAAATTGCCCGTAGGTGTGAGTGTGTGAGTGAATGGTGTGTGTGCCCCACGATTGGCTGGCGACCATCTGGGGTGTATCCCTGCCTCTCGCCGTAACGCGCTGGGATAGGCTCCAGCAGACCCCTGCGACCCTAATGAGGAATAAGCAGGTATAGAAAATGGATGGATGGATATATATATATAAATGATATATATATATATATATATATACACACAATCATCTATACTACTCTATCTGATCATCTCCTGTCCCACTTGGGGAGCTATTGCTTCACAATAAGAGCGCAACATTGTATATACACAATAATGCCCTATGATAACAAGATAAATTGTATTATGAAAGCTGTGCATGTTTATCAGATGTATCTGGATACAGAACACCACATATTTAATTTGCTTATAACAGATGTTTTATGGTACTATCTCTTTTCCAACCACTTGATTCTGACTCTCTCTTGTCCCCCAGCCCCACTATGGGGGATCACTACTTCATAGTCACCGCGTTGTATATATAATGCCTTATAATAACAAAATGAAGTGCATTATGAAAGCTGTGCATGTTGATCAGAAGTATCTAGATACAGCACAGTGCAGCGGTGGGAGTGTTTGGAACAATGTGCAGCTCTGGCCCAGAGGATAATCTCCCACTCAGTCAGTGTGGGAAATGAATAGACTAGAAACAGAAGGCACACAAATAACAGACAGAATGGACACTCTGTGGAGAATGGAGGAGAGCTGTGCATGGCGAAATGGGAAAGAGGAACACAACATTAATTTGAGCTGTTAAGCTGGAGGTGGATGGAGGTTGCTTTAACGTGTGGATCATTAAATGCACGCAGCGCCTGTGCACCCACATTCAAAAAGTTAGATTTAAACATTAGTTTGTTTGCAGGCTAACATACAGTCTATTGCATTATTCTATTAAGATCCCCTCAAATCATGTTTTCTAAGGTGTATATAAAATACTGTACTTTTGATAATAATGTGACTAATTATTGGTTCCAATAAAGTTAAATTACCTCATTAAAGGATAAAATTAAAACGAGAATCTCTGTCTTCTTTATTAAAAATTCAAAATCTATAAATATGTAAACGTATAGTCTCCTCCTTCTCTGTGAAGTCCATTCTCAGTGTTCGAGCACTGAAGGTTCAAGTTTCCACATCGGACTTGTGCGAGTTGAATATTGGAGCAGGATTGGCTCCAAATAAGCTGTGATTGTATTTTTTTCTATTGTTTCAGAAGACAATTTTGAGTCCACATTTGTTGATTTTCTTACCACAAATTTGAACTTTTCTTTCAGAATCTTTGGTGTAAAACCGTTATGTAAACCATTACGAACCAACAAATCACTCAGGTAAACCAATTATTCTTAAAGTAACTTACCACTATGAAGTAAATGTTGATCGCATAGTGGCTATAGAACAATAACGCAATCAGTGTTTAGACTTTCACTATGTAATTCTGGCTAAACCCAGCAGGACCTCCTGGGAAAATGAAGGCTTGATTTATAGTCACAAGATTCGACTGGACAATAGCCAAATTTCCTTCTAAAGTTACTCCCCTATCCGACCCCTGCTGTAAAGTTAGTTACTTGTTTGTGTGAAGCGATACTATTATTCAACCATATCATTACCACACATAAACAGCAATACAACAGCATTTGTCTGCCCCTCAAAATCAATCTAAAATTATGAATTTTGAAGGGGAACTACATTACGGCAAGAACCACTCTGCATGGAAAAGTAGTGAAAAAATGAATATTCTGTCTCTTGTGAGACCTGAGAATGTGATCCCAAAGCTGCAGAAAATCTTCAGTCATAACGTACTAAATTTATGCAAAATAGTCAGATTTAATGCACACCAGTGGAGAACTGGCTGTGCATGAATCATGTCCGGATACAGACTACAAAAAGACAACAGCGGGTTGTCATGGCGTCGGTTCAGTCTCATCAGAGATGTGAAACTGAACAGTCTGAGGTCAGAGTTGTCTCCAAATGTCAGTCTTTACTGCCAAACATTGTCTGTAGGTCAGGAGTCAATTAGGAATGTGCTGGCTTCGTCTGCCAGGGACAAATTTATCAAACAACATATAAAAAGGTTTAATTAACCAAGCTTTGCCCTCTTAAAACCAAGTAAATCATCTACTAAGGTTTGTGAAAAGGCTCCATTCATCCATCTCCTCTTTTTGTTGCGCGGTGGCTGTTCAACACGATGTTGTTATTTGCCTACAGCCATTTCATATTTTTGTAAATATGCAAAGAAAAAACAGCACAACCTTGTCCCGCTAAAACTGCGTTATACAACATATAATTAACTACGAAAAAAATGTAATAATCAACAAATGTTGTAACACGCTTAGAAGTATCACTGAAATAGTTCAACCATGATACCAGGGCGTTGGTATTGGCCTAACATAGAGAGTGTTTCTGTAAACAGCTGCTTAATCCCCAAAAATACATCAGATTTGTTTTTCCAGACATGCTCGACTTTCTCTAAGGTCAGGCAGAGTCATTTCCGATAACCGTGTTCATACAGAGGGGGATTCGAATTCCAGGTTAATGCGACATAATTTCTGTAAACAGAGAGTCAGCACTCCACTTATACTGGGAAGTCAAATTTTCCCATTTCATTTTTAAACCGGCGTGTTGCCCTGAAGTCAGATTACCAACACGGAGATTCTCACCAACCCTGAAGCTCCAAATCCATAATATACTGTTCGTCAGTGCTTATGTTTTATGTGTCCATCCATTCAGTCTACACTAGTAGCAGCTGCAACTATCACCCTGCAGTATATTATCAAAAGATAAAGAAAAACTTGCTGCTTAAATGGTCCTAATTATAAAACTAAAAACAGAATTGTAGTCCTTAAGGTGCAGTCTGGGTCAGTACTGACTTTTCCTTCAAATTCTCTTAATGGTCATAGCTGTGGTGCTGCCTTCCTCCATGCTCCTGGCTGTTGCTGTGTTTTATGACGTACTTGTTAGTTCGACAGGTGTAACAGCCGCTGCCAGATCAGGTGGTTTTCTGCGACATATTGAGGTCTGTTTATTGTAATTTTAGCTGGGTTTTCACCTGTAAGGATCTAATGAAATCTGGCAAACTCTTGAATGAAGTTGTACTATGAGAGAGTGCTGTTCATAGCTGCCAGTACACTAACGTTTATCAAGAGAAAAATACATTATGTTCAGTTTATGTTCACCTAAAATAAGTTCATGAACAATCATTCATTGAATGCATTCAGGCACAACACTGCTATAAATATAATTATTTTCTCTTTGTATGTACAAATACTTTTATACTTTTATTGCATTGTTCTGAGCTGGTATTGCTAATTATGGATATCATTGTTAGGTTTGTTTGTTTTTCTGACATGTTATAGTTAGTGCAATTTCAGCACCAACTCCTGAGGAACAGGAACGCAGCATTTTTTCTTACCGGTGAACATATTGGTAAACTTATCTCCGATTCTTTAGGTGAACAGAAACACAACTTTAAATGAATTTTGTCGGATATGTGAAAAAACAAGATTTTGCAAACACGTTAGCTATGAGTATAGACTGTATTAAGCCATAACTGCTGCATGTGGTAATGATATGTCAGTGATGTAATAAATAAATCATTTCATGCTGCATTAAAAAAGAACATTTCACAACATTTCATAGAAACTCCAGGGCCTTGTTGCCCAAGAGCTGAGGAGTAGCATCGTGACGCAGGAGTGTTTCCTGGAAGGGTTTTCGATCTGATTTATGATGAAACACTGGGGCATCATCAATATTAGTCTTCTACTCCTCTGCGATTAAGATGCAGCCATCAGTTGAAGAGAAACATGCACCAGTGCTAGCTGTGGTCTGGTTTGTGCAGAGCGGTGTTGTGGAGTCGGGAGGCTGCCATACTGTAGGTGTTGCAGTTTGCCATCTGCCAACGCTCAGCCACAATGGTGAATCATGCAGCCATCTATTCCTGTGCCCACTCACTGGCTCCGCTGCAGTCATTACGCAGCAATTAATGCTATTACCTTCTGCTCTCTCTCTCTCCAGCTCACCATCATCCATAATCTGTTGATTTAATATGCAACAGGCTTCCTCTAATCTCATGCCAAACTCTTTTGAAAGAAGGTATTTTGAAAATGCTCCATGCAAATTGTGTAGCACTAACATTTATATTAGATACAGGCAAAATGTCCATAGAGTTTTTTTTTTGCATTCTATTCTCATAATATATACCCATTTACTACACACAGTTCTGAATTGTATGTATGATAAAACATTTTTGGGGTTTTTATAATAAAAATCTTTATAATAAATATTGTGTTTCCTAAAAATGTTTGTTTCTGGACAGAAACAGTGTTCATGCAGGATGGTGAAACACTGGATAGCGCTGTTGCCTCCCGGCAAGAAGATCGTAGGTTCAAGAACTTGTGCTGGTACCTTTTTGTGTGGATTCGCATGTTCTCCTAGTGTCTGTGTGGGTTTCCTGCAGGTTCTCCAGCTATCTCCCATAGTCCAAAAACAGGCTGAGCTTAATTGGAGACTCTAAATTGTAGGTATGAGTGTGTGTGTGTGTGTGTGTGTGTGTGTGTGTGTGTGTGTGTGTGTGTGTGTGTGTGTGTGTGTGTGTGTGTGTGTGTGTGTGTGTGTGTGTACCTCATGGTAGACAGGTGACCTGTCTGGGGTATATCCCTGCCCTGGCTTCAACCGACCCCTGTGACTCTAGTGGGGAATAATATCTAGATGGGGAAACAGCATTTAGTTCAGAATGTGCACTCAAATAATGGTAATAGCAAAACAGTTGCAAGAAAAATGTAATTGCAGGATTTCAAAGAAATTTACTGGAAAATTGTGACGAATAATCTCACAGACAAACGAGTGACAGAGACAAATGAGAGTAGACAACAGGATTGATACGCAGTAATTGTGGCTTTAGAGAGGAGGTAAAACTAAAGAAGCATGTTGTTTGATATTGTAATTTACCTGACGAAAAAAAAGTGACCTGCTGGTACATACTGCCACCTGCTGGTGTTTGGTTGTAACTACAACACACATGACAAGCTTTTTACATCATGATGCAGCAGTGCAACAAAACTGTAACGTGAATAATTATAAATTGTTTTTTTAATCTTTATTGTACATGTGCAGCTACAAGCCAGCAGCCACAGACTGAAGATTAAGTGCGACACAGTCTGCCACATCTCATGATATTTGAACTGAGACAAAATGACTAGTTAAATAATTGAGTAGTCCATCAACATAAAAAATATTTTGAAAATCTGGAAATCTATAGGCTTATATTTTATCTTAGATTTTGTGTATTGTAATATTATGATTTAGTTTAAGTATTAAAGTTTAAGTATTGCCTTATTCCTTATTTTAAATGCTGCATTGCAGTAAAAAGTGATGTAGTTTCTGACTGCTCTGTTCTGTTATTTGCCTTTTAGCAACTCATTACATTACATGTGATTACATTTACATTATGTCTAGGCTAACCAAAAATAATCTTTTTTTCCCCAGTGGGAATCCCGGAAGTCACATTGTCACGCGGGATTTGTGCAGCATGCAGAATTATTAGGAAGACATTGTTATAGGACCATTGCAGTGGTAGCGGTATGGCAGAGTCAGCGGTAGCGGCAAAGTGAGTGGAAGCGACAGCGGCAGAGTGGGCGGTAGCGGCAGCGGCAGAATCAGCGGCAGCGGCAGAGTGGGCGGTAGCGGCAAAGTGAGTGGAAGCGACAGCGGCAGAGTGAGCGGTAGCGGTAGCGGTAGCGGCAGAGGGAGCGGCAGCGCCAAAGTGAGTGGAAGCGACAGCGGCAGAGTGAGCGGCAGCGGCAGCGGCAGAGTGAGCGGTAGCGGCAGAGGGAGCGGCAGCGGCAGAGGGAGCGGCAGCGGGACTCTCAATGGATCTTTTTCAATAACTCAAAAACAACAGGCGGAGCCGTCACATCGAGGAAAGCCATTATCGACTGCCTGCTCGGTGGTATGAAAGTCTGATTTAATACCTCAGAAAACACTTTCCTAATGTGTTAATGGTTTCATTAGTTGGTTAATTGGCTTCTTCAATACAACATGTTTATTATGTAAAGCATGTCCTCTAAAGTAATGATTTGGGGCGTGGCTTCGTTTTGATTGACAAGTCGCTCCCACGGCGATAGTTCGAATCGGAGTTTTAGTGTGTTCTCGCTTCGTGAGAGTTAATCGAAACTTTTTGGTCACCAGAAAATACGTCTTTTTTCAGGTGTTTCTCTCTACAAGAGCCTCTGAGGAATCGCTGTATTGGTGAGTACATTTTGTTCTATGCTGTCGAGGTTTGAATGAGGCTGCATTTTCTTCCAAATAGCAGAAAGAGAAAGAAAGTCTTTTTGCTCATTTCAATCAGATGCTGCCATTGTACCGTGTTTAGATGGTCAGATGCAGAAGATTCCTTCCCCCAGGATTAATAAACTCGGCTGTACTCATTTATTGTGTTTTAATTAAAAAAACAATTTGAGTTAAGGGAGCAACATTTCTAAGTTGACTATAGTTTTAGTTTTGTATAATAGGCGACATTTTTGCTTTAGTATACTTTATTATGTAAAGTATGGTTTGCTGAAGTTGTACTATTTCATAGTGTAGTTTTCTATAGTTGCATTATTGTATAATACAATTTGCTATAAATGTATTATTGTATATTATAGTTTTCTATAATGTTAATATTTATGGGTCTGTGGAGATAAGTTTGATTCAGCCTAAAAATAAGTAAATAAGAAATCATCCAGATTTTGTTGCCAGACTATGCAGGATTGCCCTGAAAAATAAATAAAACAATTCATAAATTCCAACAGATGTAATTGCTTCCATGCATCCTGCATCTTCTTCAAAACCATTCGTATTGCATAATAGAGGGAACTGACTGGATTGCATTTCACCACAATTATGCTGTGATCATGTGACAAATAAGATTCATCCATTGAGTTTGATGAAAAAAAAAATTCAAAAGAATCCACGAGGGGATGAGATTTCCGGACCAGATGTGTCCAGTCCCTCCTACTCAAACAGATGTCTGCCTGAAATGTGGCGTGAGCAGGATAAAATCATGGTTTATATATATATATATATATATATATATATATATATATATATATATATATATATATTATATCACATAAAAGTTTTCCTCAGGATTTCCTCAGGGTAATAAGAAACAACTTTGGCAAACACCTTTTGTATGTGACACACCCTGCAGAGCTTGCCTAACCTGTCAGGAATGTGGCGCCAGTTACAATGTGAGAAACATTACAAACACAAATGAAAGACATGTTTTTTTATTATTACCTGGAAGCTACCTGAAAATGCAGTCATGTGTCTTTCAGCTTTTCAGCATCATCTTAAACTAAGAAACCAATGAGCTAGCTCTCTCAGTTGTTACTGTGTCTTGTGTGTCAGGTATAACTAATGTCAAGGCCTGATTATACACTGGGACAATCCTCTAATTTATAGATCTTTTGCCTGACTTTTATTTTCAGGTAGTTTTTTGATCCATTTGTTTTTTTTTCAAAATGCTTACACTATCATGTTCCTCCTCCAAATTATTAATTTTTGTAACCCCTCCATCATTTTTTGGAAGACACATTAATTAATGAACAATTTTAATAATATCCATTATTTACACACACACACACACACACACACACGCACACACACACACACACAGACAGACATTTAGCAATGCATGCAGAGTTACCTCTGAATTAAATTTGGTAGACAAATTTAAATCTGCTATTCTCTCTGCAACAAGAGGAATTAAATCAACTAATCATCTTATTCAATGCACAAAAAATAATTCTGAATGTTAAACTGTCTCCCTGGTGTCCCAGATGGCACAGAGTAAAGCTGCCGGTGCCTCCAGCGCCGCCAGACAAAGACGCTGGTGGCGTTTGAGACAGCGATGGAGGATGCTGGGGGTGTTTGAGATCGACCCGGAGCACGAGTTCTACTCTTTGACATCTATGATAAAAGAAGGCATGCACGCTTCCATCCAGACCACTATGGACATCTCAGGCCAGGTGAGGAAATTACAGGCAAATGGTTTGATACAGACTTTACACTGTAGACATAAATTCACACTTTAACTTTCTGCACAGGACGCGCTCACAGCCGAGCAGTTCAAGGCAGAGGAAACTCAAACCCATGAGGCAAGTGTTTGTTTTTTTTCACTTCATTTTAGGAATGGCAGTTACCTGAAAAATGTTGTCAACCCAAGACTTCCTAAATTATTCATAGGTGCGGTTTGGGTGCAACAAAAACTCAACTATACGAGTGTCATCTCCCATTCATCATGCAAAAGACTTTTTTTTCCCCCTTCTTTTGAACTTCTTTAAGTTCTGTTAAACACAAACAACCATAAAAAACTCCAATAAACTTTGCTGTGGATCATAAAGATACTGTATCTCTGTATTCAATCCTGCAGCAGAATAGGTCAGTGTGAAGTAGTTCTACATCACACACTGAACAACTACAACACAATAAACACTGTACTGATTTATGTTTAATCCAGAATCTAGCAGATAGGTCTCTCTAATATATACACAGTCCATATATGAGTGCATGAAAAAAGATAAGCAGAGCAGGACAGTGCAGCAATTTTACCTGTAAAACTAAATAAAAACTAAAATAGTACTTGGTCATAAATGATGTTATTCAGATGTCACCTCCCAACTTCATGATCGTTTCATATGTTTAATTAAATTGTTTGTAATGTTTTATGACAGATGTGCACATGCATATTATAAATAATGGATCACCATCAGTTTAACTGCTCTAAAATCCACATTTGTCATAATCTTTTTGGTCTGATTTCACTTTTCATGCTCACCAGGAAAAAACTTTGTGCCAACCACCCTTCTTGTACCTGTCAATCAAAGGCTACGACTCAAAATATAAACATTTTTGCACCATCTAAAAAGGGCTCTGTGATATTTTTGATAATTTTCTTTAATCTCTGCCTTCCAGGGGTTTGTGATGCAGACATTCGCCGCACCAGTGTTTGCAAAACTGAGGAGTTCACTGGACATCACAGAGGAGGAATACATGAACTCCCTTTGCTCAGACGGCCACTACCTCCAGTTTATCAGCAACTCCAAGAGCAAGGCAGATTTCTTTGTTACGTGAGTAGAATGCTCTGTAAATAAAAAAAGACACAAGGATGTTCCATTCACTGTTATCATAATTTAGGAGATTCTCGAGACCCAAAGGAAAAGGTTGCTGTCTCTCTGCAACCCAAACTCACAAAAAATACATCATGAATTGCCAAATCAACTATATACATAAACTACTGATAAATAACACAATAACACAACACACTATGAATTTAAAATGTATGTATTTATTAAAAAAAAAGCACATGATAACAAAAATCAAATCAAGTTTGATGTATAGTTTCTATCCAACTCCTAAAAAAGGTGCATGCAATTTTTAAACATTTTTAAAGAACAAACATGTTCTACTCTCTTTTCTGTTTCTCAACTCTCCATTAGGACTATTACATTGTTGTTGCCATGGTTTTGGCAAAATCAATCAGATCCACACTATTTAGATATATTGAGACAGTTTTAATGCATTGCACATACAGCTGAAAAGATAAATAGCCCAAATGTGAACCTGCTTTTTTCATTTAATTAAATAGTACAGTACAGACAATAAAGTGTAGAACTAACAGGGTTGTTTCATTATGTGTTCTTGGCTGTAGGAATGATAAGAGGTTCTTCCTAAAGACCCAGAGCAAACGAGAGGTCAGGTTTCTCCTGTCCAATCTGCAGGCATACATGGAGCATTTAGAGAAATACCCACATTCACTGCTGGTGAGGTTTCTAGGTAAGAGGAGTGTTCACCACCAGTTGTAATCGTTTCACACCATGAAAGACACAGTTACTGTGTTTCAGTATTTTAAATCTGGTTTGTATTATTATGTCCAACCTGACTATGGATTATTCTGTGTAGTGTGCATACACCAACTGAAAGAAAGAAATTAGCTATTGTGGTTAACTGAGATCTGCAAAATCTATATCACATTAAATACATGCATCCTTCTTCACAATTTACAGGTGTACACAAGATTGTTATTCCAAATCAAATACAGGTATTTTATTCCTTTATTTATTTTTATATATTGTAATGGCCTTTAAACCCAGTAAGTCATTACTACATTACATCTGCACAGTAACAGCGTTTACAATACAGTGTTTGTGTGTCTGCTCTCCAGAAGTACTTCATAGTGATGCAGAGTGTGTTTTATCCTGATGAGAGGATCAATATTAGGTAAAAAAAATTATGCATTTATGTATATTTTTCCCAGTATGTTTTCTGGTAGCTGATATGTTTTAAGATTGTTTGTGAAAGCTGTAGGGTTTTTCTCTTGTTGTATAGATTTGACATTAAAGGCTGTGAGTTGGGTCGATGGACTAACCCCGACACAGGAGGGAAACAAATAATTAAAGTGCTGAAGGACAATAACTTTGAAGGGCAGCATATTACATTAGGTAAGTTTCTTCTCCTATGCACTCACTCTGATTGATGCTGTTGCTCTGTCTTAGATAGCAAGTGACAAAAAAAAACAGGCTGAATGGAAATGCATGTGTGCGTGTAGGTCAAGAGAAATGCTGGTTTGCTGATCAAGTGAAAGTGGACGTGGCCTTCCTTCAAGAACTCAACGTGCTGGACTACAGTCTCCTGCTGGCCCATCAACCTCTGCACCGAGACGAGCTCGATGGGAAACACTCTTTGGCAAACCTTGTTGTTCGTGCTACAAAGTAGGCTTTATATCTTTTGAACAAGCACAAAACCATGGATATGTAAAGTCATGTGGATTCAGAGACAGCTCAGTAGAGTCTGACACCCCCCGAACCATGTTTGCTGTCAAACTTCTTAGTTAATTATCATATAACTAATTCAAAACAAATATAGCAAAAAAATGAGCCCTCCAGCAACCATCAGTGTGATAAGAACAACATAAAATATCGACGAAAAATAGTTGATGGAAAGCCTTCCTAAATTAGGCTCACATGGAGGGGGCAGGACTTGATGTTTTGGCTGCACTTTTAAACAGCTGTCATGTTGTCATATGTCATCTCAAACTGGTTTCCTTATTGGTTTATCCCTATGAAATTAGTTTTTTTTTTTGCGCGAATGGAGGTGTTAACTCTACTTCTAGTAGTAAGGGTACAGTAGTAAACTATTTTAAACAGTGTTTTCCTCATCTTTTTTATTTATATAATAATTTTTGAATTTGTCTCCAAGTTGAACAATCCAACTAACTTTTATTTTAAGGTACACCATACCAGGCTTTATCAGAAAACTAACATATCTGGTTGTGTTCTTTGGATTCTTTTCCGGTCTTTCCTGTAGGTCTGTGGACTTACCAAACAGTCCCACGGAGCCAGGTCCCCCCACCATGCCGTTACTGGAGGAGACGGTACTGGGTACTACAGACTGTGGGTCAGACCAGCCACAGGGAGCAGAGGAGGCCACAGGTGAAGAGATCCCCCTCAAGGAGATAAACCGCTTCCCGAAAGAAACAGAAATCGCCTCAGAGCTGCAGGAATTCCAAGAGCACCATCGCAGGCTGCTGCCTAACTGCAAAAACGGCATTCATGTAATAGACGGGCCAGAGAGCCGCTACTTTGTGGGCATTATCGATATTTTTACCGTTTACGGTTGGAAGAAAAGACTTGAGAACCTGTGGAAAAACATCCGCTACCCAGGCAGAGCCTTTTCCACAGTCAGTCCCCCCAAATACTCACGCAGGTTCATCCAGTGGATTCAGGAGCACACTCACTAACTGATATTCTTCATTAATATGCACTGCATTTGCCTAACTTCGACTGGGAAAGGGAATTAGAGTAGCTCTTAGTTCCAATAGTTGATTAACATATATTTTTTGTTAAAAAAAACCCTGGCCTGTGCATTACTAGCAGCTACAGTATTTTTGTCATGACAAGATTTGTATCCATGTACTAATCACAAAGCATTGGACTAAGCATTATACTGTCCTTGTGTGGACTTCTGTAGTTAATGTGCAATAGCCTCTGCAAAATAATTGAACTTATAATGTTGAATACTTCTCTGTTGAATTTTGTTAGTTCTTTTTGTTAGGTATATCTTCAAAATGCATTTAAAAGCTGTCTTATGGTACTGGTTAGAATATACAATAAATTCCTTTTTATTTTCTTTTATTTAGCTAATATATAATATACATTTTCCTCTGTAATCCTAGTGGGTAGCTTTCATTTAGTTTTGACAAAACATTTTCAAATGCAAAATGTATTGCAGGGTTGTTGCACTGACTGTGTTATAAAAATAGAGTTATATTCTTATCAGTATTATTTTTTTATGTACAGGATATATTTTAGCTTCATTAATATACTTTGCGCATATTTAAAATGACAAATTTACATAAGAGTAAAATATATTCAATAATAATTATAATACATTTACAATTACCAGCAATCTAATCATCAATGTTAATCCTACCTTGTCAACCGTAATACACCATTTATTAAATACTGTTAACAAATGAAATTCCTATGTAAGTGATTGTTAAGAAATGTGTCTTTTATCTGATGTCTCTCACGTCTTTCAGTTTACATACTAATTGTTTAAAGACCACATCACTAATAGTGATGCATATTTTTTTATATACATTGCATTTCATTGTCCACTTAAATTTATGAAATTGTACTTCATTGAAACCATCAATATATAATATGATAATAATATTATAATAAAATAATACTTATTACAACCATTTACCCTGTGTACTGGTTGCTTATTTGCACTGCTCAGTCTGACAATTTTTTTTTGCTTTTGCTGTAGGTGGTAAAATCTATATTCAATAAAGTTACTTTACACTGTATTAAACCAGGAACTGTCAAAACATGTAACTGTAAAACACAATACTTGCAATAATATTGTTCTTTGTATCAGGATGATGTGCAAAAACAGCTTCAAAAAAGGGATCATCTGTAGTCCCTGGACAGGTAAACGGGTGAAGAGAAAAATAACAAGTCATTCCACATACACCTTTCACACAAATAAACCGAAATTATATTTATTTATTTATTTATTTATTTATTTATTTTTCTGCTCATCTACTGTTTTACCTGCAGTAAACCTCCAGTCCACAAGGTGGCGGCCATGCCCTTTAACCTGGTTCACCAACTGCCGTTAAAACTCGAAGAAGAAATAAAAGCTCAAGAAGAAGAAGTTTGCTTTGTTGTGTTTCCTCCTCTGTTTAAGAGCTGATAACATGGATGAGGACCAGACGTCTTACTGCACTGTGTTGGATAGAAAAAGCCAGTCCAAATACATTTGTTACACACGCAGAAAGAACGGCGCATTCCACATTTGGTGAGTGGGAGTTAGAGTCTAAAGTGGTCTGTATAGGAGACAAAACAGGGCTGAACCCAGTGGTTATCGATTAATGGGCGGATGATTTGGGCTTCCGAACATAAAATCGGACACACTAATAATTAGTTTGACATCATATCGTACAGATATCTCACAAAGCAGCGTCACGTTCCTACAACACGTAGAGAAGTGGGTCGACGTGACGTTAGCCTCACCGAGGCACCGCAAACCACAAATTAAAGCGACAGTGTGACATTTAAAAGGTGAAATTGATCTTACAATCAATTTTATTATCAACTGGGTGTTATGCCGAATTTAAGAGCGAGTTCAAAAGTCAATGATGAAATCGTCGCTTGTCCTCTCACAGGTATTTAGACGTACCTTTAACTCAAGGAAGTTAATATTGGCGAATATCTAAATGAGGTCTGGGCACCAATTAACCCACATATAGTAGATATATTAACAGTGGTGAAAACTACTGCATTCTTTTTACTTAAGTAAAAGCAGAAACACTGTAATAAAAAGTATAGGTACAATATCTGTGAAGTTCCTGGTACTTTCCATGTAAAGTCCCAGAGGTTTGTAATTGGATTTCAATCAAATGAGCAACACTTTACCTTTCTCTTTTATGTTTTCCAAAAAAGAAATTCAATGTCATTAATGAAAATCAATGTCAATTGTGAAATTGGAAAATAACATTTCTATCAAAGATACACAAAAGGAAAACAGGATTATTCTCTGTATAGAATGTAAATCAAATAATAGAAATTACGTATACAAAAGCACAGAAATTAGGCTAACACCCAATATATTTAATATGATTAACTTCAATTAATACTATAAAATAAATACTATTCGGTAAATTATTTTACTATTTCTTAGTAAAAAGTGACATATTGAGGATGTTTTTGAGCCTATTGACATTCACAGTTTCAACAGAACAGGACAGTGGGCATTAAACGGTTAACAAGCAACTCGTTGCTAGGCGACCGAGGTAGCTAAGCTAATGCAGCTACAGCTTTTCCGGCCATGAATGTGCATGCGAGGGTCTATTGTAAATAGTACAGTTCTTCGTCTTACTGGCTGCCTCTAATGGTGTTTGTAGGTTACAAACCGAAATGAGTCCCCGTCTGCCTGTATCAGCGCATGGTTGAATAGTGCATCCATATATCATCGTATATCTTAATATATGCTGTCTAGTAGCTTTTTATTTGCGTTGGGCTGATGTGTGCCACGTTTAAAGGTCCGGGAAGCACCGCGGCGTTGACGCATAGCGTTCCACCTCCTGTTTTTTGTCTTCTTCCTCAATTTGACCCCACAATACCCCTTTAGGAAATTATCCTTTTCTAAAGGCCTAATGTTTATTTTAGAGTGTTTTTTGTTAAGAATTGTGTGTATTTCGAGATTTTGGACGTTAAAATAATTGATTAGCATAATGTTTGGCAAATAATGTAATAGTTGCCAACTAATCGATTAATTGACTACTTGAACCCATGACCAAGTGTGATTTGAATTGTTTTCATCCTCTGATTATTTTTTATTTCTTCATCTGCTGTAGTTTGACAGATGCTGCTGATGTTTGGAGCAAAGAGTACACAGAGGACACGTTAAAAGAGTTTGTAAGTTCCTCCTGCATGATTTGTACTAATCACTGATGCTGGTCTGGCATTGGTTGTAACCTTTCCATGTTTGTTCAGAGACAGAGGTTTGCCTTGAAATCTACAAAGGATTACACGCTAAAACTCAGGTTAGATTAAAATCAGATTAAATATGATTGCGACCGCCCTCGTGCGATTGAAGCAAAATGTTCCTTTGCTCCCCTGCAGTTCGGCCTGCGGCAGTGGGGATGTGTCAGTCGTGCTCCATGATGACAGCGCAGAGCTCCACGTGCGCTCTGCCCCCAGCGACCTGAGTGTGACGCTGCCCAGGCTGGACGTAGCGCAGGCCACAGAGGAGCTCAAGGAGCTGCTGTTCAGGATGGCCGACAGCCTCCGGCAGCCGGACAGCAAATGTAACTTTTGTTTTCATGACTCGTCGCAGTTTTTATACTGAAAGCAGGGGGACGCGAGTTTATAGGAGCTCATGCGGGCTGTGTTCTGTCGTCCCTTCCAGGCGGATCACCCTCTGTCAGCCCAGTGAAAAATCACAAAAGGCAGCACACAAGTACAGTACACAGCTCCGTCCAACCACTTCCAGGGGAAAATCCATCAGGGCTGTCACTTTTCCAAACGGAAATTCATTTGAAATCATCCTTGAATCATTTTCTTCTTTTTCTGCTATAGTTTGACACACATGTTGCAAGTTAAAGTAGGGTCAGTGCATTATTAATGTAGCAGGTTATACAGTCCTTCCAGTTCTTTTATTAGACGCATGATACAGAAATTAATGTAATCAGGATGTGTCGTAAATATGAGTGAGGTTCATTCCTCTTAACTTTTCAGCTTTTTTTTTTTCTTTTAGAGTTTCTAAAGCAGGAATATTGTACTTAATCAATTATCCTTCATCATGGAAGAACCAGACACACCCAATGTGAAGTTTTTGACCGTGTGGTTGGCGGTTCAGTTCACCAGCTCACAGAGATTAATTTCTTTTCAGACTTTGAGCCGCGGCAGCAGCAGAGTTTCGCCCCATCCGTGACTGTGAAGAAACGGCTTCCAGGGACTTCGCTTATCAACCCAGGAACCAAGAAGTACAATTAAATCTCTCACAGATTTCTTTCAGTACCCACATCATTATGACATCTGTATGAGAATTAACCACTTTGTCCTTTTTTTCATGCAGAAAACCTCAAGCAACCGGTGTGGCCTTTGATGACGCAGATGATTGAGCAACACAAACATTTTTTTTTAATCCATTATTTAACATTATGAATATCAAGCATTGTTTTTAAAATCACAGCTGGTTGAAACCTGTTTTTATAAAATAACATTCCTCCCTCCCAAATCATTTGATTTATTTATTAATTTTAATCTCATCAGGAAGTGAAATAAACTTGCTACAAATGAATTTTGAACGTGTGTACAATAAATATTTTTAAAGGAAGGTTGCAGATGCTTGTCAGTTTATTCAAAATCATGCAGGATTATACAAAACTGCTCATGTTTTTCTTACATTGAGTCCATATGCTAAGATGGCCGTACACGCTGAGCACTGAGAATTTGCCTTTGCACGATTTTCCGAACACTGCTAATACACAATTTACATAAAAAATAAGATGACTTATTTTGACAGGATGGCTTTAGTGTTTTCACGGTTGTGTGTTAACAGCACTGCGCTCTGCCAAGAGGCTGCAGATTTTTCGACATGTCAGTCCTGCTGCAGAGATTTAACGAACAGAAGGTTTTCATATGGTTTAAAGCAGCTGTGGACCACAGTTATCAGTTATGAATATTAGGTGTTGTGTAAAATAACAGAAAAGACAGCCATGTTGCTAAATATAAGCTGGATTTAACATCTTATCTGCTGTCGTACCAAAATAATTAAAATAATCCATAATCTTCTGTAATAACTCACGAGCAAGATCAAATAATGCAATCACAAAAATAATCGCTGAAAGCTCCAAAAGAAGAAAATTAGTCATAAACTTGTTCAATATGGCCAGGATTTTATTTTTATTTAAAACAGCATTCAGTTTGGTGCGGTACATTCAAAAAAATTCTCAAGTCCTACAAAGTTTTCAACTTTGTAGAAATAGCAGAAACAATTGGCAGCAATAATAAGGTAAACATTTCAGGGAGTTGCACTGAAAAAATTGTCACGGAACATTGTATATTTTCTTATAAATATACAGTATATTTATGGCTTTACATTCAGAGTGGAGGTAAATTTTAGAGGTTTAAGGTAAACTTTTAAGAGGCATGTTGGTGTTTATCATAGGTCATCAATGTGACAAAGTTAAAGGAAAAAGAGAAACATAAGCTAATATACACAGACAGACACATGCACAGTAATATAATACAGTATCCATATTAAGTGTAAGCTACTGTGTAGTAACCTGCTGGGACATTCTGCCACCAGCTGGTGTTCAACTGCAACTACAACACACAAATAAACAAATGGACATTCATGAGACACAGTAGTGAAAGTAACCTGACAAATAACCTGCGTTTTCTTTTCTTGAGTTAAGATAAAGTCATAGCATCGAGCTTTTTACATCATAACGCAGCAGTGCAACAAGACCGTAATGTAATTTAGTACAATTTTTTTTTTAATCTTTATCTTTAAAGATTTTTTAATGGCACGTGTGGAGCCATAACCCAGCAGGCACTGAAGATTGAGTGTGAGGCAGGAAAACTTTATCTTTGGCGTAAACTGCAAATCCTGATAATATATTATGTTAATTACACAACTTTGGTACAGACCTACAACAGTGTCCTTTAATATACATTTAGAATCTATATACTAATACACACACAGGCACATTGTAGATTTCCAGCACTTTTGATAAATGAGTTAAAGCATTTTCACTTCAACTAGGCAATAAATCTCTTTCCCAGAATAAATATGTTTAAAAATTAAATTTAGATTGATAATTCAATCAACTGAAGAGAATTTTGAATGGTAAATTTCATTTTTTTAACATTCCAACTATCCTCCACAGTTCCTCAAATAAAACAATTTGCTGCTTTTCTGGAGAATGCATTTTAGATTCAGAGTTGACGTACAGAAATTACTAAAATAATCAACAGATTAATACATGATAAGAATATGGTCAGTTGTATTTTTTTTCATTTAATAGTTCAGTCTATTTCCAAGAGCCAAAGGTGAGCCTGCTGTCTCCAAATCGCTAATTTTATCCGACCAAAAGTCCCAAACGGGATAATATTGGGTTTCTTACATTAAAAACAGCAGCATATTCTCACATTTAAAAAACTAACACATATTCAGCATGTTTGCTTGAAGAAAACCCAGTGGGTCTCAAAAATGTTTGGCTTGTGACCCCTGAGACAAAGTAGTTTCTGCTCATGGCTGCATGCAACAGGGCATCCGCGATTTGTTTATAGAGTGAAAGTAACTTTTCTCCTATTTTAATTTATTAAATAAAGTAGAGGTAAAATGTTCCCTTGGAGGTGCTGACCCTCAGATTCTGAGCTACTGACATAAAGGATTTATGGATTAACAAAACTGTTTTCTGGTGATTAACTTCTCAGGTAAAGAACCAATATGGCTTTTTCGTCGCTTTTATAGCTTTTAAATGACAGATTTCTTAAGTTCCCTGATATTCAACAGATGTAATTTGTCTGTCCAACCCGTGAAAACGTCGCTCTATGATGATCCATTATCACCCTTTAAAGGAATAGTTTGGCATTTTGGACATGTAGCCCCATTTCCCATGTTCCTGGCAGACATCTGAAACAATGACTGGAAGTGCACCCGGGAAATTAAATTCCTTGTAGAAAAACCTTTTTAACTTTGTAAACAAAAAAGACTGTTGGTAGAGCTGCGATGATTGGTCAAGTAGTGACCAACTATTAAATTAATTGCAACTAAATGTGCAAAATTGGGGAAAAACGATTAGTTAAATTAGTCATTTTAAAGAAGAAAACGTTCAAATTCTCTGGTTCCAGCTTCTCAAATCTCTATAATAGTAAACGGATGATCTTTGGGCTGTGGACTGTTGGTCTGGATTAGAAAAGGCATTTAGTTTGAATCTTAAATCTTTAGAAAATAGTGATTGACATTTTAGTCCTTCAATATTCAATAGACTAGTCAACGATTAAAATGGTTGTTTGCTGCAGCTGTAATTCGTTTACAGAGCAGCAGAGGTTTACTACAATTTTCCTGTTGCCTTCAAATAGATCCAGAACAAATTTAGCCCCAGTGTCTATATTAAGATAGCAAGTCGTCTATAAATTGCGGGATAGCATGTTGGCGACGAGTGAGATTAAACCAAGAGCTTCTTGTTTGGGGAAGAGCTACGGGAAACCGCTACATACCTCAATACTGGATTTGCGAATTGTGAAATTGTGGTCTCTATGCTTAAGGGCTGCAATTTACAACATTTTAAAAGTTGATTAATCTATATATCAGTTATCAAAATGAATAATTAATTAGTTTGGCTCCTAAATTGTTTGAAAAATCAAACAAAAATGTCTTTTTTTATCCAAAAGTCCACAACCCAAAGACCATCACTTTACATTTATAAAAGACTAAAGAAACCAAAAAATTGTAGAAGCTGTTTTTTCTTTTTTTCCCCCCTTTAAAGGTTTTTTTTTTAAACAAATTTGTCCTTTTATGATGTGAGGGTCTAAGGACAGGGGATGTTGTGTTGCGTTTGTACAAACTGTACGTTGGGCCGAAACTGTGATTTGTGATTTTGGGCTATAAAAAAATAATGACTTGACTTGAATTTGCACATTTTCAATTAGGTGCAATCAAGTGGCAGAACAGTCATCAATCATCAACTAGTTAGTTTACTAGTTACTTAGTTTTCCATGATAATGACCCTTGGGTTATGGACTGTGGAATAAAGAAAAAAACAAGACATTTAAGGATGCATCGTCATCTTTTGAAGTTTTGTGATGAACACATTCCCCCATTTTTGCACATTTACTTTAAGGACAGAAGACAGCTGTACTCCACTAGTAATTAGTTATTACACTACTAATGACATTCATACCAGGAATGTGGTGAATGGGACTAAATGTCCAGATTGGCCTGATGTTTGTGTCTAATGGCTTTTGTTCCTTCACTGAACTAATATGGAGGTTCCAGGTTCAGTGCCTCGGGGCGGAGCAGCTGGTGTGGCGTCGGGAGAAGTCCCGCCAGGCACGCAGCAGCTGCGGCGGCTTGAACCCGTTGACCAGGACCAGCCCGGCGAAGGCACACCGGTCGTAGTCCAGGTTCTGGATCACGAACAGGTTCCTCAGGGACAGCAGGCTCCTGGAGTACACCGGGCGGACGCCCAGCACCCGCAGGCACAGACCCACGTAGACGTCCTCCAGGGGGATCATCCGGACGAACCTGGAGGCCCAGGAGATCCTGGGGGCCAGGTCGGCGGAGAAGACATACCCGGCCCCCGACAGGTAAGGTGGGAAGCGGTCCTCGGGGTACAGCTCCTCCGATATGTGCCACTTGCTGCTCTTGTCCCTCCTCGGCCTCCCGTCGCGGATCAGGGACCCCGTGATGTAGCCCTGCCGGGGGGCGCCGCCAAGCCGCCTGAGGAGGTGGTAGACGTTCACAAAGATGTCAGCGTCCACCTTCATGGCGTAGGAGGCGTTGGGGCAGCGGGTCGCCAGCCAGTTCATCATCATCATGGTCTTGACCGTCAGGTTCTTGTAGCTGTCCACGAAGTCCATCTGGACGAGGTCCGCGTACCTGAGGCTCTCCTCCTCCAGCTGGTCCTGGATGCCGGGCACCAGGCCCCCTTCAGGGAGCCCCATGTAGAACAGGGTGAGGGTTTCCTGACCCGGAGCCCCCCACGTTTTCCTGACGGCGTCCCTGGCCGCGGCATCCAGGGGACCAACAGGGACCAGGAACACCAGGAAGGGGGTCCTGTCCGCGCATGCTGCGGGCTGGTCCAGAATAAACCTGTATGTCTCAGGGGACAGGAGCCTGTAGTCCGCCTCGGGGAGGGGGCTCGGCTTGGGGAGACTCTGACTGAATGTTACCCTACTCAACGTCACTAAAACCTGCACAGACAGGACCAGCACGGCCGAGACGGTGAGTAACTTCACTAACCTCCAGGAGAAACTTTTCCTCATCGCCTCAAAGTCGCACGAACATCCTGTAGTTCCGGTCCCGAAGTGAAAGTGGGAGAATTTACGGAAGTCACGTTGTCACGGTGGATTTGTTTCAAAGGGATATAAATGTATGTATAAATATATATATATTTTTTTAATTATAGTTGGACGGTGGACAGAGCAGCGGCAGGCAGCGGCGGCAGCGGCGTCGCACCCGGCAGGGAGAACCAGGAAGAGAAAGCAGTCCGCCGGAGGAAGGAGACGCACACCTGACCGCGGAGGGATCCGGCAGCTGCGGCCTGCTGCACCTCACGACACGCCCCCTTCCAGCCGTCCCGTCTCCGCGTGTGCGGCTCACTGAGGGTGTTACGTTACGAGATGGAAAACAGAGGAAAAAAGGAATCCGGATGATTTTTTTTTGTCGGATTGCCTTTGCATTCACATCTGTATTTTATTGGTATTGTTGTTGTTGTTTTTTTGTAGGCATTTAAAGTGCCGCATCACCGCCATCTACTGGATACACGCGGAACTCTCCGCTGACTAATTATTAACAAGTAAATTAAATCGTGATGGACCAAGTATTCATGTACTTCAATAAAAGTATATAGTATATAGTAGTCACAAAAAAATCTCAATATCAGGTTTCCTGGTTGAAAATGACAAATCGTAATTGAAAGTGTATACTTTTTTTTTAATACTCATTTTTATTTAAATTTTAATTATGATGATATTTATGATACTTCAGGTAATGCTATAGGATAATATTATAGTATTATGGTTATATATGCACTATAATTATGATTATAGCGCATATATATAGATATATAGATAGATATATAGATAGATACAGTAATAAAACAGTATATACTATACTATACTACAGTATTACAGTAATTCTTCATGAATTACTGTATTACTGTAGTAAATCACAGTAGCCAAAGAGTTACTGCATTATAATACAGCTAATCACCTGATACTGTAAATTGAAACTGAAATCACAGTATTTGATTGATTTTATTTACAGTGCTGCTATAATTTTGACTATATTTTTTAACAAACTAAATGTATTAAACCATAGAGTACTTGGTTGAAATGGAATATTGTTACAACAAGTATACAACAGAAAGAAAGGCATAATCTATTGATACAAAGTTGAATACATACATCATACATACACAATTTCAAACACTTCTCATTTATACTTTAAACTAGAGAATCAAATACCAATCAAACTTTAAACTATTCTATACTATTTATATCTCACATACTTTTAGGGTGTAATTTAAATTTAAACTTTTTAAAAATATTTAACTTTATTTATCTGTTATGTTATTATTTGTTAACACAGGATTAAGTTATGTTTTTCATTATTTGTTTGATGCACTTTTCTTTTTTTTTGAGTGTGTTTTTTATTCATGTATTAATATTATATGTTACAGACAAGAAAAAAAGGCAGAAGTCCATTTCTGTTAAGAATTTTACATTTGGTGCATTTCAAAATAAAAGTCCAAATATTTCAGTCCTCGCTATAGGGGCTTTACTCCACACAAGTCTTTTTTCCTCTATGGAAATGACCTACTAAACTACTACCAATATTTCAGGCAAGGCAAGGCATCTGTATAGCTGATTTCCACAATGAGGCAATTCAAAGTGCTATCACATAAAACATTTCAAGCACCGGGGTAAAGTGCAAAAGAAACACATTCTAAAACAACATTTAAGGTATAAAATACAAGAATACAAGTGTGCCAGATATGTGGAGCATGAAAACAAAATTCTCCATGTGTAGGAGGACAGCAAGTGATGACAGGTTTGGATGATTCATACCGTAGTAGCAGATCAGAAATGCATTTTGGCCCTAAACCATTAAAGTGCTGCTTATAACTTCCAAGTTTCTTTTCCTTTGTTCCTACGTCACATGCTGCCATTGTCAACCTTTGTCACGCCCCTTTTGCTTTCAGGCACTTTGCGCCCCCTTTTATATATCCCCTAAAGATGGGTCCTCTGCAGCTAGGGGTCCTAAGTGCTTATCTTTTGATGGTCATAATGACGTACTGCACCAACACTGGCAATAAGAAAAGCAATAATACAGATTATACTGAATATAAGTTTTATATTTCTTAGATTTATCAAAACCATGCAACACAATCCAATATAGTAAGGCTGCAATATGTTTTGCCTATGGGAGCATTATGTCAGAATAAAAATGAAAACTACCAGTTAGGATTACTGAGGAAAAATAAATGTTATAGATGAATAAAAGAAAACAGAAATCGACACATCAGGCCCTATTTAGACGATACAATGGTCTAACCACGGTGCAATAAGTGGTGTGTCCAGGTCACTTTGGTAGTGTGGTAACAGCATAAGGCACGATACACAGCATCAACAGAGAGCACATGGTGCGAGGAGGTTGTCCTGTCCTGGGTTACTGACTTATCCAGCTCACCACCGGACTTTTTACAACCATTTACAACTTCATTAAACATTTGTGATCAAACAGTTAAAGATCTCTGCTGAGTACTGCATGGCAGCAACATGAGCCTAGATAGTACTTGGCGATGTTGAAGATATTATTTCCAGGATAAAAGATTTTTCCACAGCTGATCCTCTCCTCTGCGCTCCTGACGAGGTAACAATATGTTGAGCAGACTTTGATTTGAGATTGGACTTGAATAACGTTGATGCTTTACAATTCTCTGAAATAGAAAGCTTTTCCCTCATCTGTACCGTAGCACTTTATGCATAAAATATGTAATAGTTCACACACACTTTAAAAATGATACAAATAAAGGATAAAATTAAACACCTTCTAATATTTAAGCATTAAAAATGTGGTTTTAAACAAGACAAAAAAAAAACTCCCTAGAGAACAATATTAAACTTTTAGCTTCTGAAATAATGTTTTAGACCACTCGGATGCAGCTTCAAATACACATTGACACACTGCACAATAAATAAAAGCCTTAAACTGATTTATCTCTCTCTTCTTGTTACATACGCAATACTCTTTCACATTGATTTGAGTTATTTTGGCCATATTTCTGCTGAGGAGCAGAGTAAACAGCGCATT
Organism: Eupleurogrammus muticus; assembly: GCA_036785175.1. Taxonomy (NCBI): domain Eukaryota; kingdom Metazoa; phylum Chordata; class Actinopteri; order Scombriformes; family Trichiuridae; genus Eupleurogrammus; species Eupleurogrammus muticus. The sequence goes on from JAYKQN010000005.1 coordinate 7,587,286, forward strand.
GTCCACCTCTTGTCAGCCATCTGTCCATTGCATCTTAATGATTGCTCTGCTTTAAATAGCACAGCGCCATGCGCTGTGGAACCTGCCTCCAAGATATCACTGCACTGTCTTTGTGCCTCACCATGCATGGAAGATTCTTCTATTGCAACTTTCACATCTGTCATTGCTCCCTACAGGATACCAAGCCATGGGAAAAAAATGAAATTGACTCCACGCCATCTAAATAGGGCCCATTTTTGTATATTTTAACCTGTATGAAAAGACAGCATTTTAAAGATACATCTGATGAATATGAAATACAACTGAATGAAAACAACAAAATTCAAACAAGGACAGATATTTAACATAAATTATTTTGCAGAGGCTATTGCACATTAATAACTAGAAATGTCCACACAATGACTGTATATTGCTTAGTGTATCTTATTAATATATAGGTATAAAGCTTGTCAAAAAACATAATGTAGCTTTCAAGAGCATATGGAGAAGTAACAACATTAAAATTGTATCTCAGACCTCTATCTAGGGCCACCTAGTAAAAACCATGATAAATGATGAGTCCTGTCCTATAACACTATCTGCCCTCTGCTCCTCCCCAAACAGGTGCTGTAGCATGACTGACATCACACATTAGAACAATCCGCTGAATGCAACCCATGGATTGTGGCTGGAACTGCACATCACTACTAGCTACAGTCATGAAACTCTCAGTGTTTCAATTGCAGAGCTAAACGTTCTTTGCAGAAGTCAAATAACAACTAATATATGTGTTGTAGTAACAAGGTTAGACAGAGTGAAATATATTAAAATTATACAACAATAGGTCATTAAATAAAAAAAAAGAAAATAAATCCTTGTGCTATAATTCCACAGTGGCCTTTTCTGAGAGTAAAAAGAATAATTTGATTTGTTTTTGGCAACTATGCCTATACTATTTCTTTTCCCCAGTCTTACACTTGGAGTTAGGCAATTGCTGAGCATATCAATGATGAATGTTTTCTGCATTAGGTTAGCGAGTGTGCTCCTGTATCCACTGGATGAACCTGCGTGAGTATTTAGGGGGACTGACTGTGGAAAAGGCTCTGCCTGGGTAGCGGATGTTTTTCCACAGGTTCTCCAGTCTTTTCTTCCAACCGTAAACGGTAAAAATATCGATAATGCCCACAAAGTAGCGGCTCTCTGGCCCGTCTATTACGTGAATGCCATTTTTACAGTTAGGCAGCAGCCTGCGATGATGTTTTTGGAATTCTTGCAGTCTCAAGTCGGTCTTAGATTCTTTTGGAAGGCGGTTTATCTCCTTGAGGGGGATCTCTTCACCTGTGGCCTCCTCTGCTCCCTGTGGCTGATCCGACCCACAGTCTGTAGTACCTAGTACCGTCTCCTCCAGTAACGGCATGGTGGGGGGAGCTGGCTCCGTGGGACTGTTTGGTAAGTCCACAGACCTACAGGAAAGAATCCAAAGAACATAACCTAATATGTTATTTTTCCTCATAAGGGCTGGAATTTTGTACATGTCTTGGTTATATTAGATGCAGGTATCAGGTATTGGACCCCAAACCTCAAAACACAAGTTCTCTATTAGTCAGATTGTACTCTTTGGTTTAATATGATGAGAATATTGTTGTATTCTTGTTTGCGGACCTGACCCTAAATGATCTGCCCCCAGATTCTGGAGAAGGTGCAGTCATGGCTGATCTTAGATGACTCTATTGTGGAAGTGCTCCATCCATATTTATAAGGTCTATAGTTTTGTGCTTGGTCAAAATATATAAAACCTACTTTGTAGCACGAACAACAAGGTTTGCCAAAGATAGTTTCCCATCAATCTCGTCTCGGTGCAGAGGTTGATGGGCCAGCAGGAGACTGTAGTCCAGCACGTTGAGTTCTTGGAGGAAGTCAACGTCTTTTTCCACTTGATTGGCAAACCAATGTTTCTCTTGACCTGCAACAATCACAAACTCGTTTCCATTCAGATTGTCTTTAAACCTTCTGAACAATCTTGACTCATATTTGTTATGTGGCTGAAACTTTTATCTTACACACTGCGACAGCATCGTAAAGATCCAGTACTGAGCAGCGCGAGTGTAGGGCAGAAGAAACTTACCTAATGTAATATGCTGCCCTTCAAAGTTATTGTCCTTCAGCACTTTAATTATTTGTTTCCCCTCTGTGTCGGGGTTAGTCCATCGACCCAACTCACAGCCTTTAATGTCAAACCTAAACCACAAAAAACACAACTTTCATACAACCCTAAACCATCAGAAACCCAAACACATTGATAAAAAATATGCCTATATATATATATATATATATATATATATTTTTTTTTTTACCTAATTTTGATCCTCTCATCAGGGTAAAACACACTCTGCATCACTATGAAGTACTTCTGGAGAGCAGACACACAAACACTGTATTGTAAACGCTGTTACTGTGCAGATGTAATGTAGTAATGACTTACTGGGTTTTAGGGCCGTTAGGCACAGTTATATAAATTATGCAAAAAATACCTTTAGTTTATTGGGAATAACAATCCTGTGTACGCCTGAAAAGTAGAGAAAAAGGATGCATATATATATTTAATCACAGTTTATAATCATGTTGGAGTTATAGGTATAATAAAACACACACGATTTAAAATACTGGAATTTTCCTTAAACAGTTGCTGTGTCTTTATGGTGTGAAACAATTCCAGCTCCTCTTACCTAGAAACCTCACCAGCAGTGAATGAGGGTATTTCTCTAAATGCTCCATGTATGCCTGCAGATTGGACAGGAGAAACCTGACCTCTCGTCTGCTCTGGGTCTTTAGGAAGAACCTCTTCTGATTCCTAGAACACAGAATTATACGATCCTGTCACCTCACTGCCAATATCAGACAATTCTACAAAGTCATAGAATAGTTTCAACGACACTTATTATTATTCTGTTATTCACATCCAACACCATCATTAAAATGAAAAACTCTCTACACTATTTGCACATGGGAAATCATGTATGGTTCAGTTATGGTGATGGTTAATGTTAAATACTACTCTTTGATACTATCTCTTTTTTCCTACACTGTACATGAACATCTGGACCAGTGCAGTTGCTGGCTAGGATATTAAAATAGAAAAAAAATCATCTGACTTAAAAAAAAAAAGAAAATATTTCAATAACATTTCCAATCTTGATTTGTTGATTTGTTGTGTTCTTTATCAGTAATTTATACGGTTTAGTTTGGGTCAAGAAGAAACATATTTTTTTTCTTTTCATTCTGGAACTGAGTATATTTTTGAATCCCGGATTTATTGTAACAGGTTGTTAGTCAATGGAAGGCTCCTTTTGCCTAAGAAAATTGAGAGCTTTCTACTCACGTGACAAAGAAATCCGCTTTGCTCTTAGAGTTGCTGACAAATTGCAGGTAGCATCCATCTGAGCAAATGGAACTCATATATTCCTCCTCTGTGATGTCCAGTGAACGCCTCATTTTAGCAAACACCGGAGCTGCAAACGTTTGCATCTCGAACCCCTGGAAGGCAACGATTAAAGACAAAGCTTGAAAAACTAAGACAGGGATGAAATAAATATATTGATAAGCACTATATGATCTCTATATGATCTTACTACAATGGGGTGGAAATAAAAACACTTGCCTCATGGGTTTGAGTCTCCTCTGCCTCGAACTGCTCAGGTGTGAGAGCATCCTGTACAAAATGTTGAAGCTTTCATGAGTGAATTTATGTCAAAAATGTGAAATGTTTACAACCCAACTGGATGCCCGTAACTCCTCACCTGGCCTGGCGTGTCCATAGTGGTCTGGATGGAAGCGTGCATGCCTTCTTTTATCACAGTCGTCACATGGTAGAACTCGTGCTCCGGGTCGATCTCAAACACCCCCAGCATCCTCCATCGCTGTCTCAAACGCCACCAGCTTCTTCGTCTGGCGGCTCTGGAGGTACCGGCAGCGTTAGTCTGTGCCATCTGGGACAGATAGGACATGGTAGAAAATTATATACAAAAAAACGTTGTGCCAAGAGGTAAAATGTTTCAATTGATTAACCCACATATAACACTAGCCTGGGTTCACCCATCAGTCAGTGAGCGTGAATTCCCCTTATGAATTCTGTCTGGACATCAAGGACCCAATTTTGCTTTCATCTAACGAAACACAGAAGCAACGTTGTTGATAACTGTGGATCCAACATGGCCACAGACAGTAATTTACTTCTCAATGCAGCCTTCTATAAGAGTATATGGATCGCAAGTTTATTTTGAAAAATGTGCAACTTTTACGGTAAACTATTTAATCATCATCTAGTAATGGGTATGTCATCAGGTATGTTTAATCCGATTAGCTATAAAGTTCATATATAAGGATATAAAAAAGGATGCCTTTGATAGACGTTCATGGTACCCAATAAACAGCTCTGGGCTCTCATAATGAGCAACTCCGATATGAACAAATGAACGGATGGTTCCCAGACCAAAGGTGAATGGACACTGTTATTCAGTCTGGTGTTAACCAGGCTAATAATGCGCTAATGGATTTTAATTTAATCACAAAATTCTGTAGAACTGGTTATATTTGGTTAAGTGTCAGTAACCTTTGTTTCTATCCTTGAATGAAATGTGCCTAATACTATAACTGATGCATTGTTGTTACTATGGTTGCTATGACTACATCGGGTGTCCTTTTGCCGATGCATGGCTGTTATTATGTATATTATAATTGATGTCTTAGGTTGATGATGTTGATGTGAATTGTCATCTTTGGTCTCATTTTATGAGATACAAAAGAATGAGTAGTACATTACATTCCTATGAATACGTATAAGTAGTGAATGTCAGTAGCTTGAATCTCCGTAAACAGTCCGGTTGGTAGAGCATCCAACAGAGTTGACGGTTTAGATGAAGAAATCAATGAAGTTACTTAGATGTGATTGGACATTAAAAGAATATGTGAATACTATGAGCTGAATGAATTGAATTGAATCCTTCGTACCTAGACTGGGATTGGCAACGCAACTAAACATGTTGATGTGGTACTGAGTAAGAAAAGGTTTTACTAAATATCTCACCCCTTTTAAAATATTTGTTCTTCTTACTCTCAAGGTACAACATGCCCCCCTTCAACAAATTTTGGTTAAATCTTGTAGTAACCAACTTTAGTCCTCAATGTTACTACCAAATATTCATTCAAAGTTTTCTTTACATAGTGCCCCTGTTGGCTTTTCATGAAGGACGGAGAAAGCTGACTTCTCACGTAGACACAGTAAACTTTACATTTCTGTAGCTGCAGAGATAATTTATCACACACAAAAATCACACTTTTACACACACATACATACACAAACACACACCAAACCCACCATTTTCATTTTTTTTTTTTGCTACAATGGCCTACAAAACTCAATAATGAAAAAAATGCATGCTATTTCCCTGGATGCCACTATGGGTGATTCGTTCAGGGAAAAGATGATATGAGATGAAATCCTTAAACTTCTTCCTCTATATGTTTGCAATGGATACAAATTTCGATTTTTTTTTGGTATACAAATTTTGTATATTTATATTTGTATATTCATGCTTGTGTTTTCTGTATTTCCTTTGAGGGGTATCTCCTGGAGTGGTATTTATTGGTGGTCAGTCCCTCCAGGATTTTTTCTGTTTTTGTTTTTTTTCCTCAAAACTTGCAATATTATTAGTTATATTTTTTGTAGACTTACCGGATCTCTTGTTACCCCCGCTCGTCGCTCTCTTCATTCTCCCTCTCTTTCTCTCCGGGGCTCTCAGCTCGCTCGCTGTTTCCCTCTTTCTCTCGTCTTTTTATATGTTAGTCGACAGCGAAGAGTAACATTAGTTTTAACGCTACCGAACATAGAGAAATGAAATGAAATTCTTGTTTGCAAAACCAAAGTTGGTCGAAAAATGTCCAAATGAGACAGATGCCCGCTGTGTGTAAGAGCCCGGTAATTGGTGTGTCATGTAATTTGTGTATCATGTGAGAGTTCCTTCTCCACAATGTCACGAGTTCCAACCCTCCCATCATCACACCACGCTATGTTATGTTGGAATTTGGTGATTTTAGCACATGAGAAATCAATAATACATGTCTTAGACGTGGGTGAATTTGATGTGATCGAGATAGTAAAACTATAGCAGACTATATTCGAAAAAAGTCAAATTTGTAGGTTTCCTCCTTTAATTGTGCCTTTAAATTAGAATTGATTAAAATATTTAATGTCTTCTTAATGCCAATGGGAAATTGAATCTTCTGCATTTAATGAATGCTGTTAATGCATATAATGTAGAATAATGTGAAAACATTCATCCTGTCAAACAGTGACGCTCAAACGTCCAACTGTAGCAAAAACGTATTTTTGAGTGGCAAGGTACTTTAAGTATACCTATATCGGCATATATGTATTGAAGTTCCATCCACATCAATTGGGACTTAACACCTTAACATATTTGTTGGTGCTGTTTCCCTGTGATGTGAAGCATCTCCATGACAACTGAACAAACTCACTGAGGAGGACCATGAGATGCTCATAAAAAATGCATAAGTGGACAATAAGTTAAAGCTAAGAGTATGCCACTTTGAAAATCAAGCAAGAAACTCCAATGGAAGAAACTCCACTCTCCTCTCCTTCTCCGTATTTCTCCTCCGTAGCTCCAACCACTCTGCCTGCCATGCACGAGCAAGCTATCAAGCCACTAGAACACACAGGTACAAATCATTGTTTTCCGGAACAATGGTGCAGCCTTTGACAGTTACACATAAAAGAAAAAAAAATAACCATAGCCAGTTGAGCACAGGAAAGTGTTAGTTAGCATAATGCTGAATGAATTAAATGCACTCAGAACAGCCATGATTCGACAGTTTACATGGTGATTTTACCAAACTCCTATCAAAGCAAACACTTAACATCACAACAGATTTAATTAAATATAGATGCCGGTCCAGGAGATAGAAGACAAGCTCCGAGTACGACTTCAAGTGTTGAACCAAGATTTACACATGTTTTTGCAACATTTTTTGTCTGCTCTTGCTTAAAAAGCCGATAAAGGCGATGTTGCCAAATCTAGAGTTGCTGTCTTTTTGCTACAAGCTTCCACCATTATGGCTCCTCTGGAGCTCCTGCACTGCAAAAACTGAAATCTTATCAGGTGAAAATATATTACATTTAGTCCAATATTGAGTAAAATTATCTTATTCCTCCTATAGCAGATAATTTAGCTCAGTCTTATTTTCCTAAAACCAAATAAGGGAAATGAGAAAACTTGAAAAAAAACATTAAAAATAATACATTATCTGCCAGAGGAATAATATATTTCCATTATTAACTCAATATTGGACTAATATCTTCACTTGTGACATGCGCATGCATCATACCTGAAAATCAGACCACACCCCCACTTTGTGAAATGAGCTGTGATTGGCTGAGCTCTTCCAGACTGGTCTGGGTTTTCCGAAGCCATGGAGAGATACAGAAACATGGTAAACTGTCAGGCAATTTAAATTACAATATACTGAGAGGTTATCATGGAAGAAAAAAATTAATTGATTACTTTTGCTTTGAGCTTTTTGTCTTTTCTGTGTCACTGACATAAAAGTAAGGCACCTGAACGTCTTCCTTTTAAACAAACTGTTTTATTGTAATACAGTTTACAGAGAAACACCTGTTGTTCACCCAGTTGAAAACAATCAAAAACAAACTTAATTTACACCAGCATTCTTTAGAGGGTGAGTGGTTTAGAATCCTGCCGTAACAGGGGGACAGGGAGGATCGAGTTTGGGTGGGGTTGAAAACAGTAACTAGTTCTCTAATTTTGGCCTGTCCAAACACTATTTTCTTCCACGTAATCATAGAGACCTTACTATGTCAACTGGAATTCATATGGAGTTGGCCTTTTTTTTATGTTCTGAGCATCAACATCTTCTGTGTCAACATCACATAACATTCTCTTGTTCCACACATATATGTACTGTATTCACATTTTGCAAAAAAAAAACAAAAAGAAAGAAAAAAAATGTAATCACCGCATTTCATTATATACTGAATAATAGGTCCTGCCTCGGATTCATTGAACAAACATAACAAATGAAAACACATCAGCTTTTTCTTTTTTTCTCTGTTCATTTAGCTTTTTTTTTTTAATACACAATACTGTGACTGTAGCATGATGCCTTTAGGGGCTCACATACAGCAATGAATGGAAAACGTTGCCTTCCACATGGGCGTGGGATGTGGTGGGTTAAAAATACTTTTCCATAGGATTTTTTTTTTCTCTTTTCATTTCCATCTCTCATCACTTTCAGCTGTTTGGCTTTTTGTCGAGGGAGATGAGGGAACCCGGGGAGGATAAAGTGACACTGAGACGAGTTAAAAGTCGCACAAAGACAAAACAAATGGCAAGTTAGATGGAGATCTCTGACATCTGAGCAGTGCAATCTGAGAAATATCCCTTTTCGATGTTTTATTTAGATACATGTAGAATCCAGCTGGATTATCGCTGTATTATCAGTATCAGGCCCTAAACGAGACCACATTTTACTATAAATAGCCTGTCTTTTTCTGTGAAATCCCAAAACTAAACATGGCTTGGGTGTGAAATAGGGAACCGTATTAATTACTGTACATGACATAATGCCCAAGCTGCACACACACGCCTCTCCACAAATGCTGCAACACAAGAGATCAGGATCGTTATCAGGTGTGACGGAGTTGTTGGTTTTCTGTTGTATTTTCTTTTTTTTTTTTGCTTTGTTTCTTTTTTTGCTCTCTTTGGTGCGTGAGTAGAATCTGTGTGGGCTTGGTTTAAGTCCAGTTTGTAACATGCATTTCAATTTCCGCACAGGCAGCATTTCCACAACCGTATCACAGGAGAGGGGGCGGTGGGAAGGGGGGGGTCATGGGAGGAAGGTGTGTTGGTCTGCGTGGAGGCAGCAGGGCTCTTGGCAGTAGCTTTGGTCGCTGCAGGGTGAGAGGGTGGGTGAGTGGAGGAAGTCCAGTTGGTTTATGGGGGGGGGGGTGGTCCGGACAGAGTTGTCGTTGTTGGTGGTGGTGGTGGTGGGGGGCGGGGTGGTGGCAGCGGCGGAGCGTTTATGATCGTTTCCTCCTTCCCTCCAGGTTTCTGAAGTTAGATGGTCGAATCTTCATCTCGGCAAACTCAATTGAGTGCTCGTGGCCTTTCCAGTGGAACCAGTTCACACCCTGGAGTGGAAGAGGCAGAGAGGCAGAGAGACGGAAACGGTCAAGTCACAATCAATGGAAGATGTACCAAGCCAAAACCTAAGATTTGATGTCAGAGCCAAACAGGTGTCAGCACAGATACATCTGATGAATCATCGTGCCTATTTGTGCAGGTAACCCTTTTTGCCACACAAAGTCAATTTTCTTTTAGTTACTGGGTTCATTATTTTGGAATTCATTTTCATTTCGCAATAACATCTACCTCTTTAATTTATTTTAAATCCGAAACTAAAGTTCTATCTAATAGAGATGCACAGGTGGCCTATAATTTCATTTGCAAATGCATCACAAAAAACACTGCTCACCCATCCACACCAATGGTTTTTGACCAATTTTCAAAATCGCTCCTATCCACCGTCTGTGATTGTTGCGATGCAAGTAATGATAATTATGTGTACATAATTTTTATTTGATTGGTTAAACTGCCACCTGCCTCATTTTTTGGTTTTATAATATGATGTTATATATTTTTGTTTTAATTTTTACTTCATTTTGGGGAGGTTTTCTTAAATAAGCCCATATATATGTTCTATGTGAGCAATCAAAAAAAAAGAGGCAAAAACATGTTGAAAAAAGCAGAAAATTGTAGAATACATACTTTTATATGCATATTTATATCTATACACAATTATTATAAATATACTTTAAATTGCTTTGCACACACACATTTAGTATATGTGAACAACCTAAAACAGAAGCTTAATGTATGTAACCAAACTGTTCGTCCTAATCAGCTTCTTGCATTAAAATAAGTCACATTCTAGTTGACTTTCTGGCTGATACGACCTCTGCTGAATCTATTTTTCAGAGCACAGGGCAAATCAGAGACTGGGACAGATATCACTGTTTTTCACCCACTTTTAGGATTATAACATCATCAGTTTTAATGAGATTGTACCTAAAAATTAAGTTTCTCTTCACACAGGATAAAGCATTTGAAAGACTATCACTAATTATTTCTGTAAGTAATTTGATGTCTGTTGTTGGGTTGGTGTTCTCTCTGTAACTGGTGTCCTCAACCAAATGACCTTCTCTGTTAGGTATGACAAACAAACCAGCTACATCTGTAATTACTACCCTCTTTATGAGAAATAATACGGTGTATAAACTACTCTGTTTTCAGGCTCAACGCAGCCTTTAATTCTTTCTATTAAACGCTCTGCTTGGTCCAGTGTTTCGCCATCAGGGCGAAACGGTCGCCAACAGGCGCAAAACCAAACCAATTGAATCACTGAACAGTGAGAGGTTTTGATCCAAGATAGGAAATACCCTCAAGGACCCCTAGAAACCAATGAATTCTCCCTCGGAATACTCTCAAGGACTCAAGAACTGAGTCAAGGTGGCTCTAAGAACCTTTCAAACTCAGCTGAACCCTCTTAAACAACTCTAGAATTCTCTCAAACACGCCCTCAAGAATCCCCAAAAGACAAAAGGTCCCCGCAAAGGATTAAATGAACCATGTCCTGGGTCTCCGGGGGCCTCTAATTTCAGATTCACTCGTCATTCTCATAAAGATTCAGTACAGTACCTTGCTGTGACTGTTGTCTCCATATCGTCCCATGAGGTTGACACGGTGGCAGTTTTTATACCAGAAGGCGCCCTTATAGGACAGCGCACAGTTGGTGACGGCGATGTCGTTGTCGTGGTCGTAGGTGGAGAACGGACGACCATGGTGGTAGGTCATAGAGTCCCCTACAAAGACAAAGCGGAGGGTGGTAGAGTAAGATCAGGTAAGTGAACCTGTGGTTGTTTCAGAAAATAGTGAAAGACAACATAGAACAACTCCAGCCTTATTCTTTCAGGTTTGATGATGCCAGTGCACTGTGTATGTGCAGCTACTTTACCTGGGCAATAACACAATATCGATATGTACATCAATCAATGTCATCAGTTCAATAAGAAATTATTTCACTTAAGGACTCAAACGGCCAGTCATTTACCAGGCAAACGCCAAGTCAAGCTTAATATAAAGTGGCTACATTCCGCTTTTTTCTCCTGGACATTATTAAAAATATATAATTAAACATAATCAATAATAATGTTATCCACTACTATTAAATAATATGTTAATATATGTTTTAGCTATGTCGCCCAGCCCTGCATTTATATATTAAAAGTAGGTCATTAATATTTAAAAGAATTTCATCAATAATTGTTCATATCAATCATCAATCATATCATTTTGGATGGATGGGCCTTTTTATTATTAGAGCCCATCCCTATCTTTACCTGCTGTTCCACTGTATCCTCCAACGTGAACCTTGTAGCGTGAGCGAGGTTCGGAGACAGAAAACTTGTCATACTGAGCGTAGGCCGTTTCTCCCTTATCCCTCAGGTCCACTCGCAGCTCATACTGACCTCCGGCTGTGATCTTATGCAGGTTGGACAGACCTGAGTGAGAAAATGAGGTTATTTAAACTTGCCCGGAACCAGGTGGAAATGCTAGTGGACGTATCAATTACTTTGATTACTCACTGAACATATTGATATGTGGTCATAACTTAATATGCTCTGGAATATGTGTTTTGTGTTTTTATTAGAAATTACCCAGCCAGAATTCATCATTCATGTCCCCAAAGCCACCAGTGTAATTCTTCCAGTTGCGGAAGAACTCCAGTCTTCCACTCTGGCGTCTGAGGAAAATCTACAAAGCAAAAAAATAAATAAATAAATAACAGCAACAGATAAATGATGTGAGAGTCTTCAGAGTCCCAGACGTCCCCATCTCATGTGAGTGTAATCACCACTTTCATATAAGGCAGGGGTGTTAAACATGTGGCCCAGGGGCCAGAACCGGCCTGCTAAAGAGTCCAATCCAACCCCCTGGATCTCTGTATAAAGTAGATCAGTACCTATTTTTTCACAAAAATGTGAAGTCTGTGAGCATCTGTCAAGGCTCAAGGGATAAAATATCTGGGACAATGCCAAAACTACCATGTGGTGTAACCATTAAAACTCAGTACCAGATAGTTCTACTCTCTCAAAAGGGTTTTACAAAATTAAAAACACATGCTGTCAACTAGATTTATATTCTAGGTATTCAAATGGGATTAAATCAGTTGCACCATTTTACATTTCATGTCAGAAAATGTCACAGATTCATGATTTTTGTTTAACAATGTTATACAAATGGACTTTTTCAAAGTCAAGAAATCATAATTTTGAGAAATTATGAATGCTTCCTAAAAAAGTTTTTGACTTTCTCATCTCATTGCAATGATTTGTCATTGACCCATTTACAGTTTTGACTTGTAGGGTTTGAAGGTAGGGTTTAACTTTACCTGCTGCTTAAAAAACTAAATATTGTTCAGTGAGTAAATGTATTGAATTAAAATTCCGTATTCAACCAATAAAAGACTGACTGAATATGGAATAACCGAAACATCATATTGTTGATATAAACTTATTTCCTTTTGTCATCTCTCCTGTTTTGTTATTTAAAGTGTAATTTATAGTTTTAATATGTGTAATGTATTTCTTTACATAAAGAGGAGAGTGCTTATTTATATGTTATTTTTAGTGGTCCGATATAAAGATTTGTAAAGAAACAATTATATTTCCATAGATGCCAATCTGTCTCTCTGCAGAAAATAATCCCTTCATGGAAATATTTTGACAGAAAGTCACAGTCACAATCTTAGTATTCTCCGTTAAACTTGTGTTTTTTTTTCAACTTTTTACAAAATATCAATCGCCCTAGATAAACCAAGGTGACTTACGATCCATCCGCCACCGTCGGTGGTCATGTCGCAGTACACCTGGATGGGCTGGCTCTCGTCTCCGCCCAGGTAGATGGTGTACAGGCCTGAGGAGGTGTCGCCATTCAGCAGGGCCTGGGAGCAGTCCTTGGGGTGTCTGTACAGCACGCCGGCTTCACACACACACGAAAGCATTAGATGCAATGAAATGATCAATAAAGTAGATGAGAAAAAAATACATATCCTGCACATCTAGTTTAAATCTGAGTCATTGGCCATTTTTCATTGAACCCTATCATTAATAATTTACCATACAGTGATGGGAATAAAAGTGGTACTCTTTTATTACCTGTAACTTCATCCTTATAACGGATAATAATAACAATAATCTAATAACGGATAATCTTATAATACTTTTTTTCTATTGTTACTATTTTACCGTCACAAACATGCTGTTACTATGCGTTATAAGGCCAAGCCAAAAGTGTTTTCCAAAAAGAGAGTGAGGGCAAGCACTTGGCAACAGGTCAGCGTCAGAGGAGTATAAAGCAGGGACTTAAGAACAGAATTAAGTTATGAACTTAAGCAGGTTTAGCTGCTACTTTATTCCTCACTAACACAGGCTACTTTAGTAGAGGCCAACGCCAAAAACAACAAACTTCATAAGAAAAGTTCCCAAATGCCACATTTTTCTTTTTTTTAATTTAACTTTAAAAAAATAATAATAATAATGCAATAGTTTCATAATATAGTGCATAGTAGAGTAACTTAGTTACATGGGGTGGAGTAACTAGCAATTACAACTAATTACTTTTTCATGTGCAACAAGTATCATGCCCAACATTGTTAAAATGACACTTACTGAATACTATTTTAGTATTTATTGAGATATTTCAACACACTCGGGTGTGTTTGAATGAATCCACTCACTGGTGGTGAAGACAGTGGTGATGACTCTGCTTCTCTTGGGGCCAGCGATGGCCTGCAGCTTGACGTTGTACTCCGTGGAGGCGCTGAGCTGTGCCATGTTATAGGAGACGGCAGTGGGACTCAGGACCACCTCCTTAATGGGAGAAATGCATTCAAAGCTCCAGGTTAATTATGTTGCTATAGCGTTTTTCCCGGAATCAGAATCTTGACAGAGGCGGCGGCCAACTCACCCGCACAGTGCCGTCAGCGGACTCGAAGCTGAGGATGTACCCGGTGATGTCGGCGCGAGGCGGCCTCCAGGTCAGCATGCCGGTCTCCGTCTGGATGTTACTGGCTGCCAGGTCCTGAGGGGCGTCCACATCTGGAACGCACAGCAGCTGTCAGCAGCTACATATTTGGAAAAGTCTTTGTCCAGTTCATTCAGTGTATTACAATTTGTAAAATCTTTAAAAAATAATTTTATCTTAACTACTAAAGTGTCAGTTGTGTATTAGTCAACTTAAATGCTAATTGATTTAAAAAAATAAAAAGCTGGTTTCATGAAATCATGATGATTTATTAATTTTCTAAGTAGATGACAACTAACTGTGATGTGCCGTTCTGGGGAGACTTTGTTTTATATTTATTTTAAAGGGATTCCATGAAAAAAAGGTTGGGAAACCACTGTAGTGAAATGATCGATTCCGGTTACACTTTGGTCATGAGGTGACAGCTCACCAGTCGTAAACTCGGTGGTCGTGGCCGCGCTCTTGGCCAAGTCCCTCACAGCGTAGACCTTCACGGTGTAGTGTGTGGCTGGCGTCAGCGAGCTCATGTCAAACTCCACCACGTTTCCCGACACGCGCTCCATCACTGGAGCCACTGTGGGAAACAGACAGGCAGCGTGCCTCTAATTGAATACTGTATGTTTGCTGACTATTATTCCCATAGCAACAGGACACACAACCAATTATTTACACTACACGTAATCCACGTTAGTTATTAACATCAAAGCAGGATTTTTGTTTTTCCTTTTAACATCTGAATTGTGTTTTGTGTGTTTTATTTCACTTTCACATTTGATTACATGGTGTATCCACTACATACCTGAGTCCGCACTGTAGGTGATGACGTAGCCATCAACAGTAGCGATGGCGGGTTGCCAGAGCAACAGAGCTTCAGTGTCTGTGATGTTGACTGCAGTCAGACCACGGGGTTTATCCAAAGCTATAACACACACACACACACACACACACACACACACACACACACACACACACACACACACACACACACACACACACACACACACACACACACACACACACACACACACACACACAATACACATCCATACAGGTAAGATTATGATTGTGTGTGTATGTTCTCGTGTACCTATCTAACAGTGGACAACTGTGTCATTACACATTCACCAACAGTGGACCACGGCCTGTTGGTTATGTTGCTTGGTGTGTGTGCGTGTGTGTATGTGTGTGTGTGCACATGTGTGTGTTCTAGTCATAGTTCCGCATGGGTCTTACCGGTAGTGAGGCTGTCAGACCCGGGCTCACTCTCCCTTTGACCCTTGAGAGCGACCACAGTGACTTGGTAGGTGACCCCTGGCGTCAAGTTGGGCAACACAGTCTGAGACTCTGAGCCGTCCACGGTCAGTGTCTTAGCGTTGCCTGATTCCAAACAACACATCACATTTGAGATGGATAAATTTGAGAAATCAGATAAAAGTGTTAAGAGAGATATAAATCACATGCAGTCAGTGTGTTAATTGGAGCAATCATGTTATAATCATACAAAATTATATTCATTTTCGCTGAAAGATTTTTTCTCTTTTCTCTTGAGGCACATTTTTATAAAGGCAGATTTCATCTAATAAAAAAAATTAATTTAGGACTTTAAAACAAGAAATCCTATGACTGAGACAGCTACATTCTTTATTTTCTTTTCTCTCAGTCCTGCAATAAATCAAAGTGACTATAACAAGACACTAGGGGGCAGAATCTATCTATCATTGGATCCAACAGCATCATAGAGGATTTAACTCACAGATGGAACAGCAATAATAGAGCTGTTAGACTTTTCATACTCACTCCAATGTTGTGTGTTGGTTTCAAATTGATCACACAGCAAAAATCTGTATATTAAAATATAGTTCTTCATTATAAGCGTTGGTGTATTGAATGATGTATGAATTTAAAGGGTAAATCCCAGTTTGATTTTCTATCACTATTTTCTTACACTTTTTAAATCAAGTTATTCCATGGCCAATCTGAGTATTGTTCCTAAGTAATGACACTGACCTCCATGAGCCGGCACATAAGTGACCCGGTAGCTGTCCACTCGAGCTCTCGCGACCACCCAGTGAACGGTGGCGGATGTGTCGGTCACATCAGAGAAGCGGATGCCCTTGGGTGAACCCAGGTCTGGCACAAAGGAGACAGAAACAGCACATGGGGACAAAAAGAACACAGAAGATTTAGTCGATATGTGCTCTGCTTTCTTAGACCGGGGAGGACCGGAGAACAGAAGTATGTGTGTCACTGAACATCAAGAAAAAGGATTGAATCAACATTTTCTCTGCAATAGAAAAAACTTGTCGTCTCCACATCATTAAGCAGCAGACAAGAAAAGACACACGCACATATTCTGTTATTGTATCCAGGTCAGATCTACCACTGGAAGGCACCGTTTTCAGATCAGAGAGTGGAGGAGTGAGTGTGTGTGTGTAAGAGCGGGAGCGAGGTAGACAGACAAAGGGGGACCTGGAAAGGCCCGGTCTCGTGGAGAGAGACCCTTCCCAGCCACAGCCAGCCACGGTATCTTGCGTGACAGACCTGAGGAGATTAACTTGCCCCCATTTCACGGAGATACAAAAGTGAAACATGCGCCACGCAACCCAAGAGTAAAGCCTTATCCCCAGGGAGGACAGGGGACACAGCCATACACACCCAGTGTGTGTGTGTGTGTGTGTGTGTGTGACACAGACAACTGCTCCCCCTGTTCCCTTCACAAAGAGAGAGAGACAACTGGACAGAGACGGCAGAGAGGGGAAGAGAGTAAAGAGGTTGAGTTAATGTCCTCAGTGGAGGGTGACTGATTTCTAAAGGCCCAGGTTGAAGCAGCTATTGGTGTCAATAGTCAGCATTTTTTTAATGAAAAATATTAGGTTGATTTTTGCAATACCTCACAATATGATTTCCCCAATTACATCCTACTGCTCCATTTGTGTGTACAGCTTAAGGACCTCTGTACCTCAAAATCAGGGGTGTCAAAGTCAAAATACTTAATGGGCAACATAGATTGCGGACCTAATAAATCACCTATAAAATTTCTCCCATCCTTTTTTTTTTATTAAAATAAATACATTATTAACCAATTTACTTCAATTTACAAGCCAGGACAGATGACATAAGATAAAAAGTGCAACTTCTTTATGTCACAGTTATTCCATTTTAAAGCAGTCTACTGTTGCATCACTATTCAATACAAAAAAATGACTCACTGAACAATGTTTAGTCTTTTTAAGAAGCTGAAAGATACTTATTAAGTCCCTGAAAGATGCTTATTGACTTTACATGTCTGCTCTGGATGTACATGCTTTTACAGATAAGTTAACCATGCTGGTTGAGGAATACTACCATCAGTTTAGTAAATTCCAATCTCAAAGTGAAAACTGAATCAGCTGATTTATACTTACTTCACAAGCCTTTTTCTCCCATAAAAACCATCTCAAACTAATAAACCTCTCTCTCAATAGGTTAAAACATATCCACCTCAGCTACTTCCTATTCGTTCACATTTACTTTCAAATTAAGAGCACGCTGTTGCACTAACTCAGATTACACCATACAATACACTATACAGCGTTACACTGAGGAGACAATGGAACCATAGGATATAATTGGGATAATTATATTGCAAGGGAATGCAAAATTGGATTCAAAAGAAAATGTTTATATTTGGACTATTATGGAATATGGATTTTTTTATTGAATATCAGTTGATACTATAATAGTACGCATCATCAATAGCTGCTTCATAGCCATCATAGCAGACCTGTTTTTAGTATAAGGATGATTTCAGTGATGCATCAGTGTGTGGAGGGCGTTTGTGGCTGGATATTGCTGGAACCACTCAGGAGCCCTGACAAGAACGGGTCGAAACACTGAACACGCCGAGACAAAGCCACTGGTACAAGGCACCCAACGTTCAACCAAAATATTTTCTACACAAAAACCTTTTTCTCAAGTTGTCAAATTGCAGCCTTAAGTGCCTTGTGAATCCATGGGACTGTGTTACCAGGTTAGTGGACAAGAAAGAAAAACAAACTCGGTGATACAAGAGACAAATGTTAGGACGCGGGTATTAAAGACCACATATTCATGCTGTTACCATTAGAGGACAACATTGACGACATTGACAACATTGAAGGCGCCGGCGAGACAACTCCCAGGAGACACCAGTCCAGATCGGATTTTTTCCCCCATTTCCGTCCATTTCACCGTGTACCTGTTCTTGCCCCCTCCGTTACAGACTTGGAACGCCTTCCCGCAATGAGCCCAAAGATTTCGATTTTGTACTCTGTGTCCTCGGCGAGCTCTGTCATCGACGTGCTTCGCTCCTCGCCGCGAAGCACCAGCTCTCGCGGTTGACCCAGGCTCTCAGCCTGGCTGAGCATTACGACGAACTCGTCGAAGACGTCCTCTTCAACCTCCCAGGACAGCCTAAAGCTCTCGGGGGTGATGTCGGAGACTAGGAGAGCCCGCACCTCTGGTTCGGCCTCTGGGTGACAGGGGGGAAAGTCAGTTTTCCTCCTTTTTTTTTGGAACTTAAGAGTGCTTTGACATTTGAAGAACATGGCAGCGGAAGAGAGTGTTTCTATGTGCAAATGCCAGCATTGCTTATATAGAAGCTCAGCAGTCAACAGATAAGAAGCCTGAGTGTGCAGAGCAGAGAGAGAAGAATTCTACCACAATGCAGTGGAAAAACAGAGAAGGAAAAAATAAACTTCAGGCAACAGTGTTATAAAAAAAATCCATTTGTATTCTTTTTGATTTGTATTCATTTTATTTACCTGACCTATCACAGCCACTGTGGGCAGTTAGACGAAGAACTGATTTAGTCAATGATTTCAACAAAATGGCCGTTACTTTAATTCTAAATTCAAACTACTTTTTTGTAACTAAGCTATTTTTGTTCTCTTTGCTAACATACAAATATTGACAACTGGTGAGATATGCTGAATATAGCATACCTAGCTGTATAGAATTGATTAGAAAATATAGATAGAAAAACCTTGGAAGAAGGAGGTGGTCTTCTGACCTCGTACAAATGGATCCAGCTATGCTTATTGACTAGTATTTTACTCTAAGCCTAGCACAATTTTTAACAAAATGGCCATCTCTTTAGTTAAATGTTGTAAAAAATGTATTGAGAGTGCATTTTGGACCACACACCATATATGAGAAAATCTTAGAAAAATTAGGCGGTTTTCGAACATTGCAGAAATGTAGCTAGCTAAGTTTAGCAACTAGCGTTCTACTGTAATCCACCTACAAATTTTACAATAGAAGCAAATTTTACAATACCATATGTGTGTTTATTCATGTAGTCTAATTAGATTGGATTTGTTAGAACTTGATCTTTTTTAGCTTTTGAAGTGGCAGCTCAATGTGATCCTAAGTCCTTCTTGCACAGTCCTCGGGGTTTTCAAATAAAGCTTTGTCAAAGAACAGATGCTTCTTTTAAAAATAGTGCAGACATACAGTAGAGTGCAGATATTTAACTAGCCTACTGTATGTGCATTACAGATGGGAGTGTGTGCATGCGCTTCTGTAAAAGCTGGTAGTTAAGCAGTCATTAGCAGCAGCTAATAATGGCAGCGATAGGATGAGAGGCCGAGAGACAGCAGGAGTCTACAGCTGCTGGAAAAAAAAAGCTTCTGTTTCTCCAGAGGATGAGTCCACTGCAGCTAATTAGCCAGAGAAACTTCCGGTCGCAGCACAGATGGATATATAGACCGGACAGAGCTTTTAAAGCAGATTCAATAGAAGCAGATATAAGTGGGCTCGGGAAAAGCCCACAATAAAGCCTAGCGCCATTGCTCATTAAAACACTACACCAAATGTGAGGGTCTCAGAGGTCCTCGAACTAGCCTGAAACCTTTTTTTTTCTTTTTTTATTGTGGGGGGAAAAAAATGCATGAGGCATTTGTTGTGAGAAGAAGCAGTGGAAATGAGAAGCAGAGCAGACAAATCCCAGGGAGCTGTCACTCTTCATTAGCCGCCGGGCAGCTTTGACTGGTCAGTGGAAGAGAGAGGGAGGGCCACATCTATCAGCTAACATGCGCTAGCTCGCCGCCGATTCCAGCCTCGAACCGCCGCCGCCGCCACTTCTACCCTTCTACCCCATATCCCACCATCACCCCCCCCACTCCCACCCCCACCAATGACCTGAGGGAACCCAATCCCCCCCCTCCCGATGCTCACAAAAGGGAGCCTGTTATTGCAGGAGGTACGCAGCGGCGCCAGCTAAACCTGCTGAAAAGGGGGTCTGCGAGCAGGAGCCCAACGCCGGGTTTCATTCCCGTCTGATAAGTTTTCTTTTTTTTACGGGAGCAGCCTGCGGTTATATGAATCGCAACTGAGACGACCTTGTTCTGGACGCTGTCCACATCCCTTTGTGATCCAATCAATCATTTGGTTGTGTAAAACTCTCACCCGGTTAATCAAAGTTTCCTCGCTCCCTTTTCATGGGAGGACCTTTATTTTATTCATTTTTTTACCCCTGTCTTCCTCCGCCCAGGCCTACGATGACCACCGTGCATAAGGTAATCAAATTACCCAGCGCCTTGCATTCAACTCGGAATGTTTTATGGATTAAGTGATGCTAATGAAAAATGTTAAGATGGTTTCGCCAGCCATTAGCATGCAGACAATGGGCCTTGTTGAGTGCATGCCATATTCTGCATGGCCCCAGAAGCCCCTGGCACCCCAGCACCAGAGCCCAGGGGCAATGGCAGCATGAGAATGGAGAACAGTCCAGGCTTTTGGGGGAACTGGGGATGCATACAGACGAGAGGCCTCACACAAAGTGACAAAAGCGCCTCAGGGTTTTTTTTTTCTTCCTCTGTCAGTCCTCCCATCTTTCTTCCACTTGAATGATCGTCATCAGTGAAATGCTGAATGATAATGCTGACGTTAAACAAAAATTGTCAACCAACCCAAAGTGGTTATTTTTTTTACTCTGTAGAGACAATGTTTATTATTATTATTATTATTATTATTATTATTATTGTTTTTATGGTACAGATGTTAGAAAATGTTTGATTGTGGTTATGATTTATTTGAAAAGGTGCCCTGGAGCTGCTACAAGGCAGATTTTAGTTTCACTGTTTACAGCCTACTTATTAGGCGCATGTGTAATTCACAGCATGTTAATCACTGATAATGACTGTGATTGGTGTAGTGGGAGGGTAAACCAACACACCTGTTGTGCCCCAGTTAAACAGTACACTGACCTCTTTTTTTATATGGGTTTGGCCGTTTTCACATGACAGACCAGGTGCTGTTTCGGGCTGGACTCATACCAACAGGTGGACCAACAGATTAAAGCTGGATCAAACACAGCTGGGGTCATGTATTGAATTGTTTTATTTCTTTTGTTCGGGTGCTGCGGTGTGAGTGTTGTGGCCTTTTTCACAATCCCTGCATCATTGACGGCGATACATG
Source organism: Eupleurogrammus muticus (assembly GCA_036785175.1). Classification (NCBI taxonomy): domain Eukaryota; kingdom Metazoa; phylum Chordata; class Actinopteri; order Scombriformes; family Trichiuridae; genus Eupleurogrammus; species Eupleurogrammus muticus. The sequence continues at coordinate 7,608,879 of JAYKQN010000005.1, forward strand.
CATTTTAGATGCCTGACAAAGGGGTGTTGTTTGGGGATTTGGATTGCTCACGCTGAATCGTAAGGAGACTTTTGTTTAGCCTAAAGTACAACCTCAACCACAATGGCTGAAAGGTAGATTGTCCTTATATTCCCCTTATGTTCCTCTGCGACAAAGGTAAACAGTTTGTGCACAGAGAATGGAAACTGAGTTGCTGCCTTTAAATATGTTCATGAGGGATGAATTAAATAAGCTATTTTTATTTGGTGGGTAAAGTATTCAGAAGGTTTAGTCCTACAGATTTGTCACATTAAGGTTATTGTGATCACTGCAAAAATGTTTGGCGTGATTAATTATTTTGCTTCCACTTACACAGGATTAGTCTTTTAAATTAATCAAACCTCTGTTAGAGACTTTTTTTCTTTCTTTTTTTTTTACAAACAACTTACAGTATTGAGACATTTTTCAAGGTATGTGGAGAAGTCGACAGCACTAAATTAAGTCTGACAGTATTGGCTTCACAAACAGGAACAAGTGCTTCAGGTGCTGTAACACCCATCAACGTCAATTTAACACTTTAAGATAAAGTGCTGAATCCACCAGAGTGCCGCAAATGGAGAAAACACCACAGCTGTCTAGTAACTGTCATTCAGAAAGTCCACACTGGTTAAATTAAACCGGTGCGCAGCAGTAGAAGAAGCAAAGGAAAGAGAGAGGCCCCCGGCATTGACGGCATTGATACCTGTGATAGTGTCTGCAAACACAGGGTCTAAGAGGGCGCCCCTGTACGTCCCGTACAGATTGGCCCTGTACCAGGTGGTGGGCATGAGGCCAGAGATGGTAAAGCTGCGGGCATCAGCGGGCACCGTGTGGTTCTGCCACTCGGTGCCCGTCTCTGCATCCGTAACCTCGATCAGAAAGGACTCGAACGCCCCATCCTCGGCAGACCAGGACAGGGTGAAGCTGTCCCACAACACGTCGCTGATGGTGACATTGGTCACCACAGGTTTCTCCTCCTCTGGGTGATGACAAACATATCAACACAGAGTTACAGCACTGGAACAGACATACAAAATGAACACGTAAGATTAGACCAATATGTGTTTTATTAGGCCAATTCTGGATTTCTTCCCCTGAGAATTAAAAGGACTGGGCCATGGCATGAAAGAGGGAGGTCAGGTTATTTAGTTTATTGAATTCTATAAAATGCAGTATTGGCTTCTTATATTGGTCTAATCTTAAGAACACAATCATACACACATCCAGACAAGCACAGTGATTGTTGTGAATAATGAAACATTAAACCAATGCTGGATTTTTTGGCCTGAAATTTAAAAGGCCTGAGCTAGTAGATTGAATATAGAAGTCAATGGCAGATTCTAGTTATTTTTTGTTATCATTATTGTTATAAAATGCAGTATTGGCTTCTTCTATTGATCTAACCATAAGAACACAATCATACTCACGTCAAGACAGACACAATGGTTGTTGTGAATATTATACAACATAAAACATAAAACTAAAGCAGTGAGATGACGCTTTCTTGACAACATCAGCTGCAAAAAAAGAGGAGGGGTTGACACTGATTATCGTTCATTTGTATTTCAATCATTCCATTCTGCTGTCAGGAGGAAAAAAGAGAAAGAAGTGGCCTTCACTTTGTCTGGTGTGGAAATATTCCCTTATTTCCACCTCAAAAGGCCAGAAGGAAACAGCCTCATTATCAATGGCTGCCTATAGGCTTCTCCTCTATATTATCATTTAAGTGGAAAGGCTTGAAGATAGAAAGTGGGAAGCAGACATGCTGATGCAGCTTGCGCGCATTAATGGCTGTGAATGAGCCATTAAAATTTGAAGGTGCAGGGTAGCCCTGCCAGTATGGCAGAAGTACACCGTCCACTTCAATCCTGTGGGGAGGCCATGCAGAGCCATGTGTGCTGCAGCCTGTAATTGTAGTCCATTGTGTGCGCGAGCATTCAGAGAACAGATTAGAAAAATGAGACGGAGATAGATGCCGCAGGTAAACATCAAGGCTCCCATTATCCTCTCTTCACCGTCTGGCAGAGTGGAGCGCAAATGGGTTGGAAGACAATGGCAAGGGGATGTGATGGGATTGGGAGCATTATTCTGGAATCAGCTGATCGCTGCTATGAGAGCTCACATGAAGAAGAAAGATGCATTTAGTTTATAACATGTCCTGTAGCTGAGGTTTAGATTTGTCATTGTAAACATATATTTATATATATATATATATATATATATATATATATATATATATATATATATATATATATATATATATATATATATAAGTTTACCATCTACATGGCTTGACACAGTGGGGAAATATGTTTTTTGTAATAAGAGTGACTCAACACTTTAAAATTGTTGCAGCGGCTTCAGTTCTAGGTTTTTACATGCAGTTGAATAGAGCTGCAACTAATGACTGTTTTGATAGTCGATTAATCTATAGGTTACTATAACGATTGATCAATTAATTGTTTGGTTCAGAAAATGATTTGAAAAGTCCATCACTGTTTCTCAATATTTTTTTTTGTCCAGAACAGCCCACAACCCACTTAATCTTATAGAAAACCAAAGAAATCAAAAATTAATCAGATTTGAGAAGATGGAGTCAGAGAATTTGAACATTTTCCTCTTAAAGATGACTCAAAATGGATTAATCGATTATGAAAGTAGTGGCCGATTATTGTAACAGTTACCAACCAATCGATTAATCGTTGCAGCTCTACAGTTGAAGATATGTGCCGTGTCTAAGTCAAATGGTCCCCCGAGATATCAAGTTGTCAGTGTGATATCTGCCATTTGATGCATGCCAGTTCATATCATTCTACAGCTTCACAAGCCTCCACACTGCAGCACAGATCACGTCAGTGCATGCGGGACGATGATCTTGCCTTCTTCATGCTTCCTGTTCTCAGTGTCTCTCTGTGGAGAATCAGCTGCTCATGCACTATCATCGTGTGAAGTAAGACGGTGGATCACAACAGACACAGTCCAACATTGGTTGAGCAATTGAACGGCTGAAGTCATTATCGTTCTCACATGGCCGTCACTGCTCTTTCAGCCTGTGATTCTGTCGCAGTCAGCCAAATGGTGTATATGATGAAAACCCTGGCTTTTGTCTTCCGATGTTCCGACTTCAATTACGTTGGTCTGTTTCTTCTTCTTCCACTCTGCCCATAAAAGTGGTTTCCAGACGCGTGTTATGGCTTCTCATTCCAGCGTCTGCTCTGAAACACTCGAAATGTAATTCTCGTAATCCTTTCTATGGATTGTCAGGTATAAGTAGAGGCTGTGCTCACCACCTCCCCTGACCCCCGCCTCACCTCCACCACCCCCCTGCGCTTTCCTTCAATCTTTCCTGTAAAAATCACTGCAATCTGTGTTTGCGCTCCGTGTCTGGAGACGATAAAGGCTGTGGATCGGGCCCGGGCTGTGGATTAGCGGGCTGCTGGTTTTTTTTTTGGAGACAATGTTTTAACAGGAGCCCCAGCATGTGGCCTTTTATCTGACGGACCCACAGTTCATCGTGGTCAAATCGCACAAAACCAGAGGGGAGCAGGGCTCACGCCAACAATTATCACATGAATGAACATTGTGCATACAAAACCCCCAGCCTCGCACACACACACACACACACACACACAGGCACACACAAACCCTGAGGTTTATTCTATCTCTTTTTTTCACCTCTCAATCATACACGCCACACATGAGCACACAGACAAGTGGACATAAAGTGTAGACACATGCACATGCGCACTTATCCACCCACACACACACACACACACACACACATGCACGCTCACACACACGCACACAAATGTCTGTATTCTGTTCTACTTGGCAGCGTGCAGTCTAAAAGAATGCAACAAAAGACAGTTATTTCAACTTTTCCCTCATGCCATATCGATTTTTGCCCATAGCCATGCATTTAATGGGCACTCGTTGCATAACTGGAAGATTTACTGGCAAAATGTTTGGCTTGGAGGCGGCCTGACCGCAGCACGAACCATACACTACAATCACCTCATTTGTCTTTTTCCCTTATTTTGGTTATTTCCAAAAATTGAGGCGGTTGGGGGGGGAGATAATCCCACATGCTATAAATGAGCCTTGGTGGGGGAAGGGTGGGGGTGGGGGGGTTATAGACAGAGTGACTTACATTGAGGAGCTAACAATGAATTCAATTCATTGCCTCGGTTTGGCTGTGGTACTGAGGGACAAAAAATGAACCGGTGGTTAATGAGAACTTCTCTTATCCTCTAACCTTGCGCCTTCAGCTGGAAACAGCATTGAAACAGCTGTGTACATTCAGAGAAGCCGCTGCCTCAGACACATTTTTCTGTACAGATAATGAATACTGTGCATGCCAGGTCTTACCATAGCTAAGACATAGGTAGTAATATGACTAATACATTAAAAAAGAGAAAACACTTCTCTTCCCTGGTTTTAGAAGTCAGTCCACCCAAATATTTTAGAGAAAGATCTAGACATGCAGAAAGTTTTGATTTCATCTGTGCACAATTTGAGGTATTTTACATGACAAAATATTCAAGAGGAATCGCAGTGAGTTCTGAAAGAGCCTTGACTAAGAAGCAATGACAGTGCTCATGGTAAGTGGAAATTAGGGTCACAGTAATACAATGGAGGTGAAGAAAGCTCACTACCATTAAAAAAAACTTTTTAACTGTTTGCACGAATAGCTAAAAAAATAAAATGTGTTTGTTACCTCATGAAATTGAAATGTATGACTCCTATGAAGTCGTCCAAAAAGTGGACTACATAGTCCTGGCCACACTAGAGGGGTTCAGATCACTCATGACATCAAAATTCTTCTCATCACATGTATTAACTCATCTTTTACAATTTGAGGTCTTTTTCGTCTCTGAATTTTCATTTTACATGAGTGATATCCATCAATCAAATGCCAATATTTCGCTAAAAGAAAAATACCCATTGGAATAAGTCATTGACTATACAAATCAAATCAAATGAAAAGAACAGCCCTAAGAAAAACCAAGCATATGGCATATACTGTGTGTGCATACATGCTCCACTGTATTTAGAAGCCAGTTTTTATTTTTGTGTCAACTGTTTGATGCTGGACAGCATTTAAATTGAGTTTATAGGAGATATTTATCTGAAAACAACTATAGAGGGGAGAGCTAAGACTGATCTAAAAGACTGAAATTGTAAAGCAAAAATATTAGCTAAACTAGTCCCAAATTTCACATATTTACCCATTGTTTATTGAAAAATAATGAAACTGCAACCTCTCTTATTCAGACACTTATTGTCAAAGGCGTCTCCTTGATTTGAGTTTGGTTTGCACCTCATTCGCTTTCAAAATCATCTGTCAAATGAATAAATGTCATTACAGGAAGAGTGTCCTTGTTACTCTGACAGTGTGAAGAGTTTTTCTTTTGGACCACTTCATTAGGGAACAGTTCTGCCGAAAGCTGCCAACGGCAAGGTCTTTGGGTTACCTGAAGTGACAAGGGCGGTATTTCTGAAAATCCCAAACTTTCTGCCAGGCTAGTTGACAGGAAATATATGAAGTATATTTTGGGTGAACTGACTCTTTAAAAATGAAGGACGTAGTTAAAGTACACACACTGGCTTGCAAGGGCTGCGATTGTGGGGAAAAAATGGCTCTACCTGAAATTTTATCTGGGTCATAATGATAATGTGAAATGACTAGGGAAAAATTGCCATGATAACTTTAAACCTCAAGACATCTGTACCCTACACTTACCCTATTCGATAAACCGCCGCATAAAACCCCAAATTTCATCTGTCCTCCACAGACACTTCAGACACTCTGTGATGTCAAACCAGGCTGAGAGGCGGAGTCAGGAACATTTAAAGATGGAGAGGTGTTTTTTTCGCAGCGCTGACCTGTGGGTGCTGAGATGGTGGCGGGCGTGCTGGTCCTGCGGCCCCTCTCTGCGCTGAGGCTGATGGTGTACAGCATGCCGGGCATCAGGCCCCTCAGGGTGTGGGACTCAGCGCCACGGGGGATCACCTCTTCAGCCCTGTGGCCGTCGGCAGAAACGTAGACCAGCCTGTAGGCGTCCAGTTTGGCCAAGGGGCGCTTCCACTCCAGGATCATGGTGGTCTCTGTCACCTCTGTGACGGTCAAGTCCTTGGGAGCATCCAAGGCTGATGAATCAAAGCGGGGATGCGGTTGGTTATTTAGAGCAATGTTTCCCAACAAGTAAGGGAAGTTTTAGACTTGCAACTTGTTGATAGTGTACAGGAGATAAAGTGCTTAATATTCTACAAGAGACAGAATGGTTTTACTTGCATCTTTTTCCCATCGCCATCAACCATAAACTAACTATGGCTCAAACAATCAATCATTCTCAGCCAAATTCCTTGTTCACTGATTGGACAGGTAAATATTTGTACAGAGAATATTCAAGTATATACTGAAAATGCCTTGATTTATGCTAAGATAGCCTAACCAAGTCCTGACCCCCCCTCTAACTACTAGTACTGCAATACAACGACTATTCTGATAGTCGCTTAATCTAATCTGAATTGATTATCAAAATAGTCACTAAATATTTGTAGCAACAAAGTGATTAAAACATTTTTAAAAAATGAAAAATGCAAAAATGAACCATTAAAAAATCTAAGAAAAAAGTTACAAAAAATCAAATATGATCAAATATGATCACAGATACTATAAAGATATGCAACAGTGGTCAAATAAATACAGTGTGTATAATATGTGACACCAGATGTGTTTTTACAGACATGTTGTGAACACTCTAAGGGGTATAATAGTGAACAGCATCTTACCAGTAACTGCATTGGTTGTCGTTGGCCGACTCTCCCTTTCATCCTTCACCGCCGTCACTCCCATCCCGTACTCTGTGCCAGGTCTCAAGCCTACGTCACAGGACCGAAAAAAAAACAAAAAAAAAAACTCTCTGATACAGGAATAAAAAGCAATGTCATGTTTTGTTTTTACAGATCCACTGAGGTGTCACCAAATGAACGACGGGGGTGGCTCTTGTAGTCAAGTGGCCAGCTGTTTTCGGCTAATGGCTCCAGTGCCCACGGCGAGCACAAAAACGCTCTCATGTGGCTTTGATTGCACAATAGATCGCGGCCTAATTGCATTTCATGGTCAGCCTGTGCTCACCGTAGAACATCAGTCTCGTATTTGCATTGATGGATCTATAGGGCCCTTGTCGCGGAGCAAAAACACTACTTGCTATGATACAGCAGCCCTTAGAGGCCCTTTGCTCCCTACAATTAAGCCATCTCTCGGTCTGATCGCCTCTAATTCCTTTATTAACTCCCACAGAGGTCATCACACTCAGAGTCTTGCAGCATGAAATTACACCTAATGCCCAGGAAACTCATTATCAATAAAATCACGAGCGTGAAGGCAATTACAGATAATAACTGTGTGAAAGAACTGCTGAGGTGTGTGTGGAGTAGAGGGGGACGTCCGCTGAATGGACACAGTGCTTTATTTCCACGGGATGGGCCTCCCAAGGACAAAGAATTGGGCCAGACAAAGACACTATTAGCCTGTTTTTGGAAGCTTTTTGTTGTTGTTTCTCATGCTGTCTAATCTAGAAACAAACAGGAAAAAAACACACACACACACACACACATTTGCCTCAAAGCATGGCTTTATAATGTCAGCGCCGCAGATACATGAAAAACATGCCGGCTTCTCTTATTTGAGCAAGATTTCAGTGCGGCACGAATGGCAGTGTTATTCCATTTAAAGTCTGAATGCCAAAACCCCCCTGGGTGGTTTTCTAATAAAGTCGGCCTTTTGTGGGCAAACATTTCACGGCACAAAACAAAGACAACTAAAAACAACTCAATTTGGAAATGAGCAAGACTATATATATATATATATATATATATATATATATATATATATATATATATATATATATATATATATATATATATATACATATATATGTATATATATTTATATAAATATATATGTATATATATATATATATAGCCATTTACCAGGGATTACCACAAACACAAAAACTTGCCCAGAGAATTAGGTAAGTAAGCACTTCACACTGTATAGTTTTTTCACAGGAGATGTGATTTGGATGCAAAGTGGCAATGAGCTAATGTGAACCCGGAGTGAACAAAAGAGTGAAAACACACTTTTCCTGGGCACAACTCACTTTGTTCTACTGTAGCTGCAGTCGATACTAATCTTGGGCCTAATTGCTCTGACACGGCAACATAAGTTAATTAAACTCTAAGAGTTGCACCACAATCCCTGACTCCACCATCTCTAAAACAATATGTTCATATTCTGCACAATGGTCCTTTGTTGTGCTCTTTAAATGATGTTAAGATTAATCATGGTCTTGTGTTGAGCTTTTCCTGAAAATGTCTGCTGAACATTCGCCATGGCAAATGAATTACAGTAGATGTAGCACAAGATGTCAACGTTTGTTATATTACATATCAATGTTTGGACACATATGAGTACAGTAACATGTGATTTGCTTTATTTCTGATGTTTTTTCATTAAATCGCTAATAACATGTTATATTGTATCTTTTAACATATATGTGATGTCTGTACATAAACAGATAATGATTGCAATATAGTAAAGATGTAATAATATGAAATATATCCTCATAGGAGAAATTAGGATTGCTGACAAATACTAACATTTACATTAGGCCTAAAAAAATCACAGCTTATTTATAGGGTTTAATGGTTATAAACATTTACTAACTGCTTTACTGCTTATAAATGTTAAATAAGGGGACTTATCTATTACTATTATATTATTAATTAGTAATGCAAGAACTTTGAGTCTGTGATAGTTTGAGTTTTCATTCACTCCAAATTGAAACGAAGATTTCAATTTAAGTCTCATCAATCCAAAAAATGATTTTATTTAGCCCTAATTGGTTAGCAAATTATCACTGGTGCTTATTGTAGACCAGATATAAACCATTACCACTTTGAGTAAAAACATATTGCAATGCCATCTATGAAAATAAAATACAATAATTTTTGGAAAAAGGCAACAGCCGGCTCAAAATGCATTCAACCACCTAATGAAACAGACAAAGCTATGATAATAACACAAAGAATACATTCTTCACAACCTTGTTAATGGCTTTTCATAATTGATCAATAAAGAATTAACCAATGAATCATAAACCATTAATAAAATGTATTAGTCTTGAGTAATTAACCCAAGATAAAGAAGTGCGTCATTAGACATATCTGTCTGCACCTTCCATGCTGATGTTGGAGACTCAGTGTGTGCGTGTGTGTTTGTGTGTGAGATTGGGTACCTGTTAGCTTGGCCTGTGTAGTGTCTTTGGGTCCCGGGGGGAACAGCAGCTCGCCGTGTTCTCCTCCAGACAGGGGTCCGTACTTGATGCGGTAGTTGTCCACCCGAGCTTGGCTGTTCTTCCACTCGAGGGTGATGCTCTCGTCTGTCAGCTCAACGGTCTGCAGGTCCCTGGGGGCGTCAAGGTCTACCCAACACACACATATGCAAACACTGTTTTTAGATAGATTTAATATGAATCTACTGGATTTGTAATCTAGTTATAAACCTTGAGTGGTCAAGACTGAAAATCCCATTGGGTTTGAGTGGACACTTTGGACTTCAAAGAAGACAGCCATCCATAAACATATTATTGGCAGGACATCCTCCCTTGTAACAGTGCAGCTATAAAAGGTAGTTAAAGGCCTGAAAACACAGCACCTGTGAGGAAGGACTCGTAGACAGGAATGCTGGTCAGTTCTCCCCTCCGGGCCGTCAGAGACACCTCGTACTGGGTGTCGGGGGCGAGGCCTCCCAGATGATACTGGGTGTCGGTGGATGACAGGTCCACCACTTTGCGATCGGTGGGACTGGAGCTGGACCCGTACGAGATGCTGACACCGTCCACTGCGGCCACGGGCTGGAACCAGGTGACCAGAGCCGTGGTGTCGGTCACGTCACGCACGTTCATCTGGCTGGGGGCGTCAATCCCTAGAAGGGTAAACGATACAAAGCAAAGTCTATTAAAGAAATGCTGATGGTGTTCAGATTTTTGCATTTTCATGCATTTGCTGGGAGAGCTGCAATATTTGTAGAAATTTACAAACTATCATTGGTAATAATATTGAAGCTGAAGTAAACCAGATATATGATCCCAGTGATGCTTGAAAGAAAAATCACCAACCCCAGACTTTTTTTTAATTTCTCCAGCAATTCATCAGATTTAACACAGCTCCCTCTGAGGCCACAAAAGGCTTAAGTAGAAGTACTCCCCAACACCTGGAAACCTACTTAAAATCCCATGTATACACATTCACAGTTCCTGTCAGTGTAAATCTTATTTAACTTATTTATTTAATTTACTTTAAATTTTAGTGAAGTGAATCCTGTGAGACATTTTTTCTCAAAGCTGTTTAGGTTGTCCATAGAAGAACTGCAAAGGCAACAATGAGATGGGGAAGGCGCTCAAAGTTTGTGTGATTGTCTTATTATATTTATTTTAGTTTTTTTTAACATAACGCACAATATTAAACACAACCCCCACCCCAATTAAGAATTGATTTTTCTGTTAAACCTTCTGTCTCCCTCTGCTGGCAGTGGGAGACATAATTACACACATACAAACGCACACACACACACACACACACACACACACACACACACACACACACACACACACCCTTATTGGAAAGTGCTTAGATGTCCCAGATACAGATTTATAATTGAAAGGTTCTGCACTACCACTTAAAGTTTAATATCTAAATGCTTACATTGATGAAAAAAACATCTATGGTGCAATAAAGATAATCACTGGAGGACTGGGTTTACTCACTTTAACTGCTGGAAATTTTCAAATAAATGTATGCTTGTTCTGAGGTCAAAGGTGAAAATCGTTTTATTGCGATTCTCTTACAGAGCTTATCCTTCTCCTACATAATTAATAAACAGTTAGCACTCCAGTAATTGCATAGTTGGAGGTTTGTTCCGAGGCTTTTTCTGTCCACAGAACACCATTAAGTTCATAAACCTGCATTCCTTCAGCACCATGTGTCAACCCAAGAATAGTCTGTGGGTGCAGAGTTACAACAAACTGTAATTTATGGAAATGTCCATGAATACCTAAACTTTGAACCATACCGCCACAATCTCTAAATTTCCGTAGGCTTTGTCAGCTCATGCTCATGTCAGCCATTGCTTTTATAAAACAAATGAAACATTTTAAATTTGCAGACCTACCAGTGGTAATAATTCATAGAAAGTTTTCTACAGTGTAGAAGGGGCTAAACCTAATAATCAATCATCAGACAATCATCTTTATTATTCATAACAATGTGATCACAGTGAAATGTGTTCAGTTCTTTCAATTATGCTCTAAAAATTTTAAATATAATGAATTATTAATAATTTAAAAATAAGTAATAATTAATGTGTATACTGATATGATATTAGTGTAGGAAAGTGACCTTGGGGATACTAGTGGTCTGAGGATAGAAGCTTCCTGTGTATCCAGTACCTTCTTCCTGCCTGCAGCAGGAAAAAAGGCTGCTACTTGGGTGGTTGGGTAAGTTGTCCTCCTGAGACCTAGCAATTCATTTTCATCCTCTGTTGGAAACATTTGTTTTTGACCTGTATCTCTAAAACCATACAAGCTATTCTGCTAACTTTTCTTGACAGAATTTTTTTCTGGTTCAAAAACAAGAAGAAAGAAATTCAAAAATGTCTTTCTCTGGGCCCTCAGGAAGATATACAGTAGTTAGTATAGTGTAGTTCAAAGAGTTATGAGCAGGGAATGAAGTTTCTTTTCCTTTCATTGCCTTTGATTTCAAAAAGTTTGCTTGCAGCACATCCCCTGCTGATTGAACTGGCTTTCTGTGGCCATGGATGGAAATGAACTCTGACCACAGACCATGAAGGTAGGCGGCACAGAATGGAGCCACGTGTGTTGGTGCCAAGGTGTTACATGCATAAATACAGTCATGTGACAGCCCTTTTGAATTAATGAGTTTATTCAAACTATTCACAGATCAACCTCCATACCATGAAGGACTCCTGTTCAGCGGCACCCAAATTGATTTGTCGCACGCAAGCAACTTCAGGAAAGTCTACCCTCTGTGCCGGGCTGATAAAATGAAGGATCTGCATGCGAGCTGAACACAGATTTGTCCTGTGAGGAGGCTGAAAGTGTGTCTGTCTGGAGTCATGATATCATTCTCCTGGGAGAACGGCATCCCTCTGAGACTGACTGCTTGACTGACTGGAGCCTCCCACGCATGGTGGGATAGGTTGAAGTGGGCGGAGAGAGGGGTGAGCGGGGTGAGACTCACTTCAAACAATTACCTCCCCCTCAGTAATGCAAATCCCACAATACGCACTGTGAGCTGGTGTGATGGAAGACATGTGAGCCTGAGTGACACAAAGAACTCGGAACCTCATAATCCAAGTAGTGCTGACACATCCAAGGGCACATGTGCATGAGTGCATGCATGCATAAACTCAACTTCAACTTGTATTACAAGGCTTGTTTTTAATATCAAGCATGAGGATTTTGTGGGCAAACAAGTTTTCAAACTCAATGATAATGGATATTCTGTTGCCACAGACCTCAGTCGGTCTGCCCAACACTTGAAACACAAGAGGAGTCACAAGAGGAATCTGATCTGGACAAAGTCACTTGGTCCAGACTCCTTTTTGACCTGCATTCACATCTTTCCAATGCACTTTCCTTGTTAGTCTATCATCTTCCTGTTTTTTTTTGTTGTTGTTTGTTTAAAACTCTTTGTTTTTAAAGTTCATATCCTTTTGTATGTGCCCCACCACCTCCTTATCAACACCCAGTCTTCCCAGATTAATCAGCTTCATCAAACTTCAGTAACCATCAGTGTCTAGATTAAAACTTTCTTAACAAGAATATTCACCTCTGTATCATTTTGTAATAAACAATTATCTTTACATTGTTCACTCGTCTTTAGATTATATTATCTACTACTGGAATTTATTGGAAAGATTTTCAAGGGCTATTCCACATTTCCATTAGCCTCATTATATGATCATACCAATATTTTTGCTATACACATTTGCATATTAATATATTTGTAAGGATGTGTGACTTTCTTTGTTTAAAATTTAGACATCACTAATGAAATCAGACAAACAATAAATGCTAGTTACATGTTTTATTAGGCCCTCTGTTACATTGACCAGTAGAAAGGGGTGTATAATAAAAGGTTATGACAGGCCTCTAATGGCATTCCCATGCATGGCTCTGTTTGTTCTGGCGAGATGCAGGGCATTTTCACACCATAAATAAGCATAGAAAGTGGCCTGACCCACTGGTAGATGAAGATGCTATTAAATTCAGTGCTGAATGTGTGCCTGTTGAATCTGCTTTGTTGAAACAGAAGTCTCCCAGGGGCATAAGTCAGAACTGTTTGAGGCCAGGTTTAAGTTTCAGCCTGGGCAGCCAGCCATGGAGTCTCACTTTTAAAGAAAATACACATTTAACAACTTCAGCAAGAGCTGGAGCAGAGTTTTACCCTCAAAAGTCAAGGCAGCTAAAAATAGCCTGGTGGTTGGTCTGGCAAGTGAAGTCACAAATTCAGCTTGTTTTTTTTGTTGTTGTTGTTGTTGTTGTCTTTTTTTGTTCCTATATTGATCCCCATGCAGCCTCGAGTTCCTCAGAGTGTTACAAGTCATTGAGCTTTATAGCGACAGCCTGGTGGAGTTATGGAGATATCTCATAACTTGCCAATAGGGGTGGAAATCCATAACTCTTTTTACTACCGTCGCTAAATCACAACAATGCAATGAAATCTAATGAGCTAATCAGTCAGGGTTGACACGTCAGGCTGTTTTCAATACTCTTTTGGGGGGGCTACAGAATGGATAACCCAGAAACCAATGATCCTATACAAGGTATGAAGGTAACAGCCGATTTTTGCATTTAACTTTGACAGGTCTAAGTGACAATTTATTCCCCTATAACAACCTCTATTTCTGGGAAGTCACACCCATCCCCCCTCTATCTGCAGCACGGGGTTAGAATGGTGAAAAGGAAGTGTTTAGTCCTCAAAGACGTTTTTGAATACAAATGTTAGGTGTATTGCCAAGAGATTGAGATTGCAATTTTTTGATACATATCTTTAGCAATCCATCGATTTAAGAGCAAAGCTCTCTATTGAATAAATGTGGTACTGAAAAATCCTATTTATAAGAGTCAGAAAGAGTAAAATATGTATGAACACTGATAAGCCAGGGTTGATATAGAGTATGAAAAGCAGATCATCAGTGGAGGATGTACCTATTATTTAAAATTTTCTGGGTACAAATCCTTGCTTTTATCTCATTTTCCATCAATTTTCTTTATAAAGAAAATATTTCCACTACAAAAAAAATTTCCACTATTAAAAAAAAGTTTTGGACAGTTTTTAAGTAGTTTGTTTTTACACCTTGTAATATCTGATGTCAAATGAAGCGCTAAAACATTCTCTTCTAGTACACAGTGCCAAAAAAATCCTTATTAGCTGCCTCAATTAAGCTAATTGTAAGGATACCTACAATTATCTTCCCAAAAATGGGGGTGACAGATACAGTATGTTTTCCTACACAATGAATGAATTTGAGCATCAAGTTAAAAAAACCACTGCAACAAGTATACACACAATAATGCCATTAAAGTAAGTCTAAAACAAAAGAATAAGACGGTTAGAAAAGTGAATATAAACACTCACTTGTAATAACGTTCTTGGAGGCCGGCGGGCCACGCTTGCTGTTCTTCACCACCTCCAGTTTGACCTCGTACTCCTGGCCCGGGCCCAGGCCCGACTGCTCAAAGGTGGTCTCTGGACGGCCAAGGGAGTTGAGGATCTCACCATCCTCCTCTTTCTGCCAGTGTCGAAAAAAAGACTAGTCATCAACCAAGTAAAAAGACTACTCCTGGCATCATGTGTGGAGAAAAGGGTGGGGGGTAAAAACGGCCAAATGATACATAATGGCACTCTGGGTGGTGTTTGGAATTGAGAGTTGATGAGGGACTTGTCGGTTTAATGGCTTGGTTTAAAATGGTTTAAAACTAATAGATTTGAGTATATCCCAGTAGTTTTGAGTTTATCCCAGCAGTGCTGTTTGCAAAGACTTCTATGAGCTTACAATAGGAAAATAAAGCATTAAACAATTTAACGTTTGCTCTGTGCCATATGGAGAGTGGAGCTGTCAGAACATGCTGACAGTTCTAACTGCTGTATTTTTTGCATTTTGGTTTCTCTAGGCCAACTTTCCACAGAATACTCACCCTGATATCCATGTTCGCACATCAAGCAATTACCGGATTTAAAGCAGAGGAGCGGTCATATATAGTTTCTACCAGAGCAAAATGTGTATAATGATAGAGGTTGTGGTTGAAGACTTCAACTATTAACATACCGGGTAGTAGTAGACTTACAGTGTTCCTGAAGATGAGGTTCCAGCCATCGAAGGGAATGTCCAATGGGTCCCACTGCACCTCCACCGATGTCTCCCGAACTGACTTGAACTTGAGTCCATCAGGCTCGGGAAGATCTGAAAGGATTAGAACTAATCTTTGACCTCATTCTCTCTAGATTTATATGCTGCTTTCTATAAACAGGAAACTGGGATTCACATACGTGTTGCCACTCTAGCACTGACGGGGATGCTCTTCTTGTTGTTCAGAATAGCATAGACGCTAATAAGGTACTCCACGCCAGGTTCAAGTGCCCGAATGGTGGCCAATTTCTGGTCCCCAGGCACACGAATGTCCAGCTCAAGACCTCCGGTGGCCGTGGGCACGTAGGTGATCAGGTACTCTGTCACACGCATCTCATTCTCCCAGGACAGGTCCACTGTCTCTGGGGTGACCTCCACCACTGTTAGATCTTTGGGTGGTGACACTGTTGAAAGATAATGGAAGTCAATATCATGCATTAAGGGCTTTAAAATGTCTCAATGTCTCTTTCATAAAGCCTTCAAATATTAGTTTTCTTACTGTGTTATAGGTAGATGAATTGCTTGCTCAGACATTTGCAAAGTGTAATTTTTAAAGAAGAAATACAATACCATCAAGTTGCGCCAAACTAGAGTTTGGGAACATCATTGTTTACTATAATTTTCTGTTGAAACAAGTGTCATTGTCATCATCTCACGCTTTTCGAAAAAATGTAAACATAATCTCAAGAGCAAGTACATGTTCAAAAGCCAAGTTGGTATTTTTTTTGAAGCAGTAAGTTATGCAACAAGTTTAATATGTGACACATGTTGTTTTCATGAACATGACCCAACCAGTCAAGGCAGATGGCTGTCCACCTAGAGCCAGCCAGATTCTGTTTGAGGTCTCTTCCTGTTAAAGAAGAGTTTTCTTTCCTTTCCCCCATTGCCAAGTGCTTGCTCATGGCGGAATGTTGGGTCCTGATTTGTAAATATTATACAGAGCATGGTCTAGACCTGCTCTATTTTGAAAAATATCATGAGATAACTTGTTATGATTTGGCACTATATAAATAAAATTGAATTGACTTGACCATGCCCATGTGTTGCCTGGTCTGAACCCTGGATATTTTGCATGCTATTTGTTCTCTTTTAGCTGTAGCATACCCTCAGATCTTTCTGCCAGTTCCCTGAGTGTAGTTTCACCCTTCACCCTAACAAAGAATTTAACATTTCTCCATGTGATTTTTTTTGTCATAGAAAAATGCTTCACAATCTAAACCAAGTAATGAATCAATGTCATATATAATGGGAAATGAAAACTTCATCTACATTAAAAATTGTACAAATGTATTGATGTTGGTAATAAAATGTTTTGTATCTGATCGCTGGCTGTTGGGGGGTTTCACTCAATTGGAAATTAAAAGTGTGATGTGAAAAAAGCCAAGTGTTTAGCTGCAACTCAGGAGTTGGTAGACAGCAAACAGAGTTAGTGTATAATAAATGTATAAGTCATCAGGGGAATGATGCCAAGTGAATCTTTCTGTTTCACTGTGCCTGCTGGTCAAACTGTTTAATGACACGTTTGCTAACATATTAGTTATATAAACGTCACCAGAAGATATTGTGGTTCTGCCCTCAAGTGCCGAAATCACCAGACGAATGTATGTAAGTATGGAATTTAAATGTCTTACCTTTGCACAGCTCCCACTGGTAATATAATAATGAGATCACTTTAGACTATAATTCTGCACAATTAGGGGCTTGACAAAGCACACATCTGAGAATTGATGTTATAAAATCACTGTGATTAGTCTCACCCTCAGAGCAGTCCTCCCCGATGAAGCCTTCATCACAGACACACACTCCGTCCACGCAGCGTCCCTGGTTCTGGCAGTCCGCCGGGCAGGTCAGCACAGAGCAGTCCTCCCCAGTGAAACCTTCGTAGCACACACAGTTGCCATCAACGCAGTAGCCTCTGTCGAGGCAGTTTTTAGGACACGTCTTCTCCGAGCAGTCCTCCCCAGCGAAACCCTTGAGACAAACGCACTGTCCGTTGATGCAGCGTCCGCGGTCCAGACAGTTGTTGGGGCAGGTCAGCTCTCCGCAGTCTTTGCCCGTGAAGCCGACGAAGCACACGCACTTGCCATCCACACACTCCCCGCGTCCCATGCAGTCTTTTGGACAGGTCTTTATGCTGCAGTCCTCCCCGGCATAGCCTTTGTTGCATATGCACTGCCCGTCGACGCAACGGCCACGGCCTTGGCAATTGTTAGGACAGGAGCGTTCACTGCAGTCCTCGCCTTCGTATCCCGCGTCGCAGATACATTCTCCATTGACGCACTGGCCCCTGTTGCTGCAGTTGTCAGGGCAAGACAGAACTGAGCAATCTTCACCCTCGAATCCTGGGTCGCAGATGCACTTCCCATTGAAGCAGTGGCCTCTCTCATTGCAGTTTTTGGGGCAGGTGAGCTTCGAGCAGTCCTCTCCACTGTAGCCGGTCTGGCACACACACTGACCGTTCACACACGTACCGCGGTTGTTGCAGTTGCCCGGGCAAGTGAGCTCACCGCAGTCTTCTCCAGTGAAGCCCTCCTCACAGTAGCAGGTGCCGTTGACGCAGCGTCCACGGTCGTAGCAGTCATTTGGACAGATGAGTTCAGAGCAGTCGAAGCCCGTCCAGGGCTCATCGCAAACACACTCGTCTTCCACGCAGCGTCCACGGCCCAGGCAGTTGTTGAGGCAGTTGGTCTGGGTGCAGTCTTGACCAATGAAGCCCTCCTCGCAGAGGCAGGACCCGTCTACGCAGTGGCCATAGTCGCCGCATTCCGGCAGACAAAGCTCATTACTGCAATCGTCCCCTTCGAAGCCCTCGAAGCATTCACATTTTCCATCCACGCAGCGGCCCTGGTCCTGGCAGTCATTGGGGCACTCAGGTTCGGTGCAGTTGGGACCCTTCCATCCAGGCTCGCATACACAGCTGCAGGTGTCAGCACTCCAGTTCCCACGGCCGTTACAGTAGGGCTTTGTGGCCACTTCGCCTGGAAGAAGGCAAGAAAGCAATAGGAAGGGTTTTACAACTATTCCAATCTGGTCACAAACATTGTACATACAATCACATAGAGCAAATTCATGCAAACTAAGCAAATCTATAGTGTTTCAGTTACTGAAGATGTCGCACAAGCTGTCTAATGTTTTCTGCATTTTCACTTTGTAATTTCTGTTAATATGGTAAGTTATAGTAGTAGTTAGTAACAAGACCATACTAGTAATTTAAAATAGCTCAGCCCATTAACTACATTGTTTTATTGCCACCACTTCCTGAAAGTATAAAAGAGCTTCTTAACTTAACTTCCAGACTGGCATTGGTTTCAGTTCTTTTCAGCAAACTATAAAAAGAGACATTTCAGTGTGGTTTATTACAGCGAGAACTTTGAATCTCCTTTTGGCAGTCACATTGTCATCATGCGGTATTGCAGTTGGACGATTCGAAACTTTCCTCAGTGGTGCATGCATAGATCCCCTGGCAGCCTGGAAGTGTTGGCTACTAACAAGCTTTCCTGGACAGAGTTGTTCAAATTAAACTCAAATCCAGAAATCAAACAATAAGTATAAAGGGGAGCTGTTTGTAATGTTTGTCCATTCAATCAGATCAGGGCTTTGAATACGAAAGTCTACACTTGTACACAAGAGTTGTGTTTCCATCTACTTGTAAAGAGAATTTAAGGTGAACTTTTGATATCAAAGCAAGAACAAAAGAAATTGTGAATGAGGTGTGTTCTATCAACTGGTTTGGGCTAAAATAAACGAGATTCAATCATTATCATCAATCAAATGGTTAGTATGTTATGTAGATGTTATATTAAATAGCATTTAGAAGTAGAGGTTGAGTGTAGAAACACAACCAGTCATCTAACAGAGAAAATGGCGAGATTTTTCAGTTATGTTGTTTTTCATTGTGTAAATTGTAATTGTTCTTTCATGACAGAAAGTATCAAGTATGTTTCATGTTGTTCTGAGAAAAAAAAGGATTGTAACTTAAATGTTTGCTTTGTCAGAACCTAATCAACAAAGCAGTTTCCATTTAGTGGATGATGGGTCTGATCAACTAAGAGTCTACATAAATGGTACAGATTTGCTCAGCATTCTAAAAAACTGTGTGTGGCTTATGGATGCTTTGTAGGATGGGTGCAATTTGATAATTGTGACAATTGTAAACATGGAGACAGCAGCACTGAAATAAGAGTTTTTCATGTTCTAATGGTTTTCACATGGATGGGCAACAGATTTTAATGGGCAAAATGAACCGTTTTTTCAGGAAATATCCAGATGGTTCAAAAAGTATTTAGAAGGTACAATAGAAACAAAAAATTAAATGTTTTGCTTAGGCCGTTAATATGATTATCAAAATTATGCTATATCAGCAATAATTATAATGTATTTCACCTCATATGTCACATAGTTTATTAAAAATGGTACACAACAGCGTTCATAATGAAATGCCTTTCGAGGATAAAACGTTTGACACTCCTTTTATTAAAAGGAAGTTGTAAAAAAGGCTGTGTTGAGCTCTGATAACCCAGCGTCTCCCTCATAAAAAAGCTGAATATGAAGCTATAACCAACCAGTCTTGTGCGTGTGAGTCGTTTCCAAGTGATTTAATGAAGGTTAACCCGGTGAACAGCCGTGCGTAACAGCACAGCGCTCAGGCTTCAGAAGCTGCAGATCTATTAACATCCGTCCTCTCTACAACTCCTCGTCCTTTCAGATGCTACAGAAGAATCTTTTCATACAGTATGAAGCAGCTGTGGACAGCAGATACTGCAAGATTAGCCCCCCTTCATTTTATATGTAGATCCGATTTACTGACTTTATTATTTTAATGCATTTAAATTTAGCTCATGGCATGACTTTTTTGTTTGGGCCTGGCAAAAAACCTTTGTGAACTACTGGCGTAGTCCCACCTGTGACTTGAGCTCCGCAGCAGCCGACCCCGCTGCCGCACTGCTCCCTCAGACCCGACAGCTCCGACTCCAGCATCTCCAGCCGGTTGAGGATGTCCTTGATGTCCGGCAGCTGGTTGTCACAGCCACACGCCTGCTTGGGGATGTTGATGCGGTGAGTGAAAACAATCTGATTCTCGCCGTCAATGGTGTGCTCCATGTGTTCGCTGTTCTGCAGGTCCATGGGGCTACCCTTGTGCTGCTTCAGTTCCGTGTCTCCAGGCGTGTCGAGGTCCACGGAGCAGAGGGACGTCGAGGGAACGTTGATGTTGTAGACGTGGTTGAACACAACCGGCTGGTCGGGGTTTGGCAGGGTCAGGTTCTCCTGGGTTTTCTTAGGCATCAGAGCCTCTCTGCGATGGCGGATGATCTTCTTGACGAGGCCGGCCGAGGACAGCTGCATGAGCAACACTGCGGCCATGCAGCCTAAGAGGAAGACTTTCCCCATGATGAAACTCTATCAGTTGGACTGGTGATGGAGTCTATGCAGGTGTAAAATCTGGTATTCTTGTTTGGAGGACCTGAAATTAAAGAAAGCACAGGCAGAATAGAAAAGTGAGGAAGACTGATTCTTACTTGAATAAAGGATAGGACAAGATTTCACTTCTCGGCCCAATTTTTTGCCATAAAGTTCATCTGCATGAGATTGCACAGAGCAACCAAAACAGAATTCTGTTGGATGTTCACTTTTCTGGTTTGCCCTTGCCAATCGGGATGAATTCAATACCTTGCACACATCTATCCACACGAGGGACCATCGCTGAAATATTATAGTATCCCACTAAAAAGCAATTAACCTTCCTCTGTTGCCCCTAACAAAGGACCACCTCCAATCCTGTTGGTGAATCTAACCCATTTTAGCCCCTCTGCTCTCAGTGGAGGAGAAAGACACTTAGCGGCTGACATAGGGACATTCTTCTCACAATTCCACTGAGGACCAAGAGGGACAATTACTGCAGGGGTGCCATTTGTGACCTTGAAGATCTGCAAGCCTTATTTCTCAGACCATGTTGAGCCAGGTTTGCCACAAACAGCCCCATGCAACACCTGCATGGCAGGGAGCCTCCTTCATTTTCTAGACAGCCAAGAGCAACCCAAGCTGACAGATTAATATGGGTGCATGGTCAGACCATCTGTGGGCTTTCCTGTAAAGAACAAAGGTCCGCAGCTTCCCCACTACCTGCAAAACGGTAGGTCAGCATTCCTGGGACTGCATCTCTGACAGCGACTGGGTTTTATTTTAGTTCTGTAACATGATTCTTATTGCTTCAGAGACATAATTCTTTTAAAAGGTCCACTGGAAAAAAAAAGTGCTGAGCTCGTGGCCTGAAAGCCAACCGTAATGTTTTTTTCCACACACTTTGGTCTTAGCATTAAATTAAATATACAGGTTGGTCATAGGTATGTCCCCACCGCATTCAATGTTCGGTGTTATTTATGAACAAGAGAACTGGTTTGTGATGAATTTTGTTTCTCCAATGATTGTGTTTCCAGTTCTTTAAGGAAAAGAAGGTGATGAAAGGCATAAAATAAGTTATTGGTCTGTTAGTACTGGCACCCAACGGGAAGGACAAACTTGTGAATATAAATTCCGAGCACAGCAAATGGACTTCCTTTTTTTAAGTGCCTGGCTCACTGTTTACCCCATCCACATCAGTGATGCTGACCACGGTCATTTCCTACCTCTACTAAAACCAGTGTGTGCTTTGGCTGCTCCAAAGGTTACTGGCAGCCGTTCACCTCCAATATGAAAATGTCTGGATAAGCAGACATGGAAATGAATGATTACAGGCATCCCAGAGGTCGAATATGTATTAGGGGGTATCATTTTCTCTTCTACACCTGACTTAGTCTCACCGATGTGGGATGCAGGGAAATCACACCGGACATCTTAGCCGGACATTTTCCTGTGTGCAAAAAATAGGGAGGATGACAGTCAGCAGGTAATATTCCAGGGAGAAGGTGCATGGTCTCTTCATCCTACCAGACGTGTGATTAGGCAAGCTGACAGATGAGCTCAGCTTGGAGCAATCCCATGGCTTCACCCCCCTCTCAGCCCCCTGATTAGACAGGCAGGGATGAGTGCCTCCATGATGGGTAGACTGCAAAAGTGCTAATGTAGTTTGCTGATGGGAGTTACTGAGGAGCTGGGCCCTCAGGGGTCCAGAAAGAGATTCACCCCCCCCAGCCGTCTCACTTGCTAACCTACTAATGTCACACACGCACGTCCACCCGCGCGCACCAATACAGTCACACCACCGTGCGCAAGCATCACAAACCAGGGATTAAATCAACAAAATAGCCAGAAAATTGCTTTGAGTTGGTGCTAAGGTTTTAGTTCTGGGCGGATGGTTGGCTTTCTCACTTTGAAGGCTGGCTGCTCTCCACATGGACCTCTGAACAAGGCTACCCTGAGAGACCAAAGCGGGCTTTTGTGTGAAAATCTGTGGCTCTGGCAAAACTCTGCTTTATTTGGGAAATAGATGAAGAGAAGAAACATCTACACAGTTTGAGAAATATTATTTGATTTGGTCTTTTTGTCCACTCAGCTGCCATTTATTACTCTGAAATATTCATCAAGACAATGAAAAAAAAGAAATAAGACAATCTGATTGTGACCCTGAAGCACAGAACTGATCCCTGTGTTTTGGACTTCCTTCATGACGATCTGGCACTATGCTAATGCAGCTGGTCGCTGGCACTACAGATAGGGACTTGATACAATCCGACTGCTGCTGCTTTGTTATTCCGTCACTTGGATTTGCTCAATAGTTAGCTTCTCAAACAGCGACAAAGCTTGTTGCCCGCCTCGTGTACGAATGTGAGCGGAATTTCTAGAAGAGGAAACCTGCTGGCACACACACATTTGCTGCAACTGATCTAAATTACCCCGTTCTGAATGAGTGCTCGGGAAACACTTGAAGTTTTATAACCTCACACAGTGGAGAGCTGGAAATGCTCTAAAGATCCAATTGGGGTCCACAGAAGTGATTAGGTCTCTCACAGTCAGGAATGTTAAATTCATTTTATGGCATTGTTGTTTTTGGGATTAAAATGAATGGGTGTGCAAATCAGACTGGAGCACCCACCACTAAGCTAAACCCCAAAATAATGCATTGTGAGATCACCTTTACCAAAGTGTGTGTTATCTTTGTGTTCTAATATCTCTAAGGTGGAGTTGCAATGATTCATTGATTAATCGGTGCCAACTCACACATTAATTACTAACTATTTTGATAATCAATTAATTGAGTTGAGCCATTTTTATGAACATGTCCAAATTGTCTACTATAATGTAACCAGGTGACCTTTGGGTTGTGGATTGTCTGTCTGGACAAAAAAAAAGCTTTGGAAAAGGGTGACCAATATTTACTCCATTTTATGAACAACTAATTAAATAATGAATAGATTAGTCAAAATATTGTAATTTTTTAATCATATTTTTTTCAAAATAGTTAGTTAGTTGCAGCCCTACTCCAAGGTCCATCGCTCTTCAAAAATGTGTTTTCTTCTTCTATTTTCAGTGTTGGACACTAGAAACTGTTTTTTACTTTTATCTGCTAAAAGTGAAAAGTTTCAGAAAGATAAACCAAAGAATAAAGAAGCCATACAGAATATTCTTGTCCGCAGGGAAGGTAAGTTTAATATCCCAGCAGTATCGGGTCTGGACTATAGTTTTAGCCACGTTACATGACATGAAATACTACGCCAAAGTTACTAACCAGCTCACCTCAGTAAAAAAAACACAACTTTTGACAGCGCCCTCATGGGGAAATTGAACAAAGAATCCAGACTGTTGATTGTTCAGGTGTTGCAACCTCAAACATGTCAGATTACTACTGTACAATCAATTTGATTTTTAAATGAGTCGGGTGTGACATGTGTTTAGGGATAGAGAATTATTTTTAAGAAATATAATGAATTACAAAGTTTGTACACATGCTGCATGTGCATTGTGTGTGACCAAACAACCAGATGAAGACCTTGCATTTCACAATAACTGATCTATGCACATTAAAACAAATGCATTTCCATATAGGGCTGAAATAATGACTATTGCAATAGTTGATTGATCTATTGATTTCTGAAACAATTAATAGTTTGAGCAAAAACATTGTCTCTGTTTGTATAATTGATAACTGTGACTGTTATCAATTTTATAAATTCCAGATACTTTTAAGATGTTTAATAAATTCTAAAATCAGAAGTTAAACTGCTGGATACAAGATGTCTCTTCCTTTGCCAGTTTCCACATAATCAAGTTAAACTATCTGTGATGTCACAGATTAGGTTTGTAGACCTGCCCCTTAAAATTGGATTTTCAATGAGCTCAGAGAAACTTTTCATTTCCAGGAGATGAATGTAAAAACATCTAGTGTCAAACACTGCAAATAGAAGAAGGAAAAACACACTTTTGAGTGAAGAAACTAGACGTAGGACTGCAGTGACTATTTTGATTGTCAATTAATCTATTGATTATCAAAAACAATTCATTGATTATTTGTTTGGTTCCTGAAATGGAGTAAAATAGCAATCAGTGTTTCCAAGAGCTGAAGATGCAACCTAAAATGTGTTTTTTAATCATCATTTTATCATTATAGAAGACTATAGAAACCAGAATATAATCCGATTTGAGAATTCAGACATTTTTCTTCTTAAAAATGATTGATTATTACTTATAAAAAAAAGTTGGCAACTAATTATTATAATATAATAACTGTTGCAGCTCTACTTCAATATGCAAACCCCTATCTCAACAAGAGGTAATACTCTTGCGACATGTATAGTCAAGGTGAAACAGTGTCATCCAAAGAATGCAGAATTTACAACCCAAGCGTCCGCCTCTCCTACATCCCTGACTTTGCCATTAGGGTGATGTAAAAACCACTGCGCCTCCAAGTTCAAGCTGCAATAACTCCTTCTGTCCTCACAGGAAACAGTGTCTTCCGGCATGTCCCAAAATGTTGCTCCTTTTTTTTTTTCCTACAGCCATGTTGTGAATGTTTCACACAAACGTCAGCACAACTCCACATAAGCTACTGGATAACCAAAGCCTAACATGTTCTGCAAGGACCTTTCTTATTATAGATGTCTGCCTATATTGATCTTGTTTCAGGGTGGACAGCACTGTTTCAATGGAAATAGATAAATTCCCGGCAGATGATTACTTTAACAATGTTCCTCCTACTGTTTCCCATCTAAAGTTGTATCCTTACTCGGTGTTAAAGATTGATGAGCAAACTTTCTGTCTGAAGAGGATTGCAAAACATCATTTGCAGAAGTCAGGGTTTCCTTTAAGCCCAGCCCCATGCTGGCAAACTTAATCATCACTCTGGTTTCACTTTTGCGGATACTCACCATACAGTAGGTCCATGATAAATCACAACAGGAAAACTACTGCTTCGCAAGCATTCGGCGGCGGGTTATCTACACGGGTACAGTCGCTCCGAAGAGAAAATGCAATTTGTTTTTTTTGGCGTAATAGAAAGGCAAAATGCTATCAGTCAATGTGCGCTAGGTTATCTGAAAGTGCTTTGGAGGAATGGAAAAGCCGGAGATTTGCTAAGTACTGTTTCAGTGGTTAAATGGAAGCGTGCATGAAAAGACAACACGGCATCCGTCTGATAACTTGACAACAAACAAACTGAATAATGAAGCAGCGTGCCCCACTTGATGTGTAAAAGCTGTAAATATTCAACGACTACAACTACAACTCAAGTCCCAGGACTGCATGTTAAACAGGTCTGATAGGATGCACATGATTTCTTTTCATTTCTCAAGAATTCATCAGATCAGCTTGCCTAGTTTTGTAGGTCACCCGTGACAAAAACTCGGCTTGCCTTCTTTGGTACAGAATCCAAATCTGGGTCGATGGTAGGACTGAATGAAGGGTTATTGTCTGGGGCTCTTTTCACCTTGAGATACTGTCACTGTATGAATGTATGACTGGGGAATGTCACGGACACTCGCCGCCACGCAAAGAACAATCAAATGAACGTCTTCCTCTAATCTCGGCTCATAAAGCAATCTCATATCCCGAAGAGCCGCAAAATCCGCAGATGCTGAAATCCGCTGATAAACATATTCATCACAATCAAACATGCTTGCAAGGTGAAAGAAACCTCCCACATACGTCCACGGCGAGAGCAGGTGAATATTGATTTGGATCCCGTAGCTCCAGCAAGGTCACCGCCTGAGAGAGAGATAGCAAGTTGCTGAGGACAGCGCGATGGCCATGAGTTATGATCATCAAACGCAGAAATGAGTTTCCAGGAAGAAGCATGTCTTGAGATGACTGCTCGATGCGCGATCGATGGTACAGTTGTTGCAGCTTCTCAGAAAAAAAAGGGGTTTTCGAATTTTATCACCTCGCCCTCCTGATAACACACGCTCTCGTTCCCTTACTTTCTCTTTTATGACCGATGTGGCTGTTCCTGTTGTGCTGAACTACACAAAAAAAGGAAAAAGATGGATAAACAAGTAAAGTGCTCTGTTAATGGCCAAAGAGATGTAAAATGAGCCTCTCAGGCAATCAAGTTCCCGCCTCATTTCATTAGGGGGGGGGGGCGGGGGGGGGGGGGGGGGGGGGGGGGATGACTGAGCAGGTAAGGCGAGGCTGAGAGCAAGGATTTAGTTCACTTGTGGTCAGGCCATGACATTAGGACACAGCTAATTAGCAGGAGACAAGCCTCCTCTCAGTCTGCTCCACTGGAAAAGTCGTCAAGCTTCTGTCTTCTCTGACACGAGCGTGTTTCAAAGGCAATTTCGATTCAGCAGGACAGTGCACGCTTCATGGAGCACCAAGAATGGCCATAACTAAATATGATCTGAGCTTAATTCTTGTAATGGAAGCACCTTCTCTGCTTTAAATATAAAAGTATGGCTGATCTTCAACACCAAAGCCTTTAATCTTTAAAGCAGCACTATCAATAGTTTATACAAACAAATAGTGGCGAACAAAGTTACAGACTCAATGGTGTTAAAAAAAAAATAACACAACTTTGAATACTCTTGTTCATCAGGTGGTTGGAAAAACAACTTCATTTTGACTAGATTTATAATGATTAGCTTACATTTATTTGATCGGTAATTATTTTGATTGTCGATTTATTGATTTGATTTATCTTTAAGAAAAAAACTTCCAAATTCTCTGTTTCCAATGTCTTGTTTTTTCTGGTTTCTTTAGTCTTCTATAACAGTTATCCGGTGATCTTTGGTTTGTGGACTCACAAAACATCATTTTAGGTTAAACCCAGCTTTGGATAACAGTGATCACATCATTTTATGAACCAAACAACTAATTGATTTATCATAACAATTATCTAGATTAATTGAAAATCAAAATAGTCATTACTTCCAGCCCTAATCCTAATCCATATCTGATAGATGTGTACAAAGGACGATTTCTGCAAACACAAACCCAAAGAATCATTACTGCAGCTTCAAAGTGATTTCTTAAAACAAGAAAAAATAGGAAAATGGTTGAAATATCATCATTGTACTGTCAGAATTTTGTCACATAATTAAATACGGAAATTACTTTAAGATGTTTAATGCAGTAAAATCACAGCCTTGAAATGACTAGTGATAACCACCCACTCTGAGTTTAATAGGGTTATTTTCTCTGTGGTCCAGATAGCACTTAAGATAATCAAGAAAATGTGGTTGTTTTAGAGTGTAAAACTGTACATAACTATGATTGAAAGAATTCTTTTCCTTTGAGGCAGAAAATCTTCCAATTCACACCCAACAAATCTGACATGAAATCAATCAAGCATATCAATATTTTCAACCCCCCCCCCAACACTCATTGCTATCCCTATTTCCCTTGAGGTGGAAATAAAATAATAATGATTTGACTTGCTTATGAGAAACGAAATGGGAGAATACATTTTTTTAAGGATGAAAAGGAAAAAAGACTGCACTCATTGGCTCTGCGTTGTGACCCCATTGGATCTGATGACACAGATAGCGGGGGAGTGGTGGGGGTTAGTGTGTTCATGGCTGATAAGGCGGACGGGAAGGACTGGATCTGAGATACCGGGCAGAATCACTTATCTGGATACTTGGAGAGAGTGTGCGCTACCGTGGCCAAGCCCTATCGCACTCTGGCTCAGAGTGAATTTGGAGCCGGCCGCTGACATGTCTGACTGATACCGCCCGAAAGAGTCTATTTCTTCAACCAAAATCCAATTTGCGACTCTGACACAGAGATATGGAGAAAACGGATGCTAAGTGAGCAACGACGCTCTTTGGGTCAATCGCGGAGCAGACACCCGGATCTCAATTTGAGTTCCTCCTGCGTCGTGATTTGACTTGTGGCTCGCCGGGAGGCCCATCAATATTCTTTATGGCTCTTCCCCCGCAGTGCCTCTTGTCTTTGCGCCACTGTTCGCACCGGGTCCAGATGGAGAGGTTGGACGCTAGTCATTGTTCATGAGCCTTTTTAACATGCAGGGTGCTGGTGACCTAATGTTTATTAGCCTAACCCCTGTGTGGTGTGGAGGCTTGGCAGCCTCGTGTGCTGCCTTTACAGCACATCCACCTGCTGTTTTCTCCAGACACTTGTAATTGTGTAGCGGCTTGCTCTACCTACTTCCTCTCCTTGGCTTTCACACTGCAATTACTATAAAAAAATCTGGCTCGTACCTGGCCGTGTAGTAATGCTACACAGAGTGGTATTGATGTCAGCTTCAGGGGATCATCTTAACTTACTATGTAACTAACACCTCCCCTTCTCAGGTAATCGGCTGCAAGGTGAGAGCGTGCAATCTCCTCTCAATCTCAAAATAGCTTTTATCTGGCTCATTATGCATGACTGTGACCTCTTGGGAGATCTGAATATATGTAATTGCTACCAGTGAGGACTGTGGTAGAAGCGGAGGGAGCATAGAAGAACGTGGAGCTCACCGACAGCGTGACCTACAGATTGAGAAATATCATCGACAAAGATAGTGACCCAGAGCTGTCAAGACTCTGTTTTAAACAAGATGTCTATGTGGAATTGTAAATTTAAACATGGAAAGGAGAGATTTTTCCAATGAAGTCTAAAGGATTCTGTGTAAACAGGCTGGAGGAGTTTTTAGGGCCCTTCCAAAAATGTACATTTCAGCACTCACCACTTCAGAGAGGAATTTTTTCCCTAGAAATGGAAGTGATCATGTTGGCTGTGATATCCGGAC
Source organism: Eupleurogrammus muticus (assembly GCA_036785175.1). Classification (NCBI taxonomy): domain Eukaryota; kingdom Metazoa; phylum Chordata; class Actinopteri; order Scombriformes; family Trichiuridae; genus Eupleurogrammus; species Eupleurogrammus muticus. Next base: position 7,638,521 of record JAYKQN010000005.1, read on the forward strand.
ATCTGTTTGTCCTTGTCTGTGATGAAAGTCTGAAGCGTGTTGCATGTCCAAATTGGGAGTGCCTTCCATTCAGAAGCTTGTATGAGCCTAATGACCCCAGACCCCGGGGCCGGCTCTTCATTGGCTTCCTCGTTTTTTTTTTTGTTTTTTTTTACCATTTTCCCCCCGATTTAAATTGTCTCCCCCTCTTAAAAGGGCCCCCCCATCTTGTTCCAAGAACATTATGGCTCATGCATTCCAATGTGCGGGGTCACTTGTGGAGGCAAAGTGTCAGAGCGAAGTGTCTACCACATGTGTTCATCTATTGGCTGCCTCCAATGGAAGGCCAAGCAATACAAAGGCATCCCGGATCCCACAGCTCCAAGACTTCCACTTCTCTTCGCACATTAGCATTGGAGGAACATTAAAAACCATCTGGGATGCTTAAAACACTGCATTTCTTTGAGGGTTCTTTTTTGTCTGATACGGATGACTAATTTGACTGCAACAGAGGAGAAGACTGAGCGGATAATACACTCATTTGTGTAAATCTCAAGCCTTACAACATTTACCTAAACACAATGGGGGAAAAGAAGGAACTCTTTTATCAGCCCACTCCAGCCAAGTCCAACTGAGAACTGAGATTCCTCTTCTATAATCAGATTTTACTAAATTGAGATTGAAATTAATATATGGCAAAAAGTGACATCTACAAAGTAGATTATTTCTAACACAATTGATGCTCTTTTGTAAAAGATACCCCAAATAACTGGTTGAAATATTGATGACACTTTATCCCTGGGGTGTACTAAAATGTATTTTATGATTCTATGATTTCCTTCTACCATTTAAACCAAGCTACAAATGCCAAACTCTTTTCCTCTGCACAATATATCTTCAGTTTTACTGTGCTATAGATGTCTTGAGGTTTTACTAGATTCAGGTATTGTCAACCATCTGGAGAACAGCTGGTCAAATCCACAGGGTAACCTACTCCAGGTCAAGTTATGTTGAATCCTCTTAAATTTCAATGATGGCAACAACTTTCAAACACAGCGAGACATTTTACTACAAACCAACAATGGTGGCGAAGAAGCAGAAGAAGGGACAATGGTAAGGGCACCAATGGGAGGGCTCGGCGTCAACCTGAATTAAAACTGAAGTTTGTTCTGTCAAACTAAAAATGTCGCTCCTGAATGCTGCCCCAGTGTAGATCATCATTAACACCCACAATTATTGTTTGCTCTCCATCACCAGTGGAGGAGCTAAGTGGGGTTAAAGACAGTCACCCTCTCGTGGAGCTTTGTAGGGCACGGCAGCGTTGGGAGCTAACAGCTGTCCAAACAAAGACCCTGTTTCCCACTCATCGTTATGCCGAGTGTCACCGTCGGTAGCTACTTGCAAGCGTGGACAAAGCATCATAAAAGATTAATGCAGCAGGCCCGCGTGGCCATCTATGAGCAGATATGGAAAAGCCTGTTATACAGGAGGTAGTCAGAATGTGAGCTGGAACCCAACAAGGGTCATGTTTTGCAAAAGACAGGTAAGTTAATTTCAAAAGTTTACCTAATTAATACCTAATTTCCATTTTTAGTACTCTTTGTAGTGCTTTAAAAATAGCATTTTAATTACTCCTGTAGTTGGTGTTTGCACAGATTAGCTTTTATTTATTTTAAATTATTTATCCCAGGTACAGAATTCTTTTTGGGGGTTATTCTAGAGACTTGTGGAATTAAATACCCTCTTGGTTGAAAATCTTAATAATAATAATAATTAAAAAATGACCTCATTCTTGGAGGGTTTGTCATTGCGATGTTCTTAGGTGGAAAGGTCAGGAAGTAGATGGCGTCATATTACAAGAGGCACTTTAAAACCCTTGTCCACTGTCATGTCATTTAAAAAAACAGTATGAGTGACATTTAGATACATTATTTTGAATAGAAAATGAAAATCACAGACTTGACTCATAGCCAAGGTTGCAGGTGGACTTCAATAGGTTAAATTGCGATTATATATTTTCATTCAGATGGATGAGTTCAATTTGACAAGCCCACTGTGAAGCTGAGACTGCGGCCATGCCTCCGTCATTGTGTTTGCATCCATCTCATCATACACAATTACCATCCAGCAGACGCTGCCCTGGTATCCTGTGGGTCTCCTCCACCACAGCCCACCTCATATGTCCATTCACACCCGCTTCCCTCTAGTCCCACTGACTCACTCTTGTGCATAGAAGGGGGGGTTCCAATATCAGGCACCATGCGGATGCGATTTTCTTCAAACAGCTTCATGGGTATACAACGTAAATCTGTGAAACCTGCAATAAATCCTGCCTTACTCTGCTGCAAAAAAGTGGTAAAAGCACCTTAAAGAATTTTATTAGCTTCAAGTGAGGGCTTAAAGTGGAGTCCCGCTGTGGCCTGAATACAATTTCCAAACGCTTGTTGAATACAGGTGAGGCTAAAAACCTGAGACTGGAAATTCTGAAAGCATAAATCATGCATTCCTTCGTTCATAAAAAGAGAACATAAAACAGTAAAAATGTTTGCAATTCAATACTGTCACAACCCCACTCGGTCCAGTATCTTATAGTGGATAATGTTCACTATGATAGTGAACTTTGTATAGATATTGCTGTCACTCTGATATATGTACGAGTTGGTTCATTCTGTGTTTTATACTGCATCCATTCGTCACCACAGTGGCGACTGTAAAATCGGGCTTGCTTTCATTTTTTTACTAAACATTTTTCTAGGCAAACTCAAACAAAATTATGGACAAAAGGGTATAAGCAATTGGATTCAATCCAGAAATGCTATCTGCTCTCAAACATCCACGGTGAACACCAGCCTATCTACTCACACATCAAACATCCTTTCCGTCGTATTGTTTCTCATGCTGCAAATCTCCCTGCGGGACTTGATTGACAAACAAATGAAGCTGACCTAGAGATGAGAGACTGGGAAGCACATGAAGATGGGCAGTGTATGTGTGTGTGCTTGTGTGTGTGTGTGTGTGTGCGAGGCTGCCAGTTTACAGCCAGCAGTGTCTATGCTGGAGATCTGTGAGAGGAACCAACTAGCAGCATCTAATACAGAGCAGCTGTCTGTCTCCTGGGTTACACAAGCCTACTGTCTGCTGGCAACCATAAAGTGTACAGCTGGACCTACTCTGGCTACACACACACACACACAGCATATTATATATATATATATATATATATATATATATATATATATACACACACACACACATACTGACCCTACCCATCTCTTCTCTCCACAACTCTGCATCAGTCCTAATGTAAGCAGAATAATTCAGTAGATCATCATAGACTTACATCTTTGAAGATATTACTTTCTTTTTTTTTCACCTGCTCTAGTAATGAATTGAAAATAGCTGGCAAGAGGAAAAACTTTGACAATAAAACATAATTGGCACCCAGGTGTGTGCAGTAAAGAGCAAAAAAATAAGGCAGTCTCTGAAGTTCCCGCTTGTAAAAAACATGAGGATGAATTACAGAAGCTGCTTTGATGAATGGAAATAATCTTTTTTTTTTTTTTTTTCTTTTATGATTGCTAACATCGCCTCACTTTGTTCATTAGAGGTGAGAATATCAGACTTGGCAGGTTTGTTGCGCTGAAGCAATTGTAAAATTAATTGAATTCATCTGTTGACAGACAATTCATTTCCGAAGATTTTAAACCATTTATAATCAGTAATATCATACATTTGTTGGTTTAAACTTTTAGACAAAAAAAAATATTTCATCAAAAGTCATTTAAAAATGTCACGTTTGGACCTAATGACTTGTAATTAAAATTTTCATACTCCAATTACAGACTTAAAAAATATGCTATAAGATCATTGACAGTAAAAAAGGAACAAAAACGGCAATTAATCCCTCTACAAAGTTTTCAACTGAGAGAATTTGGTCGAAGGCTGTAAAGTTGCCCAGAGACTCATTTCTCAGTCATCTTAATTAGGCAAAGCAGTCAGCCCATTCATTCTGCTCCCATTCAAACACACACCAACTCCACGGAGGTAAAGAAAGATGACTTACCTCACGCTCACAATGCCCACAGCCTCTTCCACTGATTAGAAAATCTTTGAGCAGAAGCAGCGTTGGACGAGAGTCTTATCAGCCAGCCCCTTGTCAGATGTTCTCACCGGTCTGTATCTCTCAGAGCGCTGACAGCTCTGTCATCTTCCCCTCTCCTCTCTGTTCTCTTAGAGTGTTTACTCGAGCCTACCTAGAGAGCCCGGCTGATGTTGTGCAGCCAGTGAGAAGAGAGAGAGAGAGAGAGAGAGAGAGAGAGAGGCACAGAAAGAGAGAAAGAGTGACTGAAAGAGAGAACTCCCTTTTCTCTTAAACAGTAGACCCTCTGCAGTCAGACTCCACTCCCACCTACTGCTCTCTTAAATGCCCCCCACCCATTCACCCTCTCCACAGCATTGTGACTGAAAGCGAAGGAGCTGAAACGGGACGCCTCAAGGCTGGAAAGAGAGAGAGAGAGAGAGAGAGAGTGACTGAGAGAAAGAGAGTATGAGAGGAAAAAAGGGGGGGGAAGGGTAGGGAGGTGGATAGGGGGGGGGGGGGGGGGGGGGGGGTTGCCATTAGCTGCAAATTGCGGCAGGCGAGCCAATGGAGAAGCGAGATATGAAGTGAATGCGGGCCCCGCATTAACATAGCGTTTAAGAACTTGAAAGCGGGGAGTGAAACGGGAGCGCCGCACGGCTCAATTTGTGAGATTGATGAGGAGAAGCGATTCGGATCCCAAGCACACTCTGAATACACCCGGAGTTATGCACAGGAGCAATGTTTTACAATAAGTTTTCAAATTGATGAGTTGCTCCATGCCACACTTTGTACTCTGACAGGAGTGAATATGAGCGCAAGACATTTTATAAGCGATGATTTTTTTTTCTTTTTTGGGGGGAGCTTTCTCATGCTCTCCAAAATTATTCCCACAGATTGATACTGTTGACCTTAAAGTTGTAATCCTGAAGAATAAAGTCACGTCACGGGTCTGGGTGTGCCTCGCCCTCATTCCGTGTGTTTCTGCTGTTTACTCTGTTTTATTCTCTTTCTCTGTCTGTGTGTGTCTGTCTGGGCGTGGCGCTCACTTTCCCCTCCTGCCGCCAATCAACCTGCACACCTGCGACCCATCAATTCATATCCTATTCATACCCCAGGTGGGCCAGCTTTACACTCCTGGTCCCAGCCAGATCCTTTTGGTCCGCCAACGCGCTCCGAGCCAAGTTCCTGTGTTTACCTGAACTCTGCGTGACCCGGTGTTTACCTATCCCTCGGGTTCATTATCCAACTGTGGACACCGTCTACCTTCCTTTCGCAGAGCGTCTGGCCAGCCGGCCGGCGTTGCTTTCCAGCCAGCAGCTCGGCTCTTCTCTGCCTTCCCGCCGTTATTCTGGCTCAGCTTTCCCAACCTCATCCCTACAAACTTCTCAAACTGCAGTTGAACTGTGAAGCTTGCAAGGCGGCGAGTCAGAGTCCTGCTTTTAGGTCCAAAATTAACTCACAGGTCATGAGTGGCCTTACCCCGACTCAAGTACTGGTTTCAATTACTAGGAACTGAGTGGACATGTGTGTCTGTACACACCTTGAGGCAACTCAACAGGAAATTATTTTATCAGCACCGACAATGCAGTGGACTTATCTATTTTGCCCATTGAGAGATGGTCACTGACAGACTCTACGATAAAAGAGCCAGAAGGTAATATATCATTGGCCAAGACACAGGCTGTATCTGCATCTGAATATGGACCCCGACCAACAAGTTCCTTCATGAACCTGCTTACAATACGATACAGAGGTGATCGTGAAGTAATACCTGCTGGGACTATAGAATTTAGGAGAGATTTGCGGAGTGATTTAAATTTTTTTCCTTATTTATTTAATGCACACGAGAGACAGGTTTTCACCTTAAAACATAAGACCTTCCTCCAACTTTTTCAATTGACTAACCTGCTCAGCCCCTTGGACCAATTTGTATGTCATTTCTTCCAGGAACAGGAGTTTATGGCTCTCTCAGCCACCGTCAACAAATGGCTGGACGGCACTCACCACAACAAACATGGTGCAGTCCCGCTAGTTGCACCCTGCAGATATCAACTCTCCGGCTAACGAGACGGCCAGCCACTTCCACGGACCGCCGCACATTTCAAAGCGAAAAACCGCCGCCACCGACAACAGGTCGCCAACTCCCAGTGCACACGTTCTAAAACAAACAAAAGTTTCCTCAACAAAATGGAACAGAAAACAAGCTCCAGAGCAATGGCGGAACATGGCTTACCCCCCCTCCCTTTTTTGTTTCTTCTGATTGTCATCCAAAAGTGTAATAAGCGGACATTTCACAACAAAAACCCACAGCATGTCGCTTCCCAGACGCGTCTCGCTGAGTCTACCGATGTTTGGTAAACAAGGTTGGCGGTTTGGTTCCGGGTTCGGGTTCAGGGCGGTTGATTAACCCATATTTTTGCAAGTTGGGCAGTTTAGGATCTCACCAGCCAGTAGCCACAGGACAGCAGGGAGCATGTGTGTGTGTGTGTGTGTGTGTGTGTGTGTGTGTGTGAGAGAGAGACATGCTGCATTTTTGCTGAAGCACGGTTAGATCTGTTTAGTGTCATTTATCGAGAAATGTTAAGGAAGAAAAACAGATCACCTGCAGTAGTCTCACGACAGGATGCTGACTGCTTGGTTTGAACTCACTTAACACCCACCGCGAAGCTGGCAGTATTGAAAGGGATTTTCTGAAAATTACACATAGCCCCTTTAATAAAAAAAAAAATCATGGTCTTTATTGTTTGGACAGCGTGAGACTTCCCAGAGGTCTGACTACAGTAAAGACCCACTGAACATTGGTACCCACAGCATGGAGTGTGCCCCTATTCATTTTTTATGGGAAGCCAGCCAGTCGCTTTGCAGGCCACTGGGGGATTCCAGGCTATGCAGGACTGTACAGCACACAGTGAAAAATGTAACTTGCAAAAAGGTAAACTTCTTCTTCTTCTTCTTTTTTTTTTAACTCAGTAATAATTTGCCAAGAAACCAACAGGACCTCTAGTCTTCACTTATAACATTAAATATTGGAAATGTCCTGGGTTGATTTGGAAATGATATTTACACACAAGCAAAAGTTCTGACTTGACGACAGCAACAAGCCAGGAGCAGCAGAGCTGCTGCCATACTGCATCAGAATCAGAATCTGAATAAGAGTCTGATTTATTGGTTGTGCATACCAAACAGGGAATATAACTATTTAACTGTATACCGCATCGCTCTGTACATTGATATAAATAAATAATTAACCTATTTAAGAGTAGTGGCAACTGTAGTTGCTGAAATTCATCACATATCATATATGTCATTTTCTACTTAAAATAAAAAAAATGTAAATCTTACTCATGTTTTGTCTTCAATGACATGATAGTAGACAACATTGACAGAGGGCTTTCGAAAAATTAAGTTTCCATGTGCTTTCTGTCACATGACAAATAAATAGGGTGAAGACGAACCCTCAAAGAAAGAGGTCATTTTACTAAATTATTAAGATTTTCATGACATTTATGCATCTTTTTAAATACTAAATACGTTTCTAGAACAACCAACAAAGAAATTTTGTATAGCTGGAATTTGGTTCTCATTTTTGTGCCCGGGTGGTAGTAATCTGATTTAATCATAAAGAGACTGAACTGTGAACTGTGAATCCTGGTGGGTACGTAAAGTGAATCTCCGGCTCCCATGTGTGATTGCCCTGATTATGTTGCTGGATACTTGGAGGAGGGCTTCTTTGCCCACTGACTCATGCTTTCAAATGCTCGAGCGATGATGGCCAACGTTGATGATGTTTGATCAAACTGTCGTGTCTGTAACCATCTCTTGATCAGCCATTTCACTCGGGGGGGAACCAAACGTACGCTGGTTGCAATTACCAGTCGTTCTGTGCCTGAAATTTTGATGTAAACAGGCAGGAACTGTCTCAAATAAACACAGGAACAAAGAGCTTAGAAGGATCCTGCGCCGCGCGTCTCTTATCCACCCTTCGTTCTGAGAGAAAAAAACTGCAGACTTCAAAAGGCAGAGAAATGTGCATCCAATGACGTTTCAGGGCAGGATGGCGTGAGACTCATTAAGTCAGAATATGACCTCTCGGTCTGATCATACAGGGCTGAGCTGGTGATGATGATGGTGGTGGGAGCAATGATACCTTCACAAACAGGTTTCCCTTCATGCTCCGTGTCATGAAACAGCTGCTCAGCACAAGTGGAATTTCTGGAGCAAACTTTGACACGGAGCTAATAGCGAAGTCCAGGGAAGGTAGTAAATATATATATATATTTCTTACCAACAGAAAATGTTTTTTTTCCAATCACAGAAAACACCACTCATTGATAAAGATGGCATGTGAGTGAAGACACTGAACAACAGTGGCGTCTGTCTGTGTGTGTTTGTGTGTGTATATGTGTGTGTGTGTGCATGCTGAGGCTTTCGTCCAGGCTGAGTGGAGCTTTTCTCAGCAGGGGAAATGATCCTCATCTTGTTGCTGAGAGCTGGTAGCCAGTCAGGCAGAAAAGATCCTCTCTAATCCTATATACAGCACAATGGCACATATGTAGCACGGCTATTGGGTGATAAAAAAGCAAATTCAATGACTTGAGGGGGCCCTAAATTCATTTTCATCCCTGCTCTCCGGGGAGAGGGAGGAAATCTATACAGTCCGGGGCGTTAAAGAAGAATTTTTTCTTCCTTTTTTTCTTTAATGACTTCTGGCTGTAATGATATCATTTAGATGAGATGATGGGTTGAAAGCTCGGCTATGTATAGCACCTGTGTTAAATGACTGTAAATGTAGATTCCCTGCATCTCTCCATCTGTTCCTGTTCTCACCTTTCCTGTCGCACACAATCTCTTATCTTTCTCTCTCCCTTTTTTTTCTCCCTCCTCCCTTCACAGCCTCGCCAGGTTTCGTGGGGGGAATTGCTGTGGGAGTTCTCTGCCTCCCTGTTTGCAAAGGCGTACCTGTTCACTGACTTTCCAGAGCAACGGAACTGAGTGGGATTGATTTCCCAGATGACATCCCGGCGCGCGCATCCTCGCCTGTCAACCAATCTCTGCCGCCGCCGCCGCCGTACCAAGGCGCCTGCTGGCTGGGAGAGCATTGTAGTTCCATTAGAGCACAACAACGTTTGGGTTTCATCGGCTGTCGTTTTAAAGAGCGCGCATGCACGGACGGCGGAGGAAATGCTATAATAGCGCGCCGAGCAGAGGCAGAGAACAAATACCTTGTGTTGATGTTGCATAAGCTTGGCAACCTGCGAAAAAGGTAATTTCCTGAAAACAGTTTTCCCCGCCGCATAACCGATTTCAGATTCAATTTATAAGCTGTGAAGTGCAATGAAATCAATTATAAAAAAAATATACAACGGCTAAATTGTGTCGGCGTTCGCACAGTGTATAAACTCGCTGCTGGAAAAAATTAATCTCATGGCAGCGAGAGGAAAACTGAGGCAAACGGTTGCCTGGAGCACTTATAATAAGGTCTTCTCTTGCCACTGCATAATTGGTGGCGTCTAACTTGAAGGGAAAGGAAAGGGACTCTGTGGGAAGTGAAGTCACGTTCTGTCGATGACAGTGAGACCTAATTATACTATGAAGCCCCTGCAGCCATGGAGGATGTCAAAGTGGGCAGCAATAAGGCAGCCGATGGGGAAGACACACCACCTGCCATGGGTGTGTGTGTGTGTGTGTGTGTGAGAGAGAGAGAGCTCGCAGGTGACCTGGAAAGACCTGTTTACCTCATTAAAAATGAATCACAAGGTAATAAGGGCCCTGCTCCCATTCCTCCTCCTCCTCTTCCCTCCCAATGTCTGTCCTTCATCCATTATGCAGCAGTGAGGTGGGACGGTGTGGGTTAAGTCCTCAGGGAGGGTCACTTGGACCGGAGAACCTGGTCTGCATCTTCCTCCACAAGCTTCTGATGCCTCCGCCTTTCAAATGCAATAATGAGACAATAGCGGCGATGAGAGGTGTTCCGTCGGAGACGAGCGCCGAGGTAGCGGGCCTGAGTGGGATCGGCTTTGAGCCATAAACCCGGCGGCCACAGCAAGTTAAACAAGGGAGAATCAGCCTATTAGCGGTGATCCATAATTCATAAAAGCCGGGGCCCCATGATAGCTTTCATGAGGCACCAAGAAACCAAGCGTTTTTTTTTTTGTTCTGCTTCTCTGCAGCCGTTTGTATAGCTGGTCGCATGCTATTTGTAATATAAATTACTTAATATGGGAGGGATTGTAGTTTAGAGCTGAGGGAAACAAGCGGAAAGCTGAAGGTCATCTTGAAGGAGGCGTAAGTCAAGCAACCAAGGATTCATTTATTGTATGTTTTGCTACATTATTGTAATATATATATATATATATTATCATTTTCTAGATGTATCCACTGTGTCTACAGTGCTTGTCACTCATCTGGTCTGTTATCTTACAAATATATTTAAAAAATTAATGTAAAAAACACAATTTAGAAAAATGCATTAAGTGTACTCGGACAAGATAGCATCTCTGTGCGGCATGCTAACATGCTAATATGGTGTTCAGCAGCAAATTTCTTATTATGGCCATCTTATTTTTATGGCAAGTTCATGTTAGCAGGCTAACATTTGCTAAACAGCTGAGGAATGGCATGAAGGTCATTAGCATTGTGGGTGGGCCTGCAATTCTGATGACCCAAACCAAAACCTTTATGGTTCAAATTCCTAATGACATGTGTACTATAATAGGGAAATAGAAACAAATCCATGTGTATCCATCCAGCATGTTAAATGTCATGGTTTGCAGGTTGTCCAGTCCACTTCAGACATTTTTGTTACAATGACGGTTCAGTCAAGCTGAGAGCCCTGAACTTTTACTTTGTGAAACATGAACAGCTCATAATCTACAACACCAAATTCTTTTTTTCCACACAAAAGGTAAAACCACCAAGGTTAAACACAACCAGAATGCAGCTTTGTACACAAACGTGAGCGTGCTATCAGCCTTCTCATCTCCCTGGGAGGAAAACAAAAAGAGAGGTCTGTTTCACTAAGTGGAACAATACCTGCCATAAATGTGTGCATGTAAAAAGTTTGGACAATGTGCTCATAAAACGTGTAGTGCCTGTTCAGCTCTTTGTTTCTACTGTAACTAAAGCAAACAACGGACTGCTAAGGTAAAGGAGAGCTGTGGGTTTTAGGACCACACACACGGCCTCTACTGCTGCTCCCATTATATATACAATTGACCAGTAAACACCCTCGACAAAATGTCAAGACTGTGGAACCGTGCTGTGGTCCCTGACCTCTGACCTTACAACCGCACCTTGTGTTGCCACAGTTGGCACCTCCGACTGCGTTCAACAACTGCTGCAGTCGCCTAAACTGAGCACATGCAATACTTTTACTTTCCGGATCGGTTTGATACACCAGACATTTAATCCCACATGAGGACACAGAATATAAACAACCAGTTATTACACACACACACACACATACACATTTGTGTGGATCTGCCTTTTCATAATAAATGGTCCATTTCAACCAGTGACTGCCATCTTATCTCTATAACCAGACATAAGCCTAACAGAACATGTCAAAGACAAGTAAAACCTTTTCCTCCTGACGGCATGTCCACAAATAGTGAAGCTTTCAGGGTGTAAAATAAGATAGCGGCGTTTGAAAGAGAATTGTATTACCTAAATATGCAACAGGAATGTTAAATGTTTGGATCATGCACATTATAGAGATGTAAGTCCGGCCTCTGGAAACCCTGCATTAAGGACAAGTGTTTGCAAGTAATGATGGATAAGAATTCAAATAAAGAAAAAATTACCGGATATTCTTAATATGATTTGGAGGAGAAATGATTCATGGACTGTGCTGGAGGGGGGTCGTTTGGAGGTTTGTTTCTCGTTCCGTCCTGGACAGGGGACGCTGGAATGCGTCTTAGTGGTAGCCGAGGACCTCCTGGGTAAAATGACCCCCTGAGACCTGACCTCTCCCAGGAGTGACAGGGGAGGCAGCAATGCCAAAAAACCCACAGGGACACCCAAGTGAGCCCAGGTTACAAGACTCTCATCTTTCAACTCCTCCGTCCGTCCTCCTGCAGGGTTACACAAGGGCCACGAGCCAGGAGCGCTGGAAAAAAAAATGCTCTACACTGCTGTTTGTCCTTTAGATAGTAATGCTGCATCTAAAGTGATAGTCGATTAATCTACAGATTATTAATGATGGTTTATAAAGTGGTGTGGAATATTGATTACAGTTTCTCAAAGCCAAGGATGCAGCCTAAATGTCATTTTTGTCCAGATCAACTGTCCAGAACCCAAAGATCATCAGGTTACTATTATAGGAGACTAAAGAAACCAGAAAATAAATAGCTTTCGGAAGCTGGAACCAGAAATTTTAGATACTTTCTTCGTAAAAATAGACTCAAATCCTCCTAGTTAACGATTAATGTAATGGTTGGAAACTGATCTTTTAATAAACTCATTTTTGCATAAAAAGTATTAAGAATTATATATCACATACAGATACATATATTCAATTTAATTTGATAACTGATAGTTATCAATTAAATTATGATACTTTTAGGTATTGAGGATCTAACTGGATTTATAAAATATAATTTTTTAAAGCAATAATTCAGTCTTACACAAGCAACACTGCAGAAAACTCTGGTAGATACAGTCTACAGATTTAACGTGCATATTTTTTTAATATAATAACAGTGCAGACAGAAATGTGAATTTTACAACCAGATGTCAGATCCAGATAATTTTCTATATATTGAAATGCATTTTAGGGTGAAGTGAAAATTTGGATTTTATCCCAATATGCTAACACAGCAACTTCAGTTTCTTTAGACAACGATTAACTTCATAATTTTGAGATATTCACGCATTTTTGCCTTAATTAGCTGGCTGGATGGATTTCCCATTTTAAATGCTGTATACATGGAGAAAAAAAAACAACAACATAAAGCACTGGCAGAAAAAATGCTGAGCTGCAAACTGTGAAGCGTGCAAAACAGCAGTGACTTTAATTTAAATCAAACGTGTCATGTTTTGCTGCTGAGCCTGTGTTTTCACTTAGATTTTGCAGCGTGCGGGCCTTCACCGCACGTGTTAATCATCTCGGTATCAGGATGATTACCCGCTTTAACGGAGAAGACGCACACATCCACAATGCCTACTTCCTGTAAAGATGAATGTCTCCCCCGTACGCTCCAGTCATCTCATGTAACATTCACTGTACAAACTGTGAGCTGGGAGATATCTGTCTCCCACCGGCGCTGAGTGTGGGGGAGAAAAAAAAAAAAGCATGTGGATTATTTTTCTCGCTGGCTCCGATATCGCCCACTTGATCATCATCAGTGTTGAGTGTCAACATACAAACTGCGGGAATGCGACGGTGTCTGTCGCGCCACTACAGCCAGCTCCCTGTAGAAAAGGCAGGCGAGGCGGGCTGGAAGTAATAAGTGAAAAAATGGTGATGGGGAACTTGTTGTGTATGGGGAAGGGGAATTGACTTGACTAGTTTGGTGAAACAACTCATTATTTCACTCATGAGCTTGTTGTGTCCTGTGGGCAGACGTTCAGCCACTCGTCATGCCTGACTGCGACGGGAATTCATCGCACACGCTGCAGATTCCTCTCACATTCCTTTGAGTTAGGGCGCCATGAAAAAGCCACAGTGCATCTTTAACGGCAAACCAGGACGTTATTTACCGGCTGTTGGTGTTTTTCCCATCATGCCAACATCATTTTTACAAGACACAAGGCATCGTCTTAGGGGGATAACGGGCATCTTATTTCCCATCTTACAAGTCTGCACACCTCATATGGAACACATATCAACCCCCAATAATATGTGACTGCACAGATGCCTCCCGGTAACACGTTCCTTATCTTTTCTATTTTAAGCCATGCAGAGGAGCCCCTATAGAACAGTATGGCAGATCCCACCCGTTGTCTCCTGGCTGAACCCCGTGCTCATATTTAACATCACACAGGTGGAGACAGATACACAGCCACTGTATATGTCAGGTTTACTGCTTTGTAGATTAACATGCCGGGGAGTTCGGGAAATTTATACAAGCCTATAAAGCCTAAGCTACAGTAATATAGCTTACGCTTTAAATATGATGCGATTTGTGCCGAAAAAACCATAACAGGAGCGTAAGCCGCAGGATTCGAAGTGACAACACGGATCCAGGAGTTGATATTTTGCCATCAGAGCAAGTCGTATCATTGCAAAAAAAAAAAAAAGAAATAATTTGAAATCCTGTATCTTGCTTTTTCAGCATTCTGACACAGGGTTCACACACCAGTCACTGTCTTCTACGGTGGCCCTGAGAGCTCAGTGCGCTGCGGCTTAAAGACAACACATGCAAATGAAGGGAGAGTATGTTCACCAATTCAATAATGCAGATTTTAGGAAGAAAAAAACAATATAAAATAGCGAAGAAGTAAAACATGGGCAAGTTGAGAAATATGTATTCAAGTAGCGCAGCAGGGATTTCAAGCAATTGTCTGAATTGTGAAAGGATGATCAAATAAACACATTTGACACAGCTGCAATGATAGGATGATGAACCAATCAGTTGCCAACTAGTCCATTAATTGCCAACAATGTTGATAATCAATTATTGGATTTGAGTCATTTTTAAGATGAAAGTGTCCGAATTCCTTGGTTCCAGCTTGTAGAATCTGATTATTTTATGTTTTTTTGTTTTATATAATACTATATAAAATGTTCAATCTTGGGCGACACGGTGGAGCAGTGGGTAGCACTGTTGCCTCACAGCAAGAAGGTCGCAGGTTCGAGACCGCCTTGGGGCCTGGGTCTGGGACCTTTCTGTGTGGAGTTTGCATGTTCTCCCCGTGTCTGCGTGGGTTTTCACCGGGTACTCCGGCTTCCTCCCACAATACAAAACATGCTCAGGTTAATTGGCAAAATCTAAATTGCCCATAGGTGTGAGTGTGTGTGTGAATGGTGTGTGAATGGTGTGTGTGCCCCACGATTGGCTGGCGACCATCTGGGGTGTATCCCTGCCTCTCGCCATAAATGCGCTGGGATAGGCTCCAGCAGACCCCTGCGACCCCGAAAGGGAATAAGCGGGATAGAAAATGGATGGATGGATGTTCAATCTTCCCAACACAACGTCTCTGGTCTACCAGGTAAAGAGTTTATTAATATTTTCTGTTATGTCTTTCTATGTTTTTTTAACAAAACCTTAAATCTTTTCCCTTCAAGTTATAAGAATCCAAAAATCAGAAAGAAAAAGGATAGAGAACATTGAGCTCTTCTTCACAATATGCGAACTATATACATAATTGATGCAACTGTGCTTTATTCTTATCTCTAGAGCTGCATTGATTAATCGATTAGTTGCCTACATAAATCACCAACTATTTTCCTCATTAATTTGAATCATTTTCAAGAAGAAAATGTCTAATTTCTCTGGTTCCAACTTCTCAAGTTTTACCAAATTGTTGAATTTTCCAAGTAGAATGAAACAAATCTTACAAAAAGTGAGAATTGCAATCATTAATCAATTAATCATTTAGCTGCCAACTATAACATTATTCACCACCTGTTCCGATTAATGATTAATCAAATGTCCAAATTCTCTGGTTCCTCTTTTACCTCTGAGATTATGTTTTTACCAGTGCTTGTTTGTCAGTTTATTAGCAGGATACTCAAAAAGTTTTGCCTGGATTTTAATCACATTTTCAGCAAATGTTTGTAATGGTGCCATTAATAGATGATCCAATTCTGGCAATGATTCGGAAGAAATCCTGGTTTGTTGTTTAGTTACATTGTAACCTTCAAACAGGGGTCATCCTTTGGGGCCTCCTGCTGGTGAAATCCTTCACAGACCTAACTTTTGTATTAGTTGGTAATGAAGTTGGGTGGGAATAATGGTCGCTAGTCTGAGCTCTCTGAGCGCTTTGCTAGTTATGTCTCGCTTTCTTCAGTCTTCTATTACAGAAACTGATTGAAATTGTTTGAGTTGTTCTAGATTTTATGCTGCATCTTCAGCTTCAGTAAAACATTGATTGACATTTTACACCTTTTTCTGACCCAAACAACTAATCCATTGATTGTTGAAATAATCCGTAGACTTGACCATCAAAATTCTAGTTTCGGCCTTAATTTAGTTTATTATCATTATTTATATAAATTATGTATTTCTTGTTTGTGTCCCGATGAGATAAACTCTCCTCATGACGCCGCTCAGTGCTGCCATGGCGCCAGACGTTCTTGACATAATGAAACATTGAAATAAGTTTTTGCTGCACATGTCGCTCCTGGCGAGACCGCGGAGTACCTAGCGGGGAGTAACACCAGCATCCATGACAGCAACGTGCAAGCATGTGAGTGTTTGTCGCTACTAAGCATCTCCTTGAAACTTCATCTTGTGACTTGTGTAATTGTATCGTCTTCATTGAATTCGGAGTACATTTCTGCATGACGTCGTTTTTTTCCCCCCTTATTTGTGGTTTTGTATTTTGTTGGTTGTTGGGTACTTGGAGTGCATTCCTGAATTTTGTTGTTTGTCTGCATTTGTTGTCGTGGACAGGGGAGGACGTCTCCGCAGACAGAGGCTATAGTTAAAGCTTGGGAGTCCCCGTCGCAGCGCAGCTCCATTCAAGCCCAGCATTTCTTTATGGTCGCTTTACCACAGTCTGTCTGGGCAAAGGGTTCAGGCCTGTGTCTTTTCCTCTTTTGTCTGCTCTCCTGGGGGACATGAATGGGAGGTTGGGGCCCGAACAAAAGGCAGATCATGGGTCTATTGGGGGGGACAAATGAGCTTAGTTTGGGTAATGGCAGCCAAAAGGAAAGGGAGGTCTGGGGAAGTATTGAGGCTCACCTAGAACCGGAACGGGAGGGGAGATGAGTTCTCCGGGATGAACAGCTGAGATCCTCCTTCCCACACTGCGAATGCTCCGTCACTATCTGACAACAACAGGGCCCACACTGTCTGCGGGCGGAGGCAGGGACAGAGGTGGAGGGTACGGGCGCTGAAAGAGAGACCAACACCAGCTGATTGCGTGTTTCTCCATGGCAACGCTTAGCTCTGATCAGTGATGTAGTTCAAACATGAAAAAGGAGGGCAAACTATGACCCGTGATCATTGCAGCATTTATTACACCGTTTTTAATTTACTTTAACACTTTGAATCCTTCTTAGTTTCAGTTTCCACAAGTTTTCAGTAAAGCTCAAACATTTAACCACAGGAACAAGAAGAAAATCACGTTATATTGCAAAAAAAAAGTTAATAATACTGGGTAGAATTTTATTTAATTATCTTATTCCATTGGCAGATAATTTTGCTTATTTATTTTTTTTTTGGTAAATTTTGTTTGCTTGACGTATTTTCTGAATGTTGTCTTTTTATCTCATATTTTGGTGTTTTTTAATCTTTTCTTTTATTCTTGATTGTAAAATTATCTGCTAATGGAATAAAATAATCATAGATTTCATTTTTTGCAACACAATGACTTTTTTTCTGAAGTGACTCACATGCTGCTGTATATTCCATCACTACTACTCAGGAGCAACAGCCAGACCTTTTCTGGGATCAGGATAAGACCTTTCTATTCAAAGGAGATGGAATTGAGATTTCTCTAAATGTCACCCTATCACAAATTCACAAATGCTATTTGAATTCCACCCTTCCACTCGCCTATGCCTCTTCATCCCCCCACTGCTGCCCAACTCCCTTGGGGTTTTCCCTGCCTTATGCGCTGCTGCTTGCTTATGACTCACCCTGTTCCACTAATCTGAGTTATGTTTTATATGTATAGCAACAGCCTGTATGAGCGGAGCATCGGTTGTTTGTTGTAGAAAAGGAAAAAAGATGATGAAGAAGAGGAACCAGCATTCACTAGAACCTGTATCTTAACAATGGCTGCAGTAGTATTATCATTATTGATTCCTCTGTTGGTTATTTCTCTCATGTAATAGTTTAATTTGTTTGTTCCATAAAATTTCAGAAAAAGGTGAAAACTCTTTCCCACAGTTTTCACATGGTGACATCATCAAACGTCTTGATTTCTGACCCAAAGTTATTCAGGTTACTGTCATCAAAGACTAGAGAAACAAGAAAATATTCACATTTGAGAAGGTGAAATCATTTCATAATTTTTTAACCTACACTGACAGACAAAAATTTTTTGATGAAATTACTTGATTTGATTTTGTCAAGTGGTTGCACAAAATGAATCTAACTTTATTTAAGACATTTTTAAAATTTGTTTTAGTGTGATATTCAAAATTGGTTGTATTTATATTTTCAGTAGTGCAGAATGAGGAATGAAATTATATAGTCATTTTTGTAGAAGAAAACATAGAAAAGTAAAGTAACAATGTGACTGGTACATATAGTTCCAATATATATATATATATATATATATATATATATTCAATTATCAAAAATATTTTGAGATTATTTTTTGGTAGTTTAGGTTGCAACCAACTAACCAATTAATCGACTAATTGTCGCAGCTCTAGATGGATGCTCATGGTTTAATTGATTACATATCTGCGGCACTGGCTTCAGCCTAAACAGATGTTAATGAAGCATTCTAAGCGGGTCACAAAAGCACCCTTTGATTGTGTTGAGAATGTCCTCATCATGAAATGGCAGGACATAGACACATATAGGTCACACGTCCCCAGAAGAGGCCAATCAGGGAGCATAGGCTGTCAATCAGTCCCCACAGTCTGTGTGCATTTAATCAATTACATAATATATAATGGATGACAACTCCATCAATATGTATATGGGGATAATAGAGACGTGTGATAACATAGACAAACAGAAAAATAGCCCAAAATAATTAGTAGAAATAAATGAACTACAAAAAAAATAGTTAAAAAACATAAAAAATGTAATATCTACTGTAGCTATAGGGATGTGCAGTGTGCGAAACAAACCAAAATCCATCCAAATATGTCTGCAATATATGCACACAATCTTATGGGATATATTTTAAATCTCAGGAATAAAAGAAAGTAGACATTGCATTCAGACTTTCACAACCCATTTATGTTTTTTCCTGACAAACAACGTCTTGTAGTCTGTCTAAAAAGTGACTGAACGACATAGAACATGTGAGGGAGGGGATAGTTAAGTGTCAAAATCGATAAAAAAAATCAAAATCTTCTTCTATTCTGCAGCACGTTTCTGCATTTATATCAATCTTTTACATTTGCCACGATCCACCCCTGACCTTAAGTTAGTCGCCATTTCTCTATTTACAATGGATGAAATGACTATGCATTAGTAATATTAGTAGATTGGAACGTATTAACAAGTTCAGCACTAAGCCTCTGCAGTTACTCTTAGCTCTAAGAGACATTTTAGTGTCTTTCAGCTCATTGCTTTGGTTTCATTGCAACTGTGCTGTTTGGGTTCACTCAAACCAAAAACTGGTTCCAGCAGCAGCAAGACGCTGTTTTCAGAGGAAAATCTCTGACGAGGCATCAAGCAGCCAACATCGTGGCTAATTCAGATGTTTGACAAACGGACGCAAACATGGCTCCGAATGAATGCTGGCGCTCTGCATCAGCTGGGTGTTTAAATAAGCAACTTTCAGCATTTTCACAATCACAGTTTGATATGATTCATAGTTAAACCTCCATGTGGCAAACATGTCAAGTCATGTAGGTTAAAAAACATGCAGTTTTTTTTTTTTTTTGCCTGAACTCAACCAGATGAGAAAATGCAGGTTTATGATGTTGGCAAATGTACGCGCAGCAGCTCAGCAGCCCTTAACTCTTTTATATTGTTTATTTTTATCCTGTGTATTGAGACAGAATTTAATCATATTTATTTATGATGACAATAAATGAAAAATGTTTGTATTGGTCATATTTCAAGAGTTTAGAAAGAAAAAAAATAAGCCTTTTCAAAAGCCAAATTCCTAATGTTACATTAGAGCTCCATTGAGTTTATTGGTGCTTCCTTTATGGTGCTGCAGGCCAGGGTGACATCTATATAGCTAATAGCACCTTGTTAAACAGATGAAAACGCAGTCTATAGCCGGCTGTAATGATGTGCTTTCTGATGTTGCTGACATGACGGATGACCGACGACGACCTCTGGATACGGGGGCCAGCCAACGGGCTGACAGGTGACGTGTGAAGAAGACAGCAGATGAGCTGCTGAATAATGGGCCCTTGTCAGAGCCTTTTCCTTCCGCTTTAGAAGAGTTAGCACACAAGGCAGCGCTCATGATTGATGCCCACCTCGGGACGAGGTCTGATAGGCTGTTGGTGGTCCCTGAATGCGGACCAAAACCTCCTCTCTTGTCGTTTCACAATACCGCAGCCACAATATCTTCATTTACTGTCGTGGCGAGGGTATTAAAAGTTTTTTTTTGCTTTTTTTTTTTTTTTTGCAAATCTATTTAAGCTCTGCGCGGTTATCTGATAGAGAAACCGTGGTGCAATGAATTTTAATGAGCTCCATTCTCTTAGAAATACAATGAAAGAGGTGTTTCTAATAGAAACTGAGGCATGGGGATGTTAACTTTTATAGCTTATCTCCACTGTTTATATTACCCAGCGGTAGTGCTGGAGGCACACACACAAACGTACACTCTTTTTGTTCTTTAGTCCTCATTTCCCACTCATCTTTCCTCTCAAGCAGCGGAGGGCAAAACAAACAGCATGAGTCAGATTCTTATGATTTAAAAGGCGGCGATCGCTTTATTCCGCCCTGATTTCCAGGATAAATCACCTGTCCATACGGCCGGAGAAAAACACCCGTCGATCGCGGCGGCAACAGCAGCTGTGACGGGTGAAGGTGAGGGAGAGCGAGGGCGAGCGAGGGCGGGCGAGGTCAGCGGCGAGCGGAAGGGTTCACACCACAATGGAGTGGAAAGCGTGGCCTTAAGAGGCGGCTTTGGACAAATCAAATTAAACAGCTGCGAAGAAGTCCGAGCGATGCTCTCCTCCCCATGTCCATTATGTTTTCTCAATCAGCCTCAAGGATGAACCATTAGCGCCCTGTTTTGTGTGTCGTCATTGTGCCGAGCAGGAAAAAAAAAAAAAAACTAGCCTAAGTGATGCTCTTAAACTCCTGCTCTTGCTTATTATATTTATCTGGTAATACATTCTGAGGATATGGCTTAAAGTTGCAATATGGTACATCTGTAGGTTACAGATTTGCCTTTGTTTAATATTTATGAGTGGTTTATATAATAGATGTTTAGTCAGTGAATGAGCTATAATGTCAATATCATTTATTAATAATAATGTTATTTTTATTTTGTGTTGCAAGGGGCACTCGAGTCAAGCTGGTTAGTTTAATTGTTTATAGAAAACACAGTCTACAGACATTTAGAAATGATTAACATACCAAATAGCTCCAAATTTGATATTTTGTATAGAATGGCACCGCTAATGAAACTTGCCAACTAATAGATAAAAATGGTTGTTTTCCTCTAAATTCTTTACAGTAAAAGTCTCCTAATGTGGTTTGTCGTGTGTCATTCAAAAGTTGTTTTTTATGGGTGTTTTTTTTTATATGAAAAGCAGAAAAAGTTTTCATCAACAGGAACTTACCATGATAGCTGAAAGCAAACGGCTAGCGGGAATCATCATAAACGTTAGCAAGCTAAGCTAAGCTTCTACTTTTCCATGTGAAATGTAGACTTACACATACAGCAGGATGGTTGTTTTTTTTCCCCCAAATGTGGACTTTTTATAACATAATGCTAATTTCCTAGTGTGTTGCTGCGTCACACAGTACGACACGATTAAAGAATTAAGCTGTTTTTAGAAAATGCAGTAAGAGGCTGTTGTCTATAGCTCTAATCTTGTCAAGTCACCTTGATTTTCTTTATTTGAAGCATAGGGCCATAAGACAAAGTTAACTCAGTTATAAAAATTGTTGTTTTCCTTTAAATTCTTTACAATATGCAATATAATATACTATAATCTTCTGTTACTGTCTTCAAAAGATTTTTTTTTAACTTGACTACTACTTTAGCGCTAGCATTAGCAAGCCAGGCTAAGCTTCTACTTTTCAAATGAGATGCAGGCTCCACATAGAGCAAGATGCTCCTTTTTTATTTTTCTCCAAATGTGGACTATAGAAAAGACACGGCTACTATGTTGTTTCTTAAAAACGAGAAAAAAAAATCTATACAGAGTTAAAGAAGTTAACAGAGTGTCTCCTAGCAGGAAACACCAAAACTGACATGATATTTACCTAGAGGCTTGAAGCTTGGACAATGTCTCAATTAATGTCCAAATGTGGAAAAAAAAGTAGGCAACAGCTGCAGTTTATGGAGTAAAAAGTTTGATTGTAAAATGTATTTACACTTCTATGAGTAATTGTTGTCAGATTCCTATTCGGTGTCTCTTGTTTTAGCGATGTAATTCGTGATTTTTGGTGCAGACATCTGTGTTTTTTTACCGTTAATGCTCGTTTCTGGGAGATTAGGCTAAATGCTTTGGAAATAACCAAAGCGATTTTAGCCCACTGGCAGTCGCTTCACGGCCCACCGTCGAGCCAGAATAATTTTCATACAAGCGGCGCAGCCTTTGTAAAGGAGCTGAATGCAGGCCGGCTTTGTGCGGCTGAAGGTTCCAGCCGTCGCACGCAGCCCGTCTACTGGCAACGTGTCCCTTTAGGAAGGTAATGAACGTCTGACAAACTGGGTCACAAATTGCAAATTAGAACGCCTTTTTGTTGCATATGATTAGTGATATGATATCCTAATTTTAGGACTATTTTTTAGGTGAAACAATAAGCTGATCAAATTACTAACATGCAATAAAACTGTGTCTCCCATCAGTCATCTCTCATTTTAAGCTTTGGAAGGAGTGAACATATTCAAGGCAGGGGGGAAATAAAAACCTTTTATGAAAATAAATTGTCTTTTTTTTTGGATAGGGAAATCCAACGACATGCATTAAAGCTCTCTGGACAGAATCAAACCCGGGTTGTAGCAGCCTGCCTAAACCGCTCCTGGCCTTCACGGCTCCCCAGTTACAAGCGAAACAAACGCGATGCAGTCGTACGCCGTGAGAATTGTCATTATCTTCCAACTAACAGCTGTTCGGCTTGTGTGATTCAACAAAAAAAAAAAAAAGAGTGACAGTTTTTTAAACTTGGTTAGGATATCGTAAGGCTCACCTCTAATCTCTTGCCTTGAAAACCCCAAAAATCAGATCAGAAATCTTGGAGGAACCACGGACTTTAGACACAGCGACTCATAAAACTGTTCATTTCTGGCAGCTTAGTTTACTCCAACACTCTCAGGCACCTTGACTTGTTGTCAGCGTTGCTGCCAGAGTTTTGACTAAGACGAGAAACACTAACTACAGTTGGTCTCCATCTCCATTTTTCTGAATATCAGCAAAATCCATCCTCTGTCATGAGATAAACAGCTGAAGCCACTAATTTTCAGTTCCAGGGCCATTAAAGGGCAGATGACGTAACTCACCAGTTTAAAATCAAACTATGAAAAACGATGTTGAAATCAATGAAAAAGGTTGAGATGTGGCATTTAGATATTCCTTTGTAATGCTCATATGAAGCACAGTGAGCTGCCTTTTTCTTTGAAATGGGCTTAAATGACTTGTTAAAATGTGGTATTTTTTACAGATTATAATAGTAGTTTTCCTAATGTAAAATAGGTTGCAAAAATGTTGCCCTGCAGTATAGAATTATACAGCTCTCTCTTTTCTCTCTCAGCGTGCAGGCCTGTTCGTCTGCAGAACAAAAAAAAAAAAAAACACTGTTAATGATTCATCTTCTCCCTGTGCAGGGATGGAGGTACGGAAGCAGAGACGGATGGAAAATGGGGACTACTAAGTGTTTATTAATGATAAACTAGCTTCAGAGACTCCAGAGGGCTCAGCGATCTCCCGAGGTGTAGAGTCTGCTCTATTTATTCTCACAACCTGTCAGCCATTTGAAACAAAAAGAACATATATCTGGAGCCCTGCTGTGCTCACTTATGGAGTCTTGTAAGTGTCTCGCAAACATGAATTACACACAAATCTACCCCAGAGCTTTTCTTTAATGGCGACGGGTCTGTTTGAGTTCTAATGGATTCAAATTAGGGCTGGAAAACGCCGAGTGAAGAAGAAGAAGAAGAAAAAAAAGAAGAAGATTGCAGGCGCTCTGTTATAATGGTGGGATTAGTAGTTATAGATATACGCAGTGTTCTTGGAAAAGTGACAGCAAAAGTGTGCCTCGTGACCCAAAGCGCCAATGATTTTCTATCTCACCAGGTAGTTAATCACATTCACCTTGTGTCCCCAGCATAAATCAGCCCTTGATTACGCAGCTTCAATGAAAACCAGCAGGAATGTGCCCCAAGGACCGAGACTGACGCGAGCTGATCCAGAGTAATGACACTGACCTTCTAAGAAATACAGAAAATCAGTGGTTGCTGTTTTTTTTTTTGCTCATGTGTTCATCACAACCAACCTCGTACAAGAGTATTTAATGTTGTCTAAGTAGCAAGAGACAGGAAAAATGTGACTTTTTAGAGGCCTGTTGGGACGGATGCTTATGTAGGACTCAACAAAACAATATTTCTTTTCTTTTAAAGCTGTAGAGCCACGTTGCAGCCGCTTGGGACTGTAAAATAGTGTATAAGCTGTTTAGAGTGTCACACAACCCCCGAGAATTGATTTGTTTAACCAGCAGGATATAATCCATTTGGCCTGATAGGGTTAATGAGCTCTTTAGGAACTAATTCGGCAATGCTTGGACATTACAGATAATGTAGGTATCCTCACTACAGTTTTAATAATGACCATTATCTGTCCCTAACCCCTACCAAGTCGTTTTATTGCTAGAATTAATTGAGCACTACAATCTAGTTCAGACAATCATGCACAGTGTTACTACTTTCGATTAGGCAGGAGTTACAAAAAGCTGCTTTCCGGGTTCAAAAAGAACATACGTGTGTTTTTTAAATGAAAATAAGCCTCAAAAAGTCCTCACTAACATTGTTTTTGTCTCAGTGCACCATTATATTCTGTAGTCACCGCTCTGTGTAAGGTAAATACACTGTGGATTGAATGCTAATCGGGTAAAGATGTGCATTCTGGGTGATCACCATGTGGATTCTACAGTCTTTTTTTATCATTTTACTCTAGACATAAGGCACCAATTAAAAACATAATAATTGCTGTCTTACTTTTGCTACTACAAAAATATCCCAGTTTAAAAAAAAAAATCATTATAATGAAAGTGTCAATAAGAACAATTACCTTCTTAGGTCATTCACAATCTGACCATCAAATAAGAGAATTTAACTACAATAGAATTAAAGTCATTAGCAATTACATAGACAATATAACTACAAATACGAGTTAAAAAGTATAGGTGTTGTTCTTTTTGTAAAATGTTTATTCCTTTATTTAACAGTAAAGAAGCAGACATACAACAAATGTCCTCAGGTAGATTAGTAACAGCGCGGTAGTGGCTATGCAGCATGTGCTGTAACCATTGGACTGACTGTATGATTCCTCTTTTTATTTATGATCTACCTTCAGTACGATACAATTTTTTTTCTAACGTGCTAGTGTTGCTCTCTGGTTCACCCTCTCTGAATTCCCTGAAAAAAAAAAACTTGTTTTATCCCACTCACAGATCACCCTTGTATGACCTGGATCTCAGCAGTTCTACCTCACATCTGTATGCCACCAGCGTTGCCAGCCTGAAACACTGAGGAGCGAACAGAGGGAATCTGGTCATGATAATAATCCCATACTGCAGAGAAACGCTTTATGGAACAGTAGCAAGGGAACGTAATGGCTTCCATGTGCATGTTTAACATATAACTGCTGTCTGAACACACTCGGCAGTCATCAGTCAGTCTCGTTTTTCTCTTCTTTATGTTCACACTCGCAGCTAAAACAATTGCTTACGTTACATGCATCTGCATGGTGTTGCCTGGAGTTTCTACAAATTCCTCAACTCTGTGTGTGTGTGTGTGTGTGTGTGTGTGTGTGCACATCTGGTCTGCTGAGAGGTGAAGTTACAGCCTCAATGCAAGCAGCCTATAATTACACAGGCAGCTTCAGTGTGAGAGCAGAAAGCCTGCTGGGTAATTGCCACTAAGAGCACCAGAGGAAGTATAGTATGGCTCCTTTACGTCCAGCCTTGGAAAAGGATCAAGCCATTCCATATATTTGAGCAGGACCAAAAAAACTTATAGGACATCAGCCTTAGAATGATTGTGTCTAAGTGGCTGAAAGAAAACCTGAGAGAATCACCTTATAATCACCCTATGATTACTTAATAATGATTACTTAATTAACTCTAAATCTAGACGCATGTTGTATAAGAGATTGCATCGTCATGACGACAAGGCCAGGGAAAACAGGATATAGACACCTGGGGCCATATGTATAAAACTGTGTCTATATTCTCATTCCCACGGCATCAAATAGCATGAATTGTGACTAATGATGTCTGTATATGGTAGAATAAAATGAAATGTCCACATATGGAGGTTGAGGGTTGGCTGGGTCGCTAGATATTGGGCATTGTGAAATTGGGCATTTTTGTGCTGTTTAATTTTTCATCTGTCACATCAGGACATTTTAACAGGTCGTTTTAATTAACCCCAATGATTGCATCCAATCCTAGACAGACGTGGTTGTCACATGAGTTGCGATGGTTGGAAAATGCGTGTAAGTAGTAACTAGTATAGTGTAACTAGTATCCGACAGTTGATGGGGTGTGATGCTGAAGGGTGTGACGCTGAGGGGAATGAGAAAAAGGCGCTTTTGACGCTTACAATGAGAATGTGTTGGTATATTGGGTGTAAAAATCTATGCACACATAACTGAGAACATGTACACAGTCATTTTGTCAGATGTATAAAATCACAGTGTGCTTTCTTCATTCATCTGAGAGATATCAAATAACTCTAATTTACCTACCTATCTAACCCTAGAGAAAAGGGGTAGAAACAGTGCAAAAAAAGGTTCTATAATTCCTACTAAACTCAAACAATACCTAAAAGTTAGAGATACAGTTTACTGTTTCGCATATCCTCTATACAATTCATATGCTACATACTGACATGTATTTTAAACAAAAATGTCTATAACATATAATTTTTATTTATAAAAATACTATACAAATATTATAATATAATGTGAGAAATGCATTTACTCAAGATGGTGTAAAATTAAGAATTATTGTTAAATGTCATACCACTATGTTATCGTAGATCAGGTTTTTATTACATATAAATTACATGCTAACAAATTGCAATGAAATAAATCACATTAAAATAAAATAAAATTGTCTTCTTGATTTGGGATGAGAATAATCTCTCTATCATGATCATCAACCCTTAGAAGCCCAATGGTGTGGTATGTAATGGCATATCATTGTTGGTGTATAATTAATCAGGGACCACTGTCAATTCACACTGTTCTAAAATCCACAAATTATTTTTTTAATACAACTCAGGAAAGCCTCATTTTCAGTTCTTTCTTTTTTTATTGAAAGTTAGGCACAAACTGCTCATCCATACTTTTAAAATGATTTCTAAAGGTTAATTTTACACCACAAACATTAGAGATGAGTTTGGTAAAACATGCTAGAAATTTATTCATCTGTGGTTTTTCAGTAAAATGTGAATGAACACAGGGAACAATTTACTTGTCGTCTTACATACTCTTTCACATCGTTCTTAGAATATTAGCCACTTTTCTGCTCGGGAGAGAACAGGTTCACGCGCCTGCCTGTCAGCCATCTGTCAACCACCTATTACTGATTGCCCCGCTCTAGAGATCACATACATCATATTCTCAAGATATCAATGCACTTTCATAGTGCCAAACCACACCTGCAACACTCGTTCTGGCACCAGTTTCGGTGCAGCTGCCATTGCTATCTGCAGGATGCAGATGCTGAGTGTGAAATTGCGCCTGGTGGAAAAACAAGGTGCGTTTCAGGGCCTCAGTGATTTTTTCGCTGTCTAACTAGGGCCCCCGTATGTTTACAGCCATCAGCGTCATTCCACTGGAAAAGGAGAAATTCTCAAAATTCTCTAAATTAGCCAGGTGCCAGGTCTAAATCACCGCCAACCGGAGGTGAAGCCGATAAATACCTGTGACAACTGCAGAGTCATTTGACCCAGGGAGTGAATGCTGATTGTACTACTTCCCACTGAAGACAAAAGCCAGATGTTAGTGGGTGTTAGTGGGTACTTTGTCCTGCGTAAAAGAGGCTTAAAAAAGCGGCTTCAGTTGGACTTCAAGCAACACAAATCAGTCTGCCTTGTCCATCTGGCGTGGCTTCTTCAAAGCATGCTGGACAGTAAATTACTCACAGAGACACACATACACATACACACATACACACACACACACACACACGTCTTTGCAAGTCGGTAAACTCTGAGACATCCCGTAGGATCCCAGCGACTGAGGGCTGCAACCCCGTCTGAAGGAGCTGACAATTTACTGCTTTCTCACAGTCGACAGCTCATTCTGAGCACTCTTCAAATAGGTCATGTGGCGTTTGGTAGAAATGTACATTTCAGGAAATATTTGTACCCGAGGCTGTTTTTTTATTTCAATTTAAATTGTGCTTGAGAAGTCCGGCCCGACAAATACGTCCATTTTTATTGGAAAACAAATATTTTTCTCATCTGTTTTATGTGAGCGGTGCACTGTTTTGCAGCCGACACAAATTCTATATGCTACGTTAAACATACAAACAATGCTCTTGTGATTTAGTATTGATGAATTCATAAAGTTTGTGGCACCTGTGAGAGACTGGGACCAAAGGGATGGCATCAGAGATGGCGGAGCTCAATCGATAGAAAGATATTTGGTGAAGTTTAAGAAGTCTAATCTGGATAGAATTGAATGACATATATGTAACATACATAAAATGAAGCTTGATATAAAATTCAGAGAGTGCATCAGCCCAAAAAACTGTGGAAAGTCCTTAGAGACAATTAGATCAACAGGAAAATGTCACACAAAATCTTGTGATATCGGTATAGATATTGACAATGGCATGTATTTTGAAGATTTCTGGACATTTTAAAACATATTTTTCAACCATTGCCAAGTTGCTGTATTGCAGATCAAGGCAGTTTGACATTACTATTAAAAAAATAGGCTATTTGTAAAACCACCACTAGTGCCATTTTAATTACAGCTGTTTTGCATGGTACAGTGGCTTTACAACAAAACTGAGGAACAAGACGGTTATGCAAAACATCATTCATTATTTACTACAGAAGCCCTGTGGCAGGTAATGAATTCGGGAAGACGGGCCTGGTGCCAGCGACGCTGAAGGTGGAACAGCTGAAACTCAACCACGTGTTGAACGTCACCGGTGGTGCCGACTTAGTCTACCCGGGCTTGCAGATAGTCAGGGTCCATGCTCCGTGTCATGGACACGACACCATGCAGAGCGAGGGCACAGAGTTAAATACCTTACTGAGGAAAAATCCTTCGACGGAGCATCAAACCATCAGAATCCAGTTTTTAGAGGTCTGGTCCAGGCTCATCTCTAGGGGAAATGAATACTGTGTTTGTTTCATTTATTAGTGTTGAAATGCTGTTAGGATGTATTAATTGTGATAAAGAATACTAGGACATGTTTGTTGTTTTTATAAATTCAGGTTTTTTTCTGTATTTACGCTGTTTATTATATTTGGAGGGTTCTTTAGATGTTATGTGCTTCTCTGTTCAGTTTTTTCTGATATCATGTGAAAACTAGTGATATTGCTTTTTTTTACGTTATCCTTTGGATTCAGCTTTACTCAATCCATAAATCAAAACAATCATGTAGAATAAAAAAAAGAATGTTGAAAAAAAGATCAAAGCAGCCACAATATCACACATTTTAGTCCCTTTAGTCACCCCAACACCTTTAAATCTTCACACACACACACACACACACACACACACACACACACACACACACACCATTTCTAATTTAAAAAAAGATGATTTCATGCGTTATAATGGAAGCTTGCACACCGTATGGCATGAAAAATGTCTGTTATCGCGTTTACATCTGCAGAATTCCATCTGCAAAACTAGACACTTGAAAACCCAATGGAAATTACACCCATGTGTCCTGCCTCTCTGCACTTTCACATTATAACAATAAAGAACAGTTAAAGTTCCTCCAGGCTGTACAGTGATTTTAAATAAGTTGTAAACAAATTTTTATCATTGGTGGATTTCCCGACAGACATTTTTGTTTGGGAACAGCCTTCAAAGTAAAGCTTTGCCTTTCATACATTCCAGGAACATTCCACAGACCAATTCCTATGCAACCGAACCATATATGTCCACCTATTTAAAAAGGCCTGAGGCGAAGTAACATCTTGCTTTCTCAGAGTATGTGTATACTGTAAGTCATGTTTCATAAAATGCATATAGAGCAATATACATAACACAGGTGAGCACACACAAACACCTTGAGGAAACCCCTCCCGTGTGCTGGTGCTGCCTTTGTCTTGAGTTATAAGCAGAAGCCTCTGAGCTGTGCAGAATAAAACCTCAGTGACCTCGGCCGTTCCTGCTCTGACCCTGGACCATTTCACCAGCCCAGCACAAAACCGGTTATACATCAGGACGCTCGGCCCGCACGGCAGTAAATCGCGTTCTATTGCTCCGCTCCAAAAAAGACAGGGAGGGCAGAACTCAAACAAAAGCCCCACACAGGTCTCGCCAAAGCCTCACGCCGACGAAGGAGATGGGGTTCAGCACTTTTATGAGGGATTTATGAGAGACATTGATGTGAAAGTAAAACACCGAAGGCGACCCGATCGCACGTCTCAGCTTTCAGAGGCGCTCTTGTTTGTGCAGCCCAGCTGTAGACACAACTGCCCATCTTCTCAAAGTATGCCCCCCGATCACTTACTGCAAAGCACATTTGTGTTTGTACGTGTATTTTTTGCCCCCTATTACACATCGTTATGTAACCCAATGCGTTGCAAATAAATGAGTTCTAGCCGAGGTGGTTATCAATAAGTCAATCCCTATAACTGCTGCTCGCTCTGTGACTTAAAAAACCGGCACACTGCAGAAAAAAATTAGGTATAGTGCGAAACCTGCAGGGATTTATGTGAATCCGAACATTTTTCAGAAGTTCACTTTAGCAAACTTGAGTCTTGTGATGGGGCTCCGGAGGCTGGCGGCGTGATCTCACCCCGCTGAGGCCGCGGCAGCAGCTGAAGGCGTCAACTCGAGTGAACTCCCGCATAAAACTCAGCAGGAGCCAAACACAACTTTTCCCTCAACTTCAACACATTAAAAGATAACACAGCGCTGAATGTCGATCTCAGCTTTCCAAAAACGGCTGCCCTTAGACGACCAGGCCTGCGCTTGAATCATCCTTTAATGTTCCTGCCTTCTTGTGGGAGCGTTGAACTTCAACTGTTCTTTCTTTTCTCTTTTTTATAGAAACATAGAGAAACAGAGGGTCAGGAATCACTGCGGGTCCCGTTGTGTGATTGACAAGCCCTCCTAGCTTCTGTAATCCCATTGGACGGCTGGGCTGACTGGGCGCGATCCGCGGGGTCGGACAGAATTAGGCCTTTACATTGACATGCTAGGAGAGTTCCGCCACTGAATGGACGGAGACCAGTTGTTTCCTCAATGTGATTTCCCCTTCTATAGTACACAACCATGCTACTGCTTGCTGGGGGAAAATCATACAAAGAGTTCTGTGTGTGAACGTCTAGGTGGAGAAAAGAGGGACAGGAATGGTCTTGGTTTATATAGTAAGGTCCATGTCAAATCCAAACACAGACACTCCAAACACACGGACACATGACAGAACAGATGGTGAAAAGACTCCACACTCACACACACAATCTGAGCTACTGGCTTTTTTTTTAGGGGGTGGGTGAGGAGGGGGGAGTTAGAAGTTTCTGTCATGTTGCAGCATTGGGATTTCAAGGCAGATGGATTTAGAAAACACACACGGGATGATTAGTTGCATTTGAGGATTACATAAGTACCCCAATTCCGACCCTGCGCAACCTGCAAATCTCTCGGAAAAAAAAAATAAAAACCCTCGGGGGTTAACCCGACCAAACAGAAAGTGTGTGATCAGCTTACGCTACAGAGGGATAGAAGGAGACGAGTTGTGAAAACCGAACACGTTTGTCTCCGATCAATTATAGGAGGGAAGAGATCAAACACTTGAACCTTTATACACTTCAAGAGCTACACAATGAGCTGACTGCGAATTGCCTTTAGAGTCAAATGTTGTTCCGAAACAGTCGCCCTAAACTTGGGCATCTTTGCACACGGCTACCCTTATCTCTAACTCAACTGAGCATAAATTCAACGGGGTGGCTTGACATGATAAACCCAGAGAGATTTATTAGCCCACTCTGCAGTTTCACTCACCTCAACAGTGTTTCTAGCATCTTTCAGCTTGTTCTTTTGGTTTTAGAACTCGCAACTTGGTTCCATTCAAACTGATTTGCTGAAAATGCATTATCTAAATGATAATTCAATGTTGTGTCTGATGAATGTGTGAGTAGACTATGACTTGCTATAGAGCTGCAACAAAAAGTGAATGAATCACTTTAGATTAGTTATTATACTAATCACGATAATAGTCAGCTGATGATCTTTGGGTTGTGGTTGTATTGGTCTGGACAAAAAAAGATTTTAGGCTGCATATGCATGCATCATGTTTGGAAAACAGTGATTGACATTTCACACCATTTTCTTAGCCAAATAACTCATATTTTTTTATCATCAATAGATTCATAAAATTTCAAAATTAGTAATCATTCATATCCTACTAACATTTTCACCTTACATTACCTTTAGTAACACATTACTGGAGGTTTAAAGCTGCATCAGCTGATTTCTTCTCTTCTCACTTGTTTGGGAGCAACAGAACAATGCGTTGTCATGGCTACATGAGCAACCTGATTAACTTCCAATATGGATTATTGTTCGATAAACCGGTTGAACCAAAAAAAAAATTGCTAGAGGGTTGCGTAGCAATAACTGGGACTGCAGATGTTTTCTGATTCGCAGGTTTTTTGAGACAACAACTCTCCCCTTTCACATCACACATCACCATTGGATCTATTGTGCAACAGCTCGCCAATGCTCTGATTTGAAAATCGTTTTGCCTCGCGTGTAACAATGTCATGGAAGTCTAAAGACGTACTCTCCGACTGTAATGAGTCCCAACTGGAACTCAACCTGTCTCGGCAGCAGCTGGATGAAAGCAGGATTTCCCGTCCAATTGCTGTGAGCACTGAGCCGTGGCCTGATTGAGGGGCTCTTCACTGACTAAGCGAAGGGCCTTTTTCCGGAGACCGATCCTCCTTGATGGCATGTCAGCCCGACCCTTAATGGATCACCCTGCCGCTCCTCAATGTCCTGTGTCAAATAACCGTAACATTGGATCATCTTGCAGCCCCGGACTCAAACAATCCTCATCAGCTCATTGAGGAAAGCATTTGTAAAAAAAGAGGGGCCTGAAGTTAGAAGTGTGGCACAGGAGCTGAAATATCGTCCCGCTCTGCGTGTTTCCTCTCTCCCCACATCCTCTTTTCCTTCACGGTGAAAAGAAGAGAAGTGATGAAGCACCAGCCCTGCTGGCTCTCTCCTGACTCTCAGACACATTTATACTAGAGGAACTCCCTCCGGAGTGACGCATGGTAATATACCACCTGTCTGGACACATAAAACTACTGGGTCCCTTTAGCTATTATTGTATCAGTGATTCTCTCGCCATTTATCCAACTAAAATCAAATAAACAGTCTGAATACAGCCCTGAGACTGCTTTCTGGTACATGTGTTAATAATTTCAAGCATCTTGCACAGCCAATGTCCATCTACAAACATGTCAAACTAAGAACACATTCTAATAGAAATAGAGTAAAGGAAGATAACATTATAATATTAATATTTACATCTATTCGTTATGGAATGTATTTATGTCCTTTCCTACCTGTGTGTATAAAAGGTGTATGGATATATAGCATAAAAAATCATTAATCTATATCAGAACAGCAGGTTTTAGCCAAAGATTCAGGATAATTCCTACCATTTAGAACTCGTTATATAGTCACGATATGGTTGTGATGTATGCATATCTGCTCAGGGGTGTAACCCATGTTCCATTCCAATATAAACAAAGGCTCAGAGGAGCAGTATAAAAAAGCAAATTAGAGATTTTCTTAGAATACCAATCAGTGCATTTGGCATTTTTTTTAATGTGTACTGGTGATTAGCATGCTAGTGGATTTTCACAACCACATGTCTGATTAGCGTCTCTGATCCAATCGCAGCCAGGTGTAAATGACATATGTACAGTGGGACCAGTTTTTTCTTAATAACATTAAATATTTCTGACTAAAATCTGTTTCATCAGGACTGCATGACCTTCTCTACAGCCGCTTTAATGGTTATTTGTTGTAGATTAGAACAGTGTTGTCGAATAATGGCAACATCCACATGGACTGGACTATAGACGGACATTTGCATGAGCTAAGATGTGACCTCTTCCTGTTATCTGAAGTTACCAATCAAATAGTTGCCTTAAAGCTGCAGTATTTTATTTTTACCCTTTTTCTTCTGGTAGTAAGAATGTTCACCAAAACACGGTTGATACAACATAATAGAGCAGAGCAATGAGGACAAAATCAAATATCACCGTAGCCTAATCAACCTCAATATCGATACCATGACAATGTTGTAGAAAAGACTATTGTACTCTCACGAAATTTTTATACTGAGATTTTTGCCTAATAGCCATGATGACTAGGTGCATGAAGGTAAATAATTGAATGGCTACTACAAACTACAAGATTACGAAGTTCAGAATCCATTGTGATATCAATAAAAAATAATATAATGCCCAGCCCTATATTATCCACCATGGCTTACCT
Source organism: Eupleurogrammus muticus (assembly GCA_036785175.1). Lineage (NCBI taxonomy): Eukaryota > Metazoa > Chordata > Actinopteri > Scombriformes > Trichiuridae > Eupleurogrammus > Eupleurogrammus muticus. The sequence continues at coordinate 7,673,455 of JAYKQN010000005.1, forward strand.
TGTTGTTGTGGCTATGAAACAGTGTATAAATTGTATTAAATCAAACAATTGCATGAAATGACTTTTCACTATGAGAATTTGGCCTGAAGTTAGCAGAGGGCAAACCAAATGCCTCTCCACAGACGCCAAATTGGAAAATTCAGTATCCTGTAAAATACAGAAAGATACCCATTTGGCATCAACTTAAATGTAACTGATGTTCATTTATATGTAAAAATCACACTGTCTATAGCTTAATAAAGTAGCATTATTCTGACATGATGTTTATAACAAGGGTCATGTGACATCTGGAGATACCAGCTACTGTTGCACTAAGGCTGGAAAGATTTTCCACTGCCTCTGTATCCCAGGAGCCTCGCCCACCTGTCCCTCAAGGGTGTTCCCTTTGCTTTCTTTCCTCCTCCTATTTAGCTTATGAATGCCAGGTGTAAATCATTAAACATCATTATCTAGATACAGATCTCGTGTTATAACTGATTTGTGTCTGAGCGGAGACAGACAACTCAGTGGTGAACACCTGAAACCTGGCACACGTCCCACTGTGATATTAATGTAGGAAGACCTGGTGCAAGAATTCAGGTTGACAGATCAAAAGGACATTAAGCCTTTATTATTCTCATGAATCCTCTGCCTCCCTTCTGCTAAACTTTTGTTCCGACTCCTCATCTCCCTCAGTGTTCATGACAGGTGGTTATATCATGCTCCTACAAAAAAAATGTTCATATTGTGCTTCTAAATCACACACAGAGGTACCCGTAAGTGTCTTCGTAACCGATACTTCTGCACTCAGTGGACATGTACAAGGAAATGATCAGTAACAGCTCCTTAAGGCAAAATCATTATAGAGTGTGACACACAGTCTATAAACACTCAAGGGTTTGGATGAGCTCTAAAGCGGCCTGTGTGACGGGTGCTGTAAATTACAATTACAACAATGAACTGATGTTAGGCTGAAGCCATGTGGAGGCACAGAGGTCCTTTCCTGCCTCCAGCGATGATTATATCATACCATTAATATATTGCAGGACCACAAAGATATTAACATGTGTCGGATTGCGCTTCTCTGCCAATAAACGAACCCTGGATTCTAACAGCATCTCCCGGGGCGTCCAAGTTAGACTTAACGATGACATCAGGAGATTTACTTTTTTTTAAACTTGGACGACGGACTCGCGGATCCGCAGCACGGATGCGTCTGCATGTGGTCTGACGAGGAAGCAGTATTGTCATTATCAAAGCCAGGTTTGAGCTCACTCATCTGTTTGGTTACTGAAATAGACAAAAAAAAAAAAAAAAAAAAAAGAAAAACGCGCCGAGTGTTGAAGTGCGGATTCACAGACAGTGAAACCATGTCTGATCGGAGTAGCTGGTCCCCTTAATCTTATTATATGACCTAACCTGTCACACAAATTAAAAGTAGCCCTCGGGGGTAATGACCACATCAATGCAATTTGCCAGCAGTTACAGACCGCTCTGACTGCTTCGCCGTACAGAAGAACAGGGGAAAATGTCCTGTCTGGTTTATTTGGAGGACGCCAGACGCTCTGATTACATCTCAACAATATAACACTGACGGCGATACAACGGTGGGTGGAATGACACGAAGCAGCAGGCAGGCAGGCAGGTCGCATTGACACTGGGCCACTGGCATGGCAGCCTACCATCTGACCTTCTGCACATCATCACTTGGCCATTAACCAGGCGGAGGGGGTGGAGGCCGGGCCGCCTTTAACAGCCACTTAGCGAGAGAGCAGCGCGGAGCCGGGCGCGCTATGTAAACACATTTATCCCGAGATGTGTGGACATGCTTAAATCTACTGGGTTAACTGGTGTTGGCGGTAAAGTGCATCGACACTTCACAGCACTCGAATATCAGGCGAGGCTCATCACTGTCTCGTAAATCAGCGAAAAAAAAAAAAAAGAAGGCGCTCAACGCGGCGGTTTAAGCTCTGAAGCGGTGTTCTGGAATGCATTCTGGCACACTTCCGTAAAAGCGGCGCCCCCCCCCCCCCCGAAATGGACTCCGCTAAAAAGATATGTCGTCTAACTCAAACAGTAAACATATCTGTTGGTAAGTGTGTAGCCCGGCAGTCTGGCACGGCGATAGGCGATCCATTCTGGGGAGATGGCAGACTGAATAATGCAGGCGTTTGTTCTGTCTGAATGAAAAGGAGCTGGCACTGGCCGAGCTCTGCTGGCAGATGATCCCATGGCAGAGTGCCGCCCTCTCTCAGGGAAAAAGGGAGATGGGGTAAAAAAAACAGAAGACCCCAACAGAATCCGCCTTCACATGACCGCCAGGCGAGAAGGGGAAAGAAGGGGGGAATCACACATTCTAGCAGCCTTCAGGTCGCAAAGTTTGTAGCTGATTAGCGGTTAAAAAAAAAAAAAAACTACAAAGATGCGATTGAGCTCGGAGGAGGTCGCGCGGTGGCACGGCTACGCGCTACGCTCCGACATCGGGCCCCCCCACGGAGCGCTTGTCCCCATGGAAACAGGAGCCTGAGAAAAGCGCTGTGCAAGGTGCTTTTCCCCTAGCCTTCTTTTCCCCTTTTTGCTACCATTAATTGGTTGCCAACAGCACTTGACTGTAGCGAGTTGAAGCCTCCCTCTCGGCAGGTCTCAGACTCAGTCCGGAGAAAGCCGGGGGCCAGATGAGCGGGAGGTTCTGCCAGCTCCCAGCGTCGGAGACGCCAGGGAGCCGGATCGTTTGCATGCGGTGTGATTACTGTAGATAGCTGTTACGTGTCACACAAGCCCGGGCTTGGCCCCCGGGTCTGCTCCGTCTTTGGCGGAAAGCTCTGTTTAGAGCATTGTGTAAAGGAGGAAATTATTTCATCCGTTAGTCTCAGGCCACTGATGACAAGGTGGGGGAGATCGTTGTTTTTTTTTGTTTTTTTTTCTTCTAACTAGGTCACTGTGTTATTCAAGTCCAGCAGGAGACTGGAAGCGAGAGAAGGCCGACTGTTTAAACTCCCGCCGCCGGAGATCTTGTTATAAAAAAAGATGCCGCAGAAAACTGGAGAGAGGAAAAAAAAAAAAGGAACAATGTTAATTGAATTTCAAGAATAAGACATGAGGAAACCTGGCTGATTTAGAATTTCCCCACTTTTTGCCGGAGTACAGTTTTGCTCACCGGACCGTGTGATGTAATTGGCCCAGTACGGGTTGTGGGAATAAGAACAACTGAAAGCTCTGCCTTTATATAAATATTTAAACCGATATTCTGTCCAGGCTCTGTAGAACCTTTTTTTTTTTAAGCTTCAATTTCTCCTGACACACTGTCGTCAAGTCAAGGACAGTTTTATAGAAATGTTTCTGCTGTCGTGAGTCGTGTCTGTAGACGGGACTCCAAAGCCAAATCATTAGGTGTATAGCGGTTGTCAACATTGTCAGTCAAAGAAGCTCACTTTTTTTCCTTCTTTTTTTTTTTTTTCATTCGAAACACTCCTGACAGAAAATGGATCTCTTCGGAAACAGCCGACTCAACTCTGGACAACCTTGGGCGGCTGCTGCTCGAGGTGCCGCGTCTCTGAAAAGAAGCGCTGAATTGCCTGTAATAAGGTCCCTCTCAAGCTAAACGCTGGGACTCTCAATGACATCTGCAGTGATCACCTTACACCACAATAGCTTGAGGTTAGAATGAGAGACTTCGGCTGAAAAAGTGAGCACCTGCAGATAAAATGATTCTGGAGAGTGCGGCAGGGTGAAATTATGTTTTTAAGCTCCGCTATAGGCTGTATGAGGTCAAACTTTCCTCCACTGTTCAATTGATGGATGGAATGCGTTTTTTTTTTTTTTTTGACGACTGTCCGTATAAAATATTTAAACTGATGTTGTTGCTGTGCAGCAGAACAGGATTCAATATGTGTTTAACACGAAGGGAGCTGGAGGAGTTGTTACTGATATTGCACTCAACAACTCATATTGTGGTTTGCAGCATTTTACTGCAGTGCGATATGCAGTAGTTCACTCAAAAGTTTGTGATATACTGCAGTTTGCTGTACTCACAAACTTACTTTTAGGTAGAGCTTTGGCCTTTTTCATTTAAATAAAGCTGAAGAATTTGACTAATAATAACACCAATAAGTAATAAATAACTGAAACTGTGTTTTCAATGAATACACATGTGTATCATGAGTATACACTCTGATTCTTATCACTTCTAATATCTGCCCTCTGCTTGTATTTTCTACATGCATACATCAATGAAATAAGTAGAAAATACAAGCATATTTGGAAAAAATTATAATCATATTCTTCCTTTTAGAAGTGGGAAAGTCAATATTATTATCGATGAGCCTTGCATTTATTGTTTTGGCATTTTAATTTGTTATAATACCGCTGTTTTATAGGTTTTTGTATACTGTAATATAATATCTTGTAGCCTACTGAATATTTCACTCAGGTTTGCAAAAGACCTTAAAAGAGGTCACATCTTCAAAACAGATCTATTTAAAATGAAAAGGACGCTATACATTAGAGTAGAGCTGCAACGATTAACTGATTAATTGTTTCATTGCCAACTATTACATTAATTACAATCTATTTTAGGAAGAAAATGTCAAAATTCTCTGGTTTCATCTTCACAAATCTGATTATTTTTTGGTTTCTTTAGTTTTCTATTATAGTAAACTAATAATCTTTAGGTTGTGGAGTGTTGGTCTGGACAGAAAAATACATTTTTGACTGCATCTTCAGTTTTAGAAAACTGTTTCATTTTACACCGTTTAATGAACCAACCAACTAATCAACTAATTGTTAAATAATAATCAATAGATTAAAGGACTATCAACATAGTAGCTTTACCAGTGGCGAGCTTCTACTCTTCCAACTGTATAAAGTCTGTTGTGGCACTAAAGGATTTCTGTCAAATCTGAGAATGTGACCCCCCCCCCCATGATGTCATCAGCGATGTCTGCAATATGGGATTTGTGAAATCCATTTCTTCGGTGCTTGACCCACATATGGACAAAGAGGGCTAGATAACTTGGTCTCTGCTGCTTAGATCATGATTATAATAGCATCAGTCACAAAGTAGTACACAAATTAGACTTTTACACACTGAAAGTAAATATTTAAATCTTCATTTCATATATATTACATATAAATGTACTACTCTTCGGTTCAGTTCAATAGACGCCTGACTGTGATCAAAGCTGAGTTGATGGAAAACAGAGCTTAGAAGTTATGTCCAACTTCTGAAAACACAATGTTAGCTAATGCTTTGTTGCCTCCCGAGCCAACGCAGCCCAAGGCTGCCCACCCCCCTCCGCAAAAGTGGAGAACGGCCTTGGAGGCATCTGAAGGTAACGCGGGGAGGGGGAAATTCTCCAATCACATAGCTGCGAGCGGCTGCAGCGCTGTGGAGTGGCGAGGGCTTCCTCCGCCTGCAGCGATCTCTCCCCAGCTTTGTTCTGCCCGTTATCTTCGGCGACAGATAATCCTGAATGTGCTGCGTGGATCACAGCTGCTTCACCAGGAATCAACCACCAGCTCATCATGCATGTTAAAACTCATTACATATTCAAAAGGGAACTAAATCTCCTGCGTATCTGCCTGCTGGAGGGGTGTGTGTGTGTGTGTGTGTGTGTGTGTGTGTGTGTGTGTGCGTGCGCCCATCAGCCTCCTCCTCCACCCTCAAACAGGCTTTGCTAACAGCATTTTCACTCCCCATTTAACCTTCGCTTTTCATCCTCACAATTGTTCACATCCACTCATGCTCAAAGACTAAAAACAGTTTGACACAAAACTTCACTTTGCGGAATCTTTGTAGACAAGCTAACACTAATTGTTGTTTCTGCTGTGTGTGTGTGAGTGTGTGTGTGTGTGTGGGGGTAGCTGGGGGGTGGGGGGGTGCTGTGTGAAATGGGGGAAATGGTGATATCTGAGTAAGAACAGATCGGAGACTGCGATAACCCGATCCCGCAAGGGTCAAAGGTCAAACGCGACCAGCCTCTGGGGTTACACATCATCTGATTTTAGAAATTTGCTGGCATGCATTATGTGAGGGGCCGGTGTTCTTGAATGGGACGTCTGGTCATGAACTGAAATCAAAAACATATTTTTGGATTCTACCCCCTTTTTTTTTGCAGCAACAGCAGCAGCAGGAAGATGTTTTCATCCTAAAAACTCAAGGAACCCCAAGAATTCTTACTAGTTAATTAATTTAAGAGCATTTAGCAGCTTTTTAGTTTGCTTCCTTAAAGGCAGGATGAAGGCTAATCCTGTTTTTTTTTAAACTCTAAAATTCAATAACTCTACTCAATCACATAATAGCTTGTGAAACAAACAAAGCATATTGAGTTAAATAGGAAAGAACTCTGTATATAGTCCCTTCAGTATCAACCCAATCTGGTTAAAGCGATCAAGTAAATCATTCCATGATACAACATCCAAAGAGAGCGCTCATCTGTTAAACTACCGCTCATGATACCCATGGTTTAGCAATCGCTCATACATTTCATATGCTTTTTTTTTTTTTTTTTTTTGTAATCGCATCATATCGCAGGATCTGCGTGGAGGGGATTACGCGGCAGATCGATCTGCGCCGGACACGTGCTCAGCAATGTTGGGTAAATTAGTCGTGTTGATAATGCGCTTGTTTACATGTGTGGCTCAGTCAGTGTCCGTTGATCTATCCGCGAGGCCTCACCTCCACGCTCACCCCGCTAATCCTGTCCCCAGACAGGCTGATGCCAGATCAGCGCGGACTTCAGGCTGGAGGGACCCCCCCCCCGCCTCCACATATAAACCCACCGGTCTGAGGATCAGCCTCTGCTACTGTAAGTCACAACATTATAGTATTTAGTTATTAGTATTCTATCTATTAGGTATTGTCCCATAAATACAAAACTCTAAATACAGTACAAATCATATTAAATATTTCACTATAAAAAAATCCTATTTTCAGATGCAACTTATCTTGTAGTGATCATTTTAGATTTGGCAGCTCTTTATTTAATGGGCTCTGGAAACATTCCCGGAAAGATCTGTTTAGTTCCTCTCGATAGAACAGTTTCATTTAAACACAACTATTCATTCATTATTCATTTTTTTTATTATGATGTATATTCTCCATAAATGTTACGCCTGTGAAATTAGTTTCACATGTTTCAGTGACCTGATAGACTAAACAGACTGGAGTTGTAATTATCATTCATTAATTATTAATATTTCACTATACTATTTAGCTATTGATTTAAAAAAGGAACAATTTATGGTCTGATTCCGCTATTGCATTAATACTTGGCACAATATATATAAAAAAAAAAACTTTTTACCACTAATGCTGCATTATCTCAGCTTCATGTTATGTACTAGATGCATGTGACTATGAGCAGCTTGAAATCGTGCTGCGTTTTCTGTGGTATAAATAAACCTGGAAGCAACTGAGCAGCTGTCAATTTCAAATGAAACAACATATGTTCTAACTTATATATATGGTACATTGATTATTAATTTCCCCTTATGAATGCCACAAACTCATTATGGGTGTGAGAAGCAGCAAGATCTCTTTTTTCTCTATGAGCATTCTGCTCATAGGCTCCCGACATCAGAATTTTAAAGCAGCAAAATCTATTAATTTCAATGGACCTGCTGCAATTAGTAGATTCTCTTACAAGTTCATCCACTTGAATCACACACACACACACACACACAAGTTGAACTGACTTTTAACTGAGCTCTGACATGAATTTATACTTATAGCAAACAGACTTGACAGTGCTGATCTTACAAGGAACATAGAGTCCAAAAGAGATAGAAGAGAGATGGTTTTATAGTTCAGTAGCTGTGTTCTACTATTTGCTTTCATATAAATAGATGGATAGCATGTAGTTTACCACTAATAGTAAGTATATAGTGGTCAGAGTATCATCCATCTCTAATCATTTATCAACAATTAATCAATTGGTTGTTCATTAAATAGTGTAGAAAATGCCAATCAATGTTTCCTAAAGCTAAAGAAATACAAACTGAAATGTCTTTTTTTTGTCCAGACCAACAGGCCACAACCCAAAGATCATCAGAAAATAATCAAATTTGAGAAGCTGGAACCAGAGAGTTTTGGACATTTCCTTCTATAAATGATTCAAACTGATTAATCGATCCCCGTACTAAAATAGTTGCAGATTAATGTAAAAGTCGGCAACTAATGAATTAATCGACTAATCGTTGCAGGTCTAAAATACATTCATGTACCTGTTGTTCTTGAAATGAATCTGCAGAAGTTCAACCAATGCAACTTTGCAGCCACCAAACTGCCAGAAACTTCCCAGGTTTGCCCAGTCTCCACAGCAGCCACAACACAAAGTTGTCTGTAACCCCGGATCAATTCCACCTCCTGACATTTCGTTTTTACAGGCGTTTATTGGCTGCTAAGCGATAAGCTGTGACACTTTGTTGGCTCACAAGCGGAGCGCATGAGCAGAATAAAACCGAGTCGCCGGGGCAGGGAAAGTTGAGACACGAGCATGTGCTGTGCTCATTAAAATCTCCAGGATTTCAAAGTATACCAGAAGTGAGAGCAGAAATACTGCACATTTAATTCTAATTCTAAAAACAGCCCTTCTGACATTAGCTGTGTTTCCATCTAATTATTAGGAAAATTTCAAGCATAAGAAGTCAAGGCTCCAGGTGGAACAAATCCTGATGAACTGATTGGTCATGTGAGATCAGCATTTATTCAAAGGCAGTTTTTTCTTTCTCACATTTACTGCATTAAAAATATTTGTAAAAATAAATCACATAATGGTGTAATATTTTTAACTATCCTAATCCATTGGCAGATATTTTTACTTATATCAATGTTTTCAAAGAATTTGAAATATAAGAATATAAGACTTAATCTTATATTAAGAAAAAATTAATAAATTTAGAAAAAAATGAAATAAGTAAAATGACATCCCAATGGAATACAATATTTCAAGATACTTCACATCATTACTAAATGTACCAAAAAATAAGATATTTTCACTTTTTTGCAGTGTAACTCTTTTTGGAAAAGGCTAAATCTTCCTCAAGTGAGACTGAAAACATTTTTTTTTTTTTATGAATATTGCACAAAGCTTTTCCAATGTGATCCTGGGAACGTGTCTACTGAATACTCTTCTGATGAGTTTTGAAACAGGTCAGATTACAGTGATCAGAGAGCGGCTTCTTTCATTTACACGACACATACGGACGGGGACTCACCGCCGTCCCAGTGCATGCTCGGAATTTCTATCAGGTACCCCCCCCCCCCCTTCCCCTTCATCCTTAGTTCACCATAAATCTCTCACAGCACATCATCCTCCTGCCGCCACCTCCACAACTGATATCATATTGTTATCCTATTATAATCCATTGTTTGAGGAGCGTGCAGGAAGATCAATGTCCGATTACAGCAAATACACAAAGCATTAAGGCGTCGTGATGTGAAAGCCTGTCAGAGCTGTGTATGAGCTACAGGGAAAGAAAAATAGGCTGCATCTCCTATATCTGCCGAGCACAGGTCAGGGGGAAGCGAGTCCACGGAGCCTTTGATTACTCTACAAAGTCTTTAAAAATGCACTCGGGTCAATGGAACGCAAACTTGGATCGATGGCGCGTCTGAATCAACAGCCTTGAGGGTTTGTCTTGTCAGCTTGATTAGATTCAGGGAGGAAAGTGGGTTGATGAGTAAACATGACAGCATCAATATTGCATGAGATTGAACATCCAACGGTTTCTTTCTTTTAATGTCTGTAAGAGATCTGGGTCGAATCCTCTTAATGCTGTGACATGAATACATTTTTTTTTTCTCCTTAGTAGATTAAAAGCTGATGCAGTGAGAAGTGGAGCACGGAACACAGAAAGTGTCAAAAAAAAAAAGCGAAACGAAATGTGTGTGTTTTTTTTTTGTTTCTGCAGTTTCCCAGTTTATTATTTAACTGTTGGAACGGTACCGTTTCACTCTCTTGTGCAAAAGATCAAACATTTTAAAACATAGTATAAAAAAAATATCCCATCGAATTGAAGCCACAACCAATTATTGACAAAATTCTGCAAAATAAACAAGGCTTTACTGATAAATCCTAAGCTAATGGAAGAAAAGAAGGAGAAAAAAAGGGTCTACCTTGTTTATATGGAGCCGGGGCACTTCAGTGGCATTGTCAGTGCTGTATAGCTGCAGGGTGCTTATGTTTCCCCAGTGAACTGAAGCAGATGTCAGCAGAGACACCTGCTCTGGCTCAGCCTCCTCCTCCACCTCCTCCTCCTCCTCCTCCGCTGCCTGCCTGCCCGGCCCGGGCATCGGGGGGTCAAACCGCCCAAGCCCCAAAAAACATAGCCACCGCTCAACCCCCGTGGCACGCCATTGTCTTGAGCGCGGCGGCGGATTTGTGCCCTCGTTAAGACATTTTCACACATTCCTCTTCATCTGTTGCGTAACTGTGTTGTAAATTCATTGAGAATGAGTGAATGATAGCTTGTTGGCTCATAAGAGAAGAGGGTGTGAGGGGAGTATTTTATTTTGGTGCGGAAGCATCAAAATGATTGCTTTGATTAAATAAAAAAATAGACCTAAATTAGTGATAAGCATGTAAAAAAAAAAAAAAAAAAAAATGTAAGGAGCTTACAGTAACCGAGGGACTAGGGCCGGGTTGGGCGGGGCGGGGGTGCACGCGTGTGCTGCTGGTGGTGGAGGTTGGCCATCTGTTTGGGATGTTTCATGTTGGGTTCACAACGACGCCCGTATGATTGATTGACAGTTGGGTAATCCAATCTCCGCTGTTGTAAGCGGGAGTCGGGGAGGGCGCTGGGCGAGAATATTTGATAACGGAGGACAGGCGATCATGCAGTCTCTATGAGAGCGGGGGGGGGGGGGCGGGGGGGGGGGGGGGTGGGGGGGGGGCGGATAAAGTCAAATGTTGAGTTAACGCGGCGGTGGCGACCGGGGGTCGAGGCCATAGGTTGCCGCTTTAATCAGGCCCCTGCTCAGGAAAGACGTGAGGAACAGTGACCTACATCCGTCCTCATCTGACTGACAGATGTCCTTAGTGTCTTTGCTTCTAAGGAGCACTGCTGCGCTCGTCCCTCGGCGATTACAGCTGCACGCCAGGCGACTCCCCGCGTCCGCATGCTTCCCCGACAGCAAAGAGTCACGCCTGTGTAATTATGCTGGATGCTTCGTACTGTTCTGCTGCTTTCTGTTTGAATTATCAAGCCGCACACGTTCAGAAATTATACTGTAGCAACATCGTTTTCACATTTTCATATGCAATATGTATTAAAATCCCTCAAACCACGAAGGCTTCATGTTCACAGAGCGGTGATTATTTTGAGGCAATCAGCTGCAATCAGCTTTGACTTTATTTAAGTAACGTACCCAGTTGAAGTTATTAGTTAGTTATCCCAAAAAGTAACTGGGTTACCCCTATAAAAGTAACTAGTCAACAGGAAAAGTAACTGCTGTGTTACTGTTAAGTTAAAAAACACGGTTTTCCTGAGGGTGTGTGAACGCGTCTTGAAATAGGTGCTGCAGGAAGTGAAAAAAAGCAAAGACGCAGCACTCATGAACTTTTCCTAACAAGTTTGTGGTTTTGGTGTTTGTAACACAGTAGCCTGTGTTAGTGAGGAATAAAGTAGCAGATGAACCGGCTAAAGCTCATAACTTAAATCTACCTTTTTAGCCAGTAAGTCTCTGCTTCACGCTTGACGCCGTGATTGTAACAACCCCCCCTCCCCCCTTCCTCCCTCGTCTTTTAAAAAAACCTTCAGCTTGGCAGCAGGCCAGTCATCATAGTATTGGCGTGTTGGTAACAGTAACAGTAACAGCGTTTATACCTCTAGTAAAAGTAAGGTCCATTTAGACCTTGAAAAACAAAACTGTTTCCCTTCAATCACTAACTAGCAGTGTTAAAGTCCTGTACAGTTTTAAATGGGCCTGAATATTTCAGTAGAGAATGTGTTTTACTAATGTATTAAATAAACTGCTTATTTGAGTCAAGCGGTTACAAAGTATGTCTGTATACTTGTATTATCCAATAAGTTTACCAGGCCATGGGGTATTTATGTCCATTACATTTATTGTTTATTTGATATAGTACAATACATAAGACAAATTGCAGGGGCTATTACCAATGCAATGCATCAGAGCATTTATAGCTTCTGCTAATTTCCAATGCCCATTCCTAGAAGGCTGTTTGAAATAGCAACAATAAAAGAGTTTATGCAGTTTATGTTAGAAAACAATGGTAGGTCTTGCACAAATCCACATATTATATGAACATGCACACTGTATGTCTGCATGTGCATGCACTCACACATGCAAACAAAACACACACACACACAATTTACACAACTACATGATGGATTATCTTTTAGAGATTTTAAAGTTTGATTTTAAAGTGTTGATAATTTTGATCTGTTTTCGAGCTCTTCTTATAGAAAACAAGGTCCGGCCAAAGGAGGTTTTCCAGTTCTCCACTTTACAGGTCCCTGCAGTGGTATTCCTGACGGATGACCCGAGAGCCTGTAAGGATTGCCGATCTTATCCTGCCTCTTGCCCGATATTTTGACTACAAGATTGCATAACCTCTCTGGGGGTTTGCTCTCTGATGAACTGGCATTTCTGCAACCATAAGGTAACACTGCAGTGTGACAAGAGCATATATATAGGGCGTAGTAATACAGGACAAAAAATAGTGCCAACTGCTATAGTCTGACATACAGGAGCAATGTGTTTATGCTGTTAACTTTTTGGTTGTTTGTTTTTTGTAGACCTGTTAGTCTATTGTCTTCCTGGAACAATTTTTTTTTTGCAAAGCTGTCAATACTTTGACAGCTTTGCTTCCACTATACATCTGGCAAGTACTGGTATGTCAAACAACTTTATGTCTTAAAATCCAAACTATTCCTGTAGGGACTTTAATATTTTCTACTTGGTTCTTGTTAAATGGGGCATTTTCTGTATAAATATATGTCTAAACACATACACACATTACCACAACCAAATTAGTAACTAATACAGGACATAAACAACGCACAAAGAATGGGATATTAACGGGGGGTTCTGTACTTGTTCTTTTAATGTTTTATTTGCAGTCATTTGAACTTTTGGGATTTGAATTGGGGATTGGAGGGCCAGACTGAATTGATTCGGTTCTATGTTATATTTTTCCAAGGACTTTTTTTTTTTTTTAAATCAATCATTTTACTTGGGTTTAACCTTGTCTGAAATAATTTCTTTATCATTTTGTGAACTATTTACTTTCCTTCCAAGTGCGGAGGTAAGAAGCTTGTCTGAAATCATTGCCTCCTCCATTCACTCTTATGGCTGCAACTAACAATTATTTTAATAGTCAACTAATCTATTGATTATCGAAACAATGAATCAATTGATTTTTTGGTTCATAAAATGGTGTAAAATATTGGTCACTTTTCCCAAAGCTGAAGATGCAACCTAACAGGATTTTTGTCCAGACCAACAGTCCAAACCCAAAGATCATCAGTTTCTATTATGGAAAACTAAAGAAACCAAAAAATAATCAGATTTGAGAAGCTGGAATTTGGACATTCTTTAAACTGACTCAAGCTGATTAATCAGTTATTAAAATAGTTGGGCATTAATGTAACAGTTGGAAACTCATTGATTATAACTCTTTATATAATAATATGCTAAGACCGATATAAATGACCAAGCTTCAGTGCCATCATTCACTGATATGAACTATAAAATGTGAGGAATTGTCATGTATGGTTGACAGCGAGTGTGGCTCTGTCCAGCTTTAGTGATAAGCGACGCTACCCATGTCGTCACACCAGTTTCGTATTTAACCTGACGGTTTATTTCAAACATCAGGGAGAAAACTTAATACATGTATTTCCCCCCCTCTCTAAAACTACTATTTAAGTATCCATTGTTCATACTGTCTAGCCTGTAACTATTAACCTGCTTCTCAAGTGTCTTAAGCAAGGGGAGACACTTCCAACATAAAGGATGATTTCAAAAAGCTTCTTTTAAAACTACGACGAGAATCATTTTAGTGGACAACAAAGTCTGAAAAATCACAATGTTGTAAGACAATATGTGTGAGTCTTTGATGTGGTTGTATCTCTGTTGTCTTTTGCCTTTTGACTGAGCCTGTAGATCATAGATAACCCTGTAGTGCTTTTTGTTTTTTTTTTCCCTCTTGAACATGACGAATGATGACAAAAAGGTTCATTCATCTCTACGGTGATTACAGCAGAAATCTGGCTGTCCAAAGGCCTGGATAATCTGTAGGCGTCTAGGTAAGGGGATCACATCTATCATGTTACACACCTGTGCTGCTATTTCTTCACCATAATGGCAAGGTCAGATTTCACTGCCAAGCACGTGCTCTCACACACACACACACACACACAGCTTTAGCTACAAGTATTTGTCTGCACCCTATCTATTGTAAGCAGCCAAGGGCAGAGATAAGCTGTCCTGGTCAATAAATAAGACATACAAAACCTTCAATGTATATGAGATGCACTGTAAAAAATGTTCATCGTTATAGTAAATAAAACAGATTTTTCTTTTATAATCTGTCCTGCTTGCAACATAGTCTCAGAGGAATCAGCAAATGATTAATCAACTGATTAATTATGATCTTGAATGACAAACTAAAATCATCATAAATTGCGGCTGCCATACAAGATGACAACTGCTCAGCAGGTATCTAATAATTCACAAAATTCACATTAACATACTGGCAGAGCAGCCATCAGGAGCAATTTAGAGTGAATTGGAGGAGCCAGGAATTGAATCCTCCAACTGGTGGACAACCGTTCTACCACTGAGCTGGTATTATAACATTTTTATTTTTGGAATACTCAAATACTCATCTAACTTATGTCATTGAAGGCTTAATTGAAGGCATTTTTTACCTTATACTTCTTTCACTTTTCCATTCCTATTCATGATGTGTGATGTTCTTAGGGTTAAACACTTTACACATCCAAATACATGCATATATGCGCAATCATTCTTTGAATATGGGGATAGTGATCATTTCAGACAAGGTATAAGTATACATACAGTTTTACCCAGTTTACACGTAAAAGGGGATGTAAGTAGATGAATAAGGAATGGAAAAAGGACTCTTGACTGCAAATTATTTGTTACTTTACTACACATGGTCAATCACTGTGATGGGGCAAGGGTTATAGAACCCTTTTGGAAAAAGATCGTAAAATGCAGCTTCTCTGATTCCAACAACGGGGGACGGCTCTGACAGTAACTGCATTAGTGGGACTTAGGATGTAACATGGACCAGTGGTAACTCACTACTCCCTACGCTGTTGTATTTAATTCCACAGCATGATGTTCTGTCTCATGAATTGTAATGGCGTAGTGTAATGGCATAGTGTAATTGGTGCCACATCTTTTCTCCACCATTATATTGTAAAGCCGGTTGTTGTTTGTGTTTCAGTGCTTCTGGATAAATCACAGAGAAAGTTTGCAGTTTAGTAGCCAGGCTTAACTGCTGTTTTAAAGTTGCTGCCGGGTCCACACAACTGTTTGATTACATTACATTACATTGTAAAGCTGGATGATAGTCTGACAAGATGAGGAAACTCTGCAATCAGGATTGTATGTCAGGCTGCAGCTATGCTGGTATTGTCCATATCCATATAGCCTTAAAAATTGTAATAGTTGTACCACATTTCTGCTTTAATATGGTAGAGATAGCTGTGTCAGATTCAGCTCTTCTGGATGAATCTTGATATTCAGTCTTGTATCATGAATCTAAACTGTCCTATAAAAGTTTAGAAGTGCATTATTAGCATTGCGTCTCATGTCATTAGAAAGCTTGTTCATTTCCCTTTACAATGATGTCCCATTTTTAAGGATCATGCTATTATGGGATGAGCAACACAGCTGAGATGTGGGTAGGGTCCCAAGTGAAATGTGCCAAATTTCCACATGATTCTCAAATCTCTGGATGACAGTTTGTGATTCCTCAATAATATATAAGGGCAGTTAACAGGCCTTCTTGGGGTATTATCTTCTGGGGACACCAAAGAATCTGGTTTGCAGGATGTTATGAGAGATGGTCCTCTGATCAGACGTTCATGAACATTTGTACTTGTGCAAAATCAACAATGGAACCAAATATGTGGAGGTATAATATGTTAAGTGATGAGTCCAGTATCTGTCTGCAGAAGTTGGACGGCAGGGTCCATGTATAGAAACAACGCACAGAGCAGGATGCTAATTGTTGCATTGGATGAGTATCGGCTTCTGGTGAGGGCATCACTGGCAAAACAAGGCAAGTCAGCATTAACGGCAAACTCAATGTTCTAAGATATCAGGATGGATTCTCCAGTCATTGGTGATCCCATATCTCCACAATCTGGGACCTGACATCATCCTCCAAGATGACTGTGCTCGCACCCCACAGAGCAGGGTTTTTCTGAGACTACCGCCAGTGTGAGAGTGGAGAGAACGGAATGGCCTGCCAGCAGACCAGAACGTAGCCAAAATTAACATTTTTGTTCATTCACTCTGGCGTACTATAATGACCAATACAACCACATTGGCTGACCTGCAATGAATCCTGGCTGAGGAGTGGAATGCCATCCCAGAGCAATGTGTGACCAGCATGAGGAGGAGGAGGTACCAGGCTGTTTTGGTGATCGGGTCTTCCAGTCATTACTGAGGCTCCTGACTGCTCAGTAAATCAAGTGAAAATCATCAATATGTCTTGTTACTGATTTCAATGTCCCAAACAAATCAGAACAATAGAGTCAAGACCATCAGGAGAATTAACAGTTTGACAATAGCAACCAAATTTGGAACATTTCACTTGGAACTTCTCAGCTGTGCTGATCATCCCATAATTACATGATCCTTATGAATGGGGCATCATGTAAAGGGAAATTAACAGGATTTCCATTCCATGTATGATACAACGGCCAAAATATGGTACAATAAGGTGTCAAGAAAGATCAGCAATATAATTGACACAAATTTATTTTAAATATGCTGATATTTTAGTATTAAGTAGCATGATAATTTAGTGTTAGTTTTTTCCTATTGCTGAGTGTATTAAGGTTATATTGTATTGTATCTACTTTGGCAAAATATTCTTTCCTACAACATCTGTTAGTAGCCTAAGGTAGTGTTGAGCTCAGTCATTGGTGTTTAGCATCACTGGGGGCTGGCCCTGTCAAGACTTCATAGAGGGTGAGACAGGGCCCGGCTGGTGAGGAGGACATTAGCCCTTGTGCTCTGAATTGTTTGCTTGAGGGAGAGCCACTGGAGATTTAGCATAGGATGTATCACCTTTTCCAATGAGTGACACTTCTGCCTGCTGACCTGTAGCACAATCAACCTTCTATAATTAATCCTAAACATCTGAGCATCCTAGGGAACAGCTGTTACCGCAACGCTGGAGGTGACTGCTGTCCGGTCTGAAGATCAGGCCTTCAATTGACTGAGAGTCCGCCATCAAAGTCCAGCATTGACGGTGGATCCTTTACTGAGCTTAACCAGAGAGAGACTATTTATTCAGGATTGTGTATGTGATCTTTAGACAGGCTAGCAGTATTATTAGTATTACAAACTGTTGAGTGACCATTAAAGATGGACAATGAACAAAGCAACATTACATATAATGTAATGTAATGTGGAATGTCTTAGCCAGGAGTCTAATATCTGGTAATAACCACTTTTTGACCATAAGAATCTGTTGAAGTCCAACATATTTAAGTATATTATGTCATCATAATGTCATAATGTCAAGTGGAAATGATTCCCTCCAACACAGTTCTTCCCAACGGAGCAAAATTGCTTGATTAAGGTGAATTATTATACTATTTATATGTATTTGGTGATAAAGATTAAAGCAAGTGAAACACAGAAGTACCGGCACCCTGACCCTGATGTGCAACACAACATATTGGACACATAGCCATCGAAACTATAGTGAAAATTTATAATGTTGTTAACATGATATCAATGAACATTATTTGACCAGAATTTCTCCTCCATTTGTCTGGGACATGGGTGACATGGTGATGCAGTGGGTTTCACTGTTGCATAGCAGAAGGGGGTCACAGGTTCAAATCCTTGGGCTGGGGCCTTTCTGTGTGGAGTTTGTGTGTGTTCTCAGACTTCCTCCCACAGTCCAAAAACATGTTTACTGGTAGGCTAATTGGACACTCTAAATTACTAATAGGTGTAAGTGACTGGTGTGTGTGCCCCATGATAGACTGGTGACCTGTCTGGAGTGTATCCCTGCCTGTAAGGCACTGGGATTTGCTTCAATAGACCCCCGCAACCCTAATGCAGAATAACCAGGCATAGGAAATGACTATCTGCCGAAATAAAATCTTCCAGGACATGTGGCTCTCTTTCTTTCTAACCCATACCCGGATCTTGGCAGTGGCTGATACAGTAGTCGCCTTGTTCAAGAAGAAAACCATCTGATATTTTTAATTCTAACTGAAGTCCACTGGGTGCGGTGGGTAGCACTGTTGCCTCACAGCAAGAAGGTCGCAGGTTCAAGACCGCCTTGGGCCTGGGTCTGGGACCTTTCTGTGTGGAGTTTGCATGTTCTCCCCGTGTCTGCGTGGGTTTTCACCGGGTACTCCGGTTTCCTCCCACAATACAAAACATGCTCAGGTTAATTGGTAAACTCTAAATTGCCCATAGGTGTGAGTGTGAGAGTGAATGGTGTGTGTGCCCCACGATTGGCTGGCGACCATCTGGGGTGTATCCCTGCCTCTCGCCTTAACGCGCTGGGATAGGCTCCAGCAGACCCCTGCGACCCCGAAAGGGAATAAGCGGGATAGACAATGGATGGATGGATGGATGGATGAAGTCCACTGTATACACAAGGCGGTTGTGGTGTAAATGATCCATCCAGCATAAACTGTCAACATGTGCCATCACTGGGATCATAAGGACCAGGCCACACACCGTACATGTCAGAGGCTGAATACTGCATGGCGCCTGCTCACTCAAACCAAATTCTGTTTGTAATATTTGCCAACGTGATTCAACACGACTCATTTCTACCAAATGGAAATGGAATTTAACCTCAGGATTTTTTTTCTAAAGAGTACCCTATTGGCAAAAAAAGGAGTGACCGGAAGGGGGGGACTTTTGTCTTCTCTGTTTGTGTCCATTTGCCGTCCCTCTTCAAGTTGTTGGAGAACTCTGGCGTTCGCTGCCCTATTTAGAGGGAAAGGAGGTGATTTGATCAATCATGACAGACACCAGACCCACAGCACCTAACACCAAAATGTATTCCTCCCATTTCCATCTGCACCACTCATGCACACCACGCCTCTGGCAATAAGCACAAGTGACTCTATGCCCTTGTCCTGTGTATAACTTCTTACCAAGATTTCCTACTATCGGTTCACAGAAATACTAAAAAAAAAAACACTTAAATGATGTGAAACGATCAAAAAAATGCAGGATTCTCTTGTCATTTTCAGCGGCTATCCAATTCTGAAAGGATATCCACGACGTGGCCCAGCAGGCTTTGCCGCTCACCCTTAACACTGAAGGTCATTGGTGTCCTCACCCAAACTGCCCAAGCAGATGGTCATTTGTTAAAATAAATTATCCGCTGTGCCTCTCCCATACTGAGTGGGAATAAATACGAGAGACAGAGATCTTGTCATGCGTGAGGTCCGCTGATTAGTTTATGAGCTCTGTTTAAAATGCCTCGCAGACAGAAAATTGTGTTTATTGCTGTTTTTTTTTTTGTTCCAGTCAGTGTTAAAGCAAGGACAAATTGTCGGTCATAGCACTCACAAACTTACTAGAACCAGCTTTTAATTTTAATGTAACATCATAAATAAATGAAAATGAAAATACCTTGTTTTTGGTACAATTAATTAATATTGAATTATCTCTCAGAATTATATCCTAATCCATTGTCAGATAATTTAGCTTTTTTTGTAATTTTCATCAATTTAGTCTCTTTTTTTCTTAAGATTAAAGTGTTTGGATTTTCTCTTAGTGTATTATTATTATATATATTGACTTTTCAGCTTACATCTTGTGTTTAAATGTTTTCCCCTGATAATATTTAATTTTTTGCAGTGCACAAGGCCTGTGTTACCATTCGTTCTCAGAGGTCATGCATGTGTGCCCAGCATGTCACGTTAGGTCCAGTAATAAAATATGTTATCTAAAGTGTAATGGTCTGCAGTTCTAATCTTTAATTCTGGGCTACAATCTAGAGACCTGGTTCATTGGGGCCGTGCCTCATAAATTGCTGGTGAAAGTGGAAGCATCATAAGTCATAATGTTGCTTTAGTTCACCTCTCCAAACCCTCTCAGGGATTATCTTCCTGGGCTGTCTCGTCAATCTGAGACATACTGTAGTAGATTTACACAGGACCTGTAGTCTGTTTTATTTTATATTTTATCTCCCATCTGGTACTGGAATACATCGCATATCTCGCACAACAGCATGTCTCATCGCATTCAATACAGTAGTCTGCTGAGAGAAGTGGGCTACCTCGATTTGAGAATACCCTTAAAAACTTTATTACTATTGTACATATACAGTGTGTATGGGCCTCATGTGATTGGATCCAAATATGTGTTCTGTATGCGTTGAGGGATCGAGGCGTCCTACCTCATTACTGTGTGTGTTACTCAAATATTAAACTTCAAAGACGCTACACAAAGCAACTATAAAAGCTTTTTTTTTACAATCAGGATGGTTCAGGTTATGAGGGACTTTGAAGCCAGTATGGCTGCATGTAAAATGCTGATATTTGATATATTTTTGCCTCTACAGCCCTTTTTCAACCTTGAAGGGAAAACTACTTTTTTTTTATAACTTGGGTTTTATTTTCCAGTTCTGTTGCTTGCAATAACATTATATTCAGTGACGAACAAGAACATGTAAGGCGCCTGTCAACGGATGTCTATTGAAAAACATCAAATACTGTGATGAAAAACAGTCATCCATCAATTTCTATCACCCTCTAATTCTCATGGTAAAAGTCCCCCACTTTACATTCTGTTCCACAAAACCTAAGTTAGCTGTGTAATGCTAAAATAAGTTGGGAAAAAATATAAGGATCCTATTTTTTATGTTTGTTTAATTACCTAAAACTTAGACCTAGACTTTGTCTAACATAAGGCATCCATGACTATTTGTGTTTTCACATGTACATTTGAGTTTCTCTAATGATGTCTTGTTATAATTATGTTTATACAAAGAGTTATTTAGGCCACAACAGAAATGAGCAATAATTCCCACATGGCATGGATGCCTATAATTTATACTGAATATAATTATTCTATTTAGTCAGGTCAGACTTTTCGTAACCCCACTGATGTTGAGCAGATAGCAAACAGGAGCTTTGTTGGGCTGAAAGCGGATAAAATGCTCCATAGATCTAAGAGGAAACTGCATAGATTATTGCAGCTTTGAAATTTTGTGGTACGTTCATAGGCCATAATATGTTCAATTTTATGGCCAATTTGAATGTTTTAATACATTTTAACATTTGTTCAGACATTTTTTTGCAATGTACAGCATTTTTTTTAAGATTGTGCAATTCTGTTTCGTATAATGACAATAAAACTGAACCTTGTGAGCTTTGTACAGCGTATAACTGTTGTGTATTTGCTGCTGTAGCTTTTTCACATGCATATGAATGTCATTAAAATATTTCCACGACATGAGTCATGATCTGTTCCGTTTTTTTACAGATCACGTTGTCTTTTTTAGGGGCTAAGTGATGCAGACGGTTCGAGCTTTATGTTTGTGCTCTAAAGTGGAGGTTAGAGGTTATGGAACACATCAAACTCTCACCCGCTCCCCCCACCTGGTAATGGAGCTATTAGACCTGCTAACGGGAACATTGCAGAGCAAACGCAGCAAATAAATGTGATTGTGTCTGTCCATTGCCTCTCCCAGATGAGACAAAAATTGTATCGAAGACAGAAAAGCAACGCCATTAGTTGTTCAGCGCGACACGAGGTGGCTGCGTGGAAAAAACAGGAACTGAGCGGTGACAGATGCTCACAGAAAAAGCATCATTTCAGAAACTCATTAAAATGAATGAGGACTATTAGATTGGGTCACATGTATTTCATCTGAAACCAATGGGAATTCCAAATTGATTGAAAATACTCAGCGAACGGGAGGTTCAAATTAAAATTATCTGCATTTTCCGCCTTTGACGGACACCTCGCTGTCGGCTTTTGCTGACACTGAGCATTGCATTTGGATTCATTCTAAGATTCTATTAAGCCCTCTGTTGCTTATTCTTGAAATTAAACCAAAAGGGCAGAATTCAATCTCACCCCCTCTGAAAGACAGTGATTTATAGATATTGTTCTATATCCAAGCAACCCAGTAGACAAAGTGAACTGTAATAAAAAATGGACGCTACATTTTTTTTTCCCTTTGTCCATATCGCTGAGCTTCCACATTTTGCTTCCACATACTGTAGCTTCTACAACTGATGTCCCCTATAAGAGTCATGGCTAATTACTGCAATTACGAGCAATATTCAGTGATCTGAATGAGAGACAGCTCCTGCAATTATTCATCCTCTATAACGCCACGTATAGGTTGAATATACACTGCCTGCTGTCAATCACGCTTCATGATGTGGCCGCGACTTGAATAGAAGCAACATCCTCACACGTCTATGCGAAAGCACTAAAGATGTTCGAGTCAAACAAAGAAAAAAATAATAGAAGAATTGTTGTGATGTGGAGGGGGTTGATTCATTCATTAACATTGAAAATGAAAGTGTATACAGTCTAAATATAGTACCGTAGTTTTTTTTTTTTTTTTTCTTTTCTTTTAAATTTAGGTTAGTGGGACACGGTCTTGTCTGTAGCTGAAATCCCTTGGGGTTTGTATCCTCAACATCAAAGTACAGCAAGTTGGAGCTTCAAAAGAATATGCACAGTTTTCTTAATCACATATTTGTATTGTTTTTTTTTTTGGCTTTATTAGCTACCTAAACAGCAGCGCGCAAGTAAAATAGGGTTCTCCACCTTCAGGCTTCAACAATACCGTATGTCTGGGGGACGAATATGGAGTGGGGGGTTTGAGGATCCTCCCCGATGAGATTTCAAGTTTAATCCTCCACTCGATGTGCTGCATTCTAGAGAATAAATATGCAGAATTCATCGCTACTCACAACATAAGACAAGTAGGGGCTGCGAGTATCGATAGTTCTGATAGTCGATTAATCTGTTGATTATTTATAATCCCTCCCATTTTTTTCAGTGCGTACGCCTCCATTTTGAATTCCACTCTTCTGTTTAATTTGTGGTGAGCTCAGTTTGACCTCTGACCCCAGATGACACATTGAGCACCCACTCGGCTATCACCATTATTTTATTAAGCTTAAAAAATAATTTATATTGTTCTTTATCTGTTCAATTGTTGAAGTAAAAAAATTGTATAAAAATAAAAGAATACATTTTAAAAAATCAATTAATCAACCCTACTACACTGCAAATTCTTCAAAGTATGTTCACACTGAAAGAAAAAATGCATTCTAAACTTAATCTGGACCTATGAAGATTTAGTTATTGCCAAACCGGATGGATGATAAAGTTAATCATGCTGTAGTACTGAAAAAGGGTAAATTACAATAGAACAAAAGCAAAATTACAATTAATAACGAACGAAAATAACAAAAGAATGATCATATAAGTATGGAGTAAAAGAGTTATGGGTTGTTAGCAGTGCCCTAAAAGATTGAACAGACTGCATTCCTCAGTAAATATATGAACTATTCCAGAAGTTGTGGCTGGCCACTAAAACGGGTCTTTCACCTCTATTTACGAGGCTGCTCTGGTTGTGGGAAAATTCAGCCGGACTGTGCGAATGTAAGGATTCAGTTAAATAATGTGGGTTCAGCTCATTTAAAAGCCTAAAAAATAATAAAACCTCAAACTCGATTCCTGGACTGGACAGGAAGGTATTATTTGAGAAATGCTTTGTTGTACCACTTAAAAGACGAGCTGCCACATTTTATTCCAATCAGGAGACATACCCACACATACCCACATACAACGAGTCACACTAGTCTAAACGGCATGTGATAAAAGCATGAAGGATCACATGGGAAACTTTGGGAGAAAGATATGGCTTTATATTTGTTAAAAGTGTTGTTTGTAACTGCTAAAAACCACACCAAGAGTTTTATAAGATGCATTTTGTCCCCAATGGTCACCTACGATAAAAAATTATACATTTTGTGAGCTTCTTATATATGTTCTTTAGCTCATCATGAATGTACATTTTCCATATTGTGAATAGTGGATCTTCATCTGTTGCAAGAAAGGATTAAGAAGAGGAAATGGACACCAAATTCAGTCAAATTCAATTTATTGCTCACCTGTGTAAATGTGGTAAAATATAGTGGTTCAACGTTATAATCTTTAAAACATAGGCTTTTATGTTACACTGTTTTTCCAAACCTACATGTAGACACTATATTCATTGTCCTCGCTTCAGATATGGAAATTTATATCCCTCTGGAGAGATGATATTTTTTTTCTACTGTGACCACTTGATTACTCACTGAGCTCAGACTGTTGGAGAATTTGCGAACAATAAATCTCAATATCAAAGGCACGGCTATAAAAAAAAAAAAAAGACCACCTCCAGCAATGTACATCAAAACAGGGGAAAAACAAAAAGTGTCATTGTCATGGAGACGATGTAGGACTGGGTCAGACCTTCAAAAGGGGTGAATACATTTTTTTTTTTTTGCTCTATTCAGTCTTTTAACAGGTAATCTGATGCTTAAGGTTCCCATCTGCTCGGTTCAAACTTGGCTGATACACCCGCCTCGGTAGCTCTGCTGTAGTTCAGGTCCTGGACGGCGTGATTCATGTATGATGACTGCATAGTCTGAGTCAGACATGGCAGACATGTCCAACCACCAGCCACAGCTCACATTTCAAAATCATTCATGCTTTTTTTTTTTCCAGCAGAGACCAGGCACAGTGAAACTTTCCTCTGTGCGGAGACATCCACTATATGCCTTTGTCTAAGAATATATGACATGGACTTGTAAGGAGAGCATGACATGTTCCTCCCTGAAGAGGAACCAGTCAAATTGATGGCTTCCAGCTTTTGTAGTTGTGTGCACTATTACATCCTCCATAGTTCTGAACCAGACACTGTTTTCCTATTTTAAATTATCGTCTGAAGACGGATATGAATCAAAATACACAGTGATAGACAAGCGTGTTTATTGTCTGATGACAGCTGTGACCATTGAGTTTAAATGTTTTAAAATGCTTTCTTAATATGCCAATATAAAAAAAAAATTAAGAGAGCCGTATTATAATTATTAAAAAACTGTTACTGTTGCAGATTACAGTAGTAGTTTATAGCCTGTGTGTAGTTTTTGGAAACCTAGTCTCCTCCAAGACAGGATTTTTTTTTTTTTTTACCAAATGAAGAAAGGTCATGAAGGTTTTTGGAGCCTTCAGAAGGTGGATAGACTACCGCTGGGAAAATGTTCCCATTGTCCTGTCCCCACACGCTGTAATGTCATTTACCAATCAACAGCCCCTGGTTATAAAAATGCTGTGGTTTATTGTTTGAAATGATGAAAGTAGACAGAAAAACACAGGAAAAAATCATATTATGAAACTGTGATTAAAAAAATGTGTTTTTCCTCTCTTTTCCTACAGTTGGATCTTTACTATGCAGAATGATGAATGAGCAGGTTTGACACCAGAAAGCTGTTTTCATATTCATGTACCCGAAAGTGGAAAGTTTCTGTGAGCTCATTCAAAGTCTGATTCTAATGTTAGCAGGTACCCGATATGATGCTCATTTTTTTGTTAGGGACATTTGAGTGGCTGGAATATTTACGTGCTGATTATACGGTAGATCGAATCCAAAAAACCCTTCCTTCCTTATCCAATTTTCCCCATTCTTAATCAATATATAGCAATCACATGCAAGGGAAAAAAAATGCACGGAAACAATTTATTTAGAAGGAAGTTTTTAAAAGTTGTTTTGATGGAGAAGAATGTGGGCTCAGCTCCCAGAGGTCAATAGTCGCGCCAACGCATCTGCCTTGAAACATAGCTCAACTTAACTCATGTCACGGCACTCTGGTAGATTCTGACTTCTTTTTAACCAACGAAGGCAACAAACAACAAACAGGAAGATAATAAATGAGGGAAAAAACAGTAATAGCGGTCAAAGACACTTTTTACAAACTAATTAACTCAGTTGAAAAGGTCTTGGGCAAGAATGAGTCTAATATTAAGGAGAATTATTTCATTCCATTGGCAGGTAACGTAGTTATTTCAAGTTCTTAGTATTCTCATTTTTTTTTTAAATCCCAAATCTAACCCAAATCAGGAAAACCAATTTAAAATAAGCAAATTTATTTGCCAATGGAATAAGATAATTCTACTCAATATTGGTTTAATTATACAATAGTATGATATTAGGATTGTAGCATTTAATTTTTGCAGTATTTGCATTTTTTTAATCATTATTAAAAAAAATAAAAATGTAAATTCTCTATATATAATGCTAAATGTGTAAAGGTTTATAATCAAAGCAGTCAAACTCACGTATTTCCGTGTTAAGAAAACAAAAAGGAGACCTCTACACATGAAGCCTTTAAACAGATTGAACCCTACAGGATACACAACATCTGGTTTAGACATATTATTTCTGACAACCAGTGACTTAACTTTTTTTTTTTTTTTTATTTTAGTTTTGTGCTATTACGCATACATAAAAGCATCACTTTGTTTGATCACCTGACATTTTTATTTATGATTCGCTGAATTTTACCAAATGTCCTCCCCTTCCCTTTAATCCCGATGTCAGCGTTTCCTTGCCCACCTCTGTCTGTTCATCACATGGTTTTCTCATTTACTGCGCCCACCTGCCAGAGACCACAAGAAGAAGACTTCACCCATCAGGCCAGAGCGGAAAGAACAAGAAAGGAGTACTGAGGCCCCGGGGAGGCCATCATCCTCAGGTTACCACGGTTGACCATAACTCTCAGTTTGGACACCGAGATGCTGATTAAAGCCAGAACCAGCGGAAGCCAGACAGAGGTCAAGGGTGAGCGAGAAGCTGGAAACACTTCAGGAAAAGAAATGTCTCAGGTAAAATGAGTGCAACCTCCAAAAATGTAGTATTGGTTAGGGGCTTGGAAAAAAAAAACATATAATTCAAAAATTTTTTTAGATTAGCAATAAAGTGTTTTGATTATTGCCCAATGTCCAGTGGCAATCACATGGCTAATGATCGAGTAAGCTGTAAATCACAGGGATGAAAAAAACAACAGCGCCCGGAAAGGAAAAAAATGCCACTCGAGAGAAACTTTTTTTTTTTTTTTTTTTTTAGAACAAACTGAAAGAGACACGGGAGAGAACAAACATTTTCCGTCAGGTTAACAGCAGAGGTGCTTCACAGAGCAAATCCCTTGTTTGTCACTTCTTCTTCTTTCCTCGTGAGTGGATGCATGCATGTTTCCTGAAGGGTGTCTAGAGAAAATGTAAAGGAGAAGGAGGTTTCCATTCTGAGCCGGTAATCCTCGGCCATCCCCCCCCCCGTCCCTGGAGACCAGACGTTTTACGAGTCATGCCTCACCTGCCCTCGCTATTCATCTAACATGTGTGACTGTAACTAATCGGGCCGCTCGGCTGTTCCAAATTGAGAGAGGACATAGAGGAGTTACTTGTTACCTTGAGAACTTGGTGTGTTTCCTCCGTCCTGTGACAAATGACGGGAGTTGAGTTTTAATGTCTGGCGAAAGGACAAGAAAGTGGGCGGAGGCCACGGTGGAACTGGGTCAAATAGTAGCCGCGAATCCTGTGTTTCAGTTGTTTGTTTTAATCTGTGCTCACCGCCAGATGGTTGGGCTGCACCACAGCTCAGACGGCCGTAGGTGAGTGTTCAATCAGAGAAAAGTAAAGTAAAGTGAGTCACATTCAAATATTTTCCTCTTATTAGGTGCTTTCACTATGTGGTCAAATTCCCCAGGATGATTAGATGGATCAATCAAACAACTCTAATAAAGTATGGTGATATGATTTCTCTAATTAAATTGTTTCTGTTTTTTCGTTTCGTTCACCTGATCAGTACAGATATGAGATGTGGGAGATGTTTAGTGTCATATTCTGTTTTAGGTCCCACCAGGGCTGAACAGGTCCTTTATTGGCCTTTGGATCAGGGGTCTCAAGTACATTTTGAATATTTTCATAATTAATGAACCATCCATTAATAACATGTGATGAACAGCCGGAAATGTCTTTGCAATTTAAACAGTATTATGTCTCATAATCAGTCAATCTGCTAGCATTACATGTGCCTTACAATGTACATAGCACACTGGTTTTGGGAACAGAACAATAGCATCTCACTTCTTTATGACTGTAACATCTTCATCCACCTTTTTTCACACCTTGTAAAGTCATCAGTGGCCTCGATTGGACCCTTTGGTGGGACCGTTTCTGGCCCCCGGGCCACATGCTTGACACCCCTACATTAGAGACCCGCTACACAAAAAACTCAGTTCAGTAAGGACAGCAGGTCAGAAGGGAGCCTCTGTGTATCTGTTTTCTGTCTGTGTGTGTGGGTGGGTGGTCCCCACAATGATGAAAAAATCAGTCCTCATGAAGAACAAAAACTCGTATGCATGTCTGTGTGAGAGAGAGAGAGAGAAAGAGAGAGGGATAGTACAGCATGAGATAAGGACCTGATTGGCTGAGGCGTGAAACAAAGGCGTGAAACAAAAAGTCTGAGGTCTTTTTCTGTTATTATGAGACAGGTATGCAGTAAAAAAAAAAGTTTCAAAATGACCTGTTGTCAGAAGTCAGGTTCTCAGAGGAGAAGACGTTTAAGGGGTTTTATGGCCAGAGACAACAAGGTACCAGCCAGGTGCAACAAGCACAGCCCCACCTGCAATGGGGTGGAGGGCATTAATTGAGAGCAAGGTGAGGCATCCATTTAGCTTAAACATCTGGCAGAGCCACTTATGGCTACCATATATCATACACCTTAACATCCAATAATTAGCTTGTATTCACACCTAACACAGGGTATTTGGACTAACTAGTGTGGGAGAGTTTCCTGTGTGAATGGTGTTATGACCAGTCAGCGACCTTTGTGCAGTTGGTACTGTGTGTTTGGTACCTGAACTACAGAGAGCATCTTGAACCTGGGCATGAACTTGGACAATAGTTGTAGTTATTTGCCTTTTTGCGAGTTCATGGTAAAGCAAGTTAATCTGTAAAGATTTTTTTTTTGATTTTGTCCAATTTTTGTCCAATTTTGTCAAATTTGCCTGAGACTCTGCTTCCTTGACGTAACTCAACTGTTGAGAGTTGCATTTCCTGGCTCCAATTTTTTTATAGTCAAAAACCCATCCAGATAAAATGTGTTGCCAAAAATTCAATCTGGTCAGATGAATTTTTTGTTGTACAATTTATACAATTGAGTAGAATTATTGCATTCCATAATGCAGTTTTTATTATTTTCATTGTTGTTCAGCTAAAACCCAGCCAAAAATGCAAATATTAGATAAAAAGACAACAAATTCATAAAACTTGAATGCATTTGCATCATGCTATGCTTTTTTCTTGAGTGGCATTTTCCAACTTACATTACTTTAAATATTATACTTTAAGTAGTACTGAAGTAAAAAAATTGAGTTAATACTATTTTCAAACCCTAGTATCTGTACTTCTACCTGAGTACTGAATGTAAGTACTTTTGACACCTCTGCTTTATAACTGTTGTATGTCGTAAAATTGTAATTAGCAAACAATCCCACTTGATGAGGAGAGATTTTGTCTTTACTGCACAGAAACGTAAATCTGGATGGGTTCCCAGCTTGTTAAAGAAGTCATTTAAGACCCGTACAAAACCACCAGCAGACTAAATGACTGGTATTGCCACGCATCCATTCATTTTATAACATTTTACGGTTTGTACGTGGTGTCTACAGAAAGAAAACAAGTGTCTGTCAGTTTCCTGAACATGAAGGGAACCTTGAATGTCATTGCACATACACTGTAGGCCTATTTTTAATTCTCCCGTTTGTTTATCCTCTAGCTTGTAATCAGGCTGTCTCGCTGAAAGAGAAGGAATGAACTGTGATATGCGAGTTCAACATAGACTGACTTCTTCTTTTCTGCAAAGCTGCATTAAATGCACATATGGGCACATATATAATCCCTTGGGAGAGCAATTTGAGTTTCCATTTTCTAGAGATGGCAAACTTCAATAAATATAAATGCGTCACCACAGATCCTATCTGCCTTAAACCATCCCTAACAACCCTCAAAGTATTGCTAGCATTAAAGGATAGCATCTTGTGGATCCTCCAGCTCTCAGTTTTAGGTTTCACCTTGCATATTGCTATGGCGCCGGTGCGTTTATGTAATATATAAGAATAAGATGATATCCACATTTGCAGATACTGCATCCCTGCACTCAAAATGTCTGATTCTTTAGAGTCACCTAATCCTTCAGATTTGTGAATTTCAAGGCTTTGTCGTTCAACTAAGCTTTCATTTAGCATTCTGATACACGGGTGAAGGGATGGATTAGCGTAACCCGATTATCAACTTGTCCTGCCTTCGTGAGTGAGGTTTTTAATGTACATGGGACAAAGTTTCTAATTAGTATGCTTTGCATTCCCTCGATGCCGTTATGATGTTAATAATGCCAAAGCAAAGGTTAAAGCTCTCTTATGTGATTATACTCTCACCAAAACATGGCTGAACTAAATCAAAGATCACATTACATATTGAGGTAAAGGTCTCCAAGTTGTCTTGTCTTTGCCAGATGCAAGCAATCATTCATGTAAGGATTTGTAAGAGTCTGTAGAACCTTTATTTAGTATTATTTAAGAATTGTTAAACTGTATATAAAATACTTGTTTGTAAAAATCCCTACAAATGCATCTACTCTTCCCTCATCAAAAATTCCAACTCTACAAATATTCAAATAAAAAAGGTTTCACATAAGTGAAGGGTTGTATGTCCCTCAGGTGATATCCCTAAATGTGATATCAAGTTCATATTTGCTCAAACTGGAGCAAAGATTGCTGCTTCTTTCTGAGAGACTTCCTGATTCACCACTTTTCAATTACATTTTAAGAATATGGAGCCTCAGGAGTACAAATGTTCTGGAATGAAGTCCGACCAGTAGTGCAAATGGGATGAAATGTTCCAAAAGGAGTGCAGGTCTTTGACATGAAACAAAACTTGGAGGAATTTTCAGACAAGATCCCAGGCAGATAAACAGTGGACTGATGTCTTGAGATTTCAGTCCCATGTTTCTAGTTCATTGGAGAAAATCCTTTAATTGGGATTTAACATCCAAAAACCTTCACTTGGTCTTTAACTGCAGGACACAAGATGTCTTCTACCTGACTGTAACGTCCAGTCTCACTGGTTCTGCACAGGAGGCTTCAAGTGTCCACATCACACGTATCTAAATTTAATATTGGACCAGCATTGGCTTCAAAACTATTTGTGATGTCACAAATCATGTTCGTAGGCGCATCCCTTAAAGTCTGATTCACGACGAGCACAGAGGGATTTTCCACTTTCAGCGGATGAATGCGAAAACAGGCGGCTAGTGTCAATACATCATCTGCATAGTCGAGCTCAAACATCTCAACAATCCACATTAATCTATTGAGTGTTTTTTCATGTGTAAAATAGATAAACTTTCTGACATGTCACAGAGTGAACGCACGTGTGAGTAGTAAAATGAATGATGACTCAATGCTATTTAGATCAGGGGAGAGAAACTTTAGTTCATGGGCCACATTCAACAAAAGTTTGATCTAAAGGTGGAAGGACCAGTAATAGTTTACATGGAAATAACCACACATGTGAATTGTCCCATTAAGTAATATGATTCATTACTAAACATAATTACATTACATTACATTCCAAAAGATGTACTCATTGAACAATATTTAGTTTTTTAAGCAGCAGGTGGATTTATGCTACGAAAAACAGGAACTGGTCCATATTTTTCTCACACTTTGCACAGTGATCACAAATAAAGTGGTAAAGATGAACAATGAAAAACTGCAGTGGAAAATATATATATATATATATATATATATATATATATATATATATATATATATATATATATATATATATATATATATATATATATATATATCAACAATCTATGTCGTTCAGCCAGGCTGAAATTCTTTGTGAGGTTTCATAGAAAATCTATTATGCCACAAGGTCATCATGTAGGAGAGGGCCATGTACAGAACTGTTAGGATGATTAGACAGCAAGGTGTAAGGCAGACATGTTTGGTACTAACATCTGCTACCTCCCTCCTCACTTAAAACACATAAGCCATGTGGAAATAAAAAAAAATCAATCAGGCGGTCTTGATACATATTCAATTAAAGCGAGGCGTGGCGACGGGGAGCTGGAGACTCATTTATCACGAAGGCATGACCAAAGATATCTGAACGCGCTTCTCGCCGCTCATTAACGCCGCGCTGTTTATCTTGTTAGCGAGGCAGAGGATGGTCAATACTCTCCCCTTCCTGCGGTGGCTAAAAAGGAGCCGGCAACTTTCTAGGAGGGACTGAAAGAGACAGACACTGTTGCTATGGCAACGGGTATATAGATGTTCTCTGGAGGAGTTGAAGGAGTTCAAGCTGAGAAAAAAAAAATGATGCTCGGTATGTATATATATATATATATATATATATATATATAGTTTTTTTTTTTTTTCAATAAAACTGTTGGATATTTTACAGTGAAAAAAAAAAATATTCCAAAAAGGAAACTGCTGAGTTAATTGTGTTCCTATAAAGTATCTGGTACACACAGGGCAGGGACCCTCAAGAGAATTTGAATTAAGGGCGTGAGTCTTCTCGTGGGTTCACAGCGGTGGCAATTGATAGGGAAAAGGGGGGGCGAGGTCGGTTGGGGGTTGGGGGTTGGGGGTTGGGGGGGTTGCCGGCCCACATTTTTGGCTTTTCTTTCTAATCATCTATTGAACTTGCCCCGGGAAATGACCTAATTCTCATTGAGCTTCCGCAGCGTGCCACTGTGCCTCCATCTCCAGCCGCTGCCTCCCTTCCCCTCGTCGCCGCATTCATCGGCTTCCAAGGAGACGCGAAAGTGACGGGACGCGCAAGGGGAGCCCCGAAAATCCATCAGAACGCTAATGGCTCACGTGAGAGAGAGAGAGAGAGAGAGAGAGAGAGAGGGGTCAGCCCTGGGCCCGTTACGCCTGGCTTCACCACCATGGGTGTGCCCAACTGTAAGGGACGTGTCGCGACCTTCTAGCGGCGCGCGTTAAAGGACGCCAGCGTGATCGAGCCACGCCTCTTACATACGCTCATCATATCTTAATACGGGACTGTCACGAGTCGTAACATAAACTGATTGACTGAACAAAAAGAAAAAAAAAGAAACGACTTCGCACAAGCTCCTCTCCTTTGTTTGAAAGCCTCATCGCTCCCCAGTCAAATTGGCTATGTTCATGATGAAGTACCCCCCGCTATCCCTCTGCCGAGGAGCTGTAATCAAGAAATAAATTGTCCAGACCGCAGGCAACCCCCTGCCTGTCCTACTGCCTGTCATTTGGGACTAATCCCCTGTCAGCGTTGGGAAAGTGTAATGGACGGCAATCCTCTGAAGCATTCCGCACTGTAATATTTTCCGTGATGAGACTATCTTCAAAGAGAAGAAAAACTTGCACCTTGACACCACACACACACACACACACACTTTCTCGCCATTCATCATATCACGTTCCTTACACTGTAGTTTCGATATTCTTTTTTTTTCCTATTCAGGGTTGGTGAGGCGCATTATCAACTGCTGCTGACAAAGTGTGTGTCAATTTGATAAAGCGTGTATGTAAAAATGGTAGTGCTGGTGTACAAAGGGAAGCTAGATCATCATAATCCTCTGATAGCTGGAATCCCATTAGCTACGGGTCCATGACTTACAATAAGAAGGGTCAGATTATTGCTGCGATCCAGCATGATAAGCTGTCGACGCCGCCCCGCCGCAGATTTCGCCGCCCTCTGCCGCGCTACCTAAACCGGCGGAAAAATCTCCGGAATGATTCTGTTAGGATTTTTGCAGCTGTGAGCTTTCGGATCGACAGCTGTGGAACAGCGAGGACGGAGCATCACATCTGGATGATGACAGCGGTGACAACAACTCACGTTATTCATACAGTAATGCACGTTCATCATGCATCACCTCATTTAAATAGTCCTTGAGAAACAAATGTTCACTATATCAAGACTCTTCATAAATACTGACAATATTGGAATTCATATTCATTGGCACCATTTTTTCCCTGATTTCCTGTTTCATATGTTATCATCTTATCATTATCATCATTAATTTACCCAGACATACTTTACTTTACAGACATACTTTACTAAGACACACTTTAACTTTACCCACACATTGTAAATTTCTCATAGAACTGAAGTACAAAGTAAAAATGTCACAATATATAACACAGCAAGCTCATGAAACACTAGACAGAACCGCGTTCCCACACACACGCTCAGTGGCCTCGGCTTTACTCTCCTGAGACTGTCAAAGCTGTATATGCTTATAATTTGCAGCCGTTTCTAAAATAACAACAGCGGCCATATTATTTATAATGGACATGTAAGCCAATGCAGCGGCTGACTTCTAGAGCACAGAGGAATGGGAAATATTAGGCAGATAATAAAAATAATAATTTACTGCATACATGCACTTTACTCCCATATGAGGAATGAACTTTTATTTCCTGGTTGGTACTGAATGTGTGATATAAATTTGGTCTACAGAATGTAAGTGACAGTCATTGAATGGAGGTACTTATATATTATCTTTTATACTATGTATTAAATAATTAACTCTGTACACCCTCTTATTTGCGAAACATGTCACATGTTGTTGAATGTCTCCGATTTAGATGGTCTTATCATGAACAATTTGGTGGTCAAACTTTCATAGTCAGAGGTCATTGGCTTTTAAGCTGCTTTTAAGCTGCTTATGCTTTGATTGAGTCGTGCACTGTTGTTATGGTATTTGTGCATGAAAACCAATGACTAAAGCGTAGTATTGCCATATTTGACCATCCCCTTGCCACTCCCCTTACCATGTGTCTTGAGAGGTTAATTGTGGGCTACAACATCTTAGTTTTATCGAGCGAAGCAAAGCGAAAACAAATACATCACGCTGTTTAGTGGAATGTAGTTTGTGTTTCCCCAAATATCACATTCAAAACTGGGAACATATCCACAGAATGCACACTATGCAGAGTCGAGAGCATTCTGAGGAAAGGCAAGATAGTTGTACAGAATATAAAAATGATGACAAACACACACACAAAGGGTTCAGAAATATCTAAAAATCCAGCTATTTGAAACTTGCATCGTAAACGTTACGCAAGCACCGCTTTAAAACTCTAACAGAAACCCTCTGTCTATAACTCATAACAGAGGTCGACTGCACAGCTGGGCAATTACGTCTCTGAAATTACATTTCTAATTGTATCGCTGAGCATGCCGCCATCTGTGTGGTGCAGAGCAGCGTCTTGCCAATTTTTATCTGCAGGTACAAAGTGTATAAAAGTCTGTTCCATGTGGATTTACAATTGCCTTACAGTCAGTATGCTTACATAATAGCGAGTCCCCTGACGACCGTCCCACACATTTTGCCTCTTCCGCAGCCCCGGCATGCATGGAGGGGGCATATGTGCGGTAGCAGGAACTGGCGTCTGGAGGCAAGTAGGGAAAATGATTTACAGTGGCCTGTTCTCTCTGCCGGGATAATAACTGGACCAGACCTCAGACAGGACACAGGCCAGCAACTTCCCACTAGGCTGGGAACAGACGTGGAGTTCAAGGACTTGTGGCTAACAGATATGGCTTTTTGGGCCAGTATCAGACGGGGACTGGTACATTTCATAGATATTGTATTTAAAGAGAAAAAAGGACACTTAAATGGGGGCATTAGGCATGTTGGCTTTCCCAAATGTCACTGATTCTAGCTGACTCTCTACTCTGTGGTCCCTTTATAACATAAAACATTCAGGTATGGCCATATGAAACCACCATGAGGCCCATGGGGCAACAATAAGTGGTGAAACCTTCTAACATTTAAGGCCTTATCGGGTAAATAATCGATAAAGTAATCGATAAAATCAGGAGGAAACACAAAGCAGCTTCATTATTTCCTCAAGGGGTAGATGCTCTAAAGTTTATTTTAGCAGACCACGTGGCTCCGCCAGGTTTGCTCTGTGTGCCAGAAGGTGAATCACATTCAGCTTCACTATGCAGAATGACGCATGTGCAGATTTGAATACTTTAAAACTGTTTTCACATCCATCTGCTGAAAGTGGAAATCTGGTGATATAAGGACTAAAGATTGGATAAAAACTAAACTTAAAAAATTGTGTTTGTGAGATCATTTCACTGTCGTAACAATGCCTCATGGCAATGCATTTTATATCATTGGAAAGTCTGTTCATTTCTCTTTTAAATGGTGCCCCATTGGTAAGGAACTTGCATTTATGGGATGAGCAGCACATCTGAGTCTATTGGCTGTGATTATGTAAAATCTGTTTAATTGTCTCTGCCAAAGTCAAACTGCTCATTCTGCAAGAGGCATCGTGACGACAGAAAAATCCTCAAAAGTTTTATTTAATGTTTAATTTGAAAGGCAATTGTACAACTTAATTACTATTTTTTAACCATCTATACAGCTAAACCACTTTGGAAGAAAAAGTTTATGAAGTGGTCGGATCCTTCGTTTGGATGAAAGTACCAGTACAGCAACAAAAAACTTCTTCATTACAAGTAAAATTGTGCATAAGGTTTTCTACTTCTGTAAAAGTGCATACAGATTATTAGCATTAAAGTATTGCAATAAAACTAGTAGTTTATTAAAATTAGTAGATTATTAATACTAAGACATCAATGTGTGTAAATGTAGTGAAGTATTATACAAAAGGACAATACAAGTAAAATACCTCAATGTGTACTTCAGTAAATATCCTTGCTATTGTTAACTCCACCAGTACTGTATACAAGAGTATATAGTAATTCTAGCAGTTCTTTGAGAACTTGCTTTGGAGCAGTGGAGTTTTTAACTAAATAGTGACATCAGCATGATAACATGGACGATGCTTATTTTGTTGAGTTCTTAACCATAACAAAAGTCAAAACTTTGACTGAGCCAGTTAACTCAGTTTGTGAGGAAAGCGTGATCTAAAACAGATTCAGAATGTGCGTGGGGAGGCAGTAGGTCGCCTGATATTTAATACAGCATTAAAAAAAAAAAAAAAAGAATCTCATTTAATCCGGAGGATGTGTGCTATTGTGCAAATCTCTGCACGTTTCACCCTTTAATCTCATGACGACTGTCTCGAAGGAGTTCACGGAAATCTGGAAGTGGGCGCCGGGCCACAACAGAAGTGACCCGTCAGCTTCCCTCAGCAACGCAGTCATTCTGCAAGAGGTTCCAGCCGGAACGCCGAGTCTGTTCGGAACCGGGCTCAGTAATCCCGTTCAACGCTAAAGCGACGGGAGTGGAGAGTACAGTGGCGAGGAGACAATAGTGGCACTGTGAGGCAGACAGCTGGGTTTCCACCCACTCCACCCCACCCCACCCCCAGCCCCCACCAATGTGGCTTTGTTCCGCTAGCTTAGACCGCAGCAGACCCAGGGCTTCCCCAACTCCGCTGACATCATTGCCCAGCTGATAGGAAGCACAAAGGATCCTGCAAAAAAAAAAAAAGGAAAAAAAAGGATGCTTTCTATTTATAAACCATGAATGAGCGCCGCGATTCCACTGCCTCAGTCATTGGTGCAGGGCCTCCAGGCCAAACTGGGTATTGCAAAACATAAAGGAAGAGAAAATATTGCACACCTGAATTCTAAAGTCACATTTAAACATACTCTATAATGTGCAATATCCCCTGCAAATGCTGGGGATGTTTCTGTTTAAGACTTTGTATTCTCATCTCATCTTTAAATGTACAATGTGTAATATTAACTCATTAAATCTTCAATACTGGGAAGATGGGGAGTTTTGATGATGTCACAGGCCTTTATTTGCTGCATGTCTTGATCTGTAATACCACTTCTCCCCAAAGAGGCACAACAAAGAGACCTGGCGATTTAAAACTGGCAAAAACACTGAATAAAGCAAATTCACATTGAACATCTGTGTTTCACGGTCACTGTTCAGTGGACAGAAACGATCATTTTGTGCGTGTCACACTCCTCGGTAGAGGGTAAAGAGGATGACGCCATTGTAATGGGACAATGCCAACACAAATTATGGATTTCTGTCTGTTTGAAAAGATGCTGGAAAGATTTGGGAAGATTAAAGTAAAATAACTTAACAAAATATAGGTCCACTCTAAATTATAGGCCTAGACAATTTTAGATATTTGAACGTGGAAAAGTTACATCTTGAGCTTTTAAGTCACATCATTTCCACATCAGATACTTTTGATATTATCATTTCATATTTACTTAAGTTACAGGCTCACAGAGCCACCAGCTGGCATGACTGTAGACTATTATCAATAAAACTCTGACCTGTAATAAACTGGGATTCTCTCAAGCAAGTTATTTTGTGGCTGAACTTTCCCTGAGAGAAAAAAAAAATGACGAATGCATTCATGAATGGTGAAGTCCACAATTACGTTTTACCGAAAATGTCAGAGCTTCAGGGGTTCACTAAAGAACCGCCTGAAACTAGTTGTGTTAGAAAAGGTCTTTCAACTAAAAGTTAATACAGACCAAAAAGACATTACTGGAACATCACTTGTGTGGATCACATAGTCCATCTTTCAACGCCTTCATCTTTTATCAGTCAGCAGGGTGCTCACCATCATTTGTCTGAGCTTTCAATCCCCTTTGACATACCAGAGACATCTATCTTTCATCATTACCGCACGCACATTCGCACAGTGGTAGTTATTCCTTTGCTTTCCCGGAATAAGTAAAAAAAAAAAATGCTCCGTGGCGTTCTCGGTCAGCTTGAATGAGCTGAGATGACACAGTTTTTTGAGGCGAGGGCACTGTGTTTTTTGGTGAGACCGGATGACTTCACAATAAGCTGAACCAGCTGGAGGGCTGCGTGTGTTCCAGATTCGAGAGCTTGTACAAAAAAAAAAAAGAAAAAAAAACATGCCTGGAGATATTCAACCCCTCTCAAAATGCAGCATCAAAGGGTTAAATGCAAGGCCGGCTGAAGAGCAATCCTGCGCATCTTAAATTACCTCCCGACGCTGAGAGAAAAAGAGGTAAAGTGTAATCGATAAATCTCATATCCGACTGTTCGGTGCTGGAAACGGTTAGAAAAGCAAGTACTCTAATGACCCATCCTGGGACTTCTCCTAACCTCTGTAGTTTTTTCCACATCCATTTCAATATTGACAGGTATGATATCCTGTCAGGCCTAATAGATGAATTGGATAAAGCCTTTGGCTCACGCGTGGCTGTTTAATTCAAGCAGTCTCCATCTAAATATTGATCCTCGTAACAGACGGGGGGATCGTTTTGAAGTGGAGAACATATGATTGCATTAAATATAAATTTTCAGAGCAACCTGGTTAACTGTTCCACTACCCTCAAAACTAATTAGAGTCTTTTCTCCAAACCAGAAATGGGAAATGAGATAAGGGATTACATGTAATTTCCAGGTTCAAATCCAAAATGATTCAATAGGTTAACGGTGTCTGGAAAACTGTGTGATCTTTAATGAAACAAGTATTACTTACTTACAACGTCACTATGACGAGATGAGACATGTCCATGAAATGACATATGTAGTTCAGACTGACTGCTATGATTTTCAATATGCTTGTGTGAAATGATGTCATTGTAAAAATAATAATTAAAAAAGTCTTTAGAAGATCTTTGTTCTTCACATGATTACTTCAACAGAAAAAAATGACAGAATTTATTATATATATTAGAGAAAATAACACACAGTTTGTTTTCATTTTCCATGAAAGCAAACTCATGTGGTCACATGACTAATGACTTTTCCTCTCAGAAACAAAAGCATTTGTATATGTTATGTTATACCAGGCGTGGTCCCAGACACATCAGCATTCTCGGAGTACATTAAACGCTTCCTTGGGTTGCCCCCCCCCCTCCTCCAATCAACAGATTTTTTGAATATTGATAATTAAGCAGCTCAGGGTTCTTTTGTTTTCATGCATATTATATTTCTTCCCAGGAAAACCTACTTCCGATGCACAAAACTCAGTTTGCTCAGCTGCAAACACAAGGCAGTTGTGATGGTGGTACTGTATGTGTAAAGTTTTTCAAAATCTATTAAACTCAAAACAAATCAACCTTACATGCTATTAACACTCATCAAAATGTAGCCCTAATATTCATAAAGCCCTTTTTGCAAATCATGCAAAAAATAAAGCAAAACTGTAAAACTTGTCTCCTTCCATAATTTTTGTCCAGTTGACACCAAATTTGCTACAGAGCACCTCCAGATTGGAGGGTATGTGTTTTCGGATTAATGAAAAGCGTGTGTAATGTTTGACGCTCGATGGCACTGAAAACACATACTTATAAACTCACAAGCTGAATTTTTGACCTCATTTTGAATCTTACTCGCATGTAAACAATTGTAGCCAATGGAAAAAATGGGGCCTTAATCACGCTTTATTTATGGAGCCAATCATTAAAAAAAAATGTACCAACATTTCCAATGTCTAGATGCTATATGTATATTTTCCAATTAGTACGTCCAAAATTACATTTTTTAACAGCAGTTTGAGATCCTGCCTCTCCGTGCAGGAACAGCTGCCGTCCTGCCCCTGGTGACGGGCTCAGTCAGTTTATGAAGCCACACATGAGCTGTTACATGTTAATTAGCTCAGTGAGATAATAGATGGTCTTCCCTGTCAGAGGTTGTGAGTCCATCCTCAGTTTAGGCAAAATGCCCGTTGTAATGCCAACTGACTCCCTGTGTTCCGCTTGTTGCTCAGAATTGCTGCACAGCAGCTGTAATTGTTACTAATTCTGTCTGTGTCCAGAGACATCAGAATCATCCTGTATTGGAAAAGGTGTAGATACCTCAACGAGATATTTGCTTTTGTATATGTTTTATATTACAATTGCAAGGATTACATATATGTGGCAGTCAAAGCAGATACAAATTTCTTAGTCAAACTGTGTATTATGGAATTTAGACGGACAAAGATGGTGGAAAATAAGTACTACAAATGATATAAAATGTACATTCAATATTCTTACTGGTATTGTGATAGATATGTGTAAAAAAAAAAATAACTATGGTTCGTGCAATCTCGTAGATATTGTACCACCTATGCATGTATGTGCCTTCACTGTCAATCATTAGAAAGAGCAATGCTTTAAAAAAAAATGGAAACACTATAAATAAAGACTCCGTCTGCATTGGAGACTTTGAGTTTATCTTGTTAAATCAGTTCCAATCCTGCACAAAAACACTGCACGTTATGTCACTTTAACACATGATTCATACAGTATGTTTTCACTATAGGTAAACTCATAAAAAATGATATATAACTCATACATAAAAAGTAGATGACTTCTATATATTTTATAGTAGTTTTTGTTGGCTGGCATACAGTAAAACAATCTTAAAAAACATAGGGAAAGCATAGCTGCCAGCGTTGGTTTGTTTTACATAAGATTTACATTTTTTCCCCAACATTAACCAAGTCATTTCAGTTGCCCAAACCCAACCCAACCAGGCCTTAATGGTACATTTACAATAAGCTGTAAAAGTTGCATACAGTTCCAGCTTAGGTTAATTTCAACACCTAGGAATTTGTGTCCAATATTCACATCTCTTTTAGTTCAGTCAGGTGAATTGTGTTTGTATAGCCCAAGTGGGCTTTAAAGTCTGTACTGCAATTCAATGTCTCTTGTCCTTAGTCCAAAAATCAAATAACAAAAAAAAACTTCAACAGGGGAAAAAAAGCAAAAAATGAGGACACATCAGGAAAAACAGCATAAGACAGACAGACTTGTAAAAGATGTGTGTACTAGCAACTAAAATCCAGCCATTTGAACAGCGTAACAACTGAAACCAACAAGTTATAGGGGCTTAACCACCTCCTGAGAATAAAATTTATCTTTTAAAACTTCCACTGTCTGCTGGCTACGTGCAAACTCTTCCCCTCAGCACAGTTCTAACGGAAACTGGCATTGTTACTATTAAAACAGTGATTAGGCCAACTTGAATTGTGGATGTGGCACTTTAGAAAATAACATTTTCCTATTTTGGGGCATGACAAACTAAGACTTGTTGTAAAATGATTTTCAATGCATGCACCAGCGGTATGTCAGAGACCCTTATACAACATCGATTCTGCATCAAGAACCCTACACAGAGAAGTGAGCCCTGCCGCTGACACCCCGCGTGACTTTAAGACAATCAGATATGTGCTCACGGCTTATTCCAGCTTGCTGCACCATTATTACTTTTCAAGACTTTCCCCGGGTTCCCAGCGGACTGAAAAGCAACTCCGCTCAAAAAGCAGCCGGCTGTAAATTTATCTCAATTTCACAATGCTCTAAAATTCAATCGCAGACACACGGAGGGACAGGAGGGCCCGAGGATTGGATTGCGGTCCCCAGACAAGACATCGAACTCTCCCCCGCTCTCTCACCTCATCGACTTGACCCCCGGAGCACAAGGCAAACACATGACTTCACCCCCGTGCAGCCACGTTCCTACACTTATCTGATCATTAGCGACTTCTGCTGAATCCAACGGGAACAATTACAGGCAGGGGGAAAAGCAAAGCACGGCCGAGGCCGCGGCCACTGTAGGTGTGCTCAGACTGGAAGCTGTTACAGGAGGTGGGGGGGAAAGCAGTAGTAAGCGAGCGTCATCCCCTTCTGGTTCCGCTCAGCGGTGCGGGAGGAGGGGGATTTCATTTTGATTAATGGTGGCAATTAAACAGATGAAAAGGACTGTACGCCTAATGAATCTATCAGCCTTTGGTCAAGAGTGTAGAGGGAGGCTTCCAAAGTGTTCCCATTGCTTTACGCTCCTAATTTGAATGCATAAATCACTGCTTAGGTTAGGCTTTAGTCCTCTTAAACCCTATTCGACACTAATGGACACCGTAAAATGCCATCAAACCTCCCCAAATAGCCCTTCCGATGGGAGATACTAATCTGTAATAACTGCCATATGTTGACTTAATTGAAGCTGATGAGAACTCAATCTGCGTGCAAAAGAGGAATCTGTTGAATAGCCGACAACACGGGTGATATCATAGGAAAATAGATTCGATGTGTTACTGCATGTCACTGAAAATAACCAGTGGCTCTTTTTGAACTGAACGGCCCGAGAAGCGGGAGGAAGCGGAGAAAAACAGAGTTGTATCCATCTTCAGAGGGGATTAACCATTTCCCTCAGGGAGCTCTTCATGCAATGGGAAAATATCCCTATGCTGAGAGGGCTATTTATCACAGATAGAAATCAGTCATCATGTTTGTCCCAGACAGACTCCGGGGGCCAGCTACAGGTCACCACACGTGGCACCGATCGGATGCCAGAAGTTACCTCAGCTCCTCCTGATGCAGCCCACCAGAAGCAGCTCATGAGAGCTCATCAAACAGCGAGTTAAACAGTGATGTCAGCTCAAGCCGCTCAGGTTTAACACCATGAAACACTTGTGTTACTATTATCAATTTCTACCGTTTAAGTGGTTGTTCAGCTAATTGCTGCATGGGAACATCCTCCATGCTGGAAAGCTCATCGAGAAAGTGATGAGTTGTTTTGTGAAGGGCAGCAATTTCGCAGAGGAATGGATAAACTTTTTCACTATCACCATGTACTTCATGTGATCATGAGGCCATGCGGGACGCCGACGGGTGGACGGATTCTAACGTGAACCTGAAACTGCAAAGAAACCATTTTTCCATTCATGACATTGAATCCGAAATATTTCCTCACCCTTCTCATTCAGTTTGCTATCATGATTAGTAAGTTTTCTTCATTTTTCTTTAAGAGGACAAAATCCTCGCTAG
The DNA here is from genome assembly GCA_036785175.1 of Eupleurogrammus muticus. NCBI lineage: Eukaryota > Metazoa > Chordata > Actinopteri > Scombriformes > Trichiuridae > Eupleurogrammus > Eupleurogrammus muticus. The sequence goes on from JAYKQN010000005.1 coordinate 7,717,475, forward strand.
TCTAAAATCACTTTCTACACCAATTTGTAGTGCTGTCTGAATTGAGAATTATTATTAGTGTAGAACCCATGGCCACTAATCAAGCAATATATAATAATAAAGAAAATTGCACAAGTGATTTTTCGAAAATATTAATATAAATACAAAAGATTAAAAGAATAGTGATTGAAAGCAGTAAAAGCGACACTGTAATTGGGCTATTTGTTTATTTTAGGTAGTCTGTAGCCTATCGAAAGTGTTTATTGTGCCATGTGAGTTTTTTTTACTTTCAGCACCATGGCTGCAGGGCACACACACCGTATTCATCTCAATTTATCTATGCTTGCTTCTCATTTGGCGTAACGGGCTTATGTTGGACAGTGGTTCAGTCAGAAAGAAAAATGAGAATTCACTTCCAGTTTGTGTTTATTGTGGAATAAATGCATCTGGATGGTAAGCATGAGGAGAACACTGTGGCTGTGTTCATCAATGAAACAATCCGTTTCGCCACAACACACTTTTTTACAGATTTCACGCTTCGTATCCTGCACAGAAACACTTGCACAGCTTTCCACTGCACACCAAACTTCTTCTGGTGATTGTGGATTAAGATCTTTGCTCAAGGGCACCACAGTAGTTGTTGAGGAAAAAGGGAAAATGTTACTCACTCCTCCACACACACACATTTCCTAGTGGTTTTGGAGATTCTCATCGCCTACACAAAACCTCCCGTCTGCATGTTCATGGCTCCTCGTTGAACTTCATGCCTGTCTCCTCTGGACAGTTTATTATGACAACCTCCCACATATCATCTGTACCAGTGACCCTTGAATTTTGCCCTCTAGCTCTCAAAGGGCCATTGTGCCAGAAAGATGATGTTCGAGCTCTGTGCGTGCGTGCGTGCGTGCGTGCGTGCGTGTGTGTGTGTGTGTGTGTGTGTGTGTGTGTGTGTGTGTGTGTGTGTGAAGGAGAGATCTAGAAAAACACATTCACTGCAAGCATAAAACACCCAGACCCCCAGCGGGGGCTGAGGATCCCTGAGCCGCCAGCGGTCCGAGTGTCTGGCCTGTAAGACATTGTTCTTTGGTAACTGGATAGAGGATCTTAGGGAACAGAGGGCCTTTATTTTCATGCCATACCACTGACCTTGTGGTGTGCCGACCAAACGGAGAAAATCCTGTAGCATTTACAAGAGGTCACTTCCCTCCTGCTGCCACTCAGTGTATGTTTATGGAGATTAATATGCCATGTCACCACTTTTTAGTTCCAATGTAACCATAAATCAACCCCCCTGACACCAATGTGTTCTTAACCTTTCAGACTTTAACAATACTCTCGAAGTAATGCTGGAAACTTTATAATAGCTTCAGATTTTTTGTATTTACATGCGTCTTTTTACCCATTTTGTATTGTTTAGCACAGGGCTGCCCAATCCTGCTCCTCAAGATCTACTATCCTACATGTTTTGCGAATCTCCCTACTCCAACACACCGTATTCTAATCATCAACTCACAATCAAGTAGAGGAGCAGGATTGGGCAACCCTGGTTTAGCAGGACAGAAAAAGCTGCTGAAGCAGCATAAAATCTGACATGTTACGCTAAAACAGTGTCCTGATAACAAACTCATTAAAGCCTTTTACGTGGATCGAGACCACCTTTTCAGCACAGGAAGATGGATTATAGCTTTTTCAATTAAGACATCATTCATTGAGGAAAATGGCAAAATCGCAGGTTGCAAGCATTGCTTTTATGTAGCTATGATTAAAGCAGCACTAATCAATAGCTCCATATTAAAGGAGCTGTCTCCTCCAGAGTTTTTTTTTTCTAAATCTGTTTTAGGTAACACCCCCTATCCAATCTGCAATGACATTGACATTTAAATTATTGCAAGTATGTTGATTAGGCGGTTTTACTGACAGATGGGTTATCCAATCATTTTCAAAAGGCTCACCTTTAATTGGTTGCCCCTTTCTTTGCCCCTGCTCCTGACACAAGTGATCAATTTGTTCATTAATGTGCCAAATCTCTTATTTCATTGATTATTGTTAAATACTATCCAGATATTCTAAGATCATTAACATTTTGCCAAACATAAATCAGAGGAGACTGACTGACTGAGACTGATAAACCAACAGAGAATAATCAATCAATTTAGCTGCTTCTCATAGTTTTCCAGCTTTCCAACTTTACGTTTTTGGTTCAACTCATTCATCAAGAGCTCACAGATCCCATTGTGCACTACTAGAAAACAATGTACAGGTTTGATAAATAACATTACATTAGCAGTTGTAATGTCCTCGTGTTTATTCCTGTATGAGTAGAAAAGGTATATTAAAATAGATCTTTTGTAAAAGGCTAACATTTGTTCTGATTAGAATTTTGTGTCTTAAAGTCATAAAAGCAGGTAATTATCATTCAAAATTTCTCGTCCAGTTCTGATTGTACTATCAAAAAACGGCACTTCTTACATTATGGCTTTCTGTTCACCAATGATCAAGCTATCTGAAAAGTAAATTGTTGTGCATTAATTCAAGTAATATATCTATTACACAAATTTACAGTATCTCATGGAGACCTTCATGAAAGAACAATATATTATTCTACTGAGTAGTATAGTAGCATACATGTCACACGGGGCCAGATTAACCCACTTTATGGCCCCCATTAACACATATCAGTTAGTAATTATTAATTACAGCTCATTGGTTATGGAAGAATAATACAAACTGAAATAACAAAGGTTTTGATAACAAGACCTTAAATGGAGCCCATCAGATACTCACGGCCGCTAGATCAGGTAATGCAGATTTTGCCTTCAGGCTGTTTTTTTTTTTTATTATTAATATTTTGTTTCAATTTATGGCATGCAAACAAAATGCCACATGGTGAACCATAAGTCCCTTAAGCGGCAGACACCCGCCCCGCCGCTGCCGTGCATGCTGCTTCTCCTCTCCACCACCACCACCGCTGTCAAGGCCCCTTCTACGGCTCCCTGGGGCTCTCTGGAATGACTGCACTTTATAGGGTCTCACCCCTATGAAGGGATTTCACTGATGGTGTCCAGTGTCAAAGACCTTTTAATTACTGGGATAAATGTCTGTAGAAATGTCGTGGGTGTCCTTCCTGATTGACATTTCTTCCTCTGTACTGTTTGCGCGGGTAAGTGACATTAGCCGCAGCTAAAACCACAATACCAGCAATAAAAAGTGCTGGGTTCACATTTACATAGCTGACATACAGCAGCAATTAGCTATATACTCATCACTGCCAGTCAATTCATTAGTAGTCTGCTATACTTGTACACTGGGAGAGGTCAGCCAAGGTTTAAAGAATGTCTACTGGAATTGCACTTTAAGTTTATTTAGATAATTTGCCATAGCCACTAAACTCCCAATTTAAGGTCCGGGAATACATGAGTAGAAACGTCAACTTTTCTCATTGTTTGTGTAAATAGCGCAGTTATGCAGTGGTGTGGCGGTGGGTGGGTATAGTGGGGCAACGAAGCCCACAGGTTATGTAACGACAGAAAGAAAATGGACTTTTATTCCCCTGCATTTGTCCTGCAGACAGCACTTCTCCCCAGGCTTGTTGCTGTTGTTGTGGTTTTATAGGGGTACTTAGTTTGCCTGGGAGGAGGCCCAGGAAGAATATATACCCAAGTCCTGTCTTGTCACCAGGAGGTCATGATAGAGGGACGATACCTGTAACGTGTACCTCAGCAGCCAGGTGTACTGCTGAAAAGTATTTCAACAGATACCTGAAATGAAATGTAGGTCAGCAGAATGGAATAATGGTTTCTAAGCTGCTTCACATCACACTTTTTTTGTACGTGTGTGAATCGTACGCCAGCGTTTCTGTTTTGCAACTTAATGGCCATGTTCAGACGCCCCCATTCCATGTTAACACCCACCCTTCAAACAGCAGTAGATGGAAATAATAACTATTATTATCATTTTTGCCACATAGTTACATCTTGTAAACCTTCGGAAAAATCCAGGTGCTTTTAGTGCAGCCGTCTTTGAAAATGAACGATCAAAGCCTCGAGGGAGGGCCTGAAATGCACAAACACTGGTCTTCATATTAAGGCAGTGGCAATAAAAAAGAGAAGAAAAAAAGACTAGATATTTAGCCGTGAACTTTGTTAAACAAACATACCTGTGACGTAAGGTCGGCTAAGTGGTGGTGGCATGTCTAATGAATGGCCTCCTAAACCTATCATCCAGGTATCTTTAGTGAAGGTGTAAATTCAAAGACAGTGATTTAGAGGCAGGGCGTTGAAAGTGAACTAAATTGCAACTCCTAACTGTAGCTCTTGCTTTTTTTGAGAAGTGAACCACAAGGCATCGGCCCCTGTCCCATGGCAATCACTTTTATTGCAGTCCCCAGAAAAAAAAAAAAAGTGCAATTGCATGACACAGACAGTTACAGATTGAATGTGAGTACAAGGGGGAAAGGAGTTTGGAAGTATGTGTTTCCTGCTTCAATCAAGACATGTATCTTAATTTTTGAAACAGGTTACACACATCTGCAGGATATTACACATGCAACTGTGCCACTGGAGGACCACGGTTAGAAGGCTGAGTCAAAATTAGGTGATTTGAGCCAGAGAACAAGATTTACATCCCGCCGCACAGGCGCTCATTTCACAAAACTCCAACATCTGTGTAGCAGTCCATTTAGACGTAAGCCGGGAGAATGGCTCATAAATTGAAGGTTCAATGTGTGATAATTCAAACCATGCAGGGCTCTTCTCTTTAAAATGAAGGATTTTTTTGTTTTGCTCCACAGATGTCACTCAGTAGGGAAAACCTTTCACCTCGCGCTACCGCCGCTCTATCAGTGAGCGCGTGAGGCCTCGAAAGAAAACAGTAGCCGTTGACAAGGAAAACATGGCCCCCAGTGCTTCAGAGGATTCTGCTTCCAGAAATGAAAATAAAGCCTCGTCTAAGTCCAGACCATCTAGAGACAGACAGGCTGAAGCCGACCGCAGGGCCATGAATGTTCTGACGGTTATAAAACCCTTCCGAAGAATAGGGGCTTTATAAGAACACCATTGCTAGCGTACCACCAGCATGCAGAGAATGTACGGCACGGTTCATACGCTATATCAGTGATACAGAAGAGCCTTTGTCTTTTAAACCACAGAGCCACACTACAATTGATTGTCAAGTTAAGGTTAAGTAATCAAATCTGTCGATTCACAGAAAATTATTATTATTATTTATTATGAAACTGAGTATTGCACTAAACAGAACTGGGCTAATGGACGGGGGAAAAGACTGTATGAAAGAGACAAGGTAGTTTAACATTAAATCCCCGTCCATCTTAATGTCATAGCAGAGGATGTCTGACAGGGGATGGAAAAAAGCTGGAATGCAGTGTCTGTGGTTGTATCCTGAGTACCTGGGCTGTGTGAGCTGGGTGCTGTCAATCATTGAATATACACTACAGCACTGTGAGTAGAGTCTGTCTCTAGCAAACAGCAAACCTTCAGGGCTGAAAACTAAATCCAACATGCAGGAGCCAATAACTTTCTAGAATGGCCACTTGAGGCATATAACTATAGAGCCCCATGTAAAGATGCTCCACTTTACAGCAGAATATGTTTACAGCCTGCGACAAAAATGGTCTCTACAGATATTTTCCTTGCATACAAGGGGTCATTTTTATATAACGCACCCCTTTAAATTTTATATTTGACACTACAGTATCAACCACTTCATTCTCCCCTCACATCTCTAGCACTCCGAGGGGAAAAGTTAGTGGAGTTCAGATAGTTCAAATGTTTATTGCTGTGAGTCAAACAGACAAGAGTCAAAAACCAGATGACAAATGAGACAGCTGAGACACAGGAGGGATAAGTCTAAGGAGAGTTGACAGAAACAGAGAAAAAAAAACAACCCAAAAGATGAGGGCAAACACTGAGCCCAGGAGTAAAATACACAGGGGCAAGGAGACAACAAGACACAAGTGGAAACAATCAGGGTGGAGCTCAGGAGGACATGGGGACAGGAAGTCAAGACACTTGAAACAAGATGACAAGGTAAGTACACTAAATGAAACTGAAAACAGACAAGAAGAAACAAAAACATGGCCCTAACCCATATGAGTCCTGATAGACATACCCAGTATCGCCCCCTCATGGCTCACTTCATATCTGTCAGACTTATATCTGTTCATCGCCATGCCTTAATTGCCATTGCTTGGTCCGCTCTTCTTCATTCTTCACATCATTATCCCTGATATGCAGATGACGCCACTATTCTAAGACCATCAATTTGTCTACGCTCTTTCACTTTCCCCACCTGTCTTTATATAAGATCATGGATGCAACCAAACCTTATCTAATCCTCCTCAGTTAATATCTTTGGCTTCAGCAGGACCCCATCCAGCAAGGTCTGCAACTTCAGAATCATCCTTGACCTCTCTTTCCTACCCCATGCCAACCATATTACTAAAACTGTCTTTTTTCACCAGGAGTATATGCGCCCTCATAACATCCAGTCTTGACTACTACTACTACTTATAGATTCATCAAACACACAGCTGCTTGCCTCCTCTCTCAGTCGGGGGTACAACGGCTGGTTCACTACTACTGAGGGCCTCTGCTGCTGCTGCTGCTGTACTGGGGCATCCCTTTGGACCATTACACCATTCATAAAGACAGAGAGGATCATATGATGAAACTGTATTATTGGAACAGAGCAAAAATAAAATGTAACAATCATGAGTTTTCTTTAGAAATGTTAGATAATATGGGAAGAAAACTAAGATAGACAGTGCTTACATACCATATATATATATATATATATATATATATACACACATATTATCATACCATTTCACATATGGTGGGGGGGAAGGGTACCAGTAGACAGATATATTCATACCTTCATTTTTAGGGCCCTCTCTGGGTCTCTGTCTGTTATAGAATCGATCCTCTTTTCCACATGTCTCTAAGAATCTAACTGCTTGGCTGATTTTCCTATTAAATATTGGGATGGATCCTTCTGATGTCATTTGCGCAATAATTGTTTTTGTGGCTGTTAGTGGTTCCTGCTGATCAATGGAATAATAAAAGTTGAATAAGCATTTGACAGAACTCTGCCCTGGTGGTTCAACTAGGCACCATCCTAACAGTTTTGGAAATAGAGCCACATATTGGTTGTGCTGCAAATTAGCATGTCAGATAGAGGATGACCATTGACCTTGGCAAAGGTATGCGCTCCCCAAGTGTGAGACTTTGTTTTTTTCTCCCCACATGTGAAGGGACTATATAAGTCAATATATTATTATCATTATTATCATTACTGTAAGGCGTAAAAATATGCATAATTAACGTAGTGACCACTTTGAGTGACAAGTGGCTAGCAGCTAGCTGGTAGGCGCAGAACCCCCTCAGCTCCACAATTTCATCCAAATATGGTCAGTTCTGGCTCAACGATCAAAAGGGCAATGCTCCAAATGCCAAACTTGAGGCTTGAGGGAATCCACAAACCAATGGGTGACGTCAGGGTGGCTACGTGCATTATTTATACAGTCTATGGTCCATGTAGGGAGGGCCAGAGCCAATCATTCTCTCTGTAGTTTTGATGACTCGTTGATGATGACTCATGATGTGTTGAGTTTCCAAAACCACACATTGATGCCACTGGTGAGAACACTGTTGATGATTCCTTGGTAGGCCTGGGTGAGTGGCTGACTGAGTCTGAGTGCATCTTTCTTTAGAATTCGGGGGGGGGGGGGGGGGTTAGAACAAGGTTGTTCTCCTCCCCATAGACAATGAATGATCTGTTCCCTGTATGATTCACCTCTACCTTGGTTTAAGCATTGGATGGTCATTTCATTGGCATATTAAAAGGTTTTATCTTCAGTTTAGGCAGAAACACAGTGATAAATTTACTGGGCATTTAGTTTAGGGCTGAGACAGCATCCCTAAGGAGGTTCCCATGTTGACTGTAAGCTCAGCAGAGCCCTTATTTCCCATCCTCACCACCTGTGGTCTGTCTGGAAGGAAATCCCAATTCCAGTTACAGGTGGGTGTTAACATTCCAAGGTCTGCCAACTTCACAGTCAGCTTCATTGCTTTGGTCATGCTGAACAGAGCTGTAATCCAAAAAGAGAATATATGCATATGTTGTCTCTGAGTCAGTGTTTAACATGTGAGATCAGCTTTAACTCATTCAATTCTGCATGTATTTGTTTCTTTTAGTGATCCGTATTGTAACAGAGGATTTTAAGGTCAATGAGACTGTTACTCCCATTAGAGGGAGGAGTTAAAATGCCTGCGTACACCCCTACCAGATAGTTAGCTCAGGTCTTCAGGACATCTTTGTGACCCTCCATCAGGTCATGCTGCCTTTTTGGCATTTGCCTGCTTTAAAGCAATAGGAACTTGTGTGTGTGGGGGTCTTATTTAGATTTCAGTCTCCTCAAAGGTTATGGGGGACACAGTATTTCTGTTCTGGTCTGTCGAACCTAGCATAGAATCTATTGAGGTTGTCTCATATTGTAGTGCATTGGGTATTGGTACAATTTCTGCTGTTATGTAGGTAGCAGCTCTTAGGTTTTGAGGAGTATGTTCTTTTTGCAACTCTGATGGAATTTGTGTAGCTCATATCAGGCCTGCTTATACCCCATGATGTCCCCTGACTTGAAAGTTGCATGCCGTTTCCTGATCCTTATACTCTGCGCTGAACAGCATTTTTTTGCTTTCAGGAAGAGATGATGGCAGATGGAAGTGCACCAGTTAATATAACAACTAACATTCTATGTGTATTACTTGTGTTCTCTTTTAAAATGTTCATGTCTGTTAGCCTCTTTTTTAAAATCAAAATATTAAATCATAAAAGAAACTATAAAGATGTCCCTGATCAAAAGTCATGTGTTGCCCCCTTTACCATCAATGACAGCTTGGAGTTGTTTATGGTAGTTGTAGATGAGGTTCTTTATTTCCTCTGATGGTAAAGCTGCCTGTTCTTCTTGGCAAAAGACCTCCAGTTCCTGTAAATTGTGGGACTGTCATGTATGAACTGCACACTTGAGATTCCCCAAGAGTGGCTCAATGATATTTAGGTCAGGAGACTGAGATGGCCACTCCAGAACCTTCACTCTATTCTGCTGTAGAAAATAACAGGTTGACTTGGCTTTGTGTTTTGGATCATAACCATGTTGGAATATTCAAGTACACCCCATGTGCAGTTTCTTTGATCACACTCTGCATTCGTCTTGCCATCAATTTTGACCATGTTTCCAGTTGCCTTTGTAGCTCACACATCTCAGAAACAACAGCAACCCACCTCCATATTTTGCAGTAGGAATGGTATACCTTTCATCATAGGCCTTGTTGACTCCTCTCCCAGTTTATGGTTGTACCCATAAAGTTTAATTTTGGTCTCATCACTTTAAATGATTTTGCCACAAGTTTTGAGGCATGTCTCTGTACTGTTTGGCATATTGTGAGCAGAATTTTTTGTGGCATTTGGTGTATTAATGGCTTTCTTCTGGCAACTCAACCGTGCAGCCCATTTTTCTCCAAGTGCCTTCTCATTGTGCTTCTTGAAACATCCACACCACTTTCACAGTCCTGTATTTCAGCTGAAGTCATCTGTGGGTTTTCCTTTGCGTCTTGAATCATTTTCCTGGCAGCTGTGGCAGAAATTTTTGCTGGTCGATCTTGATCATGGTTCGGTTTCAACAGAATCTCTCATTTTCCACTTCTTAATTAGGGTTTGAACACTGCCGATTGGCATTCTGAGTTCCTCGGATATCTTCTCATTTCCCTTTCCTGTTTTAGATAGTTCAATAATCTTTTCCCACAGATATTATGACATTTCTTATGCTTTCCTCATGACTCAGAATCCAGAGATGTCAGTGCAAGGGTCCATCAGGAGCACAGAAACTCTCTGAACTTTTATAAACACACTGTTCACAAACAGATCACACATGTGGAAGGTCACCATTGGTAGCCATTTAAACTCATTAGCCAAAATCTCCAGGGGGTGTAAACTTTTGATCAGGGACATTTGTGTAGTTTCTGTGCAGTTGTTTGATAATCAATGGCTTCTCCCAAGCATTAACCATGAGTGAAGGACAAGTTGTGTGTTATTATTCACATTCTCTGTAAAAAATGGCCAAGAAATATAAATTCTGTCGGAGTATGTCAACTTATTACCATGTGCAACTTAAGCATTTCTTATATTACTGTAGCAGTGGTGCAAAGCATTGTTTCCCCCAGTGGGAAAAATTCACAAATTGGTGGGGTTTGCTTGTATTTTTTCAGAAGATCACGCTAATTAAAATCCCCTTTTCCTCTGTTAACCAAGTGCACCTGCCACGTTTCTGTGGCGGCCAGCAGGCTGCTAGGACTGAACCCCTGATACAGCTGGATCGGCCTTGCTCTGGCATGGCAATGTCGCTCCGGGAAGGAGCTGCGTGCACCAAGCCTAAATATCCCCTGTGACCCAGGTTGTGTTGATGTCGCACATTTCGCTCACTTGGAAATTGCAGGAGGGACAAAAAGCATTTGTTTCGATTTTATTTTAACATGTTGACATTCCCATCTCAATAAGCCCATTTATATGAATCTGGAACACTGGACTGTGAGGCTTTATGTCTTTTTAGAGGTGCTGAAAAGTTCTTTGGCACAATAAATGCTGTTGGCTTACACCAAGAACTTTACAAATGCCCTATTTATTTTTTTTGTGTTACAAAGCATACCTGAAACTTGTCTTTGTCCAAGTGGGATACAGCAAGTCTCTGTTTGTCAAATTCAATTACGTCTTCAGCGTAAGGACATGGCTGTGATCACATTTCAGTGTAGAGCGAGTCATTCTATTAAAGGAAACTTGGAAATGTTGATCCTAATCTTGAAGATCCATTACAGCTAATCACATAAAGATGCAGGAAATTATGACCTGCCTTTCATATCTATTCATACAAAAATAAATGTAATTCAAAAGGACTTAAATTTGACATAAAACCAAGCCATATTGTGACATGATTCTCACACATTAAATACAGGGTTTTGCATACATTGTCTATAAATGACAATCTTTATCATGATAAAAATAAAATGAATGTGTAAAGTGAATAATTTTCTGTGACTGTATATATCAACAGAAAGCTTTTGCTTTAAGTGACTAAAAAGCCTATACCTGCTTAACTGTGAAGACAATTCCCATTTAAAGAATTCTAGCCATTCTCTATAATGCAACAATTTGTCTATTCATTGTTCTCAGTTTACTGTTGCAGTAACAGTATGCTTACTCAAAGTCAATGCGTTAAACACTCACGATGCTCAGATTTTCTTCTTCTTTTATGATTGTTGATTCAAAAGTCCTTTCAGATGTAATATTTCATGACTGTTGTTGCATTTCTAACAAAATTCTATAAAGTATCAACATCAACACTCTGGAGAATGTCCCTTGTTATAAATGAAAAATTGCCTCGAGCCAGTGTCTTTCGACAGCTGCTTTATCATCCCGGTTCCCGAGAGATGGGATGCCTATATCCAACCGCAACCGACTTCCATCTCGGAATCTCACCTTTCCCCATTATAATGTCTGCATGCAGCAAGCCCGCCTATAAAACAATGACTCTCAGAAAAGTGCGCCACCACCTGTGGTTTTTCCCTACTCGTGCAATATGGCCTGCGGTGCCATTTGATAGCAGCATTCTCCCGGGAGTCCCCGGGTCCTGTCGGGTAATTCACTGCCTCTCCACAACCCTGCCATCCATGCAGCTGAACCATAACATGACCCCGGCCTAACGCTCCACCATCTGGTTCCCCGGGCCCGGCGCATACCTCCATCTTGAGCTAATCACACGGTGACATTGCATGACTCAGGCCATTGATGTGTGAAGTGTCGGTGGATACTTTTATCTGAAGTGTTTTACGGCAGCGGTTCCCAGGCCCCTTGTGTCTGACGTAAGTTCCACTTCATCAACCTCACACATCATCTTTCTAGTTTGGTCATTCCGAATTACTTTAAAGTAGCTGTTAAATTAATTACTGTGACAATATTTCTTTTCTTAAGTTTACATCCGCGTGTCCACTTTTGCCTTATTATTTCAGCTGCCCACCAATCACTGAAATCTCATTATACCATCTGCTTATTCATTAATTTTAGCCATTTTTCTCCAACTATTTACTTTTAATATAACTTTTTTAAAGCGGTAGCATGGAACTTTTACATATAAATCAATGTCTGATCCAGTCTTTGCTAAACCAATTCGCACAATGCTGACGAAGCACATCCCTGTGTTTCCCAGTAGACTGGAAGTCTGCAGACACGCTCCCTGCAGACAAGATATTTCAGATAATAAAACAAGTCATTTCACAGGGCTTGTGTGACGCTGTAAACACTTAATCCACTGTTTTACAGCAGTGACCATGTTTTCTTTTGGTTTCTTTAGTTTGTGTAATTACCTCTTTATCACTAGCAAAGGGGGACTGATTATAAAATAGTATATTAAACTTTCATTTAATAATCAAATGTTTAACCATTACTTCTAGTTAACTATTTGTATTACTCTTAGAACATTAATTAAAGTGATTATCAATTACTTTTATTTAACTATTTTAACTGTTTAGGTAACTATTTTACCTGCCTACATATTTTTCCCCTATTTAAACTACTTTTTTTAGCATTCTGAATTGTAACATGTCTTTAAGGTGTTAAATCTGTTAAGTATACTGTGCAGTCCATGTACCACTACTAACCTACTGAATGAATGAATAAATGAATACATGCATTTTTTGGGGGGTCACGCCGTATGGGGCCATCCCATATGGGACAACCATTAATACTACTTGTACGTCATCTAATTACATGAATTGTAGTTTCAGTTACAGTAAAGGAACTAAAGAGCTACATCATACTAATTAGAAATTCTTCTTTTTCCCAAAACAAATGTGTGGATACATGTCTTTCTAGAAATATTATTTATATTTCTTTGATAGCACCCCGATAATGATTACATTAATGCGTTTTTAGTTCGAGCGGTGCAAATATGAACCACCTGTACCATGCTGAGCCACACAAGAACATGTGAATACTTAACTAATAAATCAAGATGATCTGACAGTTGACAGTTGAAATGTTTCAATGTCATGGAGATATGAGGAATCTAGATAAATATAGCAAACTTGTATCTGGCAGCCTGCATCCAGATGTTTGAACAACGCCTGTGCATGCCGTGTTTATGGAAAAAGTAGTTCACAAGGGAGCCTAGGAAGCATTCTCGACTTTGCTGATGGTGTTGCCATGGCACCCGGAGCAGACAGTTTAGCTAAGCAAAAAGTTTTTTCAGAGGTGTGGAAGGAGTCAGACCTCCCGTCATCCCCAGTTTTTTTCCATTCCCAGCAGCCGCCGACTGCGTGCATCTGTTTCGGTGTGCGGTGGAGCCTGTGGACTAATGAAGGACGTTATGGATGTGTGCACTCACCGCATCGGCGGGGGAAGCAGAACTGTGAGGACGAAGTCTGGAAGTGAGCTCAGGCCACCAGAATGTGGGTTACACTGTAAAACACGCCACATGAAAGCAACTCCTCTGGGTTTTGTGGGAATCCAAGACCCCCAACCCTCTCCACTGCAGGAGTTTTCCAGCCACGGGCCCCATGTTGATCATGGGTTAAAGAGTGTTGCTGAGTGATACATGGATACAGGAACATGACATATATGCTACTGTTCGTTTTACTGTACGCTGACGCACCTCCCTATACCGTATGATGACCACACTCGAAAGCCGAATGCGCTTGTGTAATTAACCAGGCGAGGAGAGGTGAGGACGACTCGTTCAGTGTGAATAATGATCCGCCTCGGCACGTTGACCCAGAGGTGAGCTGGAAATGACCTGAAGTGCCTCGCTTGAGTCAGAGCTAAAAAAAAAGAAAAAAAGGAACTTACAACTTTTTCCGTCTTCGCTTGGAAAAAACACCAAAAGCGAAGGTATGTAGGGGTTCATTTCAAATAAACGGCTGACGTGGGAGTGTTCAGAGGCTGCCCCCGCCACTCAGTAGCTCGGTCTTAATGATGAACAACACAGCAGGTAAGAGCCCTGAGAGCCTCGCGGCATCTCCTGAATACCATTCACTGTTTCCATTGAGTAGTAAAACAGCTGCTGGCCCAAAGACAAACAGACCAGAGAACACACAGTGCGGCGTGTCGTCTCAAAGGCCCAAAAAAGCAATAAGAGGTTGCCTGCCGCAGAGTTATTTAAGACAAAAAAAGTATATACGAGAAACTACAATTCAATAAAGTATATATATATTTTTCTACTACCTGTAAATAAAACTTCACATTAAAACTTTTCAGGCAAGTAATAGAGAAATCCTCAAACCGCAGATAAAATTGATTGTTCTACATTCTATTTTAAGTCTATTCATCATTATTGTTGGTCCCAAGATAAAGATGTTCTCGGAGCACCGCTGTTTTTTTCCCCCTTGGAGAAGTCAGCCTATTGATTTTCTTCCCAGGAAGAAAATTCAGGAGGGCGAAAGAAGAGCAAAACAGCACACTCACAAACGGAGTGACGCACAGCCTCGCTGTTGCACTTTTTAATGTCATTGGACACACAGCAACAACAAGAAAAGTCTACGCAGAAGAGATATTGTCACTTCCATTGAGTGCGTTAGTCTTTGTCAAAGGCTGAAGTGACACGTGTCAACCTGACTGTCGATAATTTTTAATTGATGTGTTATGTGAGTAGTGGCTAATGGAGCTGCTAGTCTCCATCAGAGATGAGGATCTGCGGAGGTCTGGCAACCTCAATTAAGTATTCTCGTATAAATACTAGCGTTGTTGTTGTCCTATCCTGTTTTAATAGTTGTATTCTCGTATTGTAACATCTCACACTTCTTTCTTACTCAACATGCCTATATTTCTTTACTTTTCAAGCCTGCAGTCATCAGACCCAACCAACTTGAGTGACATTACCTGGGGTCGTTTATCAGATTTCATATCTATGGCTATAAATACCATACTTTTGATGCAGTAAAGTACTCCTCTAGAGCTTTATGAAGTATTGACCAATCACGTTTGAGCAGGCTGTGGTTTGCACACAATCTATGAGTCCATGTGGAGAGCTGCACAGAGGTGGACTGGTATCTTGGGTTAATGGGCATTTTTTTGGATGGTAATCAATGAGCCAGGAGCAGACACGGGGCGTCTTGGTTCCATCAGAGTCACAGAAATATCAGAGCTCACCTGCAGAGGTTATTGCATGACCATAGTCAATAGGTTCCAAGATTGCCTACTCCATTGTTGTTCAGCAATTTAAAAGGAAACATGTTCCATTCAATGTGTGGTTCAGGTCGTTAAGGTCAAAACACTTTTGACCATTGATCTACATTAAAACTGGACTAAACTTGGCCGAAAAGCAACATTTGTTTCAATAGAATTTCAATGACTCATTTGAAGCTCTGTTGTTAGTTTATTAGTAGTGTCATATCTGCCGTAAATAACGATTGGTGTCACACTGAGGTGTTTCTAATAATAGAACTGTTTCTGCTCCTAGCTGGTAACACCAGCTATCCTGGGCAGCTTATAAATAAACTACAAGGGTAATAACAGACCCCAGGAAGACACCTACATCAATGAATACTTTAATTCAAGATGCTTTTGTTAATGTTAAACTGTTTTGTAGAACTGCAGTGTTTAATTGATTATTTGCCAACTATTAAATTCATTTTTAACCATGTTTATAATAAAGTCAAAAGAATAGTTTTTAAGAAGAACATGTCCAAATTCTCTGGTTACAGCACATGTGATGATTAACTTCCTATTTTCTGTAGTTTCCTATAACAGTAAACCTATGATAATTTGGTTGTGGACTGTTTTTTAATAAAAAAATAAATAAAAAAAACATTGGTCATTTAACATTTTAAGAACCAAACAACTAATTGATTATTCATTTCAATAATCTATAGATTAACTAATTAGTTATAGATCTGCTATTAATTAATAATTAGTTAGTAATAATTAGTTCTGCCTTCTAGATTGTTTTTTGTTGCTTTCAACCTATTTAATTTGTATGTTTCTCTACAGCACTGTATTCTTACTTACTAAAAAATGTAAGTCATACAGGAGCCATACTGGTTTAATGAAAGAATTTAAGTAAATTACCAAATTTTCAGTTTTGCTGAGCAGACTTTTGTCCCAAATTAGTGCCTGGTCTCAAATAAAGAGCCGACCTGTTATAGGGTTGAAACAAATAACCGCCCAGGCTATTATTTGGTATTTTACAGTAGTGTAAAGGAACACAAACGGATTCTAGTACATAGTAACAATAGTTCATGTATCTTGGGACTTGTGGTTGTATTTCTTTCCTCTGCATGGATGACGTCGTCCCCGTCCGTGCTGCAGTGTAAATTATCTCAGCGGGGAGATTCCTCAGCGGCCGCCCACTGTTTACCTTAGAGATGGAGAACGGCTGCTCTTGTGTACCTAACAGACGAAACACAAGAGTACTTCTGCTAGGCCTCACGCCTTAGCAAAGCTGCCTGAGGTTTGGAAATATACTACACCCACCGGATGAGGGGAAGCGGTTCAGATGATATGATTGAGAGGTGGGGTGGGGGGGGTGGGTTGAATGCTCCCGGATCACGCCTGGGTACGGGGACCGTGCTGAGGAGGATGGATAGATGGATGGGAGAGGATGTTTTTCGAGGCAACATTAATCATCCTCCTCACCTGTCACCAGTCTATCTTTCCTCCTCTCTGCGTTTCTAATAATACACAAAGGGATCATAAGTCACAATGGGTGACAGAGGGTGTTTCAACTGATAAAAAAAAATACACCCGAGCAATAGTTCTGTTAATCATACATAAACCAGGACGAGGATTTTTTAAAATCAAAACCAGAAGAAAAGGAGCATGAAATATATAAAATCCCTCATGTTTGTCTTGGTGTTTGCGTGAAAGCTGGTACAAGTCTGCCCTCTGCTGAGTCAAATTAAGCCCTCGGAGCAGAGAATCATGCAAATCTCTCAATTAATCAATTGAAAAAAATAGATTCATGATAGAGCATTCACTTTTCATATACTTAATTGTTATTCATATGATTAATCATTGTGTATAGTGAACAATCAGAGAACAAGGAGGGGTGTGTGTGTGGAGGAGGGGGTAAGTTTAGGTCACCTCATCCAGGATCAGAGTGATATATAATATAATAATATAATAATATAATATGTAAGTAGTTGAGTTTTTTAAGAACTTTAGAGGCAATGCAATGTAATGTAATTGCTGAGGCCTGGGAAGTCCAACAGGGCAAGAAGAGGCTGGTTTATTTAAGGATGAGCTGCAGGGAAACCTGAGCAAAATGTGAATTGGAAATATACATGTCAGCAACTGACAATTTAGCTATTAATTCTACCTATACTTTGCATTTTCCCTTTCGAAATAGGTGTATGTCTATTTGTTTGAAAGCCGTCTCATCATCTGACTGATCATTTCAATGTTGATTTAATCTTCTTTTTCAAAGTGAGCGACAGACTACATGTGTTTTTCCTCTCGCCACTATCCGCATGTATTTTTCCAGGCATTTCTCGCCCTTGACCAGTAATTCCACGACGACGCGGATGAATTGATAACAAGTGCCTGCTTTTCCCCTCAGATTGCTACAGGGATTAAGAGTTAAGCGTGTCCCATAATGCTTGTGGGTACATGGAGGAAAGTCTCCCTCTAGGATATCCCTCGTGCTAATCCACATATTAGACCACATGTTCTGGCTCAGCTCGCAGACTGCAGAAGGCGTTATTAAGATCCTAATCGCACACGCTGTGCAATTACGTTGATAGGAATGCCGTAACGCACGCCTAACACATTACCGTGGGTGGGTGATGAGGCGTCGTAGGGTCTTATATTTGCGGTGGCACATTGCTTGCAGTGCAAGCTGTGCTTCTACAGCCTTGGAATCCACCCTGCTTGTCTATGTGGTATTTTGCTGCACAGGTGGGGGGGAGGCGCTAACAGGTTGAGGGATCCCAGTGGCCTCCTAACCTCGGCGTGTTCATTCAATCCCTCCATGTTTGCCGCCCATAAATTGGCTGAGATCACAGCTGTCGTCCGGTCTCGCCACCTCTTCCTCAACGCCCACTCTGCTATTTACCTTTGAAATGTCGCGACCAGTATGACTGCGGAGACCAAAGCGGCGAGTTGACCGCCTCCACATCCAGATGAGTGACCTGCGGTCCATTATTATTGACCAAAAAACTTCACAGCAGTGTAGACATTGGCGCTATAGTTGGTAACAATCCAATCCAGGAGGTTACATGCTGCAGTTTATGAAAACCGTCAGAACCATTCAGTGGTGACCTGGTGTAGCAGATAGTCAGTTGTTGTGGAGAGTTGTGTATTTATGGTGAGTGGTAAAGAGCAAAACTTAGAAGATGCTCTTTATTGGTCTGCAGTGAGGCTGCATTTACTGACCTGTAATAATGGCAGGAAGAAAGTTGCTGACAAAAATGTGACAGCAGTTCTATGAATGAAATCCCATCCTGCAACACCTCAGCAACATGATAATTCGTGCACTGTATGAAGACACATGAATTCAGACATAGAGACCAAAGTCTCGTGCTGATACTTTGTTTGACAGATAAATGATAGACATGTTGGAACTATTAATGTCTTTCTCTTGTATCCAGAATTGTATCTACTTTTAACTGTACTTTAAACTATAACAAAATTCTGTTTTAAGCTGAAGACATAATTAATTTTCGACCAATAAACGTATACTGAACCAAAAACTGTCACCACAAAAACCCACTCCTAGTTCCGACATGTCACCAATAAGATATTTATGTCTAATTGACCAAGTAGAAGCATTAACTTTTCAAGAGAACGTTTTTTTTTTTCCTTTTCATTCTGCTTTTCTATCATTAATAGTATATTAATGTGATAGCCTATTATAACATGCTTGGGCATTTTATCAGAGAGTACTTGGGCCACATAGGATATTTCAGACACTGGAAAAATATCCTAAAATTGATAGCCGTGGGAAATGGTCATGCAATTTAAAAAAAAAAGAGCATAGCCTTTGGGAAAATGATTTAATCTAAAATAGAGGTTGTGCCCTTTGTGCTTCATTCATTTCTACATGTAGGCCAAGGATTCCCAAAATGTGGTGTGCGCACAACTTGGGTTTTTGTGGGTTTGAGATGACAAGGGCAATGGTGGATCTATGGTGTTATAGACTTTTTTACAGATTATTGCTTTTCAAATGAGGAAATTTTGTAAGGTACTAACACCTACATGCCCAGGTTGAGGAGAATCTTTGCAAGCGAAGGTTTCCTAATACCATGTCTAATGTAGTGATTTTTAGTGTCATTTTTAGAGTCATTTCTCAAACAAATGCACAAACTTCAAGTGCAGGAATTATTACAACACGCACATTTATAAAGTCATTTGTACTACTAGTGTTGGTGAATGCAGTGGAACGGGTGTAATTTAAATGTCTCACATACATTGCCAGTTAACCTACCTGCCTATTGACAGCTCTGCTGCATTCAGCACCATGGACAGCAGCGTGAATATGCACAGGTAGCTTAATGCGGGTCGGGTGACCTCGGAATTGGAAAAGTGCAATAGAACGGCAGGATTCCCCTCACTTCTGCATTAAAGAGCGTGAATTACTACTCCCTCTCCCTCCCTCTGGTAGCTAATGTACTTCCCCAGCAGTTGTCTCTGGTGCTCTAAAGACATCCAAACATCACCCTACTGTGGGCAGCCATGCTCTTAGTATTAAAAAAGCCTTCATAAAAGTCTGGATATGAATGCTATGAATGATCATTTGAAATTCTGCTAATTTGCTTCTTTGAGAAAAATGATTTGGCGTGAATGGTCAAAAGATCTTTTTGGGAGAATGGCCTAAAGCGATGCAAAGGGATGAAAGGTGTTTGTAATAGTTTGCAGTTTTTCTCTACAGATATGAAAGTATAGTAATTAGTTCGTAATATCTTAAAAAATGTTTTTTCGCAAAAATGCCAATTCTCGAGATTAGGCAGAAAAATCTGAAAACAAACTGGTTCCTCTGGTCCTCTGCATACTCCTGTTAGTAAGATTTCATGCATTCTGTCTTGTAACCAACAATCAGAGTCCAGAGGTGTGACGGACTCTGTGTCGATCGCTTCTCATGAATATGAAACAACCTGAGTACGATGGAGGCAGAGATAACTGCACGACTAAATGACTGACTTCTAAGAAAAGACTCACAGAGCTGCTATAGGCTCTTGTTGAAACCAGAAAAAAAGAAGTATAAAAACCTGAGAAATTCTAAACCTCAAGGAAGGTGGTCTGGATGGAGACTGGAATCAGGTACTGCCACCTCAGGCAAAGATTAGCCTACCGCTGATGCAGGGATATGCTTAACAGAGACAAATTCATGTGATCGGTGGTCTGAACAGGATTGTTTCTGCCTGATTTGCACAGCAAAACTAGAGAGAGAGAGAGAGAGAGAGAGACAAAGGCGCACACCCGCAGAGGAACTTTCCTCGAAGTCATTCCTTGTGTCGTTTCGAGTGTATACAGAAGAAGGGATGTACGATCCTGAAATCAGGTCCAGAACACAAACATCTGTCTCAGTACCACCAACCCGCTGTTGTAGCTGCAGCCTGTTGAGCCCTTATTACTTCACTAATGTAACAAAACGTACACAAAACCAGCGAAAATATTCGTTTCACTAAAAGAATTGGATCCATTTGATTTAGCCTTTGGAAAGTCTAGAATAGACACGTGATTTAATCATTTTATCCCCATTGAAGTAAGCAGAGGGCTTAACCGGCTCAGCCGCTAGAAGGATTACTGTAATTACCAGTAATGTAGTTACAAAAAAAATTAACAGCGCAAATGGAAGAAGATCAGAAAACAGAGGCTAAATTATTATCAGAAATACTTCTTTGAATTTCAGAGCGCTCTCTAATATAAGCCTGTTGCCAATAAAGGCCTGGTGCCTGCAGTTAGCGGTTATTGGCCACTTCTAGAGGAAATGTAGAAATTTTGTTTCATTGGTTAACATGTAGACTGAAGACAGATATGTAAAAGTGTTTTACTTAGACATTTATCGGATGCTACAGGTGCCCACCAAATGCATCTGTAAGTAGTTTATAGACAATCGTATCAAACATACCCAACAAAAATATTTTAGCACTAAAAGTCGCTCAGTTTTCAAAATAAACGTTTGGTCTATGTTACTTCTTAAGGCTGCAGCTAATTCTAACATACTTTAACTGTTAAATGTCTAGACACTGGCAAGGAAGTTTTTGTTTAAGGGGCGGGGGGATCTGTATTCCTGTACTACCCCTTAATCCACATTTTCAGACACAGGACCTCTCTTAATGAGGTCTGCGCTCTAGGGAGAACTTTCTCAGTTCTCTTTGCAGGTCTTTGTATGATTTAGGGAAGCATGGAGCGTTAACCTGGATCAGGGGAGAACCGGAGGGCCCGGCTCGCAGCCTGCGTGGACGAACCATGGCCTCATTCATGGGAACAGCAGGTACTGTTTCCTCGTGCTTCAAACGAACCCGCTGTATTCCTGAGTGCATGTCACCAGTCATTTCCTCAGTCCCAGCGGTGCTGGCGACTCCACATGATCTCCGACTTTGAGGGAATGAGCACGGCAATAAGCAAGCTCTCCGTTATCATGTTTAAGCGTTCCTTCACGGAGCAGTTCTCATGAATCGAAACCTGCTTTTCCAATTTCGGCTCAAATAAACAGCTCAATTTAAGATAAAAGTGCTTCAACAGTTGCTGCTGCGTTCTTGTCTTTTTTCTTTTTTTTTTTTTTTCATCCAAACACACAAACCGTCCAACCCATAAATGGTCATTCCCATTCCTATCCATGCTCCCTGCCGTCGAATATGATTTACGGCCCTGATCTTCAATCACACGCAGGAGGAAGTCTGTCAGTGGGACACTGGGAGATCTTTACCAGATGTGTGGAAGACGCTGGCTTGTAGGAGACCTGGGTGACTGACTGGGAAACGCAGGCTGACGTAATGAGGAGCCGCTGCACACTGTATCCATTACCGGCCGACATTAGTCCTCCAGCATCTTGGACGTGCATCTTTGTTTGTGGATAAGTTGGAGTTACTATTTTGGCATCCGCGCTGATGAATTGGCAGTAAAATAAACACATGAAGCAAAGTGACCCCCCACTGTGGCTACACAGAAAACGTCTGTAGAACCATATGAATCTGCACTCCTGCGAGTTTCATTATACGTCTACATTTCATACATCCCTAAATCCTCCTATATGAGTGTTTATCGCGACTTTTGGAATTATTGAGGGCCTGAAAAAGAAAAAGGCGACTTCAGGTGAGGTTAGGGCCTCCATCTGGTTTCCAGAGTTGGTGGTTATACAGCTGTTGATGTTTATCTCAGGATAACTGGACTAAAAACGAACACATGGTCATTGATTTCCGAAGAAAACAGCCCTGTATGACTAAAACAACCGCCCTCTTATATGGACACTTGATATTGTTCCTCTGCGCAAATACCTGGTCACTGTGGCTGATAAAAGGAACATTGTTCTGCTAGTTTTTCATTAGACTTTGATTGAATCTGTTCTTACTTGCTCACATTGTGGGTTGGTTTTAATGATTTTTAGTCCAGTTAATTGAACCAGGCTGGGGGATTCGGTTCAGGTGGCCAGCAAGGTGACGAGGGTGCAGGTCAGATACACTTCTAGAGTTACTAAGGTTCAGCTGATTGTTAACTGTCCTGATCGCCCTCGCCGTACGTGGCTCTGACCTCCCAACCTCCACAGGAAGCCCCGAAAAACAAAGACAAAGTGCACCACATTCTCTCTATCTTTCTGAAAACTCTTTATCATGGAAGTCAGATGTGCATGTTTTTGCCCCCACGGATCTGCAGTCTGGTGCCAAGATGTGAGTTAGATGATAGTTGTTTGAATACAGAACAGTTTGTATTTTATATTGCGGTTCATGACAGAGGGAATGTATTCTGTTGTTTTTCTTTTTCTGGTGGGGGGTCTTTTTTACTGGGACTTGCTATGTATTGTTTATGGAAAGTAACATTCCACATCATTAACTTTAGTATAGTGTTCATTTGTTGAGTGTTTACTGGTTTATTCCAGGAGCCAGAGGTAAAAACACTACTTGTAAATTGTCTAATTTTTCTATAAGAATTTGCTTCTGCACTTGATTGAAGGGCTGTAACTTGATTTGTTTGGGAATCCAACTTCTCTGCAACAAGAAAACTTGCTTCATGTAGCTTTACTGTCAGATCTAAGTACTTTTCTCCTTTATTTTTATGAGATATAACATTTTATGTTGCATGCCTTTTAGCAATGGGCTGCCGCTCACCATTATGGTCTGTGTTTTAACACCTGCCTGCAAAAGAAATTTTCCTTTTAAGACAATAATGTCAGGGCTGCATGTGCAACAAATGGAGAAGATCAAGACAAAAAAAGGAAAGAAGAAAATCTCAAGTGGGCTGGATCAATTAAATGTTGCATATAAACTTTCCTCCTTTTTGTATCAAGAAATACATTATAAATGTTAGCATGATTAATCAACCTTCAATTCACAAAAGAGGAGAGACGTCTTAAGAAAAAAAAAAAGTAATGATGTCTATTATTCCATATTTAGTCCGTCTACTATTGCAATACAATTCAAGACATTTACTCACTTAACAATATTTACCTTTTTAAGCAGCAGTTAAAGTTATCCTCTGCCTTATAAATCATTTACAAATGAAAACAATAAGCCCTGAAAGATGTTCACTGGCTCCACATTTCTTTCAAGAAATAGGAGCTGGTCCGTTTTTTTTTTTGTCAAACTTTTCCGCGGACCGGATTGGACCATTGAGCTGACCATGTTCTGGTCCCCAGGCCACATGTTTGACACCGCTGACTGAGATGGATAAATACCACTAACAGGTGAGACAATACAAATATTTATATATAAAATTTCCCTCATTGTTTATTGATTACCTCCACCAAGAAGGTTACGTTTCAGCTGGCGTTTCTCTGTTAACAACATACAAAATAAAACATTTTGGCCGGATTTTCATAACTTTTGGGAATGGTGATTAAATTTTGGTAATGATCTGGGGAAAAAAATCCTGGTTTTGTGAATCACTTTGAATTTTTTGTGTGGTAACATTGCGGTAAATGGTACTTCATACAGGTTCCATTCCTGGTATTGAAATCTGCAGATGATATTTACTAAACATCACACATTAGCTCATTATGTTACGTTCCATACTCAACATGTCTTCCAGGAGACAAAGCGGGAGCCAGCCACCGACTTCATGCTTTTACGCCTTCACTGACATCACCACAGTATCAGAGATTGGATCACGTTAGAGTTCCTGCAGTTAAATGTTTATATTTATGAGATTTTATGCCATTTAAATATTTCTGTTCTTGTGGTGAAGATTATACAATAGCTATTTTAAAAGGAAAGAATTGGACCCTTGGAAAGATACAGCTCCACTGAGATAGATATGAGAGGCTGTTAAACAGGAAAGGTATTGTTTTAAGGGAGGGGCAGGCAGGAAAGGAAAGAAGTTGTCTGCGTAGCTGTGTACACATAAGCAGCCCTCAAGTTGCATTTTCTTCAGTTGAGATTGAGATTGAGATTTGCTTGATTCAATCCGAGGCTGCTTGTTGTTTGGTTGCACTAGTCAGAACAAATCAACTTTTTCCAGCCATTGAACGAGCATGAGTCTGCCTCCTATCACCTTCCCCTGACAACTTTGGTTACGTCTGTAAAAGTGCTTGAGATGAACTGTCCAGGCACATATGACCCTGTGATGAGGTGTGACTGGTAGATGTTAATTTGCTTTTAGGGATGGCTGGGAATCATCTGTGTCCTATATTAAACTATCCCGGGCCATGCGGGTCTCTGTGGAAGCTATCAACCTCTCAATCTCTCTTCCAGACTCAGTCCCTGGGAGAGAAAAAAAAAAAGAGCAGGTCAGCGACACGCTGAAAACACAAAATCTGGAAGACGTGAGTGACTTGCTTGTCGCACATAGCAACAACCTGGCCCCAACAGAGCCGTCGCTGGTCTGCTACAAAGTGGTTTAGCAGCAGTTCACACGCTCGCATGTGCAACATCTTCTCCAGACACATTAACGCTTTCTTCACATTATCACATTTCAGGGCCTGTACATATCAACCTTAAGAGCATATTTATGGGGGGGAAAAAAGCATTTTGCTAAAAGTGTAAAATACAACATATCAGTTAATTGTGCAGGAGCGACCTTTAAGAGAAGTTCACATGACTAACCAGCCAACAGCCAACCAGGGATAAAGATTTATTTTATAACGCTCACACTGTTCATTCACAAGTCTTACTTTTTCTTTAAATCAGTCAAATCTGATTTATCTACAATATATAAATAGGGATGAATGGGAATTTTGTTAAAATGGAAACAAAAAAAATGTAACAGGAAAGAAACTCAGACAGAGTAATAATTTAGTACCACAAGTGCAAACCATGATGCAATGGGGAGTTTTTGCATATGACTAAGTTTATTATTGTTGTCTGCAGACCTGATAAGTTCCAAAATTCCTAAGTTTTTATTGGCTGGAAACAGGGGATTATGTGTGTCTTTCAGATAATTTTTTGAATTAACAGAATTTATAAAAATGTTCCTACTATCAAGTAAGGGTTACAGCATATTTTACCACTTTGACTACAAATTTGTAATAAACTAATTATTCACACAAAACAGCGAGATTACTGTAACATGGAGGGCATCTAGCATAGGTATCCATATCCACACAGAAGGAGCTAGGCTACAATTTATAGTAAAAGTGCTCACCTCGATCTACATATGGGTTTTTAAATTGAGTTGATAGGTCAAGTAAAACAGGACTTATGATAAATGTCTTATTTAGTCATTTGTCCTGTCTATTTTAGTGCAGTGCAGAAAGAAACGGGACAAACGGAGCTTTGAATTATAGCAAAAGTGCTGGGAAGCAACATGAGAAGGAACCTTGATATAGAGCTTTACACTGTGAGTGAATTGCTGCTGCAGGATAGCGCTGTGATATGCAAGTCTATAAGAGTTTAACTTTTAATTAAAATACTGATGTTTTGGATGTCTTTAAAAAGAAAATGCCATAAAAAAGAGGCATCATTGTGCCATGCACAAGTTAATTATGAAAGCTGAGGCTGATCTGAGAGACAGAGTTTCTGTTTGTGAGCCACACACTCCCTGCTTCTATAGATAGATGTTGTCTTAGAAAAAACATCAAACATCACACACAATATTAGACTACAACCTGCTCGTGGGTCTGTTTTTTGGGAAATTTGTTCATGAACAAATCTATTATGGTCCAAAAAGATTAAATTTGTCATATTAAAACAATGTTAGAATGTATCTATCTAAATATGTTTTTGTAAGGTTGCTTATAGTTAGCACTATGTTCAAATAGCACAGCAATGGTTTAAATACCGGTTGTGTTGAGGCAATAATAGAATGTATGTTGAGATCTACATACCTTGTATTTATTTTATCATCCGAAGTTAAATTTTGTAAATAAATATGTAGATGTGAAAGTAAAAATTCTGCCCACCACTGCATTAAAGTATCATTCATATCAATATGCCTCTCTTGACTTTGTGTGTGTGTGTATTGTGCGCCCCCATGTGGTGAAACAGAGTAACGTGCCATACTCTTCAAATGTGTCAGGACTAACATCACAAAATTGAGAAACAGTCCACTTCTTTGCATAGAGGGCATTTTTTTTTAAACCTTTAATAAAACAAAACTAAATACAAATATGGAACAAATTTCCTGTAGTACAAAGAGTTTACTAACACACGACTTACTATTCCACACAATGTAGCAGAGAGAACAACAAATAGATTGCAGTTTGATGTCATTGCTACAGATGAAAGCTCTTCATCTTAATCTCAACACGGGCTTCTGAGGATTCATAAACAGAGATGTAAAGAAATCAAACATCAAACCGAGCGGTTCCAGTTTGACAGCTCCAAACGTGGTATTTGAAATACATACACAGCACATTGACATATTGTTTATTCTGTTGCAACAACAGTGAGGCAGTGTGGCATTTCCGACAAGTCAACATCGCTGATACAGCATAACATCAACCGGCTCAAAATGTGATATCGTTCGTCCAAGCGGGAGTCTCGTGGATGTTCTGTCCAATGCATTAAACGGGTTGAGCTACGGCATGTGACATTTAGCAGATGGAAATGCGATGTGAAGCCCTTTTGTTATGTGCACTCAGCTATGAATATTTCTGAAAATCCCAAGCCCACATCAAGAAACACGTCTTTTTTTTTTTTTCTTTTTTTTTTTTAAACAAGAAAGAGCAAAGATAAACATCCGTACAGTGCTGCCAGGCTGCGTCTACGAGCAAGAATCAGCACATAGGGGCCCAACAAATGTTAGCAGCTAATTTATTTGAGGTCATACATGCAAAAATGTAGTCTACACAATGTGCAACAATAACAACAATGTCTAAAGAGGGTCGGGGGGGGGAGGGATACGTTTCTATAATGGCAAGAAAAACTGACGTTTTTCCTGCAAGAAACGGCCGGACTACCAAAGCTCGCATTTAAACCTTCTCAACGTACTGTACAGTATTTGAAATAAATGTAATCTATATATTATTCAGATATGTTTAACTTTCTCACAGCAGCAACACCTCATCAAACTGCAGCACCAAAAATGACATCATTCACTCATAGTAATGCTCATAAGCTGTATATGTATATTTATATTTATATAGATATATAGGTCATTAAATTATTCTTAAAAAAATGAAAATAAACATATGCTGGTTCTCAACGTGAACCATTACTCGATATATGTATTTCTTCCTACTGAATCATCTCATGCACAGAGAGGTTTCAGTATATATGTTGAGAGGTTTAAAAGCAATGCTGGATATGTATGGATGAGCAGGCCACTAGTTTGTCTTCATTAAATCTATAGCATGGTGATAAAGTAAAGACTGTAACATTCATTTTATTCATGTCTGCAAAGGGACAATGGAAACATTCTTAGTCACTTAGATTTCATCACAAGGAACCCAGGCAAAAAGGGGGGGGGGCTTCATTAAAAAAAAGACAACAATAAAGAAATGAATCTACACTGCGCAAAATCAAAAGTTTCACATTTTGGTAGTCTAAAACTCACAGGAGAACGCACATCCACAATTCAAGTGGGCTCATGAAACATAAAAAAAAGGGTACAGGCACTTCTTTCTCTGTAAAAAGCAGGTCAGTTGAAAGCTGTAAGGAAAAGTAAAAAAAAAAAAAAAAGAAAAAGTAAAGAAAAGAAAATATAGCATCAGACACTTCCTCAACTGTCTTTAACACATGTGCTCTGCTGCCACCGAGAGGCCTTCGCGGTCTTCAAACAGAACCGAAAGGCTACAGCCCATATGGAAATATAACACACTGTCTTTACAAAGTGTTCGACAACATTCCCCATGTTTGCAGACGGCTTTTTTCGATACGTTTCTTTGTTGATAAAACTAAATATAAGATGCAGTGGAACTGGAAGGGATATAGTTGAAGAATTAAGGGAAATAAAAGTTATTACAATTAATTCTCAGCAGAACATGAATGTCCAAATGCACCAAATTCCACTGCAATCCATTAGACGACTGCGAAATGTAATCCTTTTGTCAGCGTCAGAGCAAAATCCAGAAGTTGCCAAAAATCGTTACGACGTATCCTCTGGGGATGATGAATGTCTGGATGAAATTCCATGGCAATCCATCATATAGTTGTTGAGATATTTTAGTGTGGACAAACGTGGCGGACTGGTTCACTGACCTATACTACAGCCATTTGGCTGCTAGAAGTAGCAATTAAATACACTACAGTGGGCTTATTTATTATTATTATTTTTTTTTTTTAAACATACCTCTCATGCCAGCACATAAGAACAAAATCACAGCACAAATATATTAATCTTCAAGTTTGGACAGTTCAATATTTGTTTGTGAGCATATTATATGACTAATTGCAATGAAAATATCCTTAGCAAGTCAAAGAAGTCTTTTAGATGCAAACAGCAAATATTGAAATTTAAAGTCCGCAAACATCTGCTTCATTTCTGGTAAAAAGAAAAAAAAAGTTATATTTCCATTTGGGGAAATCGGCTTGACTACCGTTGCTGTCAGATTTTCCTGGAAACAGCCACAGTTGCAAGCTACGGTGCATCTTCCACAGATCCAACATGCAAACAAACACTGCAACTAACGGCAACGAATTGGAACAGTACACACACACACACACACACACACACACACACACACACAGTCACACACATTTTGCTCAACATCATTCACAACTTAAATACTGCACTCAGAATTCATGGAATTCAAGCAATGTCC
This sequence comes from Eupleurogrammus muticus, assembly GCA_036785175.1. NCBI lineage: Eukaryota > Metazoa > Chordata > Actinopteri > Scombriformes > Trichiuridae > Eupleurogrammus > Eupleurogrammus muticus. Next base: position 7,746,807 of record JAYKQN010000005.1, read on the forward strand.
ACCACCACAAATGATTTACCAATGAACACAGGACTTAAACGAGTCGGGGAGAGGCATAGATGTTAGGAAAAGAGTAAACAAGTTTGAAATAAATCCCTACTGCACTACAAACCGTGTGCAAAGCTGAGCGATAATCTGAAGGCTACATGGGCATTACACTGTTATTGAAACTCCACTTTTTTTTTTTTCGTAAATGCAAAAAACAGCAATTTAAAAAACATTAATGATCAACACAACGTCGGGCAGTACAGCCAACAGTGAGCACGAGCACCTAGACCTGCTTGATCTATCACTGTGTTGTAGTTTTCTTTTTTCAAATCTACGTAGCTACGGTGTCACTGGTCTAAGGCTCATCGCTTTCTCTGTTTGTTTGTTTGTTTTTTATTCTCCAAAAACAAAAAGGAAAATCTGGGAATTTATTGGCGTTTGAAATTTTCAAACTTTAAAAATACAAAAATACAATACAAAAAACCCAGGTGAAAATCGATAACAAAAATACTATTTGCATCACAAGCACTTTAGTTGACTTTTTTTTTTTTAAGCTGCACTATCAATATTTTGATATTAACAATGGGGCATATGGACTACATGTAACGTGAAAGGTATCACTCATCATGACCTGCAGACAATTACCATCCGATGCTGCAGGTTCCTTAGCTCTACGGAGTATTTTAGTGTCTAATCGTTTTGGTTT